>OY744481.1:188499216-189699216 GCA_963556165.1 Tipula helvola | reverse complement strand
AGAGAGATTTCCCCTTTGATTTTTATTATATTGAATTTACTTATCAATTTTTATTTTATTGTATTGGTGTAATGGTGTTTAAGCGAAAATTAGATCATGCGATGAGATGATGGGGCGAGATATTTTTTGATGTTTGAAAGTTTTTTTGGAATCCGGACGTGAGGCTGTAACATCACTCGAGCTTGCGGAATAGATATTATTTAAAATATCACAATTAGGGACATTTCTCTTTTTTTGGAGATCACGTTTAGCCGTAGCTAAGTACATATTTTTTTTTTTTTGGGTTTAAAAGACAATGTGAGATATGGGAGATATGTACACATAAATATCTTTTAATTGAACAATGAACGTTATTTTTTTTTTTGATATTCATATTAAAAATATTTATATTGAGGTTGATCTATTCCCACGCCTTCTGCCTCATTTAATTCTTGGAATAGCATCCAGCATAAAAACGTGATTGACGAGTTCTTCAGAAACGAAAATGGCGCCCATTGACAAAATAATTATTTTCCCGAGTCATAATAAGGAATGGTTTCAAAATTTTAGAAAATGCTTTGGTATTAGTATTCAAATTTTTATTTAATAATATATTTTTATTAGAATTTAATTGATTTTTTCTTCATTTAAAACATTTACATTGCGTTATTGTGGATGTTCTGGAAACTGGAAATTAATCATTGGCAGAAAACTTAGTTTTTCTATAATATTATTCTCTTTATTTTACTTTAATTATGATTAGTCAAAATTTAAATATGACTTTTTATTTTTTGATAGTTTCATTTTGTGTTTTGTTCATCTTTAATTTAACTTAAAATCTAACATACAAACTAATTTAAAATGTGAAATTCGTGCTTTTGTAGAACACTTTTCCTTTTAAATCTTTTTTATTCGATACCACGTTTTGTGTATAAAGGCTATTTGAGTGGTAAAAAATATGTTCCAATAGAAAAATATAAAAACAAAAAAAGATTTTGAATAAAAGTGATTTTCTAAACCAAATATTATTTAGTAATATTTTGCAAAAATATTTACTACAAATTTGAAAAATTTTGTGATCAATATATTTTCGATTCCTAGACTATGTTAGTATACCGTTTTCACAAGAGTCCTTCGTACCGATTGCATAAAATTAAACACAGTGGCATACAATTTCTGCGATTATGGTGAAGCCCATGATTCAACAAAAACCCAGGTTAGCTCGAAATATGTAAGCAAATGGCCATCTTTTTTTTTGACGTCACCCAATTCTTTTAGGTATAAATTACAACAACAAATAAAAAAACGAAAAGTAAAAAAAGAATAACTTACATATTTATCGGAATTGCATGACGTCACGAACACGTGGTTTGAAAAATCGAGCTAACCTGGGTAATTTATTGAATCATGGGTGGAGCCAGCATTTTTTTTCTAAAGTTATAGGAAATCATTGTATATGACGCATGAAAATTAAAAATTCCAATTTACGTTTGAAAAACATCAATTTAATTTTTTTTTATTTCTTTGTTACAATCAATTTGCTCTCAAATTGAATTTACAATTGTTTTACAAAAATTGTCTTAACTCGATTATTTTATTGTTTATATTTTTCTTACCCAATTGTCCTTTTCTACCATATTATTTACTAGAAGCACATTTCCACAACTTCATAATTACACCCTTTACCTTTAAAATAATTCTCATACCTCTAACTAAATTCTATCTCCTTATTACATAATATTCATCTTTCTTGTATCGTTATTTTTGACAAATTAAGATTTCTCTTTTTTTTTATTATGCGTTTCTCAACTCTCTATTTTAGGGTGTACTACGAAATCCCGATTTTCAAGATCGCGGTATCCCGGATTAAAAATTCGGTTTCCAAAATCCCGGTTTTCAAAATCTTGCTTTTGAAAGACAAATTTTTTTAGGGGACTTTCTGACAACCAAGATTTTTATTTTTGAAGAATCGGGATTAACAAAAAAACAAGATTTTGACAACCCGGGATTTTTAAAACCGGGCTTTCGTTACACACCCTACATTTTAATTGTTTACCTACTTTTCTTATTTAGTCTTAATACCACAGAATATATATAAACAGAACAATATCTTCTATAGCGCTTTAGTCCTAAGCTAGTGAACAAATATTTTCGTTATTGTTTTTTTCGACTGATTTTGATTTAGAAAAGATAGAAAAATCATTTTATATGCAATCAATGAAACAAAAAAAAAATTGCAAAAATGTTTGTACCCACCTCTTTCTATTGATAAATAAAAATCAGTACAATTTTAAAACGAAAGAGAAATCTTTACACTTTATAATGTGCTTAAAAGAGATAGACATTCGTAAATAATTTTTGATTTTGGTCTAGTTAGCTTTGCGAAACTTTAAAATCATATCAAAGAAATAACAAAAAGAAAACTTGCAACTCCCATAAGGTTGTGTATGAGTTTGTGTAGCATTTCTAATTTATTTGTATTGGTCCTTTGTTTATTTGTTGATTTGATTTTAAAGTTTCGCAAAGCTAACTAGACCAAAATCAAAAATTATTTACGAATGTCTATCTCTTTTAAGCACATTATAAAGTGTAAAGATTTCTCTTTCGTTTTAAAATTGTACTGATTTTTATTTATCAATAGAAAGAGGTGGGTATAAACATTTTTGCAATTTTTTTTTGTTTCATTGATTGCATATAAAATGATTTTTCTATCTTTTCTAAATCAAAATCAGTCGAAAAAAACAATAACGAAAATATTTGTTCACCAGCTTAGGACTAAAGCGCTATAGAAGATATTGTTCTGTTTATATATATTCTGTGTTAATACACTTAAATTGTTCATTTTCAATTTTTCGTTTGATAATATTTTATTTGTTAGCTCTTTTATCGCATATCACGAAAAATCTACTTTTTTTCTCTGTCTCCAGAATACTATCGTAGTCATAAAAGCCTTCCTTTCTCAATGCATTGGCCATATTAATTATATTCATATTTCTCGCCTCTATCCACACCGCAACTGGGTCTATTTTTCCTTCATCATAGTAATTTCCTCCTATTTCTCCCATATTTTCATAAAACTCCTGTTTTCTCCTCCGGTTACTTGTAATACTTATTTCTTCGAGTTACTTCCTTGATTTATGTCTCTACTTCCTTATCTTTATTTAATTATTATTTATTTATTATTTATTATTCATTAATATTATCTTTCTTCTTATTATTACTCGTCCACTATTATTACTTCTTTTATTTATCTAATTATAACTTATTAATAATTTTTCTTATTTGATATTAATAAATACATATTTATTATCTTTATTCAGAATGATCTTTAAATAATAATAAAAATAAAATATTAATACATATATTAACGGATATATTTACAAAAATAGATCGTTAATTTTATTATTAAAAATATACTTTAATTTTGTCATTTTTCAACATCTTCTATTTTTATTATTGGTAAATTTTCTACCAAATTCTATTTCACTAGATAATGAAGCTTATTTTGTGCTTAGGTTGCTTTTTAAACTCTTATTATTTTATTCATATATTTTACTGTTCACTTCTTATTATCTAATTCTATACTTATTCCCAAATATTGTGCTTTAGTTATCTTTAAATTGTCTATATAAACTATGAATTCTACTTTTCTAATCCTTTCATTTTTACTTAAACTTTTTAAGTTCATTTATTAATATAACTATTACAAACAACCACAAATGTTTTAAAATTAATTTACCAAACACCAAAATCAAGAACAAGTGGTTTCCCACGTAAAACTTTTCTCTCTACTTTATATCTTTTCCTCTTTTTTAATTTATGTCTTTTATTTCACATTGTTTATTAAACCGAACCACACATCTGGCTAATTTTATTTTACTTTTAGCAATAACTTCCAATTTCCTTTATATTTTTTCATTTAAACGTACTTCCCATCTCCTTTGGCTACATTTATTCGAATGAATTTTTGGTTTTTGAATATCCGTCTTGTTTTTGAGATTAACTATTTTAATTTCGTTGTGCCATATGCTTTGAATTTTATTCTTTTTATTCTTAAGCAAACAATAAAAGAAAAGAAAATTATTTGTTTGTTTATTATTAGGCATGGACAAATTAAAATTTTGATAAATTTGCATTCGAAAAATAAATTAAATTTGTGACGGTTGTAACCGCCAAATTTGTCATACCAAAATAAAAAAATACAACTTTTAGAAATATTTTATTAATTTTTCTTACATATGCGCAGAATGCCTTCGAATATATTATTTACAACTCCATCATCAGCTGCTTTTTTACATCTGAAGAGAATTGTGTTAGATTATACATTATCATGGTCAAGAAATTTATATACATACAAGTACATAACAAATTAATACTCTACTCCAGACATCGGCACGTAATGTATTACAAAAATAATTTTTTTCTGTGTAGCTATTCAAGTAGAATTTAAAAAGATCTGTTGGAATGTTTTTATGCTGATGGAAAAATGTTGATATTGAAAGTGGCAAAGGATTGGTGCAATAAAGCTAAAATACTGTCAGATATACAAATTGCGGTAATTGTATTTACCTTTTTCAAAAAATGAGTAATCGGAATAAAAGCCAGTAAATTTTTAAGTTTAACGAAGTTATATGTGTCACTATAACGAAGTTATATTATGTAAGTAATGTAAAAGCGAAAAAATCTTGTTCTAGATTTTCACATTACTCGACGAATTTGGGGGTCAATTCTCGTTTGATGAAAAAACCTTATGAATAAAATGTTGCCATTTGGTTTCCATCAAGCCTTTTTAATTTATAATACTTCAAACAACAATAATACGTGATTCTCGTTGTCCAAATGAAAACGAATCGTTAGAAGAATGCTAAATTAATTGTTTTCATATTAAGCCACACTATTTGCAGTACATTTTAGCGAGTTTCATATATATTTCCGCTAGGTGATACAGGAAATTGTGTAAATATTAGCTAAGTAAATGATAAAGTCGATTAAAAGAGATTATAATTTGCAGTTTTGCCTGTCAAAATATAAATTAAATTATAAAAATTACCAAATTATTTTTAGAACAACTTATCATAATTAATTATTTGGAGAATTTTCTTGAATAAACGGAATAGTTTTTATTATACAGTAGACTCCCGTATAACATGAGTTCATACAACGCGATTTCATACAACGCGTTAAAAAAAGTGCGACCACTTTATTCGTACAACACGATTCCCGTATAACGCGCTATAGAATAAAAATCCGGAATATTCCATTCATTTCATTTTTATCCATTCGATTCCTTTTTGTTAATTCATTTCGTTCAATGCGATTTCCTATAACGCGATTTCATACAACGCGTAACATATTATTCGCGTTATACGGGAGTCCACTGTATTTACTAATAAATTAATTTTAAAGTTTCCATTCATATTATAGTTTTAATGCACATAATACAATATACACCAATAGATGACATTTGGGAGATTTTGAATATAATACTGATTTTCCATCGTCAATAGTATCTAATATATATACAATTACCCAATTAATTCACTAACTCCGGAACGTTTTTCTTATACATATTTCTAATTTACATATCAAAATATGTTGGAAAAATTCCCCAGGTGTTTTCTTTTTTCAACGAGTTAAGGCGGGAAGTGTTTTTATTGTAGGATATCTAGCGAGCGGCGAATTTCTTGAAAAAAAGAGGAAAAAAAAATGGAAGTCAGTTTTGAGTTTTTTGTTTGGGAGGTGAAAACCGAGTAGAGCGAAAAAAAAAAGAAAAAAAAATTTTCTTTGAATATTGAATTCGCCATAGTGTAGTGAGGTACCCGTTGAGCCGGAAACCGTCGTCCAGACCCAGGAGGAGCAACAAAAACAAAAAAACAACCGAGTAATTTTCGCGGGGAGGAGGTGGTTGAAAGGGGTGGCCGATACTTCAACTCATTAAGCGTTAGAGTACAAACCGTTGTAAGGGAACCCTACCACAAAAATTCGAGCCTAAGGGGATACGTACCTTAAAATTTTTTTTTCGTTCTTTTGTTTTCATACAGGTGCCGGGACCTATCAAAGCTTTGGGAGGATCCGGAACCAATCGGTAAGTGAACACGAAAATTTTTTTGTTGGGGTTTCCCATTTATATTGTTTTTCTTTGATTTGTTACTATTTATATATTTCTGGGTGATTAATTTTTTTTGTTGATAACCCCAACCACCTTCTATATAGTTCCGTCCCGCCACTACCCGAGTTGAGACGGGGGGGGGAAGGGGCGTTGTATTTATTATTAATTGGACTTGTAAATAAAAATATGTGTACCCTAACCGGGGTTATGAAATCAAATTAGGTAGTTTTTTTATTTACTGTGGGGTGAGCGGAGTAAGGAGTATGAGCGTCAAGTCTAAATGTTGGTCCGTAGGGAGCGTGGCAGAGGTGGGAGAACGGGACCTTCCACCATATGGCGTTCCACTTGATTGTGCCTCGGGCCTACCTGCTCTAAAACGGTCGGGTTATAAATAGTATTATCATTTTTCCATTCGTCTTCTCTCTTTCCGAGACGGAGATCCTAGCCATTTCCACCCTGTGGTTTTGATTGTGGCGGTTCATCTTCTCGAACCTCAGTGGTACATCCTTAGCCCTCTTCATTCCAACTTCCGTTTTTTATTTTTTTGGTTCTTTAGTCGAGATCCCCCCATGGTTGGCCGGAAAGTATTTTTTTTTTGTTCTCCGGTTTTTTTTGTATTTATTTAATGACCAAATATTTTACTATAATTTAAATATTCCGCTTTATAATTATAACAGTAATTATACAAGAAAATACGTGGTACAAGTTTATTTTTGCGCCTAAATGTATGCGAACACTACTACAAGTTATTTAAAAACTTTTATATTGAGTTGTAGCTTTGAGTATATATATATATATATATATACTCAAAGGCTGTAGTAAGCCATGAGAATTTTTTGGTAAACATTTTTTTCCTATCATAAACTTCATAGCATGCTATGTTTGAAACAATATAACAATGAAAGTTAAATAATTTAGGTTGAACCTTAGTAGTAACGTATTGGACTAGAGCGGCTAAGGTCTGGAGTTCGATTGTGCCCAAGGCATTTTAGTTTAGTTTTTCCAATTTATATTTTTTTGGCGTGATCACGTCTTACACCGCATGTTAAGAAAATTGAAACGAAATTTTGCCTTTGGTCGTGGGCAATTACTGTAAGCATTACTTTTAATTTAAATATATGATTTCTTAGGTTGGTCCTTAGAGGATTCATGCTTCACGCATAATATTATCGCAACGACGTCATCAAGCCGGGCCGCAAACCTCGGATATCGCGCGATTTAAATGCTTGAACCAGAGAATGGCTCATCCGATCCACATACATTTTAATTAAAATTAAAATCTACAAACTAGCGATTTACAATGCTTGTGAGCAGTGCAGCGAGAGAACGCCTCTTCTGATCGAAGCGATTCTAATATCAATTTGTGAGTAAAGAAACTGTACTGTGGTGGATAATTTATTTTAAATTAAAGTAATAACCCTCCACATAAATTTTAAATGAAATTGATATCTTCAAAATAGCGATTTACAATATATAGTTTAGAAAACTGTAGAGAGAGAATCCCTCATTTATTTGTACGTAAAGAAACTGTGGCTTATAATTTATATTGAATTAAAATAATTGAACTCAACATCTTATAAAGGTTATCACGCATAACACCTACCGCCGTGTAGACGATACAGCCCACCCCGATTTTTTTTTCAAGAAGAAGAAAAGCAGCTTCCGCTGTTTGTCGGTCTGTAAAGTTTTTTTGTGGGATGCCCTAACACATGTAAAATTATCCTTAAAAGCCCTTACTCTTTGGTTTAAGGTCTATTTAGGGTACAATAATCTTTAAAAGCCTTCAATCTCGAGCTATTCCTACTCGGCTAAACAAATATCAAATGGTCAACTGGTGATTGTGGCAGCGACCACTACGGTCATCACCATTACTTATAAATTGGATCCGTCCTAGTACGGGAAGTATCCCCTAGTAATAGCATAATAGTATAATACTATTATTTCGTTGTCGGTTTTCCATCGCCCGCGATGAAGTTAACTCCAATTATAATTCTTTTTATGTGAACGTAGGGATAAATCCTGTTTTGAAAATTTTAACGTATGTTCAAAAAAAAAAAGAAGCAATTTTCTATGATTTTTAGAAATAAATACCGATATTCACAATGTTAATTTCACAAAAAACTAACAACTGTGCCACCGGGGCGGCAGTTTTCTGTGTGGTAGTTTGGTTTCGTACTGATAATCTCAAAACAAAAAGTTCAGTTTTTTGGTTTAGTGAATTTATAATTCGCTAAGTCACTACGTTCTTGCCTCATACTTAATGTATGAAGTTGGAATTGTATTTTTGTAGTTTGGTCGTAGGTCGTAGCTACCTGATGAGTAGATCGAACTTTTTGTTTTGAGATTATCAGTACGAAACCAAACTACCACACAGAAAACTCAAGGAAAGGTTTTCATTTTAGAGTCAATACATTTTATATTGACTCTCGGGTTAAAGTACGGGGGGGATTTTGATATTTCTACTTTTTTGGTAGATATATTATAAATGACTGGTCTCTTCATTTTTTATGATTAACATGTCGAAAATGTTGTGAATGCCATTATTATTAATATACAGTGTCTATAAAAAGCCGAAAGAATCTTATTAACCAAATTTAGATAAATAAATCATAAAAATTACCAATATAAGCATAATCTCCAACAATGTTTATTGAGTTATCACTGGATTTTATGTGTAACATTTCCAAAACGATCTTTTCCTAAAATTTTTTTGCTGTTCCAAAATTTTAACGTTATCTAAAGTTATTTGATGATTTGTGTTTTTTAAATGTTGAGTGAGAGCACTATTTTGGTTTAAATTTCGATAAACTGCACTTTTATGTTGATACAACCGTTTTTCAATAAATTGTTTCGTTTGTCCAGTATACGTTACGTTTAATTCACATTGGATCTGATAGACAACATTGGACTTTTTCTTTAGATGAACTGAATCCTTAAGTTTAGAAAACAAAGTTGTATTCAATTTCGATGCTGGTCTTCCCCACAATCTTAAAATTATAATTTTTAAACAGGTGTTTAGTTTTTTCAAAATATTTTTTATGTATTTGATAGATAAATAATTTTGGTTTCTATTATCGGCCAAACCTACAGAATTTCTATAAACATTTTTTTGTTTCCAAATAGTAACATCTACTAATTTATCAGGGTAATGGTTTTGAGCTAAAATGTTTTTTAATAAAATAACATTTTTATAATGGAATTTTGTTTCTGAAAGTTTTATAATTTTTTGAGTAAGAATTTTGATTGTGTTAATTTTGTAAGAAAACGGGAGCGAAGAGTGAAAATTTAAGTATCTTCCAGACCATGTATCTTTATGATACCAATCCACAGAAATTTTGCCATTAGGTTCATGTATCAAAATAGTATCCAAAAATGAATTTTTTTTATCAGATTCTTTAGCTATCGAGTGGTGTAATTTAATTTTGGATGTAGCTGATAGATATATAGCTGCAGCATCAAACTATATCCTCCGATTTTGTTATCATCAGTTTTCTGAATTGCCTGCTATATGAAAGCAAATTTAAAGACATATTCACGCCAAAACAATTGGACTTTTTTAGTATAATAGCAATACCACCACCATCGACTTATATAGTAACGTTCATTGATAAATTCATTGTTGTTGACAGAATCATTAAAGTTTGTTTCAGTTAAGCAGATCAAATCATAATCGCACTGCAAAATATTAAGCCTAGAGCGGTTCTGGGGCAAGCGAAGATCAGTTCTGGGGCAGTAGATGTCCATTTCTAGTAATTAAACCAAAATTTAAAAGTATAACGAAAAAAAAGTGTATACATATTATATTTAGTACAAAAAAGCAAGTTAAATTTCAAAAATTGAGAACTTATCTAAGTCGGTCATTGAGGTAATCACAAACCATTTTACTCCCTTCATCCTTTTTAGCAAAAATATTCCCATTAGTGGCCCAAACAAAATTGAAATTAAGCGGCTCGGATTTCAAACATTTCGTTTAGACCTGTAAAGTGTTACAAAGATTTGATAAGTATTTTCAATTTGTTGCTTTGTCGTGCTATCCACTTTAAACGAGAAAATCGGATGCTCTTTTAATGTCACGCTGAAATGCACCAACATAATGTGGTTCAGCAATGATTGTAGAGACCTGATTAAGAACTAAATTTTCTTAAAAATGTTTGCACCAGACCCTAACTGGAACATTACAATCGTAAGCAAAATATTGCCCAGCAGGATATGGTGAAGTGCTTGCAGAAGAAGATTGATACAAACAAGGAGAATATTAGCTTAATAAATATATAAAAAAATTGAAACTGCAGATAAGGCGGTTTTTGATAGCAGAATGAAGCCGATATATCGCCAAAAAGATCGATTAACAAGGGGCAAAGTAAAACTGGTTAATGACCTTTGCGGCACTACGACTCAAGCAAAATCAACAATTAAGCTCCCAAATATTGATTCATCAAAGTCATCATCTAGCAAACCGGATAATATTTGCCTTAGCAGCCCCGCAAATGACGGGGAAATATCCGAAGTTAATTCCCAGTCGTAGATAAGCAATCAACAAGCTGTACGAGGTTCTAATATCTTGTCAGGTATTATTATAAAAACGGTACCACATAAATTTTGGCTTCACCTATCCAGACTGGATCATCAAACAACCGAGGATGATGTTTTAGCTATAGTTAATAAGTGTTTGGGAACATGTTTCTGCCATGTTGGTAAATTGATTCCCAAAACGAAGAAAGTCAGGATCTGGAATACTTATGTTTTAAGTTGGGAATAAACGAAGATCCCAAGGAAAATACTTTGAGTTCAGAAACCTGGCCAACTGGCGTATATATTAGACATTTAAAATCAAAATTTTCGGAAAGCTCCTTCAACTGTAAAAATCGAGAATCCCAGAGTTTAAGGGATTTTGTTTTAAATAAGAGGATGATTCGGCCCATATGCTCAAAACTAACTGCAATATTCTCTATTTATTACCATAATGCATACAGTATTAGAGGGAAATCTAAATTGTTTCTGTTGAGCGTCCTCGACAACGATTATGATGTCAATAGTTATTTGAGAAACATGGCTTACAAAAAATGTCAATTCTGAAGAATACTTTCCATCAGATTACGTGGTATAAAGAAAAGACAGATATGATTTTGATACCAGCCTTAAAGGAGGAGGTGTGTTAATCGCCGTGAAAAATTCACTTTCGAGTGAGGTTATAGCGTGTTATCCGGTATACGGCATGAATATGTGCCCTGTGGATCAACTTTAGAAGTCTAACTTGAATTTATTGACATTTTCAAAACTGTAATGTCTTTAGAACATGTTGATGGACAACTCATGATCATTGGTGATTTCAATCTTCCAGACATTGTTTGGTTTGACGTTGATGTTGTTCTCACGCCCTCTTCTAACGATCAAAAATCATTGGCCATCACGGATTACTTTCCTAGTATAGCAACCAAGCAATTGAACCAGATAAGCAACAGTCGAGGAAAGCTTTTGGATTTGGTATTTTCATCTGATGTCATGTATTCGGATATTTCTTCATGTGAGGATTTTACTGGATGTGGGAGTGTCTACCATACTCCAATAATGATAAATATTTTTCATGAAAAATGCAATACTAATTGTTCCCTTGATAATTTTTTCATTTTGATTTTAGGCATGCTGACTACATTTCTTTAAACGAATTTCTTTTCAAACTCTGATTGGGAGTTTCTCAGGCCTAGGAAAAACTTGAACGAATCCGTTTCGTTGTTCAACGAACTACTCAAGACTGGTGTTGAAATGTATGTTTCGTTAATTAAAAATGAACCTCGGTTTCGTGAACGATGGTACAATATGAAACTACCGCGTTTGGAAAAACTGCGTGACAAATTTCATTCATTATATAGGCTACATGGTGCTGAGTTTTATTCTAGATTCGATGCAGCTCGAAAAGAATTTAAAATTTTAAATTGGTTCCTATATAATAACTTCATTTTTCAGATTGAAGTTGATTTGACGTCCAATCCAAGAAAATTCTGGAATTTCCTCAATGGTAAAAGGAAAGCAGTTGGGTTTCCTTGACCGATGATTTATCAGAATTCGTTGGCGAGTGAGCCCCCTGATATCTGCAATCTGTTTGCCAAATATTTTGAATCAGTGTACGAACCATCTGCGATGTCATTTTCGTCACATAACACGTCTCCACTTGCTTGTAATCATACTGATTATAATTTATTAACATTCACTGAAACGGAGCTTTATGACTGCTTGTCTCTCCTTGATGTAAATAAGAGGCTGGTCATGATAACATTCCACCCATCCTGATTAAAAATTGCGCAGAAAGTTTAGCTCTTTCGCTGACCCACATATTTAACGAAAGCCTTTGGACTGGGATTTTTCCTGATCTCTAGAAAATATCTTTCATTCGTCCGTTTTTTAAATCTGGCAAAAGATGTGAAATTAGCAATTATCGAGGAATTGCTGCCAGAGATTTTTGTTTTTCATGTGAAATCTCTTATTTTGCCTGCACAACATGGGTTTTATCCGGAAAGATCTACAATTACCAATCCAGCTGCATTTTTTTTTTTTTTTTTTTTTAAATGCTGCCAATGGCTTTATTCTTGAATCTTTCTACATAAGAAACTAACAAGAAGTAATCAAATCTTAAGCTAAAATTATTACATATTTTAAGTCTTAACCAATGTTAATACTTATTGTTGGTGCTCACAATTTAATTAATTTAGATTATACTTATACATACATATGTATAACATCAACATTTAATAAATTTACAGGTTCACAGGTTCATCAGTGGATCTGTTCTTTTCAGTCGCCTAAATCGTGGCTGTTTTAATATATCCCTGGCCAATTCGTTGAAATGCGCTTCTAGTTTTGAATAATATTTAGAACTGAATTCTTTAATTGTTTCTTTAATGGTTTTAATCCCAAGGTCATCATGTATATTACTATTTCGAATGTACCACGGAGCATTAGTAATACTTCGAAGTATTTTCGCTTGTGTTCGTTGCAGGAGCTCTCTGTTTGAAGCGCTGGTGGATCCCCATAACTGAATACCATATGTCCATATGGGTTTGATTATCGCTTTGTACAGTAAAACTTTATTGGCTAATGACAACTGAGATTTCCTTCCCATCAGCCAATAAATTTTGGAAAATGTCATTTTTATTTGGTTGCGCTTAGTTTCAATATGGGTTTTCCACCTTAACCTTCTATCCAGGTGCAAACCTAAGTATTTGACCTTCGTTTGTTGAGGAATATTTTTATTGTTTAATTTCACTGGTGGGCAGGTGCGTTTGTTCAGCGTGAATGTGATGTGAGTTGATTTGTTTTCGTTCACTTTTATTCGCCATGTCTTTAGCCAGTCCGCGATTTTGTTTAAATGATTCTGTAACTCCTTTGAGGCAATTTCGGGATTATTGTGTGACACTAGGATGGCCGTATCATCGGCAAATGTTGATATTGTTGCTTTGTTGGTTACAGGTAAATCGGCTGTGTACAACAAGTATAATATTGGCCCTAGAACGCTGCCTTGCGGGACACCTGCATTAATATCATTTAAGCAAGTAGTTGCGCTATTTTGTTTGACAATGTATTGCCTTTGAATAAGGTAGTTTCCCAAAATTGAGTGAAATTTCTTCGGTAGAAGCTCTTTAATTTTGCATATTAGCCCATCGTGCCAAACTTTATCAAATGCTTGTGCTATATCCAAGAAAGCAGCAGAACAATATTTCTTTTCCTCGAAGGTGATTTTGATTACGTTTACAATTCTGTGAATTTGCTCTGTAGTACCATGTTGGTTTCGGAAGCCAAATTGATGGTCTGGTATAACGCGCCGTTCTTCCAATATTGGTTTCAATTTTGTTAGTAACATTTTTTCAAATAGCTTTGATATTGTGGGCAGCATGCTTATTGGGCGATATGATGAGATCTGCGTTTCATTTTTTCCAGGCTTATGTATCATTGTGATCAAAGATATTTTCCATTTTTGAGGAATATAACTGGTTCGCATGATCGCGTTGAATATGAATGTTATTAGTTTTATGCATTTGTCTGGCAATTCCCTTATCATTTTTCCAATAATGAGATCATGTCCTGGTGCCTTTTTCGGGCTTATGCAATTTTTAATTGTATTCTTAACTTTCTTCCAATTATACTTTATAGGTTTGTTGGATAATCCATCATTCATTTGCTCGGGTAGCACGAAAGAATTTGTTTCCTGGTGTGGTGGGAATACTGTCTTTAGATGAGCAGCAAAAGCATTGGCTTTTTCTTCATCGCTTCTCGCCCAATCCCCAGTTGGTAGTCTAATCGGTGGATTCGAATTTGTTGGCCTTTTTAAATTTTTTGTTGCCTTCCACAAAGAGTAATCTGTCCTCTCGGTTGCCGAGAGATCACTTAAATAGTTCTGGACGCTCTGGTTTTCTTCTTCCCGCAAAGCAAATCTTAAGGCCTTGATAGCTCGATTTAATTTCCATTTCAATAACGGTGATTTTGTTTGCTGCCATAGCCGGCGAATTTTCCGTTTTTCCTGGATCAGTTCCTGTATATTATGATATGAGACAGCTTATTAACTTTTTCGGAACTGCTTATGACAGGTGTAGCCCTTTCAGCTGATAATGTCATGATGTCTTTTAAATTTTCGGCCGCCGCATCAATATCAGCTGGTGTGGTCAGAGGAATATTAAGTAGGCAATTTTGTTCGACTAGCCTCCTATATTGATCCCAATTAGTTTGCTTGTTTGTAAGACGGTTGGGTGTTTCGTTCCTTAAGACATCGGTACTCACTGTTACTATTACCGGTGAGTGATCAGAAGACAGATCATAACAATCGGTGGCCTTAGCATATGTACGTGGAATGCCCTTAGTTACACAAAAGTCGATTAAATCAGGAATTTTCTTTTTATCCGTGGGCCAGTAAGTTGGATTACCGGCAGATAAATAATCCAGGGACTGTTCCTCTATAGCTTGATAAAGTTGTTTGCCTTTCGGCGATGTTAATCTGGAGCCCCAATGAGTATGTTTGGCGTTGTAATCACCTCCCGCAAGAAATTTATTACCCAGCTGGCTGAAATAATCCAAGAACTGGAGTTTTTTTATAGCATGTTTTGGAGGACAGTACACTGCCGATATGACACAGTTTCCAGACCACTCCTGAAGACAGATGCTCGTTGATTGTATATGTTCTTTCTCATATTTCGTCAGCTCATAGTGCTTTAATCTTCTTTTAATCAATACAGCTGTGCCTCCATGTGCTTTCCCATCTGGGTGCTTGGTGTCATAAATAGAGTACCCATTAATTTTGAAATAGCTATTTTTGGTGAAGCGTGTTTCGGATATTAACATTATGTCAATATTAATAGCTGCATTCTGTGGACATTTATACGGCAGGATCGGGGGCCGGTACTAAGTAGATGTAGTTTACACTGACTTTTCAAAAGCTATTGATAAAATTGATCATTCAATTCTTATCTATAAGCTAGAGAAACTAAATTGTGAGTTCATACCTATCAAATGGTTGCAATCTTGTATTTTTGGCCGGTTACACCACGTTAAGATTAATGCTTCACTTCTCATTTATTTCGTGTAACTTCTGGAGTACCGCAAGGCCCACTTCTGTTCTGTTCTCATTATTTATTGATGATGTTGTGGAGTGTTTTGAATTTGCGCACATTGCCTTCTTTACGCAGATGATATGAAAATATTCACGCCGATTTATTCAATTTCTGATTGTTCAAAGTTACAAAGTAATTTGAATACTTTTGCAGTTGGTCGTTTAACAACAAATTGTTGTTGAATGTGGCCAAATGTAAGGTGATGTCTTTTTTTTAGAAAGCAATCACCTATTCTTCAGCAGTATTTTCTTTGTAATATGGCGGTTGACAGAGTGTTCATGTCGGACTGGGGTATAATTTTCTCTTCTGAGAAAATCTTTCTTACAAAATAGTAATTGAAATTTAAAATAGTTAATTGTAAAGACTTTTGTGACCCGCTCACACTGAAATCTTTATATGTGTCCTTTGTTTGGTCTATTCTTGAATTCGCTTCTCAGATCTGGTCACCATTTTACAAGTGTCGTTCAGATAGAATTGAAAGCGTTCAGAAGCAATTTACAGTACAAATAGGCGCTTCGTGGCCTACCTTCTGATAGAGTGAATAACTGTATTCTCCTGCCTTATAAAAATCGCTGTAATTTATTAAAATTACAACGATTAAATCACCGAAGAGACGTACACTGAGAGAAAAGTCTGCTGATATCAAGCGGTATAGTCATGAAATTATGGATAAGACCTGATCGAATGTGCGCTAAGCGTAATTATTCTCAAATACAGCGTAATCCTGAAAAATGCGTCGATGAATTGTGATTTTTAATAATGTTGAATTTAAGAAGATTAATCATAGTTTAAACAAACGACGTTCCATTGTTCATGTATTGTATTCTTAAAAATGATAAATCTAAAGTTTAAAAATTATCAATTTTTTTTTTCTATAATCATTATTTATGAATATGTTGCATAATTTCAATATAATTTTCTATAATTAAGAGTAGTATGTTTCAAATAAGTATTATCCTTTATCATTTTATTTCAATAGTACTTGTTTCAAAATTTCTATTCTTCATATTGTTTGTAATTATACTTGAATCAAGTATAGTTCATATTCATGTTGACAAAAAATAAGACAATTTTAGTGGATAATAGTTCATTTGAGAAAAACTAATACAATTTAAGACTATAATTCTCATAATGTGATTAAAATTTCCACAATTTTAACCAGTATACCTTCATTGGAGAAGAAACTAATATTAAAACAAGAATATAATTCTTATTTTGGGACTAAAATTCACCAAATTTGAAAACATTTGGCTTCATTTGAGAAGAAAACCCAACTTAATTTAAGAATATAATTCACAATTTGAGATTAAAACTCACAAAATTTGTATTGGTATGGTTTCATTTGAGAAGAAACCCGATGTTAATTTGAGACTATAATTCTCATTTTGGAACTAAAATTCATAAAATTTAGAGAGGTTAAATAAAATACATAATATACCTTTAATTTTTTATTTTCTTTATTTTCCATATCATAAAAGTATGTTTTTATATATACATTTATATTACATAATTTATTAATAAATATTTTAATCATATACAATTTTATTTTGTTTAATTTTCCTTATATTTAATTGTTACAAAAATTTTTTTATATCTACTTTATGTCTAAAAACAAAAATAATTGTATTATAATAAATGATATTTAGCATAAGGCATTCCTCGCTCTGTTTTATGCAATGTTGATAATTTTAAGCGCACTTCATTTAAATCAAAATATTCGTATTCTATACTTTGTACATAGTTATTTGATTATTTTCAACTTAAATATGCCTTATTTTATATAATTATTTTACACAACTTTTATTTAAATAAAAAATATAATTATCAATTTTATATTCAGTGTTCTTATATGATATAAGAAAAACAGATACCATACTCTGGTATTTTACATATTGGTCTGGCTTACAATTATATTGAATTAGTTCATCAATTTTAATATGTTTATTAAGTTTAATAATCTTAAAACTATTTTTTATATGTTTTTTCATTAAAATTGAGTAGATAAATTTTTATTGCATTTTTTTGCAATGCATTTTACCTAAGTCTTATCCTTGATCTATCGATGTAAAATTTCTTCCGCGCTGCTTACAAATTGAGGCCACTTAGACAAAAGCAGAGTACTTTTTCATGATGAAGGTTTTCAAAATCTATATCAACCTGAATTGAAAAAAAAATGTGTTAGTGTTATGTAGTATTTGAAAACAATAATTTTCACTTACCAATCTAAATCCATTAGAGGATTTAAATAAGCTCCACTCATTCAAAAAATACACCAATTTATCAGTTGATGCCCGTAAACTGTCCAGCTCATGCCGTCGTCCGTTAAAAGTACTTTGCCACTTTAACTCGACCACTTCATAGGGCTCATCAAAAAGATTTAATGACTTCTTATTGTTCTTATCGTGTTATTTCAATGCTTGTTTAACTTGTATCTGAAAAACGCATACAATTTTTTTCAATATTATTTAATCTTAAACTCTTAGTACGACGAAATTTCGTAGAATTGCAATTTTAGTTTCTAACAAAAGTCAGCCATTACCTAAAGATTTTGAGCTTCTTCTTCGTGTACGGCTGGTGAATATTCCTTTACTGCAAAGTTGACTGGCACAGTTTTTATATTTGTTATATAAAGACCTAGGCGCGTTTCTTTCTGATTCGGTTGCTGGTTTGTAGCAACAATCATATAATAAATATAGTAAAATACATAGCGTGTGTGTTAGTGTTAGTAAAATCAATTTTAAGCTAAGGCTCATAATTTCAGGCGGGATTAATAATTTTGCAATATCTTGCTATGAAAACAACACTCAAAAATAAAATGGAATCATTTCATTGGTTTCCGATAATTATTACGCTTGAACTTTTGATTTTGAAGGCCAATTAATTATAAAACTTACACTTTCTTCCGATGGGTAAGTGATAATAATACCTTGCGTAATTGTTTGGAAATTTTTAGCTTCCATACATATCACGACAATAAAAAAATTCAACATTAAAATTCTTTTTTCACCAAATATGCATAAATAATTTTATCTAATTGACACAGACACTTAAACTTAAATCAGATGTTTAATTATGTTTTCTTTAAAGTTTTGTGGTCACTGCAGGTAAACGTCTTTATCGTTCAAAAGTTTATTTTATTAGCACAGAACTTAGTTCGTACAAAACAGCAAATTATCAACACAATATTAAATGAATCTTCACTTTCACTTTTATGATTAGAGTTTTGTTTTATTTAACACTTGAAGTTGAAACTCGTTAAAAACTTTTTTTACTTAAAAAACATTATAAAATCGCAATAGACACTAGTAGGCACATCCGTTTCGTAAACCATTTAAAGATAAACTGAAAAATACACCAGGTAAAATTTCAAGTTCTATTATCTAGAAGAGTATTCTTAAAATCAAAAAATAAATTATTATGGAATTATGAATTTTATTCTTTAATTAAGAAGAGGACAATAATTCTATGCACAAATTGTGAATTTATTCTTACATTAAGATTAGTACGCATGAATAATGATTTATTTATTAAATTTATATATTTAATTTGTATAAAACTATACTTAAATTTAGAATACTATGCACAATTCGAGATTCGCATAATTCGAAGATAGATTATAAAGGGTGTTTCAACAGGTGCGCTTCAACTTTTTTCCGATAGGGACGGCGAACGACGCCATATTTTTTATTGTTCTTTTGTCATTTGGAAACTTCATTAGTATACATTTCTACATGGAACGCTACACACGTGAACAGCGATTGCAAATCGTGCAAATTTTTTATCAAAATAATCGTTCTGTTGCTGCTACTTTAAGAGCATTACGGCCATTTTACGGTTCATTTAACAAGCCAGCCCGTTCGACAATCGACCGTATAGTGGCAAAATTTGAGTCTACGTTTTCGCTACATAATGTTCCAGTGCCCTCGAGAGTAAGAAGTGCTCGAAGTGTTGAAAACATCGCAGCCGCCAGGGCTTCAGTTCAAGAAGACGCGAATGTGTCGCTCACACGACGTTCGCAACAATTGGGCCTTTCTGTGACATCATTGTGGCGAATTTTACGTAAAGATCTTGGCCTACATCCGTATAAGATCAAGCTGACATAACAACTAAAGTTGTTTGACCATTTGAAGCGACGCCAATTCGTGAATTGGGCTCAAGAGCAAATCGAAAATGATGCAGATTTTCACCGAAAAATCATCTTTAGCGATGAGGCTCACTTTTGGCTAAATGGATTTGTCAACAAGCAAAATATGCGTTACAGGGCAGGAAGCAACCCACACGTGATTCATGAGGCACCGTTGCATCCCGAAAAAGTCACTGTTTGGTGCGGATTACATGCCGGCGGCGTCATTGGGCCATATTTTTTCATCGACGATAACGATCGCCACGTTACTGTTAATGGAAATCGATACCGCGATATGATAAACGATTTTTTTTGGCCGCAATTGAATGGAATGGACTTGGACAAAATGTGGTTTCAACAGGACGGGGCCACATGCCACACAGCACACGATACAATCGCGTTATTGAAAACTAAGTTCGATGAGCGTGTTATTTCGCGAAATGGGCCCGTCCAGTGGCCGCCGCGCTCGTGTGATTTGACACCTCTAGATTATTTTCTTTGGGGTTATGTGAAGTCATTGGTCTATGCCAATAAGCCGGCGACGTTGCAAGAGCTCAGAGCCAATATTGAACGTGAAATTGCTGGAATTTCGGCCGATTTATGCGAAAGAGTGGTCGAAAATTGGGTTCAAAGATTGGACTTCGTAAAACGTGCACGCGGTGGTCATGCAAAAGAAATCGAGTTTCATACTTAAATGTATATGTTCAAATTCGTTAATAAAAAAAAAAGTTAGTTCAAAAGTCGAACAGTTTGTGTTTTATTCAAAAAAAAAGTTGAAGCGCTCTTGTTGAAAGACCCTGTATATAGATGTAATGTTGAACTTATTATACTTGAATTAAAAATAAAGTTCACGATATAATTTTAACTATGATTAAATAATACATTAATACGTTATGTATTTCATAATTTGCGTATTAAATATATAATGTTCTTAAATGTTGAATATGTATTTTCATTTTTCTTAGCGAAGCAATACTCGCATAGCAGGTGACAACTTATGGGATATTCCAGTAAATTATAGATTCTTTCATACAATTTTGGCCAACTTATCTGGTAATAAAAGAGGGAACAAATAATTCCGTCAAAAAATATGAAATGGGACAATTAATTCAGTTCAACGTGATATTATTTGTTTGAATAGAATTAATTACATATACGCATAAATTTTATTCGCATTTCGTACTTCGAAAGGAGGTTTAATAAGAGATTTGAATTTTTTGGATGTCTTTTGTTTAACCCTTAGCGGCCACAAGTGGTGAATACGTACCCCAGGCCAAATCACCTTAATTTAAGCTATCAAAAACTACGAAAATCATACTTGTCGCGCCATATATAGGTTGTCGAGGAATGTAGGTTACTTGCATGGCACATAGAAGGAAGAAAAAAGTATTAGTAGCGCGTATAAACGATGAATTTCGGAAGGAGTAATGATTTTTCAATAGTAATGATTTGTTTTCTGAAAAACGTCATTTTTCCTGACTTTGCGCATATATAGGTAATTTTTTTTTGTTAAATTATCTTGATATTTTCTCTTGTAAACCATATTAGAAATTGAAAAACATGTTTCAGAATATCCATGAATTATTTGGAGTCTCAATATTTAAAATTTGTCTTTCTAGACCGATTTTTTGACTGGGGTGAAAAATCACCCCAGTGTGGCCGCTATGTTAAGGGAGCGAAGTGTGGCCGCGAAGGGTTAATAAAATATTGACAACCCAATTCAGTAAATTGATTAATTATTTCAGAGGCATTAATTCATGAAGCAACTATTATTCTAACTTTACAAAATATCGCTAAACGTTGTATAAAAAAAATGCACATGTTTTCGTAAAAATTACAGATTCTAGATGATTCATCAAACAGGTATCATAAAAAGTATTACTATTTTACTAAACTTACGTAGGGTGATTGAAATGAGCATCAGGGATGGCTCAAAAAATGTTTGTAATCCTCGCGCCCTAGGCAAACTATTTTGTTTCGGCCTACCTACCCAAGCAAAAAAATAGGTAATATTAAAAATATTCTTAAAATCGGTTCAATGCGCGTTAAAATAGATTGAAGCTCATTACATAAATTCACTTCTTAGATGTCTTTAGAGCCTTTACGACTTAATGCTCTCTCAAGCTTAGTACACGATACATACAGGTGCTGTGTTGTTACTTGTTATAGACTCTGAATGTCAAAAATGAATCGAAAAACTGACTCGAGATTTTGCATCTGCTCAAATCTATCATTAACGGAGATAGCAGTATCAAAGACTGCAAAGTAAAAAGGCACTTTAAATCTTTGCTGGGGGTCCTAAATGAAATTATGTTGCCCTTCATATGAAAATTGTTTTGTTTTTAACCGAATGGGAATTGGCTCTGGGTCAAATTCTGTTGGAAAGTCAATTTCTTTAGTAAGCTCAGAAGCATATACTAACATACCGCCAAATCCAATATTGCTCCTGAAGTTCTCTAAAAATAATTTCATATTCTGTAATTGTTGGATATCAGAAATGAATATTTAATTTTTTTTCTTGGAGCATTTTATCGTTACACGAGAAGTTTTTCACCGCGAGGTGATGTTGCGATTACACGCAAAATGAATTTGTGATGCTACTTGTCTTTGCATGTATAAATTTGCTTTATTTTTGAATTGACAGACCTTATATTGAACTAATAAAAAATATCATATATTACGGATATTATATTTTATATTTTATTTGATAAAAAAAAAATTAAAAAAAAGTATAAAGGCCGTATTTTTAGGCACCCACAATAGTTCAGCGCCCTAGGCGGCCGCCTAGTTCGCCTATATGGTAGAACCACCCCTGATGGGCGTACATTTCAAAAATACTCATTTTATATGCATACATCAAAAATGGGATACTTATGTATAACAAGATGTCATAAATATTTCGTTTTCATACATATGTACATACTTACCAAAATAAGCGAAAATAACTATTAAAATTAAAATGTATCGTAATGTATCTAATTATATGTACGCGTAAAACAATATTTAAAAACATTGGTCATCTCATTAGATGGTGGTTTCGAACAGTGATTTATTGCTCTCAGATGCAATGCATAGATATTATACCGTTACATTCTTTTTCATTATAGTTCTGATTCTATGTACAATAAATAATATCTATATTTTTTCGATTGGAGATATATGTATGTCATCTTTTTCGGTATTTCAATAATCGTGTATAGTTATTAATAAAAATTTATGAACTTAAGATGTAACTATTGCATCCGGCATAATAATCATAATGTACTTGTAACTAAAATATTGACAAATGGGTTAAATTCGAGAATAAATGCATTACAATTATGGATACAAGAAAATAATGTTTCAAGAAATCAATTTTCTCAATTTTGATTCCCAAATTTTTGCTTGAATTGAGAATTATTACTTCACAATTCCATCAATTTTGTGAAAACTATAATTTGATCTTATAATTCTGAAATCAAAATCAATAATCCAAAAAAAGAGATTAAATTATTTGAATTAATCAGTTAACCATTATAATAAATTGAGTACATAAGTATCAAATTTTAAAAGCATGGTTATGCAGAAATTTCTCATTTCGATTAAAATTGTAATTATAATTCATGATATTGTGCGCTATATTCTTAAATTTTTATCAATTTAAAATTTATGCATTTAAGAATAACCTATTCTTAATATTAGAATACCATTTCTCTCAGTGTAGCATTAGCTATCTGCTGTGCGCGATGTTTTGACCTCACGATTTGATTGTGATGAAATACTTATGCATTTCAATTTTTACGCTGCTACGCATTGTATGCGGCGACGAGACGGTTTCTTACATAATGATTCTGTTACTACAAACTACGCACTTTCTGAACTAGTCTTGAAAATGTCGCCAATTTTTAACTCTGTTTTTGAAATTTTTGATTTTAATATGTCAAGAAATTCGTTTAGAAATGATTTATTTAAATTTTTTTCTATTGATATTTAATATTTTTGTATTGCATTATAATTTCTTAATTACCGATTGTACTTTACTGTAGGTTTAATAAATAAATAAGTGCTCGGTTCATCTGGCAGATTTTACGCGCTTTTCATTTTTCTCTAACAAGATACCTCACTTCTACTGGATAGTTGATGTGATTTATCGTTTGCTTGCGAGTAGGAGGAGTACTCTGCCACGCTACTTGTAGTATGTATAATGTTCTCAGCAGCTCTAATCGGATATCAAGTTGTGCCGGGGTTTTAATTGGTACTTGTAATTCAATATTGTCTTCGATTAGGTTCCGGAAGAAATCTCAGTTTGTTTTATTATTTGTTATAGGCAAATTTTTTGTTTTTTGATAATGGTATCGCTGAGTGTTATAATGACATGCGTGTGGTCAGACGATATTCCTTCAATGTTTTTGAGTAGTACATAGTTTATGGTAAATATGAGCATTTCAAAATTTAATAAATAACCCAATTTATTATATTAAATATCTTAATTTGTAGCTTAATTCAATATACATAAATTGTAATATTACATTTCCAGTGGCAAATTTTATTTATAATATTTTTAGTCAAATTAAAGGTATCACACCTAAATTATTGCACATGTAATTCAATATAACAATTATCAAAAATTCTTAAGCAACTACATTATGTCAGGATTCATCTGATACTGGACACACATTTAAATTTGATCAATAAAAACTTTGGAAGATTTTCTAAATCGATAATACTTTTCTAAAAAGCAGTCTGTAATCGAAACTGAAATACAATAAATTCACAGAAACTACATAGCGACAGCGAGTAATATTATTTTAGTTTTTTATTGGTTGAAGAGTAGTAGAAAGTAGAATGCAGAAACAAAGATCCAGCTGTTAGGAAAATATTTATTTTATAGTCGGTTAAAATCATCAACATGTTCATAATTCAACAGCAATAAAGTTATTTAAAATTTAAAATCGAATTTAATTAATTTTTAAATAATTAAAACTAAATTAATATGATTTTTAATTAACATAAACTATAGATAAGACAAATTTTCTACCAACCAAGGCCTCCTACTTTATTTTTTTAATTATTTTACGTCATAAACTATTTTTTTCGATACTAAACATAGTTGGTTTTTCAAGACATTCAAAAGTTAATTGGATTTTTAATTGATGATATTGATATACTTGATAAGAAATTAAAACCAAAAAATATTCGTAAGATTTTTAAAAATCAATTCAAAATCTATTTGAATGAAATTTTATTGTTTTGACGGTCTCCTTTATTTTTTTATTGCTTTGGGTTTCCTTTTACTTATTTTAATAATTTAGAATATTAAGGGCTATGGTTAATTTTTGACCTTTCACTTAATATGTACGTGACTTATTGTAAATGTCTACTCTTTATGTGCGAAAATGTAATAAATATTAATTATCACACTTTTGGATGCCGTTTCCAATTTTTGTATAAAATCGACGATAAAACATTTTAAAACCATAACATTTTGGTATCGACTTGGTATATAAGACTTTAGCGTAGACGTAATAAAATATGCTTTATGTTCATATCCGTCAATAATTTATCAAATACACATTTTTAAATGCAAAATATTAATTTATTCTCACATATGAGAATGTACGTATGTATATGTATGTTTTTGCAAAATTCATAATAAAATTTAATGTTCTAATGATTTTATGTTTTTTTTTTTAAATTTTGCGAATTTAACAAATTAACCGATTCGATATGAATGAATATTAATTACTGTTGTTATGTTGTGTATTATACATTTATAACAATGAGTAAATTGACCTTCAACAAAATGAAGCCTAAAGATTTCAAATTGGATACATTTTCCTCTAGATTTTATGATTTTATGTTAGGTTTTCTGGAAAACTTATTATGTTTAATTTTTCATATTTAAGAAACATTAAGTTACAACATCATATTGTACATAACATAAAAAACTACATAAATTTTATTAAAATTTAAAGTGTCGACTAATAATTATGTTATCTTTATCTAAATATCAGAGCTTCTACCCTAAGTCTAAGCGTCGGGTAGTTTTATGTCAAGCTACATCAAGTTAATCCCTTATTGGAATCGGTCGTCGAACTCCTCGAGACAGTCGTGTTTGGCATATTGGAGTAATTGGACCTGGTACAAAAGCATCAATGAATTATGTAAACGCTTTAAAAGTTTAGAAGACTAGCAACATTTTATCTCTAACTTCATGGATAGATTAAGAAATGACATTAAATCAGCTCTAGATGAGATCATAAAATTAACCATGTTGAATCAATAAGTGAACAGCCGTCTCGTGATATTGTAAAGTTATTAAACCAAAGAATGATCAAATTGCTAATACTTTACTTCAAATTTATATTGAGAAATTGTCATCAACGGTTATAAAAACAAGCATTCTGACCAAACTGCGAAGCCTAAAAACTTATCTAATGACGGTATGTGCATCAATTAATTTTTAACATTAATTCACCATCCAGGATCTACATCAAGCAGAATTTATTTCAATCAAAGATGTACAAAAAAGCGAAACTCATTAAACAAACAACATTGAGATATTGGTTTCTTTGTAGTGAAAATGATTCAATAAACTTACGTAAAAATGAATACGTACGTACAGTCGCTTAACTCAATTACCAAACACGCTGGTTATATATGTATTCTAAATTAGTAATTATAATAGTGCTTCAGTTATTTTTTATTTGTTTAGAATTTCTTATTCAGGATTGTAATAAGTTTTATGGTGTAGTACTATAAAATATTTTTTCTGTACTACCACAAATTTTAAGTACGTTCGAACTATTGTACGTATGCATCGTTAACATCGTTGGAATAGTTCGATCCGCTGCAGGAGAACGTCAGACACGGTGACCGAGTGTATTTAAGTCCCTTTCAACGTCGTCCATTAATCAATTAGCTAGTCTCCCACAAGGTCCTACTTTCATTGGTGCCGAATCCGAGGCCTGTTTAGTAGTCCGATTAAAATCGTTGGCTTTATATTGTGCCCAACGTTGTTGTGAATTCAAACGATTTCAACGTTGTTTCGTAACAAAATTGTTTTACAAGTTGAGTAACGGGAGGTAGTTCGCGCTTATCAATTTTGAGTTGCCTTTCGGAAACGCCGCGATTTCCACAATCCGATATCAGATTACTTCCCTTCATCATGCGACTGAAGACGCAGCACAATTTGCTAGGCTAGCATCAGAGGGAAATGGGGAGGATCTTGTCCTCAGTCTCCGAAGGAAAGTGTATATGCTGCATTATTTAAAAGCCTCACCACCATTATATTTCAAATATATAAATAATTAACAATGACCTAGAATAACGACCCAGCCATAGTACACAGGAATTAACAGTTAACTAATCATAGTATCACAGATCTTTAATCACTTGTTCATCTACCAGAAGCTTCGTTTTTTTAGAGCCCCCAAAAGGACATATCAAAGCCACCCCATTATCGCGAATGCAATACGGTTTCCCATTGAGTTCGTTTATGCCACTCTCACCAAAGCACTTTATCTTCACTTAACACATTTACTTCGGTCTAAAAAGACCAAAGTATTGAAATCCAATCAAAAATGACGAAAAACTTGGTTGGCCCAAAATTTCTTTTCTCGACGTTTTAAAAGTTCCTGAGTCTGAAAAAAACAAAAAAAAATGTTCGTCCGTCTGTCTAGATATTAAGTTGGGGTTGCATTAGGATGTAGTGAGTAGTTAACAAATTGTTTTTATGATGGATCTTGCCTATTTTTCAACCGATTAAGATGAAATTCGATATGTGCGTTGAAAATGGGATTCTAAAATTGTTTTGGATGAAGTTCTGCAATATGGCCAAATATGATGGAACTTGCCCATTTCTCAACCGATTATGATGAAATTCGACATCTTGGATTCGGTATATTGGAAATGGGATTCTAAAATGTTTTTTGGATGAAGTTCTGGGGTTCTAAAATGTTGTGTTTGGATGAAGTTCTGGAATATGGCCAAGAATGATGGAACTTGTCCATTTCTCTACCGATTATGATGAAGTTCAACATGTGTATTGGAAATGGGTTTCTAAAATGGCTCTTGGATGAAGTTCTGGAATATTGCCAAGTAGGATGGAACTTGGTTATTTTTCAACCGACTATGATAAAATTTGACATGTGTATTGGAAATGGGATTCTAAAATCAGTTTTGGATGAAGTTCTGGAATATGGCCAAGTAGAATGGAACTTGGCTATTCCTTAAACGCGGGTATCGTCAAATTTGGCATGTGTGTTGGGAATGAAATTCTAAAATAATTTTTGGATAAAGCTATGGAATATGGCCAAGTAGGATGGAGTTTGGTTATTCCTTACCCGATTATTATGAAATTTGACATGTGCGTTGTAAATGGGATTCTAAAATGATTTTTGGTTAATGTTCTGGAATATGGTCAGTTACACGTTTAGAAATATCAGTATAATTTTGTATACTACTTTCGGTATAAAGTTCTAGAATACGATTTTTCGTGTTATATTGGATGCCTGTACCCCTGTTGGTAAAGCTTTTGACCTGTTTCGCTGTTGTTGTATAAGTAAATATTTGTTGGTTAAAATAGAAATCAGTACTGTCAAAACTGTCACACCAACTTTATGACACAGGTGACAGGTGAATGCTATCCCCATTGAAAACACCAAAGACCGAAGTTCTGATTGCCTCGTGAGGTTTCAGCCCTTTATATTTTATAATTCTAAATCGAACAACTCAAGAAAAGAAAAACGAATACATTTGGAAAGAAAAAATTCAGTGTTTAAATTCAATTTTTCGTTCCCTTCTTTTATCGTTTATTTCTCTCTTTGTGATAGAAAACAAAAAATATTTTTGTTGTTTGTTTCCCCGAAAACGAAATCGAAAAACGTAAAATAGCTCTCCTCATATAAAACACAAAGGATAGGAGAAAAGAGATATTTTATTTTATTGAATTTCGTTCCAAAGGAAAGAAACAAAACAAAATATTTTATCTCTCCTTTCGCAAAAAGAGAGTAAAGCAGGGAACGAAATTTGAATTTAAACACTGAGAAAAATAACGAGGAGTTAATTATGCTCTGAGATAAATTTTATTTGTAAATTTGAAGTGTAAAATTCATTCAAACAAAGAAAAATATTTAATATTTCGACGTTTAATTAGTCATTGAAAACATTTAATTGATTGTAAAAATTAGATTGGCGAGACTACTCCACTGACAAAGATGTTATCGTTATAATTGGCCTTATATACTCGTAGGTTATTTAAATATCTGATATATTTTATATAATTTAGGTAAATTTCTTTTTTATATTGCTTTACGGTTTAAACGGTAATTACAGTTTCAATCCCAACGCTTTGCAAATGCATCTTTGTAACCGAAAATAATTTTTGTATTGAATAAAAAAAAATTTTGCATGAAAAAATTAAAATCACATGGTATAAAGGTGGTAGTTGGTAACGTTGAATGACTGTATCTCTGCCAATGTTAATCAATAATACTTTTGATGGACACAATTTGGACGGGAATTACGTCAGCTTCCTTTTTTGTGAGCCAATGCCTATACATAAACCCACTCAGATAAAAGTTCTACACAAAAACTAAAAAAAAAAAAAAAAAATTGAAATTTTTCGGTTTTATTAATTTTTTTGTTTTAGTTTTTTTGACTTATTTTATTCAAAACAGAAGTTTTTTGACTTTTTAAAGTTTTTTTTTTTTTTTTCGATTTATTTTATTACGACTGAGACTGCGCTCATCTAGCAATTTTTCTTTCAAATACAAATTTTTATATATCTAGTAAAATACACGTTTGTTGTTGTGTAACCCACTGGTTAGCCCCATAATCAATTAAACCTATTTACTAATTTTAGTTTGGTAAGTTCACTAGGTCAAGTGGCCTCGTTCTTTGGAGTCTTCTTTCAACGGCAGGGTTATCTATCATATGGCGAATATAGGGGTTTCCAAGTTCCTGGAACATTATTTCGTGTTTTGCGGCATGCATTTTTATTTCCTCTTTGATGTATTCCATCCGTTGGTCCATGTGAAGGTCTTCATTTCTTGCGTACCACGGAGCATTGACGATGCTACGAAGAACCTTGTTTTGAAATGTCTGTATCATTTTGGCGTTTGTTTGCTTGGTACATCTCCAGAGTTGTATGCCGTAGGTCCATATCGGCTTCAAAATTTGCCGATATAGCAGCAGCTTATTTTGAATTGTAAGCTCAGAGCCTCTACCTAGGAGCCAATACATTTTTCTGAACTTTATGTTAAGTTCTCCTTTTTTCTTTTTGACATGCTCTCTCCACTTAAGCTTGGCATCGAGGGTCATGCCAAGGTATTTAGCTGTATTTGCATATAGCACGAGTCGCGAGTTAATTTCTATAGGTAGGTGGTAAGCCTTTTGATAAGTAAAGTTAATATGCATGGATTTTGTCTCATTAAGTTTGATTCGCCAACGCTTTGTCCAGTTACAAACCGCATTGGTCATCCTCTGGAGTTTGCTCGTTGCGTCAGCGACATTATTTCCAACTGCCATAATTGCTGTGTCATCTGCAAAGGTGGCTATGGTTCCTTCATTTGTGGTTGGTGTGTCCCTTGTATATAGTAAATACAGGATTAAGACACTCCCCTGCGGGACACCGGCAGAGATTTTCTTTAGCTCAGAGTATTCTTCCTCATATTTCACTCGAAAGTGTCTATAAGATAAATAAGATCTTAGTATGGCATAGAATTGTCTCGGTAGATCTCTATGCAGCTTGTATTCCAGACCACTGTGCCAGACTTTATTGAATGCTTGCGCGACGTCCAGGAATATGCTTGAGCATACTTTTTTACGTTCTAACGTTCTTTCAATTATGTTGGTGATTCTATGGACCTGTTCAATTGTAGAATGATTTTCTCTGAATCCAAATTGATGTGGAGGAATTAGTTATCGGTCCTCAATTATTGGTTTAAGTCTCTTTAGTAATAATTTTTCAAAGAGTTTTGACATAATTGGCAGCAGAGAAATTGACCTGTATGATTTTTTATCGTTAGGTGGTTTATCAGGTTTTGGTATCATGATTACTTCTGCTACTTTCCATTGATTCGGAACATATTTTAACCGAAAGGTAGCATTGATTATGTATAGTAGCTTACGAAATCCTTTGTTAGGTAGAGCTTTGATAATTTGGCAAGCAATCAAGTCATACCCTGGGGCTATTTTAACATTCATGTTACTTTTCACTTCTTCTTTTAATTCTTTGAGAGTTATTGGCCGTATTTCAAACTCATCCAGCTTGTGAATAGATATTATATTTTCATTGGCAGTTTGTCTTGGTAGTGGTTGGAAGGTTTCCTGGAGATACTCCGCAAATAGATCAGCCTCCTCTTTGTGGCGTCTTGCCCAGGTTCCATCATCCTTTTTAAGTGGAGGCATTTGCATTTTGGGTCTTTTGAGCCCCTTCTTCGCCTTCCACAGTCAGTAATCAGAATTTTTTTCATCAGTTAGGCTAACTAGATATCTGTTGATCGATTCATTTTTAACTTCTTTAAGAAGGGATTTGAGACTGTTACATAAATTGTTAAGAATTGTTTTGTTCTCCGGTGTTCGATTAATTTGCCAGGTTTTACGAGCTCGTCGTTTTTCTCTTACCAACTCTCTAACTTTCATTGGGTACGATATGTTAAGCGTCTTCTTATTTTGCAAAATGGGAGTGCTTGCCAATGCAGCATAGTGAATTATTTCATTGAGTTGTTCCAATTCGTCTTCCAACTGTCGAGAATCTTTTATCGGTACCTGGAGATTGATTTTGTCCTCCATTATTTCACGAAAGAGATCCCAGTTTGTTTTTGAATTTGTTAATCTGGGTGCACTTTCCCTTTGAATTACAGTTTCACTGACTGTCATGATAACCGGTGAGTGATCCGATACTAGAGAATTGCTGTTTTCAATGTGAATATAGTTCTGAGATATACCTCTTGCTACATAAAAGTCGAATAGGTCCGGTATCTTAGCTTCGTCACTGGGCCAGTATGTTGGGGAACCATCAGAGTAAAATTCACATTTTGATGTCTGTCCTGTTTGAAACATAATTCTTTACCCTTTGACGTCGTAAGTCTAGATCCCCAATATGTGTTTTTCGCATTAAAGTCACCTCCAATAATAAAATCACGTCCTAGCGATTTAAATAGTTTAATGTAGTCCTGCCTTTTCAAGTTATGCCGGGGAGAACAGTATATTGCGGAGACAGTAAGCTGTCTGTGTGTAATGTGAATCCTAACAGTGGTGACTTGCATTGTTTCTTCTTCGATTTCTGTTTCTACATGGTGTTTTATATTTTCTTTTATAAGTAATGCTGAACCACCTCTTGCTCTTTCCGCTGGATGAATGGAATGATATAAGTTATAACCCCGGATTTTAACAAAGAAGATATAACAAAATGGCTTTCGGATATTAGAAAAAAGTCGATTTTTTCTGTATTTGAAAATATTTCTATTTCTGGAATATGTTGCATAAGTCCATTCGCATTCTAGATTGCTATTCTGAAAGTTGTGTTCTTACTTAACATTTTTTATCGGATTGCGTTGTGGGAGTTGCATTTTTTTCAGTTGATCAAATATCATGTTGTTCAGGTTACTTTGGTCATCTAGCCGCTTTGTAATAGCTTCGATACTGTTCATAATGTTTTCCATAATTCGATTATTTTCAGAGCCCATATATTTGGTTGAACCCGAGCCTTTCACTACCTGAGCAAATGTTCTTCTTTGCCCTGCGTTGCTTGGTTGTGGATTTTGATCCATCTGATTTGATGGTTGAATCCTTCGAATTTCATGAGTTTGCGATTGATTTCGTGATTTATCTCTTAATTTTTGTAGGTGTTTAGCAACCTCACAGCCCCGATAATTGGCCGGATGTTGGCCTTTACAATTTATACATTTAGCTGGTACATCTCTCCCTATTGTACATGCCTGGTGAAACAGGTGAAGTTAATATAATAAAGGCAGAGCCTCATACTTCACACGTTTCATAGATTTTTGTTGTAACGATTTATCCACCGCGGCTTTCAACTCCTGCTAGCTCAGCAGGAAAAGGCGTGGGGTTTGGTGGAATCGATACAACCTTGCTCTAGCCGCATGGTTGGAAGGGAAATGAAAACGGTGGCTGTATACAACCAAAAAGATGAGGGAAGAGAAAAAAACCGATTTTTATACGGATCCACCACATAGTTGAAAGGTGTGGCTTACCGTTCTTCTGAAACCTATCCGGGAAAAGAGGGATTAAACTTATTTTACGGACTCATCCGTCAATCAACAAAAAAAAAAAAAAAAAAACAAACAAAAAAAAATTTACATCCAAGAAAAAGTTGGCCATTGGCCCCTAACAATTGGTTAGTAAGTGAGGAAAGTTGTTGGGCGTTGTGAACAACAGGGAGCACAGTGCCGAGGCACTTATCGTCTCCCGTCCCGTGAGGGACCGTTCACAGACACCCAACAACTGATATCCGTTGATTAGTTTGATGACATATTTACCTTAGTATGTTTTACCTTTTTTTTTTTTTCACGAACAAACACCAAAAAGAAAAAAAAAAATTAAGATAACTAGTGACTTGATTTTTTTATTAACAAAAAACAAAATTTAAACCAAAAAAAAAAAAAAACAATTTAAATTGAAAAAATAAAAATTTAACTCGAACTCACAACCCGAAAGCAAAAAAACATAAAACCGTCTCGTCCCAAATAAAATTTTGGCGAGGTTTTTATATCATTTTTTCTGCTGATTGACCAAAAAGACGTATTATTTTCGATCAATCAACTACAAAAATTCCATAATTACCCCTGCATTATTTTATGTGGTTTATGGATTATTGTGCAAAGCTTGCTAATAACCGACACGTTTTTTTTTTGGTTACAGGTGAAAACCCAACAACACCAAAAAAAAAAATATGCAGAAAAACGTCTTTGAATTCATTCACCCCGTGGAATTCAAATTGGCTGACAATAACCTTGGGTGAATGAATAAAAGAAAATTGCTAATAAGCAAAACAATTTTTTATACACATACTAGCCCAAGTATGTGCGATAAGAATAAAATATGTTTTTACGTTTATTTACGAAACATGAGATTTGTAAATAAACGTAAAAAGAAAATGTGTCATATGGTACGCGTCATTGAGAACATTTTAGTTTTACACTAATTTAGTTGTTAGTTATGAATCTTGTTTATGTACATGTTTTAATATGCACGAAACACGATTAAACCAACATAATTAATGTAATTTGAACATAATCTGTACCCGGATATTGTCATAGGGATTTGTTTAATATTTTAGAAGAAAATATCTTCAAATGTGGGGTACAGTTTGAGGTGTGGGTTTGGTGGATTGGTGTATTTTGTAACGGGGATGACAAACGCCCGTTACACTGGGTAAAATGTTTACCTGAGCATTTTAAACATCTCGGATCCCGGCTACAATATTGTTGGGTGTGATTAAATCCCTAACATTTCTTGCATTGGGGTATGCGTGTAGTGGTTCTCATCATTGGTTCAATTTTTACCTTCATGTGAAGAATTGCTTTTATACGATAAATATTTTGAACATTCTCTGAGTTATCAAATACTAGCATAAAAAGAGGGAGTCCCCTTTTATTGAAAGTTGGGTTTCCTTCTTGATTTTCTATTCTCTCTTTTTTAATCATATTCACTGCTTCCATTATTTCTTCGCTTGAGCAAGTGTGATGCAAACCTCTTTCCATAACTTTTATCGGCCGAGCCTGTTTGTCCTCATAGGTAAACCACTAATACCTTTCAGCATTCAACTTCACAGATAACGGCTTTGACTTTTGAGTCAGGCAAACGTCCTTTTTTTATATTTTACTTTAAAAAATAAAATAAAATAAATAAATTTTTCCTAAATCCTATGTAAAATTTACGAGCTAATTGTGTGCAACGCAAAATGACGGAATCAAGAGGAATTATCCAAAAATCAGATTAATTCGGTAACTTCAGCCGATTAAGAGAATCTTCTTCATATGAATGATGTCTTCTGACGATTTTGTGTTTCTAAAGGAGATTCAAGTGATTCAAGATGATGATTCAAGTGATGATCCGGAATTGGCGTTAACCAACATTGATTAACCAACTGACTATCAACCAACAAGCCGTTTTTTTAATTACATATTAGATTATCCACCATTTTGGTATACTATATTGTGAATGAGCTCTTATGCTCAAAATACGATGTACCAAAATATTTGTAAATTAATAAGTCAATAAATAAATAAATAAATAAAAATAAAATAATGTTCTATAGGTTTCTGAGTCCAGAGTATTAATTTTCCAAACGTCATTGTTTAGCGCTGTTACCTTATATTCTTTGTCAGTAACCGATTTCATCAGTGACTGAATTTTTGGGTAACTGGTTACTCCCACGATATTTATTGGTGGGGGTGGTTTTTCTTTCGGTTGCACCAGTTTTGGTGCAATGTTCTTGGTAGATTTACTACCTTTCGGTTGATTGGCCGCGGGTTGGACAACTTGCGGTTCGGTACTTGTAGTTCCACTAACATTTAATTGTTCAACCTCAGGTGACGATTCAGCTTTTCTTTTCTTACCCTTCCTGGACTGTTTTTTCTTCTTTAGGATCCAGTTCGTCTCCCTTTCTAATTCATCCTCATCAGTGAGATAGTTGACTTTCTCTGGTTCAATACTCTCTAATTCGCTTTGTTCTTTAGCATCCCGATTCATTTTCTCGCTCTAGATACTCAATTTTTTCGCTTAGCTTGGTAAATGATTGCTCCATCTTCTGTAGCCTCTCAAAGAGATCCATATTTTCCTTTTCTAGGTCAACAGTTCTTTCACTGAATCCTACTGCTCGCAGTGTAAAATTTCGGCTGGCATGTCTTCTTTGCTTTCATGCAGTGTTTGGCCCTCCTCAAAATCTATAGGGCCAGCCTTCGAAGAGGATGGATCCTCCCCGGATGTATTGTCCAGTCGACTGACTGGAGTACCACTTGGGGTAATAAATTTTTCTGACTTATGCATTGCATAGAGTCTTGTTGGTGATCGTGGCACTATGGAACTTCTTCCAAATGGATTTACAGAACTTATCACCTCTGTAGTATTGCGGTCATAACGACGACTGGGAGCCGCTTGCTCACCCCTCAAAGTCGCCGGCACTGGGTATCCGTTTCCCTGCGTTGTAAGGTTTTCTCCATTAGAGTCAGCCATATTGGTTATTATATTCAGGGAACCACCCCTAGCTAGTTTTGGTCCACGAATGGTATTTTATTTCCCATTTACCCTTCGACAAGTCGGTTAGGGTTTCCCCTATCCGCCATCTGGGGATGCGCCCGATGGGAGACTAGCAGCTCCACACGAGGACTTTTTAAAGTGTCATTTCGATAGGAAATTTAATTCTATACAAAAAATTGCACAGAGTGTATATACTAAAAATCCATAGTTTTGAGGTATAGTTAAACAACTTTAAGGTGTCCAAATTTACTCAAATTTACTCCGTTCTCAAAAGTCCAAGCCTAAATTTAATAGAACGTTGTGAATTTATCATTGTTCGGGTACCATCGAACATATGAAACAATAAAATACCGCTAAAGAATTAGTCCGTTTTACCCCTGTTTTTTTCGACATAGTCAATAGCCTAATTAATGAGAAAACGCAATGTCTATTGTTGATCGACTCGACAATCATAATAGGGTTGATTATTTAATGATTGAGTTCTGAAAGACTGCCAATGGGCGTTGTTGCAATCCAACACAACATCTTAAAATAATTGACGGCATCTCTCATCGAATTGCAGAGGAACACTTGATGATCCAGAATTGCACCTGAAATACAAAAACAAAACATCAGTAAAATCAATCACAACAAACACAATTTATAAACTTATCCTTGAACTTGAACTTCATTATTTTCCATTTGTTGTCACGTTCATCTGAAATCAAACAGTAAAATTAATTATTTTAAACTCTTTTGTAATCATATAATGTTTAATCACTCTGCGTTTTTTTTTTTGAGAAACTAGTTAACTGCAAAAAGACCATTTTTGGGAAATTGCATTTGTAACAAAAATGATTATAATTCAAATAATTTTGAATAATTTATTTATTTTGTTTGTATTATCAAATTAACAAGATGGCAGAAATCAATTTACATAAACATATTTTGTAAAACCAGTTTTGTTATGCTGTAAAATGGAAATATATCAGATATCCTGTTTTGAGTTATCTGAATTTAAAAGTTTAAATGAAAATCGAAAACTATTGTGTAAATTTTAGAATTTTTTGATGAACATAATGGAATGATAAACATAATTATTCTTATGTATCAAAGATGCTTCCCCAAAATTTATCAAGGGGTTCTAACATTTTTGTTTATTTAATTTAAAAAAACAAAAAATTATTTACATAAACAAAAACTTAACAAAACAAAAAATTATGAAATTTCATATATTAATCCATATTATTATTATATATACATAAAGTAATTATGTAATATTATTTTTCTACGATAGTGCAGTAACCTATACTTTCGATGATGATTTTTGAATTTAAATTATATAAGAAAAGGAGCCTTTGCGTCGTATACTAAAATCGTGTGGAAATATTCTCATTGCACAACGATTTCTTAATATTGCTACACGATTTGTGAAAACCCAAATGTTTTAATGTTTTAATAAATTTTTGTTGATCCGTACAAGTTTGTAATTTTTTATGTTTCTACTTATTTATAAATGTTATAAAACTATTGTATCGTAGAAAAAAATAGCGTGTAAAACTCGTGTGAAAATGAGTCATTGCAATACTCAAGTGATTGCAGCCCTCGTTATCGCTCAGGCTGCAAATTTCACTTTCGTATTGCAATGACTCGTTTTCTTCACTTGTTATACAATATACTATTAAAATATTTCCAAATATAGCATTTTCACTATATTGCCGAGTTATGTTTCCTCAACCAACTTGTAACATAGGGAACTGCGTTCTAAGTTTTCAATGGGCGACCAATTAAGTTTAAAGTCATCAAATTTGATACGTTCTGTACTTTTAATCTGCTAGCAGCAATCGTATTAATGATATTTTTCGCCTTTTGAATGTTTTCTGCAATTTTACTAATTTCCTGATGACCATTGCTTATTATATTTTCTAAATAATTACGGAAATCATTCTTATCGATATCAAAATTAAAAACTTTTCAGAATTCATCAAAATTCTCTTCGGCCTCTAACCACGGTACTACAATATCTTCAATTCTCCAAGTGCTCGGCTCTAACAAATTTGCTAGCTCATAAATTTTGCTGTTACCAATGTCGTTTCTGTTGTTATTTGATTCTACTTGAGAGAAATCCATCAATCTTAATTTCATATTGTTTATGATGCTGTCAATAAGAGAATCTCTGGGAAGGTTTCCTTAAATTCTGTTTTCGACGAAGATAATATTTTTGAATACTTCGAAATGTATAACTTCATCTACTTTTTTTCGTATTTACCGCGAAGGTTTTTGAGAATTTGAAAAGCACTAATTGGTCTTTTAATCAATTGATTTCCTCTGTAAATATTTATATTTCTAGCTTGAAGGGCATTGGATAGTAGAGAGCACTCCTGGAGGATGTCAATCATTAGAGCTAAATCAACTAGGATATATTTGTTTTGTAATCGTTTTGCCATTCCAGACCACTTCTGGTTAGAGTGAGAAAAAAAACTTATACAAAGCAGTTGTATTACAATCGTATTACTTCAAAATATTTCTCACAAATGGCAAGGAAGTGATTTAAATTTCTGTGCCAAAATTGGTACAGCGGGAAAAGATAGGTTAATAGCCGGTTCGCACGAACCATAGCATTCACATCAAAGGGTTCGCGCGATCCTTGGCGAACCTTAGGAAAGCATCCCTGTATGTATCCATTATAATATCATTAACGACGTTGCTAAATTTACAAAAATTAAAAATTTGTTTTATTAACAATATAAAACAAAATTTAAAAGTGGGGTTATGAAGAACAGAATATTTTTTTTATATCACAAGAATTTTATTATAACATGTGCAACTTACGGTTTACTAAAGAATTAGATTATGTTTATTATTGTACGAACAATAATTACACAGAAACGTAGAAAAATATAAAGACATCCGATCGATTGAAACATCCGATGCGAAATTACGATTTAGCTACATTTAAAAATGATATAATCATTTAGGCGTTTTATTTATTTTATAACAAGTCGGTAATTGAAGTTATTTATATTTAATAAAATGGAAGAGTTTCAAGAAAACATTATCTGTTTTATAGCAACTACCCTCCAGACCAGGTGTATCATAAACGTACGGTTTACGAAGACTTCGCTATACTAAGGTGTTCGTAAACATTACACTAAAACAGTACGAATATAGTACGTAATGTGTACTTTTGTCACATGAGAAGTGAAACAAATTTACGAAGACTTGTGTATGTATTAGTGTGTATTAAACTGTTCATAATGTGTACATCGAAACGTAACGTTTACGAACTGTTTTAGCATAACGTTTTTGAGCCACATAGGTGTAACATTTACGTACGGTGTGGATTATGTCACAAGTATATAATTTTAAATGAAACCAATATATGTAATACAAATAAATTGTGTTTTAAATAAAATTTATTTTTAATGTATTCAAATATAATATTTTCGAACATATTTTTCATGGGTTGAATCCAATATACCTCTGAGATGTTGTAACTAAGAAAAATTAATTAAATATTAGTCGGCTTATGTATAATGATTTAACAAAGTATGTATTCATAAATAATGTGTAATTGATCCGTACAAGTAATTTCACTTTGATATTGTGCTTGTTTTGCCATTTTAAAACAAAATGCGTTAGATAATATTAAAAAGTAAAATATATACATTATAAATTTAAAATTAAAGTTATTTACTAAAGAAAATGGCGCACAAAACCACAAAGACGTTTTCACAAGTTGAAAGCAAAGCAGTTGTATGAAGAATAAAATCAAAGTGAGGTATGCACAGACATGTGGAAACTTGTACTGTAGTGGGTACTGTGTATATAGATGGAATGTATGTGTAGTAGTGTCAAAACGTCGTTCGTAAAGCGTTCGTAAACTGTACACTGTCGATGTATACATTTTTGCGCCGGGAGGGTATATAACTTATTATACCAAGTTCATACGCGATATGAAACACAACAAAAGTAGATGTCTCTATTGGGCTGCTTGGACTAAAATGTCAAAATTTGACAAATTTGTATGGAAAATATTGAACTTGTGAATTAAAAAAACATTATAAATTAAACCGTAAATATAATTTAAAAACATTGTGCACACAAATAAACTTAACTATCAAACAATTTGAAATACATATAAACTTAAATTATTTAAATACATTTTAATACATAAAAATGCTGCTGTGTTGTATTGCTCCGCAATGTAAATCAACAAAATTTGCAGGTTATAGCATAAAATTCCATCAATTCCCAGCTAATTAGCGAATGGTGACGAGGTGGTTACGGGCACTTAAAAGAGACAAAAAACCAAGCAAACATGCCAAAGTTTGCGGCTTGCATTTTACAGAATCGGATTATAAACCAAATGAATTTAGTAAGCTTGGTTATTTTTAAGAATTTATAAATTATTTAAAGTTTAACAGGTTTATTTTTAATTTTAGGTAGTACAAAACGTTATTTGAAATCTAACCAGCCATGAATCGCAAGCTTCCAGATATATTAGGCTCAGAACCATCGTATTGTAAATGATGCCATTTTTTTTTTTTCGCTGGCGCTACATCCCATGGAGGGATTTGGCCGCTTCATAGTGAAGTTTCGTAATCATTTGTACAACGGATAATGAGTGATTAGTTCATTGATCCTACATTAACCAGCCGTGATTTTTTCATCACCCGCCGGGAATCGAACCCGGGACCTCCGGAGCTTAAACCAAGCATGCTAACAACTGTGCTACCGGGGCGGCAATGATGCCAATGTATACAATTATATGCCGCTGAAAAAAAGATGATGATGTGCAAGCTGCTAGGATTAACCAAGACGCGGAGGTTTCTTTACCAGAAATTGCCAATATAGGAAGTAATCGAACTCAATCCACCCGGAGCTCTCAATTAGTGGCAATAGTGCTATATTTTCATTGTTTGTCGGAGGAGCAATTTAAGCGATATACCGGGCTGACCTCCAACAGACTCGAAATTTTATTTTCGTTTCTGGCTCAAACTGAATCGTCTCCTCTTGATAAATATTTATCAAAAAGGTACTAACTAATACTGTGTCTGATGAAATATAGACTACACAATTTTCTCCATAATCGGTGATATGTGCGGGTTGTCTTTAATTATTACCCGGAAATATTTGTTCACTGGACGCATATTAGGAACGCCGCAATTAAAACAGTTAACTGGTGATCTCTACGATAAAAAAATCCAAATTCCAATACGGTAATATTAGATTGCTCCGAAATTACAACCCATCCTGCAAAATCCCGAACTGAAAAAAAGCTGTTCTCGCAACACAAGAATCAAACTACATTAAAATATTGGATTAGGTTAGTTGAGAAAGGAAATGTAACTTTCTGTTCCGATGTATTCTGCGGTTCAGTGAGTGATCGTGCTATATTGCAACAAACCGGAATCATCGATCTTCTTAGTGAAGAAGACATCGTTTTAGCAGATTGGGGATTGGATATAAGTAACCTCTTAGAGAGTAATGGTGTTGCAGTTAATACCCCTCCATTTCTTAGAAATCAAGAACAGCTCACTCCGATCGAAGTGTTCGATATACGAATAATCGCTAAAATGTTAGAATTTTAGTACAAAAGATAATTGGATTAGCCAAGTTTATTAAAATTGTATCCCATAAAATGCCGTCACATAGCCTTATGCCAATGAGATAATTTTTGTAGGTAATTTACTAAATAATTTAAAAAAATATATAAACTAATTGAAATGTATATGATAATAAATAAAAATCATATTTGTTTTGTTGTTTAAATCAAATGTTTAATTACTTCGTTGTTGGGGCGAACCATTGCTCCGTTGGCCCTCAATTTTCAGCTGCTCATAAATTATTGGAATCTCGTAAAATGTCCTATTTAAATTCTTTATCTTCCAAGTGTTAAACCTAAAATTTGTTTGCAATTTATTCAATAAAATTCTGTATTTACACGGCCAATTTTTTAATTTGTCTTCAAATTACCTTACAATAAGAGCTGCCTCATTCCCATATGATTTGTCCCCATAATCTTCAGCCGTTGTTTCAGCGCAAGAATTTTTTTTTTCGTATCTAATTTTATTACAGAAAATCATTCAGAATAATATTAATTTAATGTAATTCTTTATTTATTCCGCAATTACTTTTTGGCAAATTATTGATTTCTAAATAATTTTAATTTTAAGCAGAAACAAAACTATTTTAGTACGCCACCATTTTGGTACGTTTTTTAATATCGCGTATTGAAAAAAACAATTATGTAATAACTAATATAGTAATAACTTCACTTATCTTTTTATTTAATAAAAATATTTATTTTTTTGAAGCAGTTATTCACTTTCAATAATTTTTTTTTGGGGAAATTAAGGGAAATTTGGAAAATTTGGCAAAGTTATCTGAAAATTTACACAATTTTAGGATAATTTTCATTCATAACTCAAAATCGACAAAAATGCAGTTAACTAGTTTCTCAAAAAAATCACAGACATAACTCATTAAATTGTTAATTATTATTACACATATTCCGTTAAATATGGGTAGCCTAAAAATTATAATAAATAAATGATTAATTTAGCTAAATTTAAATTATAAAATATAAAGGGCTGAAACCTCACGAGGGGATCAGAACTTCGGTCTTTGGCATTTTCAATAATGTCATAAAGTTGGTGTGACAGTTTTGACATTATTCATTTCCATTTTAACCAACATATATTTACTTATACAACAACAGCCAAACAGGTCAAAAGCTTCAGTAACATGGGTACAGGCATCCAATTTAAAACGAAAAATCGTATTCTAGAACTTTATACCGAAAGTAGTATAACAAATTATACTGCTACATCTAACCATTTAACTGACCATATTCCAGAAATTTATCCAAAAACTCATTTTAGAATCTTCCAACACACATATCCAATTTCATTATAATCGGTTAAGAAATAGCCAAGTTTCATCATAATTGCCCATATTCCTGAACTTCGGCCAAAAATCATTTTAGAATTCCATTTCCAATACACATATCGAATTTCATAATAATCGGTTGAGAAATGGGCAAGTTCCATCATACTTGGCCATATTCTAGAACCCGATACGAAACTAATTTTAGAATCCCATTTCCATTACACATGTCGAATTTCAACATAATCGGTTGAGAAATGGGCAAGTTTCATTATACTTGGCCATATTCCAGAACCTCATCCAAAACTCATTTTAGATTCCTATTTCTAACACACAAATCAAATTTCATAATAATCGGTTGAGAAATAGACAAGTTCCATCATACTTGGCCATATTCCAGAACTTCATCCAAAACTCATTTTAGATTCCCATTTCCAATACACATATCGAATTTCATCATAATTAGTTGAGAAATGGGCAAGTTCCATCATACTTGGCCATATTCTAGAACCTCATCCGAAACTCATTTTAGAATCCCATTTCTAACACACAAATCAAATTTCGTAATAATCGGTTGAGAAATAGACAAGTTCCATCATACTTGGCTATATTTCAGAACTTCAACCAGAAATCGTTTTAAAATCCCAGAACTTCATCCAAAAAACATTTTAGACTTCCATTTCCAATACAAATGTTGAATCTCATCGTAATCGGTTGAGAAATGGGCAAGTTTCATCATACTTGGCCATATTCCAGAACGTCATCCAAAACTCATTTTAGATTCTCATTTCTAACACACAAATCAAATTTCATAATAATCGGTTGAGAAATAGACAAGTTCCATTATACTTGGCCATATTCCAGAACTTCATCCAGAAATCGTTTCAAAATCCCTGAACTTCATCCAAAAAACATTTTAGAATCCAATTTCCAATACAAATGTCGAATTTAATCGTAATCGGTTGAGAAATGGGCAAGTTCCATCATACTTGGCAATATTCCAGAACTTCATCCAGAAATCGTTTTAAAATCCCAGAACTTCATCCAAAAAACATTTTAGAATTTCATTTCTAATACAAATGGTGAATCTCATCGTAATCGGTTGAGAAATGGGCAAGTTCCATCCTGCTTTGCTATATTCCAGAACTTCATCCAAAACTCATTTTAGAATCAGATTTCTAACACACATATCAAATTTCATAATAATCGGTTGAGAAATAGACAAGTTCCATCATACTTGGCCATATTGCAGAACTTCATCCAAACCAGTTTTAGAATCCCATTTTCAACGCACATGTGATGAGAAATAGTCAAGTTCCATCATACTTGGCCATATTTCAGAACTTCAACCAGAAATCGTTTTAAAATCCCAGAACTTCATCCAAAAAACATTTTAGAATCCCATTTCCAATACAAAAGTTGAATCTCATCGTAATCGGTTGAGAAATGGGCAAGTTTCATCATACTTGGCCATATTCCAGAACCTCATCCAAAACTCATTTTAGATTCCCATTTCTAACACACAAATCAAATTTCATAATAATCGGTTGAGAAATAGACAAGTTCCATCATACTTGGCCATATTCCAGAACTTCATCCAGAAATCGTTTCAAAATCCCAGAACTTCATCCAAAAAACATTTTAGAATCTCATTTCCAATACAAATGTCGAATTTCAACGTAATCGGTTGAGAAATGGGCAAGTTCCATCCTAATTGACCATATTCCAGAACTTCATCCAAAACTCATTTTAGAATCCCATTTCTAACACACATACTAAATTTCATAATAATCGGTTGAGCAATAGACAAGTTCCATCATACTTGGCAATATTCCAGAACTTCATCCAGAAATCGTTCTAAAATCCCAGAACTTCATACAAAAAACATTTTAGATTCCCATTTCTAACACACAAATCAAATTTCATAATAATCGGTTGAGAAATAGACAAGTTCCATCATACTTGGCCATATTCTAGAAATCCATCCAAGACTCATTTTAGAATCCCATTTCCAACACACATGTCAAATTTCGTAATAATCGGTTGATAAATAGGGAAGTTCCATCATATAAAAAATGTGTTAACTATTCACTACACCCAAATCCAACCGCAACTCAACTCCAACTCAACTTCAACTCAACGCGCAAATTCCCAATTCAATGCCCAATCCAATAATCAAATAAGGATATAATATAAAAAATCGTAAATAAAAGCAGGTATTTTGGATCAATTCGTATGGCAGGTACCCCCACCCCCTTGACGTACAGTCTCCAAAAGCTTTTCAAATCTCCGCCTTGACCATAGAAACAGATTGGCGGAAAAAAAATCCAAATCGGACAAGCCGTTCTCGAGATACCATGGGTCCAGACATCCAGACAGACGGACGGACATTTTTTTTTTTTTGCATTTTCAGACTCAGGGACTTTCAAAACGTCGAGAAAAGTGGTTTTGGACCAACCAAATTTTTCGTCATTTTTGACAGGATTTCAATAGGTACTTTGGTGTTTTTAGACCGAAGTAAATTTCTTACCTGTTTGTATTATCGTAAACAAATATGTTCCATGTAACATTTAATTGAATTAACTTTTATGAGGTTTGTTTGTATTTGTGTAAAATAAGTACATTTTACGTTTATGGATTAAAAGCTTATTAAGAAGCTTAAACCCTCTATTGGAAATTAAATGAATTAAGAACTATTGTAAAACTACTTCTTAAAGCTAAAATAAATTATAATCATTCTCTTATTATTCAACTGTGGAAGCGGCAACACATAAATTTATTAATAAATTTAATATAATATTGTTACCACTTCAAGAATTTTCAATTATACAAAATAAGCCTAAATTGGGAAATTAACAACAACAATTTCGTATGGCTTGTCGAGGTAAATATTGCGAGGCAAATTTCAGACGTTTTATTTGCCGTTCTTTTTTTTTTTTTAATTTATTTCGGTGGAATAATTTTTTATACAACGTTTGGCTCGCAATTAAACAGGCATTCATCCAAATCAGGTTCATTAAGAGCTTGTTAGTTTTCATAAAGCAAGAGCCGAAATTTTGGAATTTAAAATGCCCCAGAATGAAACTTTACCGTAATGTTTTTTAGTAACATGTAAATTTTGTCAATTTTAATTATGTACTGCCAAACACTGATTTTTACCATTTAAAATTTCAATTTTATTGATTTTTCTAAAATTTAGCTATCTGAAAATTTGGTACTGTTAAGCGAGATTCGAATATGTCGTAAAATGAAGGCGTATTTCAGATTAAGGTTAATCAAAATGCCAGCTTCGATAGAAGCAGCGAATTGTAAGGAAATTTATTTAAATTTCACACAAACTGTACCAGTTTTCGATATCCAAGTAACTGTTTGAATGTCGTTAACACAGGACAAGTCCACGTGTGTTCTTGCATCAGATTCGCTCCTCGTTTCTTACCTATCATATAAACTGGGGTGCGATTATGTAAGCATTACGAGTTACCGAGTTTTTCCAGATTGCGACAAAACGCGATTATGTAAAACTTTATGAGTTCTCTTAACACGTTAATCGCCATGTCAGTCGTATGTGTGGACACTAAGAAGTTCTATATGATCCATGTCAGACATATATGTTGACATACGAGATATAGTAGAAGGTCACCTCAGTCGCTGATTTCCGATGCAAACGATAAATTTGCTGTATCTATCTCTCAAAAGCTTAGCCTACCAGGAGCAACACCTGAAAATTGCTTGAGTAAGTTCGATTATGATGGCGATTAACGTGTTAATTGCGCCTTGTTGTTGTTGATTTACTCGTACAACCTTTTAAATACGACAGACAACTTGTAATGATTAAAAAGTTTCTTTTTAACCCTCGTCAGACGGCATAATTTTACAACATTAACATTTACAACATTCTATAAGCATTCCTCCCTATAAGCGTTCCTTTATGATCTAGACTAAAAATGTAGAAATCCTACGAAAGTTCCATCCTCTATGGTTTCTACAAGAATAGTTATTGCAATTTTAAGAACGTGAGAAGGTGCAATTGTACCTATGCCGCCTGACGAGGGTTAAAGAAAAGAAAAATAATTTTTAAGCGTTTTTGCTTATCTAATTGCATATCACACCGCTGATTTAAAATATATTCAATTATTTAATGTTAGACCAACCTTAGTATGTAATAACATTAATACATTTTTCTTTCACACAAAATTTCAAAACACGCAAAATGTAATAGATTCGTTCAACTAATGCTAAAACCCGTCAATAGAAGTCAGACATCACACATGCATGGAAAAAACAAAAAAATAAAATAAAACTCTATGGCAACAGAAAAAAACAAAACAAATCCTTTTTTTCTTGTACTTTTCAAAAATTTCCATTAGTTGAAAATAAAATTTGAAGCAAGAAAGTTAAGAAGCGAAAAATCGAATGATCATCTACAAATAATTATTTTTGTGATTAAAACAAGATAAAAAATTAACATTTAATTAATGATTTCTTGTTATTGTTTTCGTTAACAAAATTAATTAAAAAAATAAATAAAAATTTGTGTTTCAATTTGAATTTTTTTTTTTGTGTGACCGCTATTTTTGTGCGACGTGCGTGTTTGTGTGTTATGACCCACGGGGAAAAGGATAATTTACGCTAAAAATAAAACGAGGTAAGTTAGACACACATACATACATATGTTGCTTATTTATATACCGGTTAAAATACTACCACATACATGTGTGATATATTGATAAACATATTAACAGCTACCTAATTATGATGTCTTGTTTAAATTCGCATCGATTATTTTCTAAATAAATATGTACATATTAATATTCGAATAGAATTATTGAATAAATATATTTGTTTGTTGTCTGCCTGCTTGTTTGGGGTTAAACAAATTTGTAAAAAAAAAATGTATGTCAATTATTATTACGATTTGCTAATCATAATACCGACTTTAGAATCTAGCACCCGCCGTTTGCGTGTTAATATGATTTTTAAATAATTGTTCAAATCAGTTACGATAATCATGTCGTTTTTGTTCGATGAGCTCTACGAAGTGTTAATTAAAGTGACTTTATAAAGCTTTAATTCCGTTCTACATATTTTCTGTTGAAAATAAGTTACAAACGGTCAAATTTTATCGATCGAATATTTTGGTCAAATGCCTGCGAGCTTTATCTTTTGTAAACAGCAGAAAATAAAAAAAAACTGAAAACTTGAAACGTAATTCCCAGTGAACTTTCTGCACGCGTATTTTTATGTTGTTGTTGGAATAGGTTCGTTAATAATTTAAAGAGCGCTACACACCATCCAACTTGTTGGTCCAACAGTCGGTTCAACCAAATTATATGTCATCTACAGACGATCCAATTTACCATCCGATTTTTTGATTTTTGTTTAGGCAAAATCGAATTTTTCCAATTATTTCACAGCCTACTTACTCACTAGTCGTTACGCATAAAAGAACACGTCATAAATATTCCTTTTCGCTTTTTTATATTATAAAAAAAAAAAAAACTAAACGCATCCAACTTAATTTTATCGGACCGACATGCATACACACGATCCAATTTTACATCCAATCCAATCAAATCGGACCAACCAACCAACCAAATTGCATAGTGTGTATCGCTCTTAAGCGTAAACTCTCTTTAAAATAAACCTTTTAAATTTTATTTTACTTGTAGCTATAACTATTGATTTAAAAGTCTCCAGTGCTGAGATGTTCTAACATCACTTTCGATTCGTTTTCGATAGTATTTTGTCTCTTGAAACAAGAACAAAATGGTACGCTATTTTCTTCTTTAATAACAATTTTTCTAATGCGATCTCAGCCTTCTGTATACTTTTCCTTTTCTTCACATCGATAAAATCTCGCAAACAAAATTTTTTGTGATATGGGTGTGTTTTTTTTTTAATGTCGGAGAAATAAGAGAAAACATATAGATATTATATCGAAGAAATCCGATAAATATTTTCTCTGATGTATCCGATAAAAAATAAATGACAGTTTTTTTAGTTTCGTAAAAATGTCGTTTTATTTGTTAAAAAAATGTTATGTTTTACCTAAATGCACAACAGTCGTGATGCTTGCATTTATCAAAAAGCCCACTGCTTTTAAACAACAATCCGAACTTTTTTTCAGAGAAAAAAGATTGTATTCGAAAATTATCCGAGCGTGAAAAGAAACGACACAGAGAAATATATTTTGTCTCGGATAAAAAAAACGCATACATATTTGTATTTTGACAGTTAAATTATTTCTCTGGTTACTTCGACATCAAAAAAAACATACCCAAAGAATGATGAATGAGATCGCAATAGAAAAAGCTTTATTCAAAAGTCGAAATAGTATACAATTTTATTCTTGAAAAGAGAGACATGAATACTATCGAACATCGAAAAAAGTGATGTTAGAACATCTCAGCACAGATTGTACTTATATTGATAATTTTAATTTTCATTTAAATTTCCGATTTCGCAGCTCAAGATCTCAAATAAAATATTCATCCCTATTATAATTGTCTAGTCGATCGACAATCGACACGTCTCGTATATTGCCTTTTCGTTTTTTGTATTATCAAATGAAAAAAACGAAAACGCAATAAATAGTCGTGTCGATTGTCGATCGACTCTTGAATCATAATAGGGGTGATTAATTTTAATTGAGATCTAGAGTTGCGGAATGGGAATGGGAACATACAATTAAAATTGAATTTAGTTACTTCGGATTAAATATTCTTAGCAAAATGTACTCCAATAGAAGACATTTTACAATACGTTCTCCGCAATTAATTCTGGAATTGTTTTCATGATTTGCATTGAAAAATTAGTAATCTTGCTTATTCATAATGTTTCAGTGTAGGTACTAATAATTATTTTTGGAATTACTAAACTAAATCATTTTCACATTTCAAAAATTAAATTTAAATTTGAAATAGTTTTGTCATACAAAATTAAATCAAATCTAAAAGAATATTTCAACTGGGTACAGAACGTCTTTAAAAATACCGCATACATTATTCTGTATGTATTTATAACACAATACCACGTAACCCTAACTACGCAATTCAATATTTTTGTGAAATGATGCGATAATCTTTAAAGCAGCTGCTTCCAAAATTTTCAGTGTTCTCCGAATGTTTCAGTGTTTAAGTTGCAATTGCAACCCATTAAAATGTTTGATCGACAATTTTTCAATGTAAATTTACATAATTTACTGACTGATTCCACAGTACGGGTTAATATTTTGAAAACACAAAACCACAGAAAAACATTTATGGGATTAGCTGTAACCAATATGATGGTATAATTATGCAATATAAAATAAAATATTTCAAAAAATTAAACGAGTCGTTCGCTCGGATCATGAATCCGGTACAGGTGAAATTTTGACAACATTCGTACTGTTTTACAAAAACCGGTATCAGGAACATGGGATATGCCCATCAAAAATCGTTCGACGGACATTAGTTAATGGATAACGATTTTTCTTTTTAGAAAAAGTGAAAATTTGCAAGCCAAAAATTACTTCACGATAGAAATTAATTTGAAAATGTTTATCGATTAAAAAAGCATTTATTAAGGCGAATTCCATAATCTACACCAAATAAATAAATTCGATAAAATTTTGACGTTTTTTATTAATTTATACGCATTTAAAGAGGCATCAAAGGTTAAATTGTTTAATACCCCGATTCAGTTAACTTTAGCTGAAACCGATTGCCAAAATCCATTTTTGTCACCTTGAACCTTAAACTTTGTTGTTCGATGTTCATTCTTTTTCCAACTTATTGAGTGATACAATCTCGCAGATAAGTAATCAAACCTCATTGCTTTTCTGTTAGTTTTTTGTGGTTTTAATTAGATACAAGTGTCCAAAGACGACTATAACGAGTATTATACATAAATTCCTTAACAACGATTTTTTGATAAAAAAAATGTATTTTTTCTAAGTGAATACATTTATCAAAAGCGAAAGCAATTCACTTCAGTAACCCATTAACTGAATCGTAACACAATTATCTGAATAGCAATTCAAAAATAATTTATACCCCTAACATGGTGGAGGCAGCTCACTTATAAATATGTATATGGCAAAACAATTAGCACAGCAAAATTTATCAACTAATTAAACCTCCATGATGCCTAAGTGTTCTGTATTCTAAAATTTTAAATAATACTGAAATTGAAATATTCTCAAACAATGTTTAATTCTAAAGTATGAAATTTAAAATTCTATAATCCCAATCTAAAAAATCTGAAACACTATAAAATGTTTATCATTCAACAAATTCTTAAAAAAATAAAATTTCTGGAACTGAATGAATTCCTCGGTTATTGAGTAATTTTGGTGGTAATATTTTTGAGACATTTCATAATGAGCTATCGAAAATGGTCATGGGTTTTACTTTTAATTCTTGTTCATGGATTAAATTTTTAAAGACCAAACCTGCAACTAATTCTTCTTCGTAATTAGGCATTAAATAATCCCCGATAGTAATCAGTGGTAATTTATTGTTGATTTTCACTTCTGAATTCATTTCGATATGACTAGTTTCTATTTCACTCAATTTTAGTTGTATTTTGTGTCTACCACCGATTTTTTCCCTCCATCCATTTGCTGGATGTATTTTAATTGTGTTTGACAGACTCACGTTGTTAATCTTATTAAAATTAGTAACATTTTGGTAATTATCAGGAAACCAAAACTATTAGTGTACCGTCGGCTTGTACCGGATAGGTAGTTTCCTATCATAGATACAAAGTTTTTGTCATACGTTTTAAGGAAAGATAAAACCACTTTCCACGTTACGGTAAAAGTAAATGGATCTAAGCTAAAGAAACAATAATAAGATGATTTTCAATATTCAAAACTTACATAATAATTTCGTTATAATATAAAACTAACGTAAAATATAAAATCCTACCACCGGTATCCGGGTCGGTAAATGGGGATACCATTTGTATTAGTGGTCCAACTAACGGCACAATTGATAAATATTTTATTTTTACGTGAACGTTTCTTTTTTGTCAGATTCCTATTGCCGATAAAAAACGTTCATGAATATCGAAAAATCATAGAGAACTGGGAAACAGAAAAAATGTTCTGTCAAATTATGCCATTTAACAACGATTTTAATATTATACACTTCAGTTTACGATTTTAACAGGAACAAAATGTATCTTTTGGCAAACCGACGATGCCATAGGAAGCCCGCCGAACTCAAGATATATTAATTTTAAATTACACTGTATTCTAGCTATATCCTGCCCGCTTTTCTGGTCGTGTAATTTTTTTTATGAATGGAATAAAATATAATTTTTTTTTTGGCATTTTAGATGAAAGATTAAATTTTGTTTTTAATTTTTGTATTTTATTAAATTAAAATTATAATGAAAAATGAAATTAAAAATATTTTAATTATGTAAAATTTATTGATTAACTAATTTTTCCAATGCTTTTTGGTATACAACATGTTTAGTTGTTCCTTCAGGTATACATACGTATTACATATGTATACGTAATGATGATGGTTTTCCTACATATGAGCATCCAACATTGCCTGTATGAGAAGCTTGGATATTTCAAAGTTAGACCACAAACTTGAAGTGACTGACTTTGTGATTTGCTTATGTTCACATATCTGATGGAATTATAGGAATGCGTGGGATTAAAACCTCTTCATCTTTGTATTTATCAGTTAATACGGTTGCTCCAATGACATTTTTCATTAATTTTTTAACAGCAAGTCGTGTGCTATTACAAAATTTTGGTTGTTTAATATTTCGTATTAAAGTGATTGGTACACCAATTTTTAATTGAAGAATATGTGGTGGTAGTCCAGGCAAATCTAATGAATTTAAAAATTAAATTACCACTTCGTTTTGATCCATAACACAATCTATTGATTTATATGCAAATGTTTACCGATTTTTTTTTTTTTGGAATGGCAACATTTATATTATTAACGTCCTTGTCTTTTGCTACCAATATTGCTCATTCACCTACGCTTTCAATTAGGTAATTCTTTTTTTGTTTCTTCAATTGGAATTTTTCTATTTCCAATGTCCAATAATTGTTTTGAATATGTTACAGCTAATTCATCGTTTTGCAAATGAACACGCATATTTGTTGTTAAATTTAATTTTTGAACGATTCACCATAAATTAGATGATTCTAAACACGCATTTAATTCATCAGCTGGAGTTGATCGTGTTATAAAAGGTAGTGTCTATCTATAATCACCTGATAATAATATTGTTGTACCACCGAACAACTGTTGGTTATTGCACAAATCTTATAATGTTTTAGCTTGTAATGATTTTTATGTGCCATTGATTATTATTTTGCATTGTTGCAATACTTTTGCCATTCCTGATGTTTTTGATATGTTACATGGTGATGTTTCAATTATTTGCATGTTTAATGAGAGTTTTAGTGCTGAATGAGCAGTTCTACCGCCATGTTGCTGCTATACCTGAAGAAGCAATTGCTAATGCTATGATATCTTGAGATCTTATATTTGCCAAAATTCAGTGTTGCGAAACGAAAAACAATTGTATAACGTTATACTTTTCGTTACACTTCAACAAGAAATTTTGGTATCGTTCCGTTTTCCGGTATTGTACCAAAATATTATTTCGTTACGTTATGGTATAACGTTACAAAACATTAATTTTTTATTTGATCATGCAACTTGCTCTAAGAAAAAACAACCAGCTTATAATTAATTAAATAATGTTTTTTATTTATTTTCGGTTACTTCCAATAATTTTTAGTAATAAATAATAAAAAGAAGAAAAGATAAATTCGTTTTATATTTAATATTTATTCAGATTGAAATTCATTGAAATAATTTATCAAGTATAATTTTTCTTTTAATTTTTTTTTTTTTCAGTTAATTTGTTTGTGATAATTAACAAAATGTCTTCCAAAACAATTGTATCTAAATTATTCCGCCTATCGGATAATATCCATTTTAATAAAGAAAAAATTCGTTCAACTGATACCTGCGTTGCAGGTACAGCTTGAATTATTTTAGCCAACACCGCCAATTCGTTAATTTTGCCTGTCCAAAATTCAAAAATATTAAAATTTTTGTTCGGCAATACTTTTTCAATGGTTTCTGCAATGCTCAGCAATTGATTGATACCGTGACTTAAACGTAATTCATCGTTGCTGTGGTTTTTTTCAGCTAAAAACCGATATAATATGTCTTCTTCTATTTCTTTCTCTTGGTTTTGGTTCTGTAGTGGTAATGATGCTGTGCCGCTTGCAGTTTCTGTAGAGGTTTGATTAAAAACTTGGTTGTAATAGTTGTACAAATCTTTTATATGAGATTGAGCATTCTTTTTCTGTTAAGGTACAATATCTTGGATCTAGTAACACAGCTGCTAAGATTGGGCCACAATTGGAAATACAATTTTTCTCACGTGTATTCATGGTCTTCAAAAGAGCTTTCGAATAGGAATTATTTAGTTCCGTTAATTGCAGTTGACACTTATACCATATCGCAAACGCTTCACTCAACGGCAATTGTTGTTTTTGAAATGCAATTGTGGCTTCGAAAGGAATTTTGAGAACTCTACAAAATTCTTCCATTTTTTTCCACTCGTTAGCTGATACATGAATTTCTGGAATAATTGAAGCCATCTCGTCACAAAACGAACGTAATTCGATCAATCGTGCTATCATTAAATAACTTGAGCTCCAACGAGTTACTATGTTCCGAATAGGTTTTTTTAATCTTTGGTTTTTAATTAAAATCAAGACAGTTGGTGTTCTCAGCTTTAAAACAGTGTGAAGTGCCTTCTCAATGCATGTTTTATATGTAGGTTCTTTGTTTATAGCCTCATTTACAGCCAGCTGCAAGGTATGTGCCAAACATTTTACACTAGTCAAAATAGGAGATATTTTCTCAGAAAATATGAGAGATTCTACCTCTGTTTCATCATATGGTTCGAAACCTTGACGATCATCGTCACCGTCATCATCATTGTTATCATCATCATTGTCGTCATCATCATTGTCATTATCATCATCGCTATTTACTTGCGTGCTGTTGCAATTCTGAAGTTCTTCTAGTTGACCACAACACATAAGTTCTGATGCCTTTATCATATTCCGACCATTATCGGATGTAAATGTGTAAATTTGCGATATGCGAATATCGTACTTACGTGAAATTTCAAGAATTATGCTTCGAATATAATCTGCCGTGTGTTTTTCTGACAATTCTTTTACCGCAAGTGTACGAATTACAATATGATGATCTTTTTCACACTGTATGTTTACTCCAAGGATTGACCGATCCAATCTGTAGCACTGTCCACCTTTAAAGATATCATTTTCCCAGTTACCTCCGTTTTAATAAATTCCTTATACTTATGAGCTTTTTTCATTATTTGCTCACGAATATTGTCTCGATTTATATTTATTCCAAGGGCTTTGGTAATAGGATCGAATAGCTTTCGGAGTGCGCTACATTCTAAAACTCGCAATGGCAATCCATGTAATGTCACTAAATCAACACAAAGATCAATCATCTCTGTGGAGCTAATACTTATTGTAATATTCTTCCTTGGCTCCGTGAAATACGTTTCTAATGTACGCTGCTCTGCAACTTTTGGTTTGTTTGTTTCGGCTCGATAAAATTTTTCTGTAATACCATTTAATACATTCGGATGTCGTCTCTTCAAATGTTTTATTAAATTGCCAGTGTGACAGCCCGGTATGACTGTGGTAACATTATTATCTTGACAACTTTTACATGTACTGGTATTTTTTAATTTATCAATTATAAAATGCGAACGTATTTCGGTGTTCTTCTCTCTAATGGTTCGTCCCATGATTTGTTTTGAGTAAAACTATAAATATACAAGAACTTAAATATTAACAAAATAACAATTGAATTAAAAATGTTCATAATTACCGTATGATTCCGAATGAACTGTTTGGAAGGTAGAACAACGGCACCTCATAAATAAAATAAATTCGCTATAGGCACAACTAATTGCAATGAAAACTCAATAACAATTTGAAATGTCACTTTTTGCAAAACGCACAATTCAATTAAATTTATTAATTGTTAAAATTAAACGAGATTCGAGTTATTATATTTATTTTTTCAATCAAAAAATATAAAATACTCCTAATTCAACGGTACAATTTGACAGTGTGTTATACGAAAGAATTTGTATAAAAGTAAAATGTACATACAACACATTGTTGCCAACATTTAAATTCAAAATATATGAAATGGGTATTGACTAGTTGATATTTTGGTGTCAATATTATTGATTACTTATTTAAAAATTTAATACTTTTTTTTTTTCATCAGTTAAACAATTCGAATTTATAATTTACCACAATGTAACAAAATACCAAAATAATTTTTTTTTGTTATGGTAAAAATACCGGTAAACCCGGTTTAAAAAATTTGGGTATTGGTATTGTTAACGTTACTTGAAAAAAATCCGGTATACCGGTATTTCGTTCCGTTACAGGTAACGTTTCGCAACACTGCCAAAATTAATAATATCAAAAATGTGTTTCCAGTTCCTCCTGGAGCATCTAAAAAATATAATCCACTTCTTTAAAAATTTACAGCTGACAGAATTGTATCATATACATGGTTTTGTTGTTGATTCATTTTTTGTGTTCTTGTAAATATTAATTTAATAAATTTATATCAAAGTTTATTTCAATATTATTGATTATCATTTACTAAACGATTGGGCACTGTCAATCCTAATTGTGATAATGTTTTGTTTGCAATTGATAAACAAATATCTTCAATTAAAATTAATGTCTGATTATGCTTTGCATAGGCATATGTTATGAATTGTTAATCATAATTTGATGTACAATATTTGAACGTGTACGATGTAAAATGTCTTGCGTCATACAATCTTTATATTAATTTTTCCCATAATTGTGATGAACTTGATGGAAAACATGTTGTTATTATTATGGAAAATAATATACGTATTTGATGTGGTGCAGAAGAAATCGATGCATTGCCAATTCTATTATCCCAGTTTTCATCGTTTCCATGCAAATTTAATAGTTGGTTAATTTAATAGCTTCTCGATATGTTACACGTACATACTTATATTATTATTTACAGTTCTTAAATTTTCGAAATGTTGGTCTTTGAACATTAACTAATAATAAACATAAATAATAACATTCTGAATTGTTTGTTATACAGCATATAATCTTCCTAAAGCATGGGTAGAAAATATATTTATTTGACCTTCAGCTCGAGTTCCTTGTGTGTAGAATGTGACGTGAAATTCCAGGCAAATCAAATTAATTTAGAAATTCAATTGGGTAATTCACAACTTCATCTGGATCCATAACGCAATTAATGGATTTGTATGTTTTCGTTTGGCTACAAACCTCACTTTGAATGTCAATATAAAAGTCACTGAAGTGAAGATTGGTATAATTACGTACAATATTGAGGTATACACTTATTGGTAACATAAAAATCTGCAGGCAATGTCCAATAATTGGTTTGCAAATAAATGGGCTGATGAAATGTTTTGTAATTGGGCCCGCATCTTTACAGTAAGTGATAGTTTTTGAACAAATGAGATGCTTTCAAACACGCGTTTAATTCATCTGCTGGTGTTGATCATGTGTTGACTGTAATATTGTTTTATTTGTTGTGTTACTGTTACGCGACACACTGTTACTTGCATTCGTTTGTATGGATTTGTTTTGTTATTTTTTTTTTTAAATATACATTCAGCGACACTTATTAAAATTTAGGGAAAATAATTTTTTATACATGAAAACAAAATATTTCGTTATCTGTCGAACAAAAGGCAAACTATACAAAAGCACCCCTCACGAGCCATAAAAGATGTGTACAAATTTTTATCAAAATCGGTGTAATGGTTCTGGAATTTTAGTGTTACAAACACACGTCGTTTTTATATGTATAATATATAGAGATAGAGATTGTACGATGGTTTCACCGAATACCTATAACAAAAAATAACAATGTAAGTAACAATGTGTTGTAAGCCCTCCCGGGGCGCAGTGGTATAGCTACTGCGTTTGGATCGGGAGGCATCGGGTTCGAATCCATCATCTGATTACGATCGGTGATGACGATGAACACATCTATGACCCCCTGTTGAAACACATACTCTTCACATGTGATGCTATCATCCTAAAGAAAATACACATACAATCCAGTGGCTTAATGCTGACCCACTGGATATACATCAGGTAGTGGCTGTTTAGCCGTAGTTTTAAATTTATACTTAAAATCTATTATTATTATATTTGTCACCCTGTTCAGTACCAAAAACGACAGAGTGAAGTGAGTAGTAATTAGTAGCAAAAAGGTAAAAAAAAAAAAAAAAAGAGAAAAGAAAAAAAACCGAATACGACTTCGAATTATACATTCGTGCAAGAAGCACCACATTTAGTTTTGTGTTAAATAAATAAAATAAATTTATATAAAATAAAAAGTGTGCAAAATAAATAAAACAAAAGTTAGTTTTATTACAAGCAAAAAATACAGTCCACATCGCATCACAACATTTGGTCCAGTCGAGCCGGATCAGGTTTTAATTATCATCGGGCACACGGTTGTCTACGCAAAATAATTATAATCGGGCACACGGTTGTCTACGCACATAATATAATATCATCGGACACACGGTTGTCTACGCATATGGTATAATTATAATCGGGCACACGGTTGTCTACCAATATATTGTATAATCGTCATCGGGCACACGGTTGCCTACGCATATAATTTAATCATCATCGGACACACAGTTGTCTATGCAAATATACAGTAAATAGTTACAATCTGACGCGGGAGTCAAACCATAACCTACAAATCTGATGAAACACGTTCTTTGGTTACAAATTCATACAAAAAAGAAAATCGATCAGTTTCCAGTGTTACATATTATTTCGGTGAATCTGTGAGGCACAACTTGTCTACAGGTAAAACAACAACGGGACACCCAGGAGTTCATAATCGATTATTAAATATATTGGTAATAAAAACATCCATCAAAAGAAAGTTACAACTATCATCACAATAACAGGGATGCCATCTACCAGCAACTAGCACAAGTTAAGTAGTTACAAAAATTACGCATTCAGTATCATTTTTGTATTTTTTTTTAGATGTTATTTTTATTTTGAAATTTTGTTGATATTGTTTGTTAATTATGGGCCTGTTTGATAATTCGCACGGTGCGGTGCAGTGCATACTATTTCCTTGTCTCCTTTGATTTATTTTCTATTGGCGAAACAAAGAAAAAATTGTACACTGCACCGCACCGTGCGAATTATCAAACAGACCCTATATTTCAATATTCTGTAATTCGACGTTGTTATTGTAAAGCCGCTTGAATCCATTATCATTTTCAAGCAAATATGGAGGCTCAAATCAAAATAAGCAAGAAGAAATTTGCCACTTTAAAGGCAAAATTAACTAACATTAAAAAATTTATAGATCAAGCTACGAGCGACACAAATTCTTTAGAGTACACTGTGCGAATAGATTCATTGAATAGAATCTACCATGAATTCGAATCTATTCAGAACGATTTAACTAAACAAGTAGACGACGATCAGGAATTTTCAAATTTAATCGAGTCCTTTACGGAATTCGAAGAAACTTATTTTTTGCTTCTTAGTAGCCTTCAAAGTTCACTACCTAAACAAATTCAAGGTTGCGATAGTAATTTAATACTGTCAAGGCGAGGATCGAACGAAGTATTGAATTCATCCGATTCAACTGAAATACAGTTGGAATCCGTTAAAGCTGAAGCAGCTAAACTACCACAAATACAAGTGCCAACATTCAACGGCGATCCTTCTCAATGGCTCACGTTTAAGGATACGTATACTGCGCTTATCCACAATAACGAGAAAATATCTAGTATAGTGAAGTTCATTTATCTTCTCGATAAACTCAAGGGTGACGCACGCGAAACGGTAGCGCACATAACTTTGACGGCTGCCGGTTATCACAGTGCATGGACTGATTTACTTCAAACGTATGACAATGCACGACTCATTGTCGAGGTGCACATCGAAGCACTGTGTAATCTTGCGCAGATCAAAAAAGATAGTGCACAAGAACTTCGGATACTTTCGAACGCCTGTCGCAATCATATATCATCTCTTGAGGCTTGCGGGTTGGAGATTGCTGGTTTGGGAGAGCAAATTCTAATTCACATAATTAGCAAGAAATTTGACGTCCAATTACGTAAAGATTGGGAAGACAGACTGACCGCTACCGAAATGCCTACGTGGCTACAGTTGAAAGAGTTTCTACGAATAAAAAGTAGAGTTCTGGGATCAGTTGAATCAACCAAACGGCAGTTAAATCGGTTAAGTTTAATAACAAGCCTACAAATAACTTCAACAAAGGTTATAAAAAGGACAATTCATTTGTCTTATCAAACGAGTCTCCGAAAGACGCTAACAATCGATTTTTCCATTACGCAAAACAAATAAATAAGGAACAAAATTTGTGTCAGATGTGTCAAACCAAATATCATCCTTCATTTATGTGTCAATCATATTTCAAATTATCGCCTAGCGAGCGCTTACAAAAAGTAAGGGATTTGAAAGTTTGCTTTAACTGTCTAGGAAAGTCACACGCTATGGATGTATGTAAATCGATTGGCTGTCGAGTTTGCAATTCTAGACATCACACGTTGTTGCATGATTCAATGAGGAATAATACAGTTGAAAAGTCTGTTTCTAGTATCCAAACCACACAAAACATGCACGCAGCTACAAATATGCAGAAAACGCAAACATGTACAGAAATATTGTTGTCTACAGCAATAATACAGATTCAAGACAAGACAGGTACCTATCACAATTGCCGAGTACTTTTGGATTCAGGTAGTCAGTCTAATTTTATTGTTTCATCACTAGCAAATAAACTTGGCATTGACAAGACTAACATAGGAAATTTGACAATAAGTGGTATCAATCAAACAAAAACATTAATATCCCATGGTATTTCAACAAAAATCAGATCTCGTTCAACCCCTTATACCAAATGGTTAAACTTCCTAGTTGTTCCGCAAATATCTGGTGCATTGCCACAAACGAGTTTGAACATTTCATCATGGAATATACCAGCAAATCTGGCATTGGCTGATCCCAGCTTTTACATTTCAAGACCAGTGGAAGCACTATTAGGAGCAGAAGTATTTTTCGAAATTCTCGGAATGAATCAAATTAAAATTAATCAAAGTATTCCTACAATTCATGAATCCTTGTTTGGATGGATAATTAGTGGTAGATCTGAGACTCCACTGCCTTGTATTCAACAGTCTTTTCATACGCAAACTGAGACAGATCGTTTCGACGAACTTTCACAATCAATCAAAAGATTCTGGGAGATTGAAAACATACCTCCAATAAAATTTCTCTCAGATGATGAAAGGCAATGTGAGGAAATGTTTTCAAAAACGGTTTCCAGAACAAAGTCTGGCAGATATGTGGTATCACTTCCAGTAAGAAATAATGCCACCCTAGGTGAATCAAAAGCAAATGCATTAAAACGGTTTCAATATTTGGAGAAAAGGTTAATCTCTAACGCGGAGTTAAAACGTGGATATGCGGAATTCATTAATGAGAGTACATTAGCTTAGGCCATATGGTAGAGAGCCCGAATCAATCGTGTCACACATATTTTTTGCCACACCATGCCGTCCTGAAGCCCTCGAGTTCGAGCACGAAATTACGAGTGGTCTTCGATGCGTCGGCCAAGACATCGAACAACTTGTCATTAAATAACATACTGCTTACTGGCCCTACCGTGCAACAAGAATTATTATCCATAGTACTTCGATTCAGGAAGTACCGTTACGCATTTACGGCCGACATTTCAAAAATGTATCGACAGATACTTATCAATCCCAGCCAGACAGATTTGCAGACCATACTTTGGCGTGAGTCTGATACCGATCCTATAAAGGTTTATAAATTGCTCACTGTCACTTATGGCACGGCATCGGCGCCATACTTGGCTACTCGGGTTTTAATGCAATTGGCTGAAGATGAAAGGCATAATTTTCCTAGTGCATCAAAAGTTACCAAAACAGACTTTTACGTGGACGACGTTCTTTCTGGCGCGGATACATTGGATGGAGCGTTACACGTTCAAAACGAACTAATTTCGATGCTGAAGGCAGGTGGGTTTGAACTTCACAAATGGTGTGCAAATAATGAAACATTGCTTGATGCTATACCGCTACAAAAACTAGAGAAGTTAAAGAAAAATGAGGTCAATGGGTCCGAATCTATCAAGACGTTGGGTGTTATCTGGATACCCGATGAAGACATTTTTGTTTTTGACATACTTCCACCCGCACATTTTCCAATACTAACAAAGCGAATTGTGCTGTCTGAAATAGCAAAATTGTACGATCCTTTGGGTCTGCTGGGACCTATAATTATTGTGGCAAAAATGCAAATTCAGGCGTTATGGAAATCGGGAACAGACTGGGATGACGAACTCCCATTAGACCAATGCACAGGTTGGATAAATTTCAGAGCTGAATTATGTGCGGTAAATCAAATCAAAATTGACCGTTGTGTAGTACTCCCTGATTCAGTGCGTACGGAATTACATGGGTTTTCCGACGCGTCTGAAAAGGCATACGGTGCATGCGTATACATCAAGACTATTGATAAAGCGAACAACATCTCTGTAAATTTACTGTGTAGCAAGTCAAGAGTTGCTCCGTTGAAATGTTTAACGATACCTAGACTAGAGCTATGTGGGGCGGTTTTGCTCTCCAGACTTGTCAAGACCGTGATAGAATCAATGAATATAACTTTTCATGACGTCGTCTTATGGTCAGACTCCACCATTACTTTGTGTTGGATTAATACTGCTCCATTCAAACTCAAAACCTTTGTCGCCAACAGGGTCAATGAAATACAAGAAATAACATCCAACTATACGTGACAACACATTTCATCCGGTGACAACCCTGCTGATCTATTATCTAGAGGCATATCACCTGCTGATTTAAAATCAGCAAAATTATGGTTAGGTACACAGGAGTTAGAATTTAAACCAGAAGCTGTTACTTTAACCACATTTAATGAACTACAGTTTGATTTACTATCAAAATATAGTTCATTGAAAAAATTAATTCGAGTCACTGCGTTTTGTCTGCGATTCATTAATAATAGTACCAAGGCGAACATTAAAATCGTAGGCCCACTGACAGTTACTGAAACGGATGGTGCACTAGCACAACTCTGCAAAATCGTCCACTCTGACTTTAAAACAGAAATTAAATGCCTCAGACAAGGAAATTCACTGCCTAACAATAGCACATTAAAGCAGCTGAACCCATTTCTGGATTCACATTCATTGATCAGGGTTGGTGGTCGGTTGTCTAAATCCGATTTAGCATATGACGTAAAACATCAGATTCTTTTACCATCTAAATCAAATTTTACAAGGCTATTGTTTAGACATGAACATGAACAAAATTTTCACGCTGGATCACAACTCTTATTATCATTAGTTAGACAGAAATATTGGCCCATTAATGGAAAAGCAATATCCAAGCAGGTAGTTCGAAATTGCGTGGTATGTGCCAAAGCCAAACCAGTCCAACTGCAACAAATTATGGGTGATCTACCACCAGAGAGGATTACACCATCTAGGCCGTTTAACATAACTGGAGTAGATTTCTGCGGCCCGTTCTTCATTAAAAATAAGTATATCAGGAAATCCAACGCTTCAAAGGTTTTTGTTGCGGCTTTTGTTTGTTTCGCAACCAAGGCTATACACTTGGACATCGTGAGTGACTTGACCTCGGAATCATTTATTTCTTGTTTAAAGCGATTTATTTCACGAAGAGGAAAAGTCAAATCCATTTATTCAGACAATGCCAAAACGTTTGTTGGTGCTGACAATGAACTCAGGAAACGGTTGCTGGAATTTAATAAACAATTACAAGACGAAAAGTTAGTTAACTTTTGTTGCTCAGAGGGAATACAATGGAAGTTCATACCTCCCCGAGCCCCTAATTTTGGTGGGTTATGGGAGTCCGCGGTTAAATCATTTAAAACTCATTTGAAACGAGTAACTAGCGGAATACACTATACTTACGAGGAATTTTATACGTTGATTGTGCAAATTGAGGGAATATTAAATTCTCGACCATTGTCTACCCTCTCATCTGATCCCAATGATCCCCTTCCACTCACGCCTGGTCATTTTTTGACAGGAGGACCAATCAAATCTATTGTCGAACCATTCCTGGAGGAATCGCAATTAGTTCTGAATAGATGGAAAAAGGTTACTCTCGCCATACAAGGTTTTTGGAAGCGTTATTCAGTGGAGTACCTTCATACACTTCAAGCTCGTACCAAATGGAAGGAATCGAAACCAGATTTGAAATCAGGTGATGTGGTTCTCATTTTAGAGGAAACCTCCTTTGTTGCTAACTGGCTATTGGGTCTGGTTGTAACAGTGTACTCAGGATCTGACGGTAGGATCCGTGTCGTTGATGTAAAGACTAAAAACGGAATATACAAAAGAGTTGTGTCAAAAATATGCAAACTTCCGGTTGCTTAAATTGTTTAATGCTTTCAACCGGCTACGTTAATTTTAAATGTTAAGTAAAATAAAATCAACCATTATGTTTTTAATAAGTTCAATAATTTTTGTTGTTACAATTAGTATATTTCGAAAGATGAGCCTTTCAAGGGGCCCGGCATGTTTAGCCGTAGTTTTAAATTTATACTTAAAATCTATTATTATTATATTTGTCACCCTGTTCAGTACCAAAAACGACAGAGTGAAGTGAGTAGTAATTAGTAGCAAAAAGGTAAAAAAAAAAAAAAAAAAGAGAAAAGAAAAAAAACCGAATACGACTTCGAATTATACATTCGTGCAAGAAGCACCACATTTAGTTTTGTGTTAAATAAATAAAATAAATTTAAATAAAATAAAAAGTTGCAAAATAAATAAAACAAAAGTTAGTTTTATTACAAGCAAAAAATACAGTCCACATCGCATCACAACAGTGGCATTTATCAGGGACATAATAAGAACTACATTACAGTTAAGAACCTCTAGGGACGCACAATAGATCTCAATGGTCGCAGTGCTCTGGGCTGCAAGGACACCCACCCTACATTAACAAACAAACAAAAAAAAAACAATGTGTTGTAATAATAGCATTGCCGGATTGGCCAAGCCGTACTTGAATTTCTTGTGAATTTTATATACGAAATGGAAAAAAAATACAAATAAATTATTTGGTAATACACGGAAAAAAATAAACTGGTCCTCAGCTAAGAAAACGGACTTTTTCTTCAATTCAAGATAATGTACTTTTTCTTGATTTAAAGGATTTTTTTCTTATTTCTTTCGAGTTTTTCTTCATTTAAGAATTGTGTTTCTTGAAATAAAGAAAAATTCGAAAGAAATAAGAAAATTTGCTTTTAAATCAAGAAAAAGTACATTTTCTTGAATTAAAAGTCCGTTTTCTTAGCTGAGGACCAGTTTATTTTTTTCCGTGTAAGACATCATTATTTGTTTATTTACTTCAAGTCACCGCACAATTTCCTCTATCCCGCTGTTTGCTTATTTCTGCTCGCGCCACTTACTCTCTTGTATGCTCACTAAATTATTATTAATTTAATTATTAAATTCTAAAATTAAACGGCAAACAAGTTACATTAGTTTTAATTACAAAATATATAATTTTTTGTTAAATTACTTATTTGTCTTGTAAACGAAAAAACGTTTCAATAACCCTACCAAAAAAACGTGGGTTTTTCAGCTTTGGAACGTGCGCGTTTTTCTTCAGTCAGAATGGGACATAACGTTCATTTTGCGATACACGTTTTTATCTGTCAAACAAAACGTAAATCACCAAGTTACGCTTTTTTTTTAGAATACAGCTGCAGAATAAAACTACAAATTTAATCAGGAATCTAGAACAATTTTCAAAACATAAAATTTTTTCAAATACTACCTTTTTATAGGTCAAAATCACAATATCTTGATTGTTCATTGCTAAATATGGGTATGTATTTTCTTTATCATTATTTAACAATCTATGTAAAATAAAAAAATTTACATCGAAATATGAAATGATAACGACTACAACTTCAATCTACACTTTGGCCTGGGAATTTATTGAGGTTTAAAAATACCAAAGGAGACAATTTAGTCGTATTCGTGAATTAATATTGGTCTGTCGGTTAAGCCCTTAATAAAATAAAATGCGATAAAAATCCTTGACCACATTAATTACCCAGCAAACCTGCTATTTTTGGATCATGACTAAATACCAGGATAGTTGCATAGATCGAATATTTGACAATTTTAGTTGTCACAGAGTACTAAAACTTTTATAATTTTTTGAATTTGACATAGGTCCATTGTAAGTATTTTTTATGACGTGCGGTAATTTTTATTTATAAGTTGATTATTAATAGTCCAGTCATTGACGGTAAAAATAGGCTATTACCTCAAGTAGGGAATGGCTCAAGGAACAAAAGTTATATAGTGCCGATGTGTGCTTTTACCCTGGGGGTGGATGCCACCCCTTCTAGAGGGTGGAAATTAGTACACTCAAAATAACCACAGAAATCGATAGAGGGATGAATTCTAAGCAAAATTGTCATATGAAGTTTTTTCGATAAATCAATATTTTTCGAGTTATTCGCGATTGAAAATGTTGATTTTTCATCTAAAAATGCATGTTTTAGAGCGATTTTTCACGAATAACTGAATATGATAGCCAAATTTTACAGGATAAAAATTCAGATTATCAATTCAGATGATCAATTATGGTTTAATAAATGAGGTAAGATTCTACTGTAATGAGGTAAGGTTTTACTGTACGTAACTAAATTATCAAAACTGGTAATTAATATGGATGTATTGATAATAATAAAATTGATTGATACACATGAGGTGAGAGATGGGCAGAACGAAGAGTACGGTCCATCTGATGACATCGAACTTGTTTAAATAAAATACCAGATATAAAATAAAGATATAACATAAAATGGGACGAGGATTAAAAATCGGAAACAAAGTAATTAATTAATAAAATAAAAATATAATTGGTACAGAAATAAAATTCGTACCTAAATAAAAAAATTATATTTAAATGAAACTTAATTGAAAAGTTCTATAAATAAATTATACACAGTGGAAAATTAATAAATTAAGTGACCGTATGAATTACTTCCGCTACAATCGTAGTTAATGTATGAACAGTCAAAGTTGAAAATAAAATCCCGTATCAGTGAAAATTTTAAAGTGCTTCACAGTGATAACGTCATGGCAACTATAGGAAATTTGGAACCGTTTTTACCTGGGGATGATTTTGGTGAATACATGGACAGGGTAAAATTGTTTTTTAAAACCAACGCAGTCGAAGAAACGCGACAACCGGCAACCTTATGTACCGTAATGGGTAAAACGGCGTATTCAATACTAAAAAAATTATTTGCACCAGATGATCCGAGCAATAAAACGTTAGCGGAGATTGAAAACAAATTGAAAAACCATTTCTCTCCAAAAGCTAATGAAATCGCAGAAACATTTAAATTTAATAGAAGACAACAACCACCGTATGAATCGATAAGTGAATATATTATAGTGTTAAAAACTTTATCGGAAAATTGTAATTTTAAAGATAACTTAAACCGGGCGTTACGTGATCGTTTTGTAGCGGGAGTCCGGGACCAAAACATTCAACAAAAGTTATTAACAGAAGCGTGCACATTAACGTTCGAGAAAGCAGTTGAAATAGCAGTCAATTGGGAAAGTTCAAGGGTACAACAAAAAATTATACTTAACAGCGATATGAATAATTCAGTTCACGGCTTAAATAGAAGCTCTTACAAACAAGTGCATAGAAGATTCATTTCAAAGTGTACGAGATGTGGCTACGACCATGAAGTTGATAAATGTCCTGCTAAATTTTGAAATTGTGCATACTGTCGGAAAATGGGGCACGCAGCAAGAGTTTGTTTTAAAAAAAGAACCGAACAAAATTCATCGAACAATAATTACAAACGGGTGGTTCAGAATTCGTCGAACGGTGTCAGGAACAATCAAGGTCAGTCAAAATATATCAAATACCAACGTGATAATCCAAAAAGAAATGATGGCATCCATAATATTGAAGAGGGCAGCTACAGGGAAGAGGGTGAAGACGTTATTAATATAAATAATTTAAAATTAGGTAATATAAGTTTAGTTTTAAACGTTCAGGTTAATGAGGTGGAATTAGAAATGGAGTTAGATACGGGAGCATGTTTATCTGTAATAAGTGTAGAAACTTTTAATAATTATTTTTCAAATGTTGAGTTAGGTAATTAAAATAACTGAATTTTACTTGCAGGTAGTGTCAGGTATGAAGATTAAAGTGTGTGGTAGAATTCCGGTCGACGTAGTATACGGTGATTTAAAATTCCAATTGATGTTGACGGTTTTAGATAGCGAGTTTTTTAAACCAATCTTGGGTCGTGACTGGCTGAGTCGGATGTTCCCTTTATGGAAGCAATATTTTTTAAATTCGGAAAATAAGATAAATAAAGACGTCCATACTATTAATACACCCCAAGAAAACCAAGAAGTGTTAAGGTTATTTAAAAACGTCTTTGAAAAATCATCTAATCCAATCAGCGGATTTACCGCAGAACTACACTTAAAAGAAAATTATAATCCTATATTCCACAAAGCATATTCGGTGCCCTACAAATTGCGCGATAAAGTTGAGCAATCTTTAAAACAATTAGAAAAGGACAAAATAATTACTTCGATTCGTTACAGTGAGTGGGCTACCCCAATAGTTGTTGTACCTAAATCCGATGGACGATTAAGAATTTGCGGTGATTTCAAACGTACCGTTAATAAATATTTACAATGCGACCACTATCCAATTCCGCGGATAGATGAGATACTTGCTTCATTGGCAAATTGTAAAATGTTTTGTGTAATAGATTTAGAAGGAGCTTATCAGCAATTAGCAGTATCAGAAAATTCAAAAAAATATTTAACAATTAACACTCATCTAGGATTATTCCGATTCGAACATTTACCATTTGGCATTTCGACAGCGCCAGCTATATTTCAAGGAATTATGGACCAAATTTTATTAGAAATTCGAAAAGTAAATTGTTATTTAGATGATATTCTGGTGGGTGGTGAACATATCGAGGAATGTAGGGAAAATTTATATTTGGTGCTGGAGCGTCTAAACAATCATAATGTTAAAGTTAATAATAGTTGCCTTGTCTTGACGGTATAATTAATTGGAGCATAATTTGATTTATCAGTGTAATATTACCATTTTAACCATTTTTAGTACAGTTTAGTACTATAATTAATTATCCTAAACACCCATAATTAATTGGAACATATGTACTTCTACTTTTCAGAAAATACGGGTGGATCGCTTCAATCAGTTTGTCAAAATATTATAAAAAATGAATGTGTTCTGTTCTCTCTCTGTGTATTTGCGCGTTTATTTAATAAATAAAACTCTTTGGTTTCAATTTTCTTGATTTTTTGGTTTGTTAATCCTTTTCAAAAAAAATTAAAAAGCTTTACAAATTCGCTTGTGTGCTAAATGTAAATATTGTAACATTCCTGACGCCTAATTCAAAATTTGATGTCTAATAACAATAACAAACTAATTAGTTCGTGCATTTAACGAAAGGAGGGAGGGTAGTAGTTTTCTTTCACCGTCAAGACGAAAATTCCAAATTATGATCATAAAATTAATTTTTAGAACTATAATTAATTTTACCGTCAAGACAAGGCTATTAAGTGCAAATTTTTTCAAAACAGAGTGAGCTCCTTGGGTCATGAATTATCAAATAAAGGAATTCACCCGAACACCGAAAATGTAAAGGCTTTAGTAAATGCGTTCCCAGTAATATAACACAGTTAAAAGCATTTTTAGGACTAGTTAATTATTACGGGCATTTTTTACCAAATATTTCTACAATATTGCGTCGTCTATACGACCTTACAAAAAAAGACGTCGAGTTTAGATGGACTAAAGAATGCTCAACAGCTTTTAATAATGCTAAACAATTAATAGTAAAGAGCAATATATTAGTACCATACGATCAGGATAAAGATATTGTAATTATTTGTGATGCAAGCCCTTATGGAGTGGGGGCAGTTCTCGCGCATGTAATTAATGATAAAGAACAACCGGTATTTTTTGCTTCTTCAACACTAAGCGCAGCCGAACGGAATTACTCGCAACTCCATAGGGAAGCTTTAGCGATAGTGTTCGCGGTAAAAAAATTTCACAAATATATTTATGGTCATAAATTTGTAATATATTCCGATCACAAGCCATTAGAAGAAATTTTCAGTAACAAAAAATCATTACCAGTTTTAGCAGCTAGTAGGATTGACAGATGGTCAATATTCCTAAGTATGTACGATTATGAGCTAAAATTTAGGAAGGGGTCCCAAATAAATAATGCAGATGCACTCTCAAGGTTACCGTTATCTGAAAACACTGGAGTTGAAAATGTTTCTGTACATTTTTTTAATTTTTCAGAAACTTTTCCAATTACAGTAAAAGATGTAGCGAAGGGTACAAATCAAGATCCAACTTTAAATGAAATTTATGATTATCTTATGAATGGATGGCCTTGCAATATTAATAGTAAAATTAAACAGTATTACGCGGTACGAAATGATCTTTCGTGCGACAATGGTTGTATATATTTTGGATCTCGATTGGTAATACCAGATAAATTGAAATGGGACATATTAAAAATTCTGCATGATCCGCATACAGGAATGGTTAGAATGAAGATGTTGGCTAGGTCGTTCGTTTGGTGGGTAGGATTGAATAAAGATGTCGAAGTATATGTCAGTAACTGTAAAGTATGCCAACACACTCAAAAATATACCAAAGATTGCACAAACTCGTATTGGCCGGAAACATATAGACCGTTTCAACGATGTCATATTGACACTTTAGTATCTGACAATGGTCCACCATTCAATTCAAGAGAATTTAAAATGTTTTGCGAAGTAAATGGAATAAAGTTACTGCACAGTCCGGCTTATCATCCGCAAAGTAATGGATTAGCGGAACGTGGGGTTCAAACTGTCAAGAATGATTTGAAAAGGTATCTAACGGAATGTCTTAAATAACAAATTTTTTATTCAAATATAGAAATACACCATCGACGGAAACCGGAAATTCACCAACACACTTGATTTTCAAATACCAGCCAAAAACTAGATTAAGTTTATTAATAATTAAAAAAATCAGGAAAATGAAAATAATAGAAAAGAAAATAATAGTCGTTTAAGATTAAGAAAGAAGAATTATAAAAATAAGGGTGGAAGAAAACATAGGTTTAAGATTAATGTAAAGAAAAATAATTTTGAATTTAAAGAAGGCGAGAAAATTTTGTATTATTCAGATTATAAAGGGACAAAATCATGGTTGGAGGGTATTATTAGGAAAAAATTAAGTTCTTTAGTATACGAAATAAATGTAAACGGAAATATTCGAACGGCTCATCGTAGTCAGCTCAAGAAATATAGTGAAATAGAAAATAGATGGAAAAGGTACCCAGTCATTACCACTAAACTTGCAGAGCATCCAATGCATGTTAGTATTAAAGAAAAACTTCGAAAACTTCCAAAAAAATTCTATAAAGAAACAAGACCTTACCAGAAAGGATCCCCAACAGGGCAAGTTCAGTGTATAAGTTAGTAAAGTAGTTCTAATTATGATGTAAACCTTATTTTGATAAGTTGGGAACGTACAACTAAAAACGGAGGAATGTGACGCAATAGCATTGAAAGGGTTTTACTGTACGTAACTAAATTATCAAAACTGGTATTAAATATGGATGTATTGATAATAATAAAATTGATTGATATACATGAGGTGAGAGATGGGCAGAACGAAGAGTACGGTCCATCTGATGACATCGACATTGTTTAAATAAAATACCAGATATAAAATAAAGATATAACACCTAGTTAATGATAAATTAGTCCTAGCTCAATTTTCTGTCCAGCTCAATAATGTTCCATTACACAACAAGAAACATTGCTGAGAAATTGTTCAAAATTTTAGAATATAATTGAATATAATTAGTAACCACGACCAAGGTAGAGTTCCGATTTAAACTTGCAAGGATTTAAATGAAAGCGAAAGATCATAGTCACGATATAGTAAGACCAAACATTTATAGAAGGGTGCTAATTAAACCATAAGCGATAAGGTTCCAGGAGATTTTATCAAAAATCTAGACCACTTGCGAGATGTCAAAGAGAAGTAATAACATCTAAACAAGGGCATACAAATCTTAATTGACTAAATCACTATTTAATTAGCAAAACAAATTTAATTTTAATTAATTTACTATTTTTTTATCTTAATTTTTAATGTGCACAAATAAATAGTTATGAATAAAGATTTGTATGCATAAATAATTTTGAATAAAATTAAATCACCTGTATTTTTTTCTTGAATTAAAATTAACAATTTTTTTTTTATTGAATTATAAAGCAAAATAATTAAGCTAACTAAATAAAAATTATTAGTTTCAAAAAGGTTTTTATTTATATCAATTTTAAACAAGTTTGTGTGGCTTTGCATTAAAAATGTATACTGCAGAAATACATCTTACTGCCTATCCTAATTCTTTTCCGAAAAATTTAAACTTAAGTGATCGGAAATTACAAAATCTTAATAAGCTTTGAATTGATTTTAGTTTTATTTCAATTTTGATTCCGACGGGTTTCAATATCACATGTTTTGGTTTTAAAAAACAATTTGGGATGAATTTTGAACCGCTACACCTACACAAATATTTTTCCACGTACAACGGCATAAACAATTAATAACATTCGTATTTGGTAATTCGAAAAGGGTTGCTGCATGCTTAAGCACATTATAATGTTGAAGGTCTCTGCAATCAATTTTTATAGTTTATATGCGAGTTTTTAATACAGTTTAATTAAAGCATATTGATTATCGGATACTATATCTACCAATGTTTACCCATAAACAATATGCGTCTGAATATGTGCCACGTAATCAAATTTTTGAATGAACAGATGTTTATTGTTGTAAAAAAATTTTTTTTATTTTTATTTTAAATAAAATCTAAACATGAAAAGCGATAAATTTTATTCTCAAATTTATTACTTATTACTTCAACAACAACTTTTGACCGCAATTGGAATTAGTATTTCCACCACTTGAATAATAATATACAATAATAATAATATTAGGACATAAATTATTAAGGAAATATGTAATTAAAAAAAAAAAGAATCTGTTTATTAAGAAATTTCATAGATTCTTAGAAATATTTTAAAGTTTATCGATCGTGATATTTATGAAGTTTCTAAAATCTAAAACAACAATAATAATTATTGTTGGTATAGACGATGAGTTTAAGCGAACAACGAGGTCATTGAATTTACGGATTTATCCAAATTGTTTGGCCTTCAAATAGAGTGAGACTTTGCTTAGCGACCTTTTCTGGATGATGAAGCAGTTCTGACAAGGAAATATTTTTATTTATCAAACAGAAACGTATTAAGTTATTATATTCTTGAAAACGAAAATATTACTAAATGAGTGCATTGAACTAAACAGTATAAACAATTACAGATGTTGTAAATTTCATGATAAAAAACGTTTGAGTTTTAAAGTAAATTCCTTATTTCTTAGATCAATAATTCCTTTGTCGTGTAAATACACTAAAGTGTCAACAAATATACATAAAATAATAAAATATCGTGTGAATACGAGTATTTTTGATAAAAAAGAATGGGAGACATCGTTCTAGACTTATTATGTCGTATTACGTCAAATGGACACGTCAAAATACAGAAATTGATCAATCGCCTAAGAACCCATTCCCTAATATGTATAATATGAAATATTTACCTGGATGGGCGGTTTATCTAACAAATCTGCGGTTAAACTTGAACCGATAAATAAGTAAATCGCGACATGATTCATAAAATAAAAATTATGAATAGAACCCCCATAATAAATATTTCGAAAACGGTACAATATAAAAGTCTATTAATTATTACATAATATAGTGTCATCAATAGAGCTTAGGGTAATTATTTACCCAAATACAAAGCAACTAGTTGCGGTAAATTAGTATCGTTGGCCTTTGACGTTTTTGTCATATCGCTAATGACGTCAATAACAGCTCTCATATCTGATATTCAATACAATAGAAAAATCAGATTTTCTTTTATTCGTATTTACGTATATTCCACTAATATTGATTTTTCTAATTTCCAAAGAATATTAAAATAAAACAACAAAAGAATTCAATTCTTTTGTTGCTTACTATTAATAGCAATAAATTGTTTTATATCCTTTTGCTTATTAATAGGACATTTTTTGTTTTATATATTTTTCAATATTTGCCAAAACGAATAAGTAATTTTGTGTATTGCAGGAGGTTTTTAGTAATATATTCAAGAGTTGGCCTGTATTTAATTGAATTAGAAATATGTACATAAAACAAACTTAATTTATTGCATGCAACTATGATTAGTTTAAAATGAAAATTATGTGGAATTGATTTTTTGGTTTGCCTTTTCTAATATATGTATCACGATGTATACAAAATAATAATAATTTATAATATTCTAATAAATTTTAATATATTGTTGAAATAAAACAGAGGGACGATTATTTGAAACGATAGTTCTGCTGCATGAACAACAATATGTTTGACAAATTTGCCGTATAGACAAGATTATTGACTTTTTGTGCGCTGTTAATGTCAAATTATAAAACAAAATTTATATTGTATCACGAAGCACTGTTTGTAGATTTATTGAACAGGACAAAATTTGCTTGATACTGTAAAAATTAATTATGGAAAATTGGAATTGCTAAGGAAGGAAATTCTGGAAAATTTTCAATTATGACAGCATTCATCCGACGTAACATTTGTACTTATGTTATACCCTTGACAGACTGCGATTTATTAAATCCGATTTAGCTAAACTCGTTACAATTACGGTTAACACTACCCCCATTCATACACTCCCATTACATTGAATTTAGTCAATAAACTTAAAATACAGCATAAATACCGAAAATATAACCATGGCTAATTTAAAAAATTCACTAAATCGAGTTTATTAAACCGTGGTCTCTCTAGGGCTTTAGGGTGGCTGTCCTAAGGAGTGGAGTGGCAGAGACACAGAAACGGTCCGTAGTCATTTGTAAATACATGTTTGTAATTACTTCACAGAGACCAAAGCTATTGAGCTTCATGGTAAGGTAAACCTGTACCTACTCAATGATGGCAGACGGTGTGGAGCACTTTAGGTTAGGTTAGGTTTGAGTGGCTGCTATCGCACTTAGGCCAGCAGTGGTCCATTGTGATACCACAGGATCCTATCTCTTTATCTCGTAATTGACTTTCCACGTCTCCCATATTGAAAATAACTGAACAATCCGAAATTTCATAGGATGTAGTATCTGGAGCCATTATGTTGTAAAAAGAAATTTGCTTCAAGTTTTTATGAAGCCGAAATACAGAAGGATTTTTCTCGGTATCACTTCTTCTCTACGATCACTTCTTCTCTACGATCACTTCTTATACAACAGAAATTGTGTTTTCTATACAGTCCGAATTTAGATGAGATGTAATGAGATGTTGTTGCATTTCTCCTTTTATGGTATCCCATAACTATAGAATCTCATTAATCGTTTGGCATAAACCACTGAAACAATATACGTGACCTATTTTTTCTCCCTTCCATTTGCCTATCCATTCTAATGATTCCTTTAAATTCGTTTATATATCCGTTTGGTGAATTGATAAAGCACATTTGTCTGGATTTTTGAATACTTGTTTGTACTATTCATATTATCAAATAGTTTATTTATTTTGAAAATAAAATTAGCAGTACTTAAAGAAACCAATTTTTCCTCTTCGTTGAACATTTTGTTGACGCAGCTGCAAAAATTGCCGTTGAAACATGGTGGCTAAACACTTGAGTTGCCAGTTTGACCCTCATTTTTTGAAAAGTATCAGGTTCGATATGAGCTTGTCAACTTATGCATCGAACGAATCACTCGATTTTCGGCATAAAATAATTTCTTTAGTATTGATAATGTTTATTGATAATATTATTATTGATTTTATTATTGAAATGTTTATTATTGATAATAAAAATGTGACACTAACAAATTATTTCGTACACTCTTGAATAGATGTACAACATCGTAAAAACAAAAAAGTATACACTCTATCATTTTGAAAGACGGTTTCTTTGTTGTAACTCCCAATCTATTGTACGCAGTTCTGTTTGCAGCGCCTTAAGCACATACAATCGCAACAACTTCAATACCTTGTCGAATTAATTTTTTTAGTCGTCGAAGTAATAATTTCCGCCAGCGTAACACCGGTGACATTTCCAGAATAGTAGCCAATAATCTAACAAAAATAATCAAATGACGAGGTTTGTTTTGTTTTTGACTAAAAAAACGATTGAATTCGATTTATTTTTAAAAGTTAATTGAGTTTAGGTACATAGTTTTAGTAATGTGTACTACTTCTCTTATTAAAAATAACTTCATATGTTACAACCTGCTGGAGATGCAAAGGTTTTAAGTTATCTAAAGAAATCCCCTTCCAGGCTTCATATAGCCTTAATAAGACTCTCTTTGCTGTCGAATTATCGACCATCTTCGAAAACTTTCCGATACAGCCAACTCCACACGTTTTCGGTGATATTGAGATCGGGAGAATACGGTGACCACGGCGAAAGGTCTAATGTATGAACACGGGCATTATCTTGCTAATATAACCATGGCTCTGGCCCAAAAGTATCATGGAAGCGAGGAGATGCTTGTACAAGGATGCCCTTGTAAGTCGCTGCGGTCAGTTTTCCGGTTGGAAATGACAAGTCTTCCGGACCATAAAATGACACAGCCCTTACACCATAACGCCTCTTCCCCGACTATGGTGTTTTGTTAAGTATTTTTCCTCTTTCGAAGGTCGTAAAAATAATAATTAAACCCATCGGGACCATCGAGGTTAGATTTCTTCCTATCAGAAAAAACGACAAGTTTCCATTTTTCAGCCCATGTCAAAATATATTATGTTGCCTCGAGAAATCTAACCTTTCCTTGTTCCTCTCCTGATTTAGAGGTGGTTTCTTGTGAAGCTTTCTTCGAATAAGGTGATCTGATTTTTTAATCACTCTCGATACTGTTATTAGGCTCGCCTCCACACTAGTGGGTCCTGTTCCCGGATGTTTTTCAAATCCCGGGAGTCGGGATTCAGTTTTAGGCAATCCCGGGATTTCCCAGGAGTTCCCGGGATCCATAGTAAAAATTCATTAACTTTTCACAGACAAATTTTATTTCAATAAATTATACTCCTAATAAATAATCGCCAATTTAAATTTCGATAAAATTAACAAAAAGTTTTTAAAAACAAAACGTAATTAAAGATTTTGAATTTTAAAATATGTTTTTTAAAAACGTAAATAGAATGATTAAATAGGCCGATAGGCCAACACGTTTTTTGTGACGAATGCGCTCGAAATAGAGAAAACACGCTCAGATTCGTTTTAGTGTATTTGATATTATTCCGGTAGCTTCATAAAGTTTCATCTCCTTTATTATAGTTGATTTTGATTGACCAGATTTTAAATTCCATGTGTATTTGGGAAGCTGTGATTGCCTTTGCCAGAGACAACTTAATAGGAATTATAAGTTGCGCTTTCGAACGGAATAATAACAGCATCATTGTCAACATCACAATCCATTTCTTCGATTGAACCTGACGATTGATTCTAGTGAATCTGTATTTCATGATCATTAAAATATTTTTTATCTAAAGCATTTGCGATGCAGGATATCGATGATTTTGAAAAAAAAAAATACCATGAATTATTCTTCTCAGCTAGTGGTTTAAAATTTTCCGGGTTCTGTAGAAACATCACGAGCGTAATGAGGTCCTTGCAGCGTCTCTCCGATAACCTGATTTTCAGAGCTTTCAAAAAGTCCTTCGACAAATAACCAGGTATTTCACAAAGTGAATTTAACAAAAATTTAATAATTCCCTCAGAAGTAACTGGATTATAATTTATTTTGCTCAAAGCTTCAACTGCAATTTCCATTGGTTTGCTATAACGGTGAACTTCCTTTAATTCCTTTAAAGCCTTTTTGATACTGTTTTTCTTCAATAAAAATCGTTCGAGCATCGGAACAATACTATTCCATCTCGTTGGAGAATCGAGTATGAGATTGAGTTCTTTTCCAAGCTCGAATTGTTTTAAAATCTCCACTCCATAGCAATTTCACTTAGCTCATCGTCTTGGTCATATTCATCTTCGTAGTTTTCTTCAGAATTTTCATCTTGTTCATCTGAAGATCGAGTAGATCGTCATCAATATTAATGTTGTGTTTTAATACTTTCTTATAAAGAATGTCACTAATTGCGAGTTGAATTTCATGATTTAAGCATAGTTGATAAATTATGATTAATGATACTCTGCCAAATTTTTGCATCACGGATGCTTCATCTGTTGTTACAGCTATAACCTCGTTTAAGCTGATCTCGAAACTAATTAGCTTCCGCTCGAGTAGATTTGTCAGCCGTAACAACTTTTATAAATTCTTATCAGACCGAGATTGTCATATGAACCATTAGAATAATGTACATTCACATGCAAATAACGTCGGTTTTTGAAACTCATTTGTTCATCGAGGGTCAAACTTAATAATTGGCCAGAATTTTCCTTTTCGTATAAATTAGTTTTTGTATTCGTTTCTATTTTTACCGATTCGTTCTATTGAAAGCCACGAGCACATAAACTTTCTCTTATAAATGCACTCCTGTTTTGACAAGTTGTTATTATATAAAAGAGATTTTTCGTAAAACCCAGAATTTTAACCAAAATTCCAGGGAATCCAGCCTTAATTGTTTGAGCTATATTCACTTGGATCTTTTGTAAAATTGTAGAGTACAGTCTTACTTCTTCCTATTTTATATCAATCTGTAAAATTGTAGACTACAGTCTTATTTTTTCCTATATTATCTGCAAAAAAATTAATTTAATTTGTAATTTTAAGTTGCTAATATTTCAAATTTATTGATAATTATGGTCGTTTCTATTCAAGTGAAACAAACAAAAGTCACAATAAAATAAAATTCGCCTGCCCTACAAATTTATTTTTATTTAAAAATTTTGTGATTTGGATAAAAAACGCAATATATTTATTTTGCTTTATTGGTTAAGGGCTCCCCAACTTCACTATTACAACATTAAAGGTAGGCGCATGCCAAAAGACTACAGGTTTTTCGACACGCATTCTACACTAAAACGATAAATTTGTTCCATCTCTCTTAGTCTCTTGTGGTATATTCTAAAAAGTTACTAAATTTTTTGTTGTTGTATTATTTTTTAGTAATTTTTTTAGAATATAATACAAGAGAGATGAAAAAAATGTATCTTTTAGTGTAGAATGCGAGTCGAAAAGCTGAAGTTTTTTGTCATGCGCCTGCTTGCTAAACGAGCTCAATAATTTTTAAACGGGGTCTCCACAACTCTTCACGCAGTCATACCTATTTTTGGATTACTGTTTTGAGATTTTAAATTGGAGAAGAGCAACCGATTAGCGTCGCAAGCGAAAATTTTAATTTTTAGCTACCTATATTTTACGTCAAATTTAAATCGGAAGTTTATCTTAGCTCAGGCAGTACTCCTTTTCATTTTTAAAAGAGTATCCACGGGCTCGAAACCATTTAATTTTGTATCACGTTTGTCATTTTCGCATAGGTGTGCAAAAAGTACAATACGTTTTTATTCGATTTTCCAGGGGTGCGGGAAATGCTTTTTATCAAACTCAGTTTTAATGTTTACTTTTTGATGTGGTACGTATGGTTTAAATATACCCTTTGGGTAGTGTGCTCGTCCATACCCGAAGGTTTAGATTTATTTTAAACCAGCAAAATTAAGAGGCCCAAACCAAAAACTAAAATCGTTTTTATAACATGAAACTATAAAGTAACTTGTAATTATTTGCGAGGAATATGTCGAAACGTCAAAATATTGAGTATCTAGTATATCTATCAGTAATTAGAGCAGGGTAATACAAAGTGAAATAACGGAATACAGGAGTACAAACTAGACAAAAGAAGAACAAATAATCCAATTGTACTCCCTTCAGGAGCACTGGCAGTAGCACCGATATTATCAATAAGCACAGTTTGCCCGATTTAGAGTTGTCTGATGGAAAAAGATTAGCTTTGTCTAATAACAAAGTAATTTTTATTTAATGTTACAGAAGTTGTGTTTATTAAAAATTCGATGAAACTTTCCAATAGGGTAAGTAATCCGCAGCGAAACGAATTTTTCCGAGATCGTAAAAATCCCAAACCGAAAAATTTCGTGATACGCCCTCCAGAATTAGAATATGTGGCAAAAAATATTTTAGCTATGCCAGCGAAGCATGAAAAAGTTTAACGCAATTTTTCAAACCGAGACTTAAATATTTTAGATCGAAATCCAAACCAGGAACGATAAAAGTTATGGTTTGATAGTTTCTTCTAGGAAATTGGTTACTTCGTTTGGGCTAGATTTTCACTTGGGCCTGTATTACATTATCATAGTTATTCGTCATATAAAAACATCAACATATATGATACATATAATGGGGATATACATATAATAGTATTTTTCTGATGAAGTATATTTTTCTAATAATATTTAGCTTCATGAAGGTACATACATAAATACTATAATGTTTGTTTTGACAACGGCTCAAAATGGCGGAAGTATTACGATCGAAAAATTAAAAGTAAGCGAATTTTTATTATTACTTATCATTTATAGTTAATTATTACGTTCTACAATTAAAATTCTTATTCGTTATACATATACCTACGTAATTGTGCAAAATTAAACGCATTATTTTTTAAGTTATGCTTTTATTTTTAAATATCAATCCATTTTTGGTTTAGGTTAGGTTAGGTTTAGGTGGCGGTCCCCTAGGACCAGGCATAGACAGAAAAAGCTTCGTAGCCATATCACAATTTAAAAATTTCTCTTCCAACTCATTGAAATCATTTTGAGCTTGATACGAAACGCTGGATACTCCTGACGTCCATCCTGCTAAGGTCCGTCAGGTCATTGAAGAGGGGTGCCTCTAGAAACTTTAGTGTACTTCGGGGCAGACGAGGGCAGGTGCAAAGAAGATGAAGTACTGTCTCTTCCTCCTCTTCGCCCTCGCAACTACGACAGTATTCATGTGAGCAGAAACCAAGTCTACTCGCATGCCTGCGCCTATGAGACAGTGCTCCGTAATCACTCTAGTCAACTTACTAGCTTCCTCCTAAAGCAGCAGTTTGCGTACCGCAAGAGGCATTTAATATCCTTCCTGCTTTTTGAAATGTGGTCCGTTGCTCCACGTCGAGCCAGTTCACCGGCTTTTATATTCCCTGAACCAATGAAATGTCCTAGCACCCATATAATATGAATGTTGAATTGATCTGTCATCTCGTTAAGAGATGAGAGACATTTCAGGACTACTTTCGACATGAGGAGGTGTGATTGGAGCGCTTTAATGGCAGCCTGACTGTTCGTATATATGCGAATATCACAAGTCGATATTAATTTATACCTCAACCAGTCCACGGCTTCTTTTATCGCAGTTACTTAAAGTAAGTAACCTAATAAGTTCCTCGCAGAACACCCCACCCCCACTTTTCCATCCCGATTTGAACCATCAGTGAAGAAGTTTAAAACTCCTGGTTCCAAAACTGCATCCATCATCCATCACTGAATGGGATCCTAGTCCGGAACTTTGTATCAAAAGATAGTGACGGGACAGTATAGTCAGTGGTCTTGGTAAACCCGTTATTACAAAATATAGATGAGTGCCCTGTACTGTGCCCTGTTTAAGTCGACATTAAGGTGAATTTCAGTCGTATGGCAGTGCAAGCTGCCAACTGTTTTCCCAACATGTCTGGAGGTGTCAAAAATAGCAGAGTCTCCAGCGCCTGATTGGATGTGCTCCTCAGTGCACCACTGATCCACATAGAGATTGTTCTCTGAACTTTGTCAACAACTTTTGGTTGTCAGTTTTATCTTTATCCAGAGCAGGCCACTAGACTGTTACACTATACAGAAGAATGGGTCTGACTACTGCGGTATAAAGCCGATGGACCATGCGGGGCTCTAGCCCATCCTTTCCCTTTGGCGTAGGTTTACTTGTAAAAATGTTACCATTTTTGACCTTCCTCCTCCACCGTGATATCATCAGAGTCCTCCCCTGATATGAAATCCTCTGAGAGTTTCTTCAATGGCTCCAAGGACATTGTCATCTCGGTATCTGTGGAGAGAGTTTCCGCCTGGCTATCCGCTTCTACAGGGCGCCTAGATGAGCTTGAAGCACAGCTTCCTCGGACTTCGGCGCCTCCGACTGGATGTATACCTTAGTCTGCAGGGGATCTCCTCCCTATTAATAACAGCAAGGATGGCTCCGGGCCATACCTCGCCAAGTCCCTTCACTGCCCTCCTGTAAAGCAGCTGGGATCTCTGATCTGCACAGGCAGTCAGTTTTACCTGATTCCTGTGCCGGCCCCTTTCCCGACAATTCGGAGCAGATCCTGGATTTTCTGACAGGACTTTCAGGTAGGTGGTGGCTAAGGCCCCTTCCACCTTCCTCCAATTGGCGGGCGAGATTAGTCAATGACTGCCACCACCAGCTGATCCTTGAGTACCTCAATAAAAGGCATCATACCGGTAGCTTGAAGCTTCTTCCTCTTGACGATCTTAGGACTTTCATCCTGCTGTGGGCCAGCTGAAGGGCCTTCCGATTTTTTTTCTGTGACTTTCTCTACCCACGCAAGCGTGGCTTTGTCTTCTCCGACCTGTCTTCCGGCGAACTTATTTATTTTTACTAGAGCCATCCAGGCCTTTCTCCTAGTATTAGACGTTGATTTTGAGGAACCAGCTTCCCTTGTGCTTTGGTTCCGCTTTGTTCGCCCAGGTTTGTTGGGGATCGGTACTAATGCCCGTATTACAAAATTCAGAATGAACAAAATCCCGTAGATCACAAAAAACCGTATTACAAAATCCCGTATTTCAAAATCGCGTAGTATAAATTTTTTACGGGATTACGGGATTATTCAAATTAAAAAACAATTTTTGGTTTTAAGTAATTTTTTGTAATTTTTTTGTAATAAATAGTTTTAAAAATATTTAATATTATTTAATTTAAAATTAAATTATTCGTGATCTATGTATGTATATTAATAAAAATGAAAACCTGTATGTATGTATGTATATTAATAAAAATGAAAACCTGTATGTATGTATGTGTTTTATACGTTTCCGCACGGATCATCTAATCAAATTGAGTTTTTGCATAAGGGTTTTATACCAACATGAGCAAGTTTTCGTAGTATTTTCGAAGAGGTCCGGCACCTGGGTGCCCCAAAACAAAATGATTATACAATTTCGAGGGTGTTACGTTTTTTTGACATTTTATTGCCATCTTTTACTTGTGAGCAGATTTTCGTGGTATTTTCGAAAGATCGAGCCCCTATGGATCTAGATGCCCTCAAACACTCCAATTAAGTTCAAACGACTACATCCTGTTCAAATTCCGTTTGCTATCACCATCAATAAGGTACAAGGACAATCTCTGAAGGCAGCTGGAATAAATTTAGAATTTGAATGCTTCTCTTATAGTTAACTATATGTGGTTTGCTCCCAAGTCGGCAATCCAAAAAAACTATTTGTCTAGAACATTGTCCAGAAGCTTTTTCTTGAATTATTTTATTTAATATTATTTATTTAATTATATTTTATTACTAAAATGTTGTCATCGTTTATTTACATCAAGGAGTTCAATTTCTTTATACTTTGAAACTACAACTATTTAATTTTATTTGCTTTAATAGGTACAGATGAAAAATTTGAAGTTTATTACTTTGCTAAAATAAAATAAAACATAATTTTTTTATCCCGGGCAAAGCCGAGTACTCCAGCTAGTTCTTTTATAAGGATCGATTAAACTTTCTGTTTTTTTCTGTTCCAAGTTCCTGTCCCTTGTAATTTTTTGCTTTTTATGACCCATACACAAATACACACACAAACACACACACACACATACATGACCACATATCTCGTATTCTATCATGATACAACGGCTTAGGTTAGGTTAAAAATCGCGCGATTTTTAACCTAACTTAACGGGATTTTGTAAATGGTATTTTGTCATGCGGGCAACTGTACCCAACGGGCAACTGTACCCAACCCGTTTGTTGACCCGAGTGGAGGGACCAGCCTTGCTTGAGCTTAGGTCCCACGAGTAGCGGAGAAAAGAGTGTCCATCTGTGCAGAGATCCGCAATGCACATATAAGGCTACTTAATCCGGAGGGCGAAAGGTATCCGGATCCTCCGTTAGCGGCTGAGCTAGTTTTTAAACTGGGCACCCCAGTCTGGTCGATTATCGGCACAGTACGATTAACATCTTAACCCAGCCCAGCGATTTGTTTAAGGTTGACTCCTTCAGCGCCGTGTTTTAGCCTAGAAGCCAATAAATAATAAATCAGCAATCTAGTTACCATCGGTCACCACGTGGAAGAAACACGAGCATCTATGGAAGCTGCAAGTTACGGAGCTGACAACAAGTGTCAACTTAAATCCCCCGAGCGACTTCACACCAGACCACCTATTTTTGGTTTAATATGACGAAAAATATTACTTGTAGTGAAATAGCGAATGATTTTTACTATTTTTCTTATCGTATTTTTATGTCAGAAAAATATAATTACTTTTCTATGACTTGTAAATATGATAATGTAATACAGGCCTTAGGATTGCAGACCCCAACGCGTTCGGAAGGGGGGGGGGGAAGAAGGGTTTCATGAAATCATTCCACATTTAAGTTGAATGAAACAATGCCCAATTCAAAAATATCCGCAATCATACTAGATCAGCACTAAGCAAAATGTTGAAAAATCATTGAACAAATTTTCTAGATGTTACAAAATTTAAGTCTTGTCAGCTATGCCAGGGTAAACGTCAGCGAAGACCGTTTTAATAATAATATAATGGATAAGATAAGTGGATAAGATAAATTTAAATTTTAGTTTATATTAATTATGTCAAATAAAAAGTATAGGTACAGTTGCCGCAAGTTTTCTAAGTATTTCCCAAAACAAAAATATACGTTTACTACCGTACCGTAAACTTTTACCGGCAAACCTAAATTTTCCTAATTAAAAATTTGAAATAATTTGTTAATAAGGCATAAAAAGGTGGCAGTTTGGTTCAATTAATTATAGGTTTTTTTTTTTTAACCTCGGTATCCTACTCGAGCTAAATATATTTTTAACTCGGTCTCCATAACTCCCCGAAATTATGTTAGATTATTATTTTACGATTCTTCGATATTGTAGCGATATTTTTCATTTTTATTTAGCTAAATTTTACATCAAATTTATACAGGAAATGTATCTTAGCGCCGCAATATTCACGAAACATCTCACTTTGCCACGAAAATATTCTTTCTATTGACCTTTTTCCTCCAAAATTTTTGACAGATAAAATTTGGAGTTTTTGAACGTGTAGGACAAAGTATAATTTTAAGCTGTGTAATTTTTTGTGTTTTTTAATTAATTAGTGTGATTTTTAATTTATTTTAAACTGTAATTTTTTTCTCGACTTTATTAGAATTAAAAATTAATAGAAATTTATAAAAATTTCTTGAAAAGTAAGTAGAAAAGAGTGTTTTTTTAAAAGTGTTAGGTTATATTCTTATAACAAATTTATATGTTTTGAATAATTTTTTGTGAATTTCTAGAAATGGATGATAACAAGAGGACCTCGGTATTATCTAAATATGCCATGAGCCTTTCGGGACCTGAGAGACAGCGGTACGAGGAGAAAATTTCAGGATTCAAGAGTGACCCTTACTTGATGAAGTTTGATGAGCAAAGTCTACCAACAAATGTGACATTTTCGAAATATTCCAGTACCTGGTAAATAAGAAGTCATATTACACGTCCAACGAATTAAAAGAGTTCAAGTCGTTAGAGGCCTACAAACTATATAAAAGCGGTTGGGTCCAATATTTAGCCGGTAAAAAGCACCAAAATGCACACATTGTGTTTGGCAAAGTAAGTTCTTTAAAAAAATTACATATTTAAAAATAATAATGTTAAATGTTTTTTGAGCAGGTACTTCATTCTTAGTCACTAAATTTACCACCATTAAAAGTATGGACCCATCATGACGTCACGGGCTTCATTCTCAACGGACACTGTACTTGTGTGGCAGGATTAGGAGAGTGTTGTTCTCATATTGGTGCCGTATTATTTGCTTTGCATGAAGTATTCAAGCGCATTTTACTAAATGGATCTGAAGCTGTAAGTAATAATATTTTTCTAAGTAAATTCAGTAGACTAATAATCATTATTTTCAGAAATCTGTGACTGACGTAAAGGCGTATTGGATGGTTCCATCCTTCAAAAGCGCACTGCAATTGTGTAATGAAAATATCAATTATAAAGCTCGCTGGCGTTCCCCAGCCAGAGTTTTATATTTTGTGCACCTTTTTGGAATAACTGAAAACCTATAAAAGTGTATTCGATCGTGTTTAACTTCTCTCATTTGGCACTTAAATACACTACACGTTAGTGGCATTTTCACAAAATATAACACTTATCTATTAAAATATTTTAATTATTATGGTATAAAATGTTATAATTATAAATGTTTTGTTTAATTAATAAATTAAAACCCTTCAAAATTACTAATTCTCGCTAATTTAATACTTTTTTACTTGAAATTGATACACTTTTCACTTTATCTTGTCCTACGCGCTCGTTTGACGTTTCAAATAATCTGTATTTGACAGATGAGGAAAAAGGTCAATTCACTATGAATAAACATTCAACAATTCCCTCCCTTTCAACGTATTTACATTTCACTTAACTGTCCTAATGAAACTGAAATTTTGGATTTCATGCCACATCCAATTTATTGTATCAAAAAATGTAAACAATAAAACTAATTATTCAGAAATATTAAATTACCACACAAGGGATTTATTTTTGAAACACTTGACAAATTAATATTACAATTACCTATACATGCGAGTATGTCTTTATATGTACCTACTACTATCGATTCTTAAGTTTATGAAACCATAAATATTGTTTTCTAGGATTACTATCAAATATGATATTTATACGCATAGAATACCAAGACAGCAATTGTTGTTAGATAACATGTTGTTGATATGTATGTAAATGAAAAACATCGTTATTTAGACCAAGGACATACATAATGTGAGAAATCGTAAATGTACAAATTTATGATTTTATGTTGACGACGTTAAACATTTAAAGATTTTATCTTTTAAAGAAATACTGTAATAATGGCATAGATATCGTTTGTATTAATTTGATTTTTAGATTTGTTCATGAAAAAATGGAACATTTTTATGTATGAAACATAAATTCATATTTTGCTATATGCTTTTCGTGAATCATGAAATACATACTAAATAAAAACTTTCAAAGAAAATTATAATATGTATAGCAATGTAAACTATGCCAAATGATTATCATTTCAAATGACTAAATGGAAAAAATTGATTAAATCGGAAAAACTCGCAAAAAGTATTTTTACTTCTGTTTATGTTGATGTTTGTTTTATATTTTCTTCCGATCCGAAAATTGATTCCAATCTTTGTAATAAGCGGTACTAATTTATTTGAGACCTTTACGTTAGCTATTTTATTGCTTTATGTAGACGAGTATTAAAATAGAAACTGTTAGATAAGACATGCAAATCAATATTTTATTAAATTTTTTGTCGTCATTAAATAAAACCTTGATAGTTTTTCCGGTTTAGAATGGTTTATCCACTGCTGCACAATACAAATTAAATAAATCACGTGGTAAATGAAAATTTAAACTCTTTTATATTGTTAGAAGACTTATGTCGTTGAATAATGAAGGAATTTGTATAATAATTATGGCAATTAACACGATAGTTTTGAAACATGAGTTGTTCAGTTATTCCTTTTTGCGCAGGTTTCTTATTTTTTTGAAAATGTAAATCCTATATAAGAAGGTTTTTAATGAACCTTGAGAATCTCGTTAAGAAAATCGTGATTTGATTTTACACTTATAAATGTTTTTGTATATATAAACACATTTTTTTATGAATGATTGATTACTAATAATATTAGATACGTAATATACTGGATCATTTTCTTATCACGTTCAAAACACATTTTGTTAATCTCTCTAGCAGGGCATCGAACTGATATTCACATCAATTCCGGTTTAGAATTCAGTTTCAAAATATTTTTTGTTACGTTTTCCGCTCCAATAAACACTTAATAAACGCCGTTTATAAATTTAACTTAACATTTAAGGTTTTAGTGACTTAGAAGGCTAAAAACTCATAAATTGCATTCAATGTTGCTCAAAGAGCACATGAGAATACTGATTTAGGAGCCATCTTCGTAAGAAACGTTAGTTTCAACGGGCATTTCCATAACTGTATTCCTAAATCGAACTCCATGTTTGGCTTTGTCAAGCGATGGACTGGAGAATTCAGGGACATACACACTTTGTGTACATTATATTTCCCTTATATAAGGAGTGAAGTTAGTGAAACATACTGTAATCGTCTGGAATCCTTACGGCAGGGCAGTTGAGTAATATCAACAACTTTTTTTGTATGCTGTTAATGCTTTTGTGGTACACATAAAAGAATTAACAGCATACAAACAAAGTTGTTGATATTACTGTTAAACAAACTGTCTGGGGATTTGGATATAACATACTTTTCTATCAAAATGTGGGTTGCTTAAGGCTGGCAATAAACCGGCACACAAAAAATTAATATTTGAGATACAAAAAAATAATAAAACGGCACAAATTAATGAGCAACAAACAAAAATTTCTTGGCATCACAATAATAATTTGGCAACATTTATAATTTTTTGGCACTATTGGAAGGACACAAAAAATTTTTTTTTGGCATCGAAATAAACATTTTGGGCGACAAAAATAATTAACTGGCAAGAAATTTATAAATAAATAAATTAAAAATTAAAAAATTGAAACTAGTTTTAAAAGGGACAATTTAAACGGGCATACAAGAAAAAAAATTTTGGCGACAAACATTAGCATCAAAAATAATAAATTGGCATCACAAATAATATTTTGGCAACACATATGAAAAAACAAACAAATATTTTTGAAGGACATTATTAAATACTGTGGCGACAAACATTGACATCAAAATTAATAAATTGGCGATAAATATAATATTTTGGAACAGAAAAAAATAATTTTTAGAGTAAAAACAAAAAAACAAAATTCGCGACAAAAAATTAAATTTAATCGATACAAATTATTTAATATTTGATGGGGATCGATATAAAATATTGCAGTGTCATTAATAGATTCTATATAATCCGCTCCTGCGTGCGGCACGCAGTGCGACATGTTTGCCTATCCTGGCTCCTACGTCCTTCGAAGTTTAAATCTAAGGCCCCTCGGAGGGCTAAGCGGGGGGGAGCGAAGCGACCTCCCGCGTGCCCGTGAGATTTACCGAAGTCGTTAGCCTCTACAATTCTAAGTTAAATTAGGGATCTCCATTTTCCAGAATATTTTAAAACTAATTTAATTTTTTTAATTTTTAATTTATTTATTTATAACTTTGTGGCCAGTTAATTATTTTTGTCGCCCAAAATGTTTATTTCGATGCCAAAAAAAAATTGTTGTGTACCCTTCCAATAGTGCCAAAAAATTATAAATGTTGCCAAATTATTATTATAATGCCAAGAAATTTTCGTTTGTTGCTCATTAATTTGTGCCGTTTTATTATTTTTTTTTATCTCAAATATTAATTTTTTGTGTGCCGGTTTATTGCCAGCCGTTTTAAAATATTCTGGAAAATGGAGATTCCTAATGTAACTTAGAATTGTAGAGGCTAACGGCTTCGGTAACTCTCACGGGCACGCGGGAGGTCGCTTCGCTCCCCCCCCCCCCCCCCCCCCCGCTTAGCCCTCCGAGGGGCTTTAGATTTAAACTTCGAGGGACGTAGGAGCCGGGATACGCAAACATGTCGCACTGCGTGCCGCACGTAGGAGCGGACTATATAGAATCTATTAATGACACTGCAATATTTTATATAAATCACCCATCAAATATTAAATAATTTGTATCGATTAAATTTAATTTTTTGTCGCGAATTTTTTTTTTTTTTTTACTACTAAAAATTATTTTTTTCTGTTCCAAAATATTATATTTGTCGCCAATTTATTTATTATTAATTTAATAATGTCCTTGTCCTTCAAAAATATTTGTTTGTTTTCTCATAATGTGGTTCCAAAATATTATTTGTGATGCCAATTTATTATTTTTGATGCTAATGTTTGTTGCCAAAATTTTTTTCTTGTACGCCCGTTAAATTGTCCAGTTGCTTAACACCATACTCAATAAGGTGAAATGAATAGTATAACATTTGTATCGCAGAAGATCAACTTGATTTCTTTACATAAATAAATAAATAAGAAGAAACAAACTCTTACAATTGGGGTCTCTAGATTCTAGACCAATATTGTTGTTAGAGAAGTTGAACTAATTAATAAGATCAGATGCTTCTTCGTTACGAAAACGTAAAAAGAAAACTGAAACAACGGAATATTTATCGTTCTGGTTTTAATTACTTTAATTAACTCGTTCGATACCAGAATCTCTTGTGAAAAAAGTCGACCATAGCCCAGGATTTTTTCGGGATTATATGACACCAATTTGATTAGTCTTTTCGTATTTACGCGTTTCAACATGTCTTCATAAATTGAGCAAAAATCTTTGTCACATATAGGTATGTGCGATGAAGGGCTCTATAACAAATGGATATATCAGACATATATGACGGCTGATAGCGAACGAGGTTAATCTGTTACAATTTGGATTAAAATACAGAAAATATTTGGGTTAATCACGTAATATTCCTGTTCAGTTCTTTTCGACATTTTTTTTTTGTTTTAATTAGTTTAATGAAAATAATCAACAAAGTTTGAAAATTATCGTAGTTCAATTTTCGTAATTCACATACAGCGGCAATCTAAACCAGTGTTTCTCGTATTGTAATTGTGAATTTCTCTATTCGTATAATACAAAGCATTGAATCCGTTCTTCGTTTTCAAGGCGGAACAACAATTTCAGAATATTAAACTTAAGTCTCTGGCTAATGGAATTCCACTCCAGCACTTCAAGCATTTCTCATATATGGGTTCTACTTTCTGCCTTTAAAATTGATTCGTAAACAATAATTTTTGTCTCAAGCAGCAGTATATTAGGTATATATTATTATGTCTAAGTCTTAGCTTGTCTCAAATATATTTTTTAGACTGGCAACATTTTAAACTCGACTAAATGATCTGGCGTTTTTATTTTATATTTTATTAAATAATAAATTAAAAGGTATTAAAATTTCAAAATGTCTCAAGGACATTTTTTGCAAAAAAAAAATTCTCAACTTAAAAAATTCAAGGGTTGATATTGCCCCGTTACCCTTTAGCCAGGTGTTTGATTTAACGTATAGTCGGCAAACATATTCACTTTACAATTTTTTATGCCTTCGACTGTATCATTAATATAAAGAATGAAAATCAACCCTGGGGAACTCCCAAATTGTTTAGCATCGGTTTAGAGACACAATTATCTACTTTTGTATATTGCTGCCTTCTTCCGAGATAATTAGTGAACCAATCCAGTTCTTTCCCTTATACTCCAAAATTATTTAGCTTTTTAAGCAAAATTATTCTATCGATTGTTTCAAAAGCCCGTTTAAATTTTAGGAAAACTGAAACAGCTACTTTATTATAATTTATTTTTGATTTCCAGTTATCTAGCATTAGATTTAATGCTGTTTCGCATGAGTGCAGCTCTCGAAATTTAGATTATTGGCCATATGTTCTTTTTGGTAATATGTTTCATTAATTCATTTTAATTACACATTCCATTGTAGCTTCATACGTTGGCAACATGATTGGGCGTAATTCTTGTGGTGTCGTCGGTTCAGTAGCTTTCGAAATTGAAATTGCTGTTGTTATATTACAAGATTCGGGTAATCAGCTTCGTTTAAACTTTGATTAATTGATTCGGTGAAATTTCTTCATTGCAACCATTATGATAGTTCGGTTTATACCATCACTCCTGCATTAGAATCCATAATACTTACAATTTTGGAAAATCCCAGTTTTTTACTTCCGGAATACTGTTGTAAATATCAATCACACTGGATACAAATGAATACCAAGCTAATTTGTGCTTCTTACTTATCGTTTTATTGTTAAATAGAATATTCCATTCTTTGGTTTATTTTTGTTTTCGACGAATTTATTTTTGAAATAAATTGATTGCTCCTTCTTCAGTGATTGTTCACACAAATTTCTGGATTTTTTCTAATTATCCCAGCTATAATTTGAATTAATAGTTTTCATAAGGCTTTAACGAATTTCAGTTTTGAACCTTGGTAGTTTATTCGTTGTTCAGACAGGTTTTAAAGTTTAATTTTTTAATAAGATAAAACCTTTAGTCTATGACAAAACTTTAAAGATGTTTTAAAAATAACGTTTGGGTCAATACGAATATAAGATCGCTCATCCTTTAGAAATAGTACACGGCCTATAAGCATTTTTTCGTGGTTTCGTGTATTTTGACCTTAAATTTAAATCCAAAAACCAGTCCATATAGGAATTCCGTGTGGATTAATTCCACCAATAAAAATAAATTAATTTCGCCGCAAATTTAATTCATTTTTTAATATGAATTAATTTCGCGATGTTTCCCGATGTACCGGAAATATAAATCCTTATCAAATGGATACAAGTATTTCAATATAGATTCATAATTTACTTACATAGATATTCGGCTAAATTTTTACTCCGCCTTATTAGTTGTTAAATAAGTAATACGTAATTCTGTTGACCTTTCGAATTTTTATAAATTTGTTTAAATAGTTTTCTGATAATCATTGAACAATAATCAAAATAAAAGAGACAGACAAGCCCCTCTTGGTGTTCTTTAATACATTTATTCTGCCGTTCTAAGAAAAAAAAGTCATAGGCGCCAAAAGTCGAAAAATGCGATAAGGGCATATTTGAATTCTTCAAACAAATACCTATATTTCTGCTTTTTTAAAAAGTCACATATCGTTCATCGAATGCCATAATTCACATTATTGAATGCCATAATTCACATTATTTAGTCAAGTTTGATGTAACGGCATGGCAAACAAAAATAGAAAAATTGAAATTACTCAAAACTACTAGTCACTTAGGCAGATGTGACATTTTTCTTAGCACGGCAGTATTTCTTCTTCATTTATTAAAATAATAATTCGTGTTAAAATGGGGGGGGGGGGGGGGGGGAGGGGAGGGAGGAGGATCACTTAATTTGTTAAGTGATTGTGGTAGGAACGCAGCGATGGCATTAAGTTTGGTTTAGTGGCTGATGCGGAAGTTTTATCTCAATATAATATATTTATTAATCTTGGAACGAGTTGCGGCTTCCAATAAGATTATTCAATTCAACGGTCTCTTCTTGTAATAAACGAGTCCGTCGAAGTCGAAGCTCACCGAAAGTTGCAATACCAAAAATTTCCAATAAGTAAATAACTGAAAGCCATTTTCTACTATGGTGAGTTCCCTTTTTTTATTTTTTTTTTTATTTAGTTCAAAATCACTTTAAAAGTCTAAAAGACTATAATCAAGTGATAAATTTACATATTTTTTATAACATACAGTAATGATTCATTATTTTAGGTATTCTAATTACATGTTGAAATTCTTAATTGAAACAAATGAAACTTTGAATATAGCAATTCAATATAATAACTTACATAGGTACATAATACCGTGATACCGGTAAAAAAAAGAAAAAAAAAAAAATGAATGAAAAATGATTGCAATAACGAATTTTAATAAACCTATAGCGCATTAACCCATTTGATCCCATTGTACCTGTATGGGTACAGAAAAATAACTAACTTTACGACGCCACTACTGTGTTATTTAATGTCAAATTTCAATTTGTATTTTACCGTTATATATGGTTTTTAGTTTATTTATCATATTTAAAAAGAAAATCCATTTCGAGAAAGGATTTTGAGTGTTAAAAAATATTTAAAGTACAAATATTTAACACAATTTATTATTGGTGTGGGAACAAATGGGTTAAAACAAACTCAAGCACAGATGACAGACGGTATCCTATATAGACCAATTCCAACGCACGGTATTCAGAGAATTCAGATGATAAATCGCGACCTTAAGATAAAATGTTTTACCCTCCCTCACCCCAATTTGCTGCATTGTTCATACATATTGTTCTTATTCAAGTTAAAAAAAAAAACAACAATGAAAAGGTACAAGATTAGCTATCCGTATGTTGACTCATAAGTTAGTAACCATTTCTGAAATAAATGTTCTTTCAAGATTATTTTATATTTCCGCAAATTATTTTCAGTTTTGATACCCTCTGGGAGATCATTGTACAGAATAAGCCCTTTATAAAAAGGATTTTTTTGTGATCGGACTGTTTCAACAGTGTTGATATAATAGTTATTATTTTTGCTTTGTCTGGTTCCGTATGTGTGGATATTAGGTACTTATAGAAGTAAAATTCACATTACACTTAGCCATACCTAGCTGTACTTTTTTAATGAATACAAGTAGTTCAAAGTTCCCCAATACATCTACCGGAAGGATAAATGACGAATAAATAGACTTGGTGCGTGTCAAGAGCGGTAACAATTTAATCGTCTTAATGATTTTATTTTGCAAGACCCTAATAGTATGAAGGTTGGTTGGAGCTGCAGTAGTCCACAAGAGACTCATATAACTGAGTCTGGAATGAACGCATGCAAAATATATTAACCAGCGAGCTTTTTCATCCAAAACATTTTTAAGTCGCCTTAATGCAAAGGCATAGGGCCATATGATTTTTGTGATCTTATTAATATGTTCTTTCCAAAGCAGCGAATCATCAATGATAATTCCTAGATAACATAATGAACTCACTTTGTTAATTGTTTGGTTATTAACTTCTATGAATGATGGAAAATCTGCTGGAGGTTGACGGTTTTGAATTATTATGTAGTTCGTTTTTGAAAAATTTATTGACATTTTGTTTGCTGACAGCCAGTTTTCAATAGCTAAGATATCTTCAATCATTTGCTCAATTAATTGGAATGGATCTTTGGATTAAATATCAACATTGAATCGTCAGCGTACATTATTAGTTTTCCATTCAACGTAAGTTAACATCCAATCGGGCCGAAAATAGAACCTTGCGGAACACCTGAACGGATAAGTAAGTTAAGGCTTTCAACACCATCCACTACCGTATGTTGTACTCGATTTGTTAAATAAGAAGATAACAATTTAAGGGTGTTAGTAGTGGGATTTAGCTTTTTAAATTTAGAAATCAGAATACTATGTGAGATTGTGTCGAATGACTTTTTTAAATCTATTGACAAAACTGCTACAAAGTATTTATCCTCAAGCCCTATCAAAATTTCATTAACGATAGCCGCCGCCGCTGATTGTGTACTGGAATTATTAATGAACCCAAACTGATTTGGATTTATGACACTATTCTCCAGAAAATAAAGCTTAAGTCGGTTGGTAATGACCTTTTCAAAGATCTTAGAAAGGAAATTTAGTACAGATATCGGTCGGTAGTTATTAGGGAACAGTTTATTATCCGATTTATAAACTGGAAACACCTTGCTAACCTTAAGGCAATCTGGAAACTCTCCTTTTAGTATAGCATCATTTATTAAGCTTACCAAGTTATGCGTTAAAAAGTTAGCACAATGAGTAACAAATCTTGTTGATATACCATCGTACCCTGTTGCTGCCGATTGTCTAAGACTATATATTATATTTGATATTTCTATGTCATTAGTCAAGAGTATATCCAATGGAGGTAGATTCTGATATAAGTGCTCCAAATATATAGAGAAGTGCATGGATTCGTTATTCGGGATAACTAAGTTTGCGATATTAACAAAATGTTGATTTAATAAATTAGCTATTTCAAGGGAATTATTGATTATCTGATCATTACCGTCAAGCATTGCGATAAAGTTACCACTTATTTGATCCTCTCCCCTGTTAAAAATCATGTTATTAAGAATAGACCAAGTCTTTTTGGAATTGCTGATTGAGCTTTGCAATAGGTTTTCATATTGATTAGACTTAAGATCTCGTTTAGAATATACTACTTTGTTCCGGAAATACTTGTATCTATCTGAATAATAAATGTTGTTTGGATATTTTTGTTGTAGGGAATAAAATAATTTTTTTAATTTAACTATATCTAAAAATTCTTTTGTTATCCAATTTTTAGAAAATGATTTCCTGCGTATAATTTTAGCATTACTTTTAATTAGTCTGGACAATCTGTCAATTAGCTCTAGAAAGTTGTTGGAATATATAATATTAGATGACAGATTCTCAAAGACATTTTTATAATTGGTTACTTTAAAACTCAATCTAGTTTTACTAGGTTTAGAAATATTATCCGATTTGTCAATTACTATTATTCTATGATCAAATTGGACAACATCAAATAGGGTTATGGAAAACTGAGCCCTTAGTATATCAGTAATGATATGGTCCAGAATTGACGGAGATTCAGAAAAACGGGTAAAAAATTCTTGATCTAAACTATTAAGATAAATAAATCCATTAACTGAGGTTATTGATCTAAGCATTTGTGTTTTAATATCAGTAATGTCAAAAAGGTTAATATTAAAATCACCAAGTATTAACGACTTGGGATTCTTAATGATTAAGCTTTCGAAGTTATCAAAAAATACATCGTTTGGTGTATTTTTAGATCGATATACTCCAATAACCTTAGTTTTAATCAGCGGTAAATCTATAATCAAAAAGCTAGAGCTACTTACATCACGTTTTTCTATCTCGATTGACAAAATGGAATTCGAGACTCCGCCTGATCTATCATTATTCCTTGTAGAAAAATACGGTACATATCCTGAGAGGGAGTAAAATGGAATTTCGTTTTCGTATATCCATATTTCAGTAATAACTATTATATGACAGGGTGATTCTAATAAATCCAGAAATAGTTTTCAAAATTTTTTCTTATGGATCTAGCGTTTATCAATGCATAGCGCAAATTGTTTGGTGTGAGTTGTGGTTCCGCATTTAATAGGTATTTAACCGAAACAGCTTTGGCCAAAGAATCATTTATCTCATCCATGTTATCCATTTGTTATTGATTATTAGTTTTGTTTTAACACACTGCAAATTATTCAAAAATTCAATTAATATAGAAATATAATAAAGTAAAAAATAAAATATACAAAAATGTATGCTACAGAAAGCTTAGAGTAAACAAAAAATAATTTTCAATAGAAATAAAAAAACACCGTAGTCTTGGCGTCATGGAAACGATTATCCGATGATCGTATCATACGTTGAATTGTTGTAGTTGTGATGAGCATTTTAATATAATAGGTGAGTCATCATGTTTTACTTGTATAAATATCTGCCCGTTAAATCAAGTTTTAAATAATTTGCCATCTCTTTGCAATTTTTTTGATCTGGATAATAATGACGAAAAATGTTTACGTAGACGATGATTGATTATAATTTTTTTTGTTGGTACACTATCCGGTATTATTTGTTGAAGAAAAATTGGTCCGTTATTAATCAATCTTTTTATGGTTTCCTGTTTTTTTCTGGCGAGCTTGAAACATAACACAATTTGACCGCTATAGTCTTCGTTTTGCATGTTGTTGCTTTGTACAGCTATCCCTTTCTTGAAATGATTATCAATGTCGTCCAGCGTAAAATTGAGAATTGCCCAAGATTACTACATCGTTTTTCAAGGATTGCTGTAGAAAGTATTCATTTTGGTACTCTAATTCTGTAATACGTTTCACACACTCCTTAGCATTGTCATTGAGAGAACAAATTGCTTTTAAATTATCAGTCAAATCTTGCCGAACTGATTCCACTTTGAGGTTAATGTCATCGATTTTCGCCTGCATAGTTTGACTTAGATTATCTATTTTTGAGTTGATATTCATATTAGATGTCAGAATGGCCTGCATCACATCCTTTAATGATGGATTTTCGATTAAATTTAACTCATCGAGACACTCCGTAGGGTTAGATTTATTTGATTTTTTCCTGGTGGTAGCCATATTAGTAAGCAGATCAGTTTCTGTTGTTTTATTTAAATTTTTTTTATTTTTTTATTTCTCTATTATTTAACACAAGTACACAAGAATGATATCGCTAAACACAGTTTTCTAATTAATTCTTATTTCAGACATTTAATGTGAATATCATAAATTTTATTGTATTTGTCATATACATATGTATAACAGAAAAAAAAATCACTTTAACACATGATCAGATATTTCACAAGAGACAATTTCATACCAGTTTGTTTATTTATTAGATCATTTTCTTTTCCTTCATTGAAAGAAAAATTTCACTTAATTATATAGTTTATTAAATAACTTTTAGTTTAATTATATTAATTAGGCACGATCATATTTTTATCTTATAATTAAATATCATACAATTTTATTTTCCACTCCGACAAGTGCGTGTATTTTACTCAGCAGCCATTTTGATCGATTTGGATCAGCTTTTTTGATATTTTTTGGTATTTTTGATCTGGTTTAATGGGAGCGAATAGAAAGCAACCAGAAATTAATTTTACTTTTTTTTTTTAATTTTGTGGATTAATGAATGCTATCCCGACCTATTTTTTATTTTTAGAGATTGATCAAATTAGGAGAACCAAGAAAAAAGAGGAAAACGTAAATTTATAAATTTTTAAATTGATTTAAAACTTTAATGAAACTTTTTGTTAGGAAATTTAAAAAGTTGATCTAAACTTCTAAATTTAAAATTGAAAAAATATTAATCTGTAATTTTTTTGCTATCTACTGGTACGTGAAATTAAAACAAAAATAGGCCTAATTCTGCAAAAATAACTTAAGTAAATGTTTCTTCTGAAAAATGTAGTAGTTAGTTACATGATGTACATATAATATTACTAAATAATCACAAACATCTCAAGTGCCCCATCTTTGCTTAAATCCACCGCCTCATTTGCAATTGATTTTAGGAAAATATATCTGAATAAAAGAATATTATAAAAGAAATCTGAAGGTTATGACACACGACTTTTAAACGTAACTATAATATTTTTATAGTTATACAAATGTGTGGCGAAGATTTAAGAGGTGATAACTCGATTTTTAACCTAAGCCGATGTATTATGGCTCATTACTTTTAATAATTATGAAATTAAATAAATTTGAATAATTGCATTACGAAATTTCTATGAAACAGTTTTTTTAATCGATAGACAGAATTTTATTAACCTTTTTTCTACTTCCGTGAGGAGCTTGACCTCCACCCTTACTCATGTTCAGCAATTCTCACCTAAAATTAACAGATTTAATTCATTCCCTACCCCGAGGACACGGATATACATTTCAAGATAAACCCCCCGCCTACGATTGACTGTTCAAACAGTAAAATAACAAAACATTTAATGCACTGAAAAATTTAAATTTCTAAATCTTTGTTCTTTTGTTTTATTGGTTTTCCTGGTGGTTTTTTTATAACGTTTTTATTAAGTGTATTGCTTTGGTAAAAAAAGATTAGATTTAGGTTTGAATTTAAAATGGTATTGAAACTCAAAATCGGATTTGATTTAAGTAAACTCAAAAAATAATTGGATTTAGCTGAATCTTTTTTGGATTTATTTAATGCAATTGTTGTTGTATTTTTTTGTAAATTTACCAAAGCAATACACTTATTAACTCGCTTTCTAGTATGTCTGTCCGGTAAAAATTTTGAAATCGATTTTAAAGACTTGAGGGACCTAGAGACTTGAAATTTTGAACATAGCTCAGAACTAGGGCTCGTATTACCCGGGTATCGGGTACCCGGGTATTTCACCAACAATATGTAGAAACTGTATTATAAGAATGATTTATGAACGATAAAAAGGCAGAACATTTTTAATAATTTTATCTATTACCCGAAAATATTACCCGGGTATTCGGGTAATCAAATTGTTTTTTGAAATACCCGGGTACCCGGTACCCGGTACCCGGGTAATACGAGGTCTACTCAGAACTCGATGACAATGCAATATTCAAGAGATTGCGATATATTTCGGCTCCAGGTGGTGCTGTAAATTACGTTTTTCGAGATCATTACAATAAACCGACGTCATATGGTAGGCTGTTTTTTTATGCATATGAAATTATAGTATGGAAAAATTTAAAGTGTATTTCATTCTGGTAAAAATTCAGAAGAAAATAATTCGATCAATAACTACTTGGCACCCCCCAAGTTATATTAATTATTTGGCGACAGGTTCGATAAGTTGCCGAACAAAAGTTGATTCTAAGTTTGTTATCCTCCAAGTAACCGAATACATAATCATAAAATATTCAAGTATCCGAATACATGAATACAAAATAACCGAGTACTAGAAAATACATCAGCACCGTTGTTGGCAACACTAAAAAAGCAGAAAATAAATTAAATAAAAAAAACTTTTTAATATATAACGTTTTTAAAATGAACTAAAAAGAAAAAAATAATTTTTCCTTGCCTCACAATACAGAAAATTCTGAGAATTTACGATTGTAAGTTTTCAGCAACTATGAGAATATTTGGAAAATTTAAAACGAAAAACGTGGAGCGCATATAATGGTATAATACAGTTCTGATAATACTAAAGAAAGCTAACCATGGTATTAAAAGAATTATAGTTAACATCACTTGTCAGGGAGCATAATTAAATTGTTAATGAACCATGTATCAAAACTTCGTTAGATGCGCTCCACGTTTTTCGTTTTAAATTTTCCAAATATTCTCATAGTTGCTGAAAACTTACAATCGTAAATTCTCAGAATTTTCTGTACTGTGAGACAAGGAAAAATTATTTTCTTCTTTTTAGTCCATTTTAAAAACGTTATATATTAAAAAGTTTTTTTTATTTAATTTATTTCCCTTTGTTTCCTTTTTTTGCTCGCGTCGAGCTTGCTTAGTGTACCGGTCGGAGTTGTTGCAGAGGCTGGTATACGGCCAACAATCGCGAGAATACCACCCCCAAATGCCCACTGGGTTCGGGACACGGGGACTCATGTTGGGTATCGCACCGCTCGATCGCGCACTAAAAGGTATTTGGAACTCGAAGGAATCGCACACCGTACTGAGCGGGTACCGCCAACACTACACACTCCACACAAAATATTTATTGGTAACGCGAGTGATTAGCTCACCTCACTAGGTAGGGCATGGATAAATTAATCGATTAATCGGAAATGGAAATGAAATTGGATAAAGTTCTTGAATATGGCCCAGTAGGATGGAACTTAGTTATTTATCAACAGATTTCAGTGAAATTAGGCATGTGCATTTGAAATGAGATTCTAAAATTAGTTTTAGACAAAGTTCTGAAATATGGTGATGTAGAATGGAACTTGACTATTCCTTAACCGATTTTAGTGAAATTTGCCATGTGCATTTGAAATGGAATTCTAAAATAATTTTTGGAATTTGACTAAGTTCTGGAATTTGACCAAGTAGGATGGAACTTGTCTATTCCTTAACCGATTTTCGTGAAATTGGACATGTGCATTTTTATTTGGCGTGTCAAGCGGTACGACTAAGGGAATCGGGCCCTGTGTTTTGTGTAGCCGGCTTATTGGATTATTGTATTGCCTTAGTTAAACGCTAGTGTTGGACCGACTCTAGTTCGTTGTAGTTTGGTAATTCCGGTATGATGATATATATTTAGCTTAATATGATAATATTTGTTTATGTTTATGGGGCATTTGCATTTAAATCTCACATGTTTTTGTCCCCAAGCATTTTTTTTGTCCCCTTAGCATTTTACAGATAATTTTTAAAGAGTATAAGTTAAGTATTTGATCACAATACAGACATTTATGGAAATGTATTTTTTTAAATTATTTTGGGCTTTTATTTTTAAAAAAACGAGTTTTATTGTCATGAACGTTACTTTACTTATTTTAGATAAATTGTGAAATTCAAAAATATAAATTTAATTTATCGACGTTTATTTACATTGGTGATATGTCTACTTCCAAATGGTATATTAATCTTTTGTATTTTCCAATTAATAATTTTAAAAATAACGTAATAACGTATTTTAGGTAACGTTCATGACAGAAAAATTAAAAATAGCACAAAAGATTATTAAAAACAATTCAAAACACAAATCTGCTCACGCCCAGATTTAAAAGAAACAGAAATATGATTTAAAAATTATATTTTAATTTTTTTTTTAATTCAAAAATTAATTAAATTATGATTCAAAAATTATATTTTAAATTTTTTTATGTGAGATTTAAATGCAAATGCCCCTTATATATTGTAATAAACAACACCCAAAATATGAGGTTTAAGATACCTACTGATAAACGAACGAGACTTTTAATAAAGAGACCGCTGCAGGGGCAATTTATAAATTAACTACAAGAGACATACTTTTGTATAAACTATAAACAATCAAAATTACGACTAATAAATTTTAAGAGGCGCACAAATAAATTTCCGTTGGCAATTTTATTTTATTAAAAGATTGGTGATGTCGTATTTTGCTCATTTTGACACGGTAAATTATAAATTATTAAAATTATCGGAAACGAGCAAAAAGTTGAGTAAATTTCTTTTGTTAGTTCTCACCCCTTCTGAAAATTTATCTATTTTGTTTGTAAATTTGGTACCTCTTCTGAAAATTTTTCTGCAATTTCAAAATATTTTAATCTGAAAGGGGAAATTGTTTACGAAATAGACTACGTCAATTCGATTATATTTATTTCTATAGAAAAATTACGTAAAGTCACCATAAAAATATAGTCTACAAATTGCGTGTGCGAGCGATTTTTCTTAAAAACAAATAAAATTAAAATGAAGAAATATTGCCAGGAGTAGGAAAAGTCGCTATCCGCTCAGTTAATAATATGATGCTATTATTTTGAATTACCCAGAGGCACAGTTTAAAGTTTTATATGCGCTTCTATAAATAATACGCTGCTAAAGTAATAAATCCTCTACCATTACACCTTGATTACATGGTATCATATATTTTTTATAAAACCAAATTCCGGTCTAAACAAAACCAATATGCATATTCAATGCACTTACATTTGGATAATATTAATGTAAACTTAACATTCTATTACGAGTATAACATAAATTTAATGTCTTAAAATTGTTTAAATATAAAATAGTTTTGTAGTTTTTATCTACACTCCAAAATCAAATTTTATGTTAAAATATTTTATGTAAATCATTTGTAGGTTGTACAAATGTACCCGTATATTTAAAATGTAATTTATATTTATAATTTTATGAAAACTAGAAAATGGAAAATTTTAAGTTCAGAAAATATATTTTTAATGGACGTACAAATATAAATCACAAGAAAAAGTTAAACGCGAATAAAATTTGATTTTCTTATGTACGAGTATGTGGTAAATATACAAAACTAAATACATAATTTAATACAGTAAACATTTCAAATATTTTTCACATACATTTTCTGGTTTTCCATTTAGTTTAGTTTTCTATACAATTTAATTGATAAATCCATAAAATATGACAAAGTCAAAAAATGTACAATAATTTCTGTATGGTTTAGACGTTTTTTGATCGAATTATGTTAATACACGCGGTTAACCCTAATTATACTCGATAGTTTAGTAATGTTCGTTTATTAAACAGGGAAGTTTTGTTAAAACAGTAATGTTTCGTATAACGCTGTATCGTGATGGTTAGTTTCACTTATGTACTATAACCCAAATTTCAAATGACTGAGAAAGTTGAAGGCTTTATACAGTTAGGTAAGTAAGCCGTATAATTTTTAGAAATGCCTCCTTTCGAGTAAACCAACTTATAAATGGAACATTCACCGTTAACGTTTTTAAGTAGGTAGTTAAATTTGGTAGCGGTTTATGATGTCTGCCTGTATAGTAAGGAATTTAGTTTTTATGAATGGTACCTACTCATTATAGTTGTGCACAAAACCAAAACGAAAATATTATTTTCCCCAAAGTTGTTATAGTTTGTACATGGTTGATGTTAAACTGCTATTATTTATGGTTGATTTATATTCGATTCGACAAACCTGTTTTTTTTTTGTCTAAAAATGTTATTTTCAATGCTTATCGTCTTTTTGTACAATTATTTGATTAATTTTTTTGTAGAGGTACAATGCATTTATTTGCTGTGTACTAAATTTATCTGCTTTTGAAGGGCTAGAGGTAGAAAACGATTTTAGCGAACTGATTAAAGCATTACGGGCTAAAAATATTACTTTAGCCCAAAAATTTCGAGCTTCCAACTTAACCAGATTATAAGGCTTAAATCGAGATTGCACCTCTAACATAACGATGGTGTCAACTTTGGATTTTTATAGTGCACAAAGTGTTCAGAAATATGAAGCATGCACAGTTTTTATTTATTAAATCATGTATGTATGTACCTTTGAACCATTTTAAGTTAGAAAAGTTAGGCTTACTAACTGCTTAGAAGAATAAGTCGGAAGAGCGTGCACAAATTGCAACAATAAGTCAGCTTCCCGGAACGTATCCTTGAGCGATACGTTATTTTTATATGGTGAGCCTATGCTTAACCCCACAACACTTATCGCAGTCACAAATATTGCTGTTAATATTAAAATTTTTAATAAAAATTACAAAATAAATTCATTCATGAACTATATTCCAAATAGTTCGCACTATATGAGAAATTGTTATCGAAATGGATCTGGGAAGTATATGATGACTTAAGTGAAATTGTCGTTCAAAAGATATCATCTAATCTATGTACATATATATTTTATAAATAGTAGTGAAGAAATTGGCCAAGAACGGGCATTTCTGGAGCAACCAAACTAATAGTAATCAAACAGATTCCTTTAAAATTTATTTTGAAACTTTTTCAATTTCGACGAACCATTCGAGAATTTCAACTAAAATATAAAAATAAATGAAACTTCTTCGGACACTTGGAACCATACGATTTTCATGAATTGTTTTCTAGATTAAGCTAATGGTATCCCCTTCTCAAAAATGCCTTTCACTAATACGAGACATTTTTAGTTTTGGCGAACCAGACGAATATCTGATCGACATATAAAAATGAATAAAACTTCTCAGATCATGGCTATTTTTCGAGCACTTGGAACAATACGATTTTCATGAATTGTTTTCTAAATTAAGCTAATGTTATCCACTTCTCAAAAATACTAATTACTAATCCGAGACATTTTTAATTTGTGGTAAAATAAACCAATTGTTGTAACATCCATAAATTTTTAGGTACTAGCACAGAATATATATAAACAGAACAATATCTTCTATAGCGGTTTAGTCCTAAGCTGGTGAACAAATATTTTCGTTATTGTTTTTTTCAATTGATTTTGATTTAGAAAAGATGGAAAAATCATTTTATATGCAATCAATGAAACAAAAAAAAAAGTACAAAAATGTTTGTACCCACCTCTTTCTATTGATAAATAAAAAGCAGTACAATTTTTAAACGAAAGAGAAATCTTTACACTTTATAATGTGCTTAAAAGAGATAGACATTCGTGAATAATTTTTGATTTTGGTCTAGTTAGCTTTGTGAAACTTTAAAATCATATCAAAGAAATAACAAAAAGAAAACTTGCAACTCCCATAAGGTTGTGTATGAGTTTGTGTAGCATTTCTAATTTATTTGTATTGGTCCTTTGTTTATTTGTTGATTTGATTTTAAAGTTTCGCAAAGCTAACTAGACCAAAATCAAAAATTATTCACGAATGTCTATCTCTTTTAAGCACATTATAAAATGTAAAGATTTCTCTTTCGTTTTACAATTGTACTGATTTTTATTTATCAATAGAAAGAGGTGGGTACAAACATTTTTGTACTTTTTTTTTTGTTTCATTGATTGCATATAAAATGATTTTTCTATCTTTTCTAAATCAAAATCAATTGAAAAAAACAATAACGAAAATATTTTTCGTGTACTTAATGGCAAAGAGTGTCATTTCTTGGCTGAAAACAGTAAAGAAAACTGCTACTTTTCTCCTTAGCAACACATTTCTTCACTATAAACACTTTTCTTCATAGAAACGCTTTTTTTCCAAATGATTTTTCGATGTTTGACTTTTATTTATTTGCTTACTGCGATTGTTATGTACACGCTATGCATACATACTTTGATCCAAACTGGATCTACCTTTTCTATTTTTACCTGGTTTGTCGACAAACACACGAAAAAATTGCATGTCCGACACGTAAGAAAAGTGGTTTTCCATGCTCGTTAAATTATTAATCCACTCGCTCACTAGCGCTCGCTCGTGAATTAAACAATTACACTCGCTGGAAAACTAACACTTTTCTTTACTTGTAGAACAATCTACTATTGTTCACCAGCTTAGGACTAAAGCGCTATAGAAGATATTGTTCTGTTTATATATATTCTGTGGTACTAGGTAAAATCTTGCAAGTAATAAAAAAATATCAGTGAAGATTTAAATTGTATTAATTTTGTATGTGAATTTTATTTTATTTTATTGGATAACATGTAATTTCGGTATTAAGCCTAATTTTAATTAAATCCTGGGCTGGGCTAACTTCACATAATACTAAATATGGCTTTAAATTTTCTAGGGTTGCCTGATTCAAGTTTTATTATTTACTGGGATGAAATCCTGGGATAACTTCACATAGGTCATGGAGTACGCAATGCGAAGGCGATCCATTATGATTTAAAACTCTAAATAAATTGCGAAAGAAGTCGATGCATAGAACTGATTGCACCAACAAATTTGCGTATCGTTCAAAAAATTATGATGCTCAAATTTCAACAATTTTAATTGAAATTTCAATTATTATTTGTTGATTCGTAGAAACAAGAAATTCGAATTTCAATTTTGAACAATTTCTAATTTCAGATTTTTTTTCGTGTCGTTCTCTCGCCTTCTAGTTCTCTCGATTTTGCGAAATTTTCAAATTTTTATATTTCTAAAACAAAAATTCAATTCTAAATTTTTTTTGGAAAAAAATCGTAAGAGCTAATGGATTTCTAAACGTAACCTAATTGTTTCTTTCCTGTTCTCAGTGAAAGTCCCGTCTGTCCTTTGGATCAGTCCTATACCATTGGAATGATCTCTAGACAGGGTCCCTATTTCTGAATACGATACGAATCTGTGTACGAAACGAAAGTTCAATTCGATCCGTAAATGCTTTGGTATTCCTGAATATGAACGTACAGTATATTTTAATTTGTGTAGTGTAAGCAAAGGAACAATTTTTTTTTACGTGAAACGTCCTTAAAACAACAGTGCAAACTGAAAATAATCGTAAATATGTCAAATTTTTGACATCAATTTAGTTTTTAATTGGCAATGGGCGCATTCAGGCAAGCCAACATGTTGGGTAAAATCAACACGTTGAGACCTGAACGCACATGATATATTCAAAATTGCATATGTATATCATATTCAAAATAAAAATAAATGGTAAAAATATAAATTTCATGAGTACCTAAGTACATCTTGTATTTGTTGCTTTCATATTTTGGTGTCGGTTAACATATATGTCATCGACTCAAAATCCGTTCATGAATGTACAAAAACTGCTCGAATTCGTATTGCGAAATAAGGGAAATTTTTTCACGAATCATTCTTAGATGAATTCGTACAAGAATTAAACGTATTCGTATTCAAAAATACCAATGGCACGAATTCGTACAATTTTTGTTCGTATTCGTATTCAGGAATAGGGGCGCAGGATTTTTTGGAGCCTCTCTTCAGAAAGCAATTCACACAGCACAGAAACTTATCCTAGTTGCCCTTCTGGATCTGCTTATAGTTGTGCAGCTGATTTTATCTGCATTCGAGCTGCATCGAAGGCATTTCTGATCCGAGAAGTACCTTATACAAGCTCCAGTCAGTCAGTTTCGAAATTCTAATTTCCTGCCTCGACATGGTATCTTTATTTTATTTATTTATTTATTTATCATTATTGACATTTTTTTAAAACCTATTTTTATCTAAATTAATTAATTAATTAAATACAATTGTATATCTTACTAAATAACTAAATATTAATTTTTTCATTAATGAATATGTGTAATAGTTGAATAAACTGGCCGTACTCTAGCTCTTGAAGGTCATTAAGATTGCAATATTTGCTGAAGGAATTATATAAGTTCACACCATTATACCCTAGCGATCGTTGGGAAAATGATTTACCGTACCTTGGTAATCTAAAATGAGTATTCCTGGTATTATAATTATGAACTTCTCTGTTGGTAGACAGCAAACTATTTAAATATTTAGGAAGATCTCCTTTTTTGAGTAAATAAAACAGTTTTAGCACGTTAAAGTGTATTCTCTGGGTGATTGATTTCCAGCTTAGTTTTTCTAGCATGTCTTTAATATGTGTTCTATTATCCGCGTTTAAAATGCTTCTCATAAATCGATTCTGTATTTTTTGCAGACGTGTTAATTGTGTTTGATTCATGATAAATAGAACCGATGAGCAATAATCTACATGGGGAGCTACAATTGATTTATAAAATAATATTTTGGTCTCCATTGGTAGCTTGTCTTTAATTCTGTTGAAAAGTCCTAATTTTTTATTCATCTTTTTGGCTAAGTAATCCAAATGCTGGTTAAAACTTAAGTTTTCATCAATGACGACACCATGATATTTGTATTCTTTAACTCGTTCAATGATTTGGTTCGCAATTACAATATCTGAGATACCCTCGTACTTGGTTTTGATTGACAAGAACATATACTTCGTTTTCGAAATGTTCAATGATAATTTATGAAACATCAACCATCCCCGTAAATTCTCAAGATCTTCGTTTACTTTTTGTACTGCTTCTTGATGAGTTGGTGCCGAAATAGTAATTAATGTGTCATCCGCAAACATATTAATTTTACAGTTCTTTATAACATCTACTATGTCATTTATATATAAGATAAATAACAATGGCCCAAGTGTTGAACCTTGTGGTACTCCGAGATTGTTTTCTATAAACGATGATGTAAAATTATCGACTTTTGTATATTGTTGTCTCCCTTGAAGATAATTATTGAACCATTCAAGCTCTTTTCCTTCTATACCGTACTTGCATAATTTTTGGAGTAAGATTTTCCTATCTATAGTTTCAAAAGCTCGTTTGAAATCTAAAAAAACTGCTACCACTACTTTATTTTCGTCTATTTGAGTTTCCATATGTCCAACATAAGATTTAACGCTGTTTCACAGGAATGCAATTCTCTAAAACCAGATTGTTGATCCACTATTATATTGTTATTAGCAATATGATCAACCAACTGTTTTTTAACTACTCGTTCCAGTACTGCTTCGTAAATTGGGAGCATATTTATGGGGCGCAGATCTTCAGATGTGGTTGGTTTTGTGGTTTTTGGAATTGGAACAACTGTTGATATTTTCCATGAAGCCGGTACTACTCCTTCCTTTAGACTTCGATTAACTAAATCTGTAAAATATTCCGAGAATAAGTAGTTCTTCATCGCATCCAGCATGACCGTTCTGTTTATGCCATCAACTCCACATTGAGACTTTATTTTACTTATTATTTTTGATATCTCCTGGCGAGTTATTTCTTGAAAGCTAAATTTTTCAAAATTATTGTCATCATGTGAAAAATTCCAGTCCTTTATCTCAGGGATGTTCTGGTGAATATCTATCACGCTGGACACAAATGCTTCATTTAGCGCTTCTGCTAACTCTTGTTTATCAGTGAGTGTTTTGTTGTTAAATTGAATACACCATTGTGTCGTATTTTTAGACTTGTAGATGGATTTAAGCGTTTTCCACAGTTCCTTTGGGTTGTATTGGTTTTTAATGAACTTTTTTCTGAAGTATTCAGATTGTTCCTTTCTCAACGATTGTTTATACAAATTTCTAACTTTCCTGTAACTTTCCCAAGTTTCATCTGAATTCATAATTTTCATAACACTATAACTACGAGTTTTTTCTTGCTTCAGTAATTTCAAATTTTCTGAGAACCAAGGTATTGTATTTCTATTTTGACTAATTTTTGTTTCTGTTAATTCATTAACCGCCTGTTTTAGCTACAATAACAAGCCATCAGCATACTTATTTAGGTCACGCTGCGTTTTAAATTGCCGCAACCGGTGATTTAAAATGAAGTTAAGCATATCCTCAGAGTAATTTTTCCATGATTTAATTTCTTTCATTCTGCATTCATCTAATGACTCCGATTGTTTACTGCTTAAATTTGCACTTATCATATAATGATCGCTTATTTGTTGTTCTTTTATAACTTCACACTGAACGGTAGCTGAATTGGTTATTAATAGATCTAACAAACTTTTGCTGGTTTGCGTGACTCTGGTGTATTCCTGGACTATTTGTGTCAATCTATAATCTTTAATTAACTGATTTAATTTTAAACTGTAGAAATCGTTGTTTTTTAGATCAATATTAAAGTCTCCAAATATAATATTGAGTTTATTCTGATTGATAACAATTTCAAACCACTCCTCTAAATTATTTAAAAATATTGCGTTTGTCGTTTGGAATGATCTATAAACTACACCAAATATTCCAGTTGTATGATATCCTTTTATAATCTGAATCGCTAAAAACCAAGCGCGGTCCCTTTCGCAGTTAGATATTATTTTGAAACTTATATTGTTATTTATGTACATAATAACTCCTCCTGTATGGCGACTATCCGAATCGCACCGTACGCATTGGTAATTCTCAATATAAAATTCTGAGTCATACATACATATCTTCTGTTGTTCGTGTTTCGCTGAGAAACACTATCGCTGGTTCATATTCTTTAAACATTTGCTGCAGTTCCAAGAAATTCGAGGGTAAGCTTCGAATGTTAGTGTACAGCATATCTTTTTTTATGAATTGCTATTGGTAGTTGATTTGGTTTTTCAATGTTTTCATCTTCCGTTGGTCCACCGTACAAGAACTATCCCAAGCCGAGTGATTAGTAGCAATGTTCATGTTCAGTTTGGTATTTACTGCAATGCAATTGCAACACTTTGTCTCCTGGCTTTTACACTCCTTTAATAGATGATCACCACTACACTTTGGACAACAAAGTTTAGCGGTACATTTATTGCTATGATGTCCATAACCATTACAATTATAACATCTTGATATCCCTATTGTCTCCACTACGTGACATCTGTCAAAATGTATATTTAACTTCTCAGCTTGAATAATTTTTTTGAAGTTTTCAGAATCAACTTCAATAATTGTATCTATCTTATGAGAATTTCTTCTACAATAAGTAGTCACTACCTTAATTTCACTGTTTATCAGGAAAGGATTTTGCTGTTTTAGCGCGGACACAATTTCATTAGTTTCTAATTTCTCTGACATTCCAAGTATTTTCACTCTTGGGTTTCGTTCCGTTGGTAGTTTCACTTCATATTCAGCTCCCATCTTCTCAGTAACAAGTGTCATCAGTTTCTCCTTGGCATCATTAGAATCACATTGTAAGATGATTCCACCGTTGGAAATATTTCGACATCCCATTAGTGGTATACTTTTAGGGTCAATGTTCATTGTTAGATCTTCTCTAGTTTTCTTATTTCCTGTGGTTGTTTCGGTTGTAACAAAACTAACTTAGTCGGATTGTTTTTGACTACTGCTGCAAAAGATGTTAGCTGCTCAGTTGGTTTTGGATCTCCATCACTTGATTTTTTATTTCTCCTAACTATTGATTTAATTTCAAATGATTTACCGTCAAATGTTGTTTTAACTCCGTGATGAAATCATTAATTTTGCTGAACTCTTCAAAAAAAGTATCTTCTTCCAAATTTTGGCACTCTAAACAGACAAATCTTACATAGGGACATTCCTTAAACAACTTGCCGTACTTATCAAAGTTCCAATCTACACAGGTGTAATGATACAATTTCTTGCATTTTCCGAAACATCTCAATGAGGTTCTTTCCCTCGAGTCTACTGTTCCTTTGCACTTTTCGCACTTAGACATTTTATTAACTCTTCATTAACTTTACACACAGAAAAAGTTTTTACTTCTCTGACTTTATGTCTTAATTATGAAAAAATGTGCTAAATGCACACAATAATGAACAATTAAAATAAAAACAACAATAACAAAAATAAAAAAATGTTGTATGGTAATTTTGCACTTTTGCACTTTTGATTAATGTTTTAGATTTTTCTATTGACTCGTACTATGGTTTGGTTCATATTTTCACTAATTTAAAATAAAAAAATCACTCCTTATCAGTTTAAACATATTCACTGCAATTTTCACCGAATAAAAATGTCATTTACTTTATTAATTAATTTATTTATTTACACGTACACGTTTAATTACTTCATTTAGAAACCAGGGCTTCAAAACTATCGTATCGTCTGGTATCGTTATATCTAATTTAATGTGCATGTAATCGGATATCAAATTTAATATGCATTTGGTCGGATAAAGAGGACTCTTCAAATATGTGCCAAAGAACTCAATCGCCAACGTCAAATCTAGGACCTGTTGCCTAATCACACTTTTCTAAAAGTAAGTTTCTTAGTTCTTACACATGTCCGTTACACATAAAATAATCAAAAAGGTAGGCACTTCTGTTGTTGATATCGCTGCTACCTCCACACCATATGGTGCGCATTAACATCACATTCTATTAGGTACTCCAACTTTCTTGGATTTATCATGAACATAACAAGAAAACCGTCGGTCCCGTTTTTGAGAAATTCTGTTTGGTAGTTTTCTCTTCCACTGCAACCCCCTCTATTCTATACTCGAATGGACCTAAAAGTTAACACAAACGGCTTATTAGTAAAATCTATCTTTGTACAAAATGTCGACCAAAACTATCAATATTTGTGAGAATGGGAGGCAAAACAAAAATAATAAAAATGTGCGACTGGAAGGACGGACACGACATTTTTCTGATCGGGGTTTCGGGGTCCTGGTAACCTAATTCGTCGAGAAATGTGAAAATCTGGAACAGAATTATTTTCGCGATTACAATACTTACCCAATATAACTTCGTTATAGTGGGAAAAGTAAAAAAATAGTAAACAATAAAAATTAAACATCTATTATCATTTCAAAATACTAACCTTTCTTCACAAAAGTGCCCAATTCATTTTATGTTAATATTTCATAAAAATCATAATTAAGTCATTGATTTTCGATTAATGAACAATATTTCCAATGATTTAATGGGTTTTAAGCTCAACCCATCACAAATGTTTGAATTTGGAAACAAGCATATAATTCATTGAACTTCTGACAAAATATTTGTCATTCTACCACAACTAAATCGAAATATTTTGTATTAAATATTAAATAGTTTTGTGAATAGTTAATATCAATTTTATTGACAAAATGAATTACAGTTCATGTTCCAATCAGAAAAAACAAAATAACAGAAAAATTCATCATGAATATGCCTTAGAATAGGGTGACTTTCACAATAATAACGTTTCTGCGCGGTCATTCACATTTAATTTATACACGAACGAAAAAATCCAATAATACATAGCTACCATTAATTATTTTATTATTATGTATTATACTATGAATTGAATTGAAAATGTCATGTCCAGTTTATTTCCACTCCCCTTGTTGAATTGTGTGATATTTTAATTAAGGCACCCTGTAGGACGGGTAACGAAGAAGCATGAATGTAAAAAACCACCAAATGAAAATATGTCTTTTCGTTTTCATTTAGTTTGTTTGTAATTATTATTATTATTTTAATAAAACTAATTTTTATGCGAACACGCGCGTTCAATAATGACTAAAGCTTTATTTATTTGTTATTTGTTTGACAATTGTGAAAACAACAAAAAATAATTTGAAGAAAAATAATACGCAGATTACACCTTTTTATTGTATCTATGTAAAAATAAAGTGCGCGCGTATAATAAAAATTTCTAAATGTTTGCAAATTTATTTACGAGAATAGATTTTTATGTTTATTTACAATGGTGGGGTTGGAGTGTGTACGGATGAAAATTCTCAGAAACTAAAAAAAAAAATCGAAGAACAGGTATGTTTACGATAAAATTTTGATTTAACAATAAAATCGTAAATTTAAAGGTTTTATTTTTAATATCCGTTTTCGAACCATGGTGCTTAATCTTCGATCGGCGAAACATTTCTGGTCCGTTAATACATAGGTTTAGTTTAGTTCAATTTACTAAAATTTAGAAAGGTTAAATTTTTGTTTAATTTTTTTGCCACTTTTGAATCAAAATACAGCAATCCTCGCTTAGCGAAAAAATCCACGAAATTGAAATTTACTGAATTTTAATTTTAATATTTGGTATTTAACGAAAAACTGTATGAATGAAATCTGTAATAAAAGACGTGTGATGTCGTGTTTTATAAAGCTACATTATAACTTATTTATGTATACGTCTTGTAGATACTATGTGTTACCTAGATTATCATTTGCATTCTTTACGTTCACGATGTCGAGCGGTTATTATTTGAGAACGTATTTAGACAATTATGTACTCCTAACTTACAAATTTATCTTTACAAAATTATCCTCACTACATGTATCTAAACTTAATAAGGGTACTATTTAGTAATTCATGGTTTCCCCTTTAATTTAAATTGACTTTCTTTTAAACTTAAAAGCAGTCTTTACTAATCCTACTAATATTACTGACTAACTAATAATAATAAAACTTATTGTTTTTACAGGTCTAAATTCTTTACTGGTTTTATGATGCGTCCATATCTGCTTGTTTGTAACCCAGATCTCCTTCCTGAATTGTTAGTCACCCGATTGTCGACTGTATTCTCATTTGCCATACTGTTGGAGTTATCTAGATCGTTCGAACCATTGTTGTCATTATTTGGCATTTGATATATTCTCTGAGTTAGTTGTTCAGCCCCGTTACTGTTACTTTGTGAAGGCATAATTATGATTTCTGTTGGTGTATGGATGGACGCTGTGCATTTCGCAATGTGGTTTGAATTTCTTATTAAAACACTGTCATCAGTTGTTTATACGATATATGTATGGCCTTGGTGCATTTGACAAATTTTTTATTTTAACCGATACCCATTTTCGGTGATCTAACTGGATTCTAACTGCATCCCTGGTTTAAATTCTTCTTACAATTTGCTATTTTGGTCTGAACTTTACGAAGGATGGTGAGACGTTCGGATACATTCTTTACCACCACCGGGTTTAGTAATTCTTACGTTGGTATAGTTGATCTGGTGATATGACTAAACAATCTCTGGTTTGGTGATTGTAAATGTTCATCTCGAGGCATGTTTTTGTAGTTCAATAAAGCAAGATACACGTCTATTATCTTTACTGCATTTTGTTAGTAAATTCTTCGCTGCCTACAAATCTTTCTGCTAGACCATTTGAGCGTGCGTATTTTGGACTAGAAAAGTCAATTCAAATCAAATAATTCCAAATAACTATCAACTATCAGCAGATATTCGTTTACTCGAAAGTGAAATAAATCGGTTGCAACGATTTAAAACGGATACTCCGGTACCTGTTTATTTATTAGCGGTTCTTTTTGTTTTGAGGTTTAATTTTGTTGGCACAGCACAACTATTCACGTAATCTGTAATGTCTTTAGTCATTCCACGCCAGTAGAATATTTGCCTAGCTCTACTGCAGCATCTTGTTATACCAAAATGTCCAAGATGAATTGCTTTCAGCATTTTTGTTATTTATGATTTTGGCACAATTATTTTCATCCCTTTATAGGCAATGCCATTATAATACTGAATTTCTTCTCTGAAATTATGGTACGGTTTAATCACTTCACTCAATACTTTTGTATCATCTGGCCATCCTGATTGTGAAATTTTTATCAATTCTTGAATTTCGTGATCATTTTCTTGTTGCTTCTACTATAGTTCAGCTTTTGCACTATTCGACATGTTCAGCACTAAATAAACTTGAAATTCTTCTTAACACTATCATTTTTACAGTCTCTACTGAGTGTATCGGCTAGATCCATTGTTGTTCCTTTTTTATAAATTATCGTTGGTGAATACTGTTTTATGTCAAATAGTATTCTCTGCAGTCTGGCTGGTGCTGAAGTCAACGATTTCTTGAAGATGGTTTCCAACAGTTTATGATCGCTTTGTACGGTAAGTTTTTTTTTCATACACATACTCATGGAATTTTGTACAAGCTCATCTAACTGCTGCTGCTTCTAATTCAATTGGTGGATCTCTTTGCTGAGCTTTGGTCAACGACTTGGACGCAAATGCTATTGGCTGACCGTTTTGTAATAACGCGGCTCCAAAACTTTTATAACTTGCATCGACCTGTATTGTTAGATCTTGATTGGTATCAAAAAATGTTAACACTGGCGGCGACAAAAATGCTTCTATAAGATTGCGAAATGCTTTATCGTGTTGGTCAGTCCATATCCATTCAGAATTTTTTTCGAGTAAATGTCTGAATGGTTGCATTATTCCTGACTTTGGGTATGAATTTTGACAAGTACATTGCCATTCCTAGCAACCGTTGTAGTTCATTCATGTTGTTTGGTTTATTTAACTGTCGGATCGCTTTTGTCTTTTCCGGATATATGTACTAATAAACCATTAACACTAAAAATATGGCCCAGAAACTTTACATTTTGAGAATTAAATACGTATTTGTCTTTGTTCAGTTTAACTCCACATTCCATCAATTTTTTGATTACCCTGGACGTAAGTGTTTCGAGTTATTCGAACGTTTCAGCATGAATCACTATGTAATCCATAGAGTTCTCTACATTCTCCACTGACGATAGGATTTGACCCATCACATCCTGGAAGACTTCCGGAGCGGACGCTAACCCGAACGGTAAGTGGTTAAATGAATATAATCGTATAATAACAACACAAAATGTAAATTAAATCGAATTAAATTGATCAGATTAGTATATAAGTATATAGAGTTAATCATAAATTGTTACTGAAATTTGTTTAATAAATTTGAATAACTAAAAAAAAAAAAAAAATCGTCCGTCATTTTTCAGTTGAGTAACCTGTGTTTTCTCTAGAACACCTAACTCTACCATCCTGTCTATTTCTTTTTTCACTTGTTCTTTTATTGCCAAAGGTACTTTGCGGACTGGTTGAATTTCAAACTTTGGATCTTCCACTAAATCGATATCGTAGATGTAATTTTTTTACACCCTAAATCGTTAAAGATTTCCTCCTGAACCTTCAGTTCCTGTACTCTAAGCACTAATTTTAAATTTTCGCAAGTTTGTTTTCCCAAAATCGGTGACACGTTTGCAATAACTACTAGAAATTTGATTTGACATGACACAGTTCGTTTTAATTTCACCTATAACGTTTAATTTCTCGTTATTGAACACTGTCAAGTATTTTGCGTTTGACGGTTGTATTCCAACATTTATTTTGTCTACTATTCGTTTTGGAAGTACATTATACTGCGCGTCTGTGTCAAGCTTGACTTTGACAGTTGTTTTATCTATTTTTATTTCCTCATACCAATTTTTGTTGTCGTCATGATTGTTTTCATGAACTGATTCTACAAACACATCCTTGTCATTATCACTATTCGTTGAATTTGAATCTTCCATTGTCACTTCATTTGTCTCCCAACAAACCATAAACGAAAAATGTATACATTATGAGCGCACGCACTGTTACTTTATGGATACACATGCAACCGTACATTTCACAAGAATAGTGCGACATGTACGCGATTTGGGGAATGATTGTGTGCAAATCTGAATGCATACTGAACGCATGCTTTGTAACTCAAAGGCTTTCGTTTCCACAAAAATGTAGCTGTAAGTATACACATACATTTTATTAACAGACGATACATTTTTTGTGGCAATGCGAGTGTGCTATATGCATACATATACCTTAGTCTGACAGGAACTTCTGCCAATGTTTTTTTTAAAATTGATATTAACGGACGAAAGGGGAATAAAGATTCATCTGGCATTGTTGGCCTTGATGAGCGTCTGCTGTCCCATTGGCAGCGCTAAACAATCGACACAGATTGACAATTTCAAACATCCCACTGGTAATCTATCTTGACTAAATCAGTAAGTTGTAGTAAATTGTGCGATATAATCTGAATACGTATTGGGAAGAAAGAACTCATGCAGACCGCCTCATAAGCGGCCTTGCAATTATGTGTGGTAAAATACATTCAACGACAAATACGGAGAAATTCAATTGTGAAGTAATAATTTAGAAACTACGATCCCAAATGAGTAGAATAAATTAGGAAAATCAGTTATCATCTAATAAAGAAGTAACAAGAACGAAGCGGGAAATTGGTGACACAACAGTGCTAGTGTTAGGTGACCTGCTTGGGATATTAACTCAGAGAGAAGCAAGCCAATATAAAGTAAATTTTCAAACTATAGAAGCCAATGAAGATCATTTATTACAGCTTACAGCTAATTAAGAATAATACCTCAATAATTGATAACACTGTAAACATCTTCAAACATAGTCAAATTGCCACAATACAAGCAATTAGTAACATTCAAAGCATAAATGATACACGTATAATGGAACAATAGGTAACTATTGACCATTTTGATGACATCCATTGAGCTACTCGACGCCGCTGAAAATTTACGAGATGAACAGGAAGTACTGCTAGATGTTATACACAAATACAATGCACACCTCAACATGCTGCATCAACATTTATTGCAGCCCTCAGAGAATATATACCAGTTTCCTTAACATTTCAACATTTGTCAGAAGAACTCCTTTAGAAATGCGGTTTAATATTTATACGAACCTTATATATGGAAACCGCCATTTCGTATAAGGTTATGGGAAATAGCACTTATTGATATTGATTTATTTATAACATTGCCAAGAAAGAATATAAAAATAAAAAAACAACGTCAGTTCGAATCGAAATCGAAACTTCATGCGTCAACACGATCTTCCTCAAAAACAAAGCTTTCTATAGCAACATTAATTTGCTCTAAAATGGTTGATGAATTTAGGAGAATTAACTTAAATGATTCCGCTTTTATTAAACTTTATTGAATATTATTTTGTCGATAATGATTTATGATGTTATGCATCACAATTTTTATAAACCAACGTTAGTTTTGTTAAATCATTCATAAAACAGTACTTTTATTCATTAGAACAGAATTAGAACAAAATTTCAAATACTGTGGTGAAATATAGTGCATAACTGGTTACAAGAAACACCGTGCGCTTTGACGTTCGCCAACTATTGGCAACATGTTGGGTAAAATCAACACGTTGAGAGCTGAACGCACATGATACATTCAAAATTTCATGGCAAGGTGATTATTTAAATGTCATTTTTACCATCGGTATATTTTTGATGCCAACATGATGGGAGACCTGAATGCGCCCAATGTGATGAATTTATCTCATCAGTAATTTTTAAAGCTCCATATATTGTGATGACTGAAAGCGCAAATTGATACAATAAATTCACTAAACAACATTGATAAAGGTGATATAAGTGTAAAAGAATATGAAAATAAACTGCACTCGCTGACGATCCAACGTTTTACGCAAGAAATTCTAGCATCATCATTATATATGAGTAGATTGTCTTTAAAATCTGAAAAGTAAAGACAATTCAAAACATGTTTTATTTATAAATTGATAAATTCACTTAACATACTTGCATACAGGTTGCTACATTTAATTTAGCAAAGCCGCCTACATTTAGCTCTGCAGGTGATTGTCCTCGTAGTACCATTAATACTACAAGTTTTTGAAGATGGACCGGCAATAAATACCAGCTCATGCCATAAATGATATCCGAAGCTTTATCATTCTGAAATTTAACAAATTACAACTCCATTGGCAACAACAATTGTATAGTATACCTGCACAGTTACGACCGTTCCTAAAGTGCAATACTGAAGCAGCTGGAATAAACCACAAAGAGCAATAAATGGTCCTACGATCCATTTACGCCATAATGTCAATAATATAGACAGGGTGATGCAACTAGCGCTAGTAAACAGCTGTGTCATACATAATGGTGAATATGTCGCGTCCACCATTTCAATGTACAAAATATAATCTTGGTGCGCTTGAATACATTCATAGAACTGTGTCTGAATTGTCTGTAAATTTTGTGGTTCATTTTGTAGCATTTCGTTTAATTTGTCGACACGGCTTTTGAAAATATTAAGATAACCAATTGAATGAAGTACCAAGTAAAGAAACATGATATCAGCTGTCATTAAGGCTAATACGCCAACAGATACAAAGAACAAATGATGAACGGTATTAATTATATAACCGGTCGGTGACTGCCAATTAATAAACGGTAGATGAATTGGAAATATAGTGGCCAGAATACCATATCGTTTCCATAAAAGTATCGGCACTAAGGAATAAGTTATAGTTGCACCGTAAAATGAAATGACAAAACACTCAAATAAAATTGTGCTATAGAAAATTATTTTTTTGAGTACCGGGGCAATACTTGGATCATACTGATATTTTGCATGTAAAATGCGTACCGCATTAAATATATCACTATACTGGCCCGGATTATAAATGGCGGCATGTAATTTATGCATTCCCTGTGGATTAGATTTAGAATATAATAAAATAAATTAAAAAAACAAAATACAATTGCGGAATGCCTTAAAATACTCACTTGGAATACAGCACCCATAAGACAAGTAGCTTCCAACTTGATATTTATTGGTATATCCGTAAATAACATGATTATATAGGATAAAATCAAAGTGTGTGATACAATAATTGTCAAAAACAATTGCGGTTTAATTTTAAATCCAGGGTCTATAACATTGATTCCAATAAAGTTGAGACAGTTTCGTAAAATTTTTGTAAAATAAGCGTTAGCTTCAACGTTTTTACTTTTTTTAACTTTATTATGTGGAATGTTGTTTGTAAAATTCATTGCAGCGATTTACTTGAATAACTTCTGTCGACCTTTCTTGGCTTTATAACAATAAGTGAAAATATTATTTACCTGGAATTAGCAAATGCTTTATAGACGTCAATTTAATAGGCGTAAATACTTCGTCTATAATTTAGCTGGCAGGTTTGATGGATCATGTATAACATTATACCATGGTGTTACATTAAAAATGTAACTGATTTACTCACGGACGGAAATATTGATTAAAGTGTCAAATACAATATTTCACACCCCTCTCCCCGTATACATCATTTTATTCAAGAACACCTACTAAACATCAATAAATGATGTGCAATATTTTTTGCAGCGTAAATAAAGGCGGTTATCTCCAAAATAAGTATGATATACCTACTTTAATTGAGATGAGATGATCACGCTATTTGAATGAAATTACAAAAATTAATGAAATGTTAAAAATTTCCATTTTTTTTATTCATAATAATGTTTCAATGTGTTACAATTTTAAACTGAAGCGTTTCCAATACATAAATAAGGTCGGATTTATATTTAAAATGGTTTGTCTGTTCTTACGGAAATTAGAAAGTTTTAAAAATAACAACTTTGTATTTAAATTTAAAATTCGTTTTTTCTCTGATTGTACTTGTTGATAATCAAGTTGTGGACAATTCCAGTAAACATACCACTAGCATATATTGTGATTTCTTTGAGTTTCCAAACGTTTATTTATTGTTGTGTGCAGAAATTTATCAAGATTTGCTCTCTGTTTGCTACATATCACAACAATGTTTGAACCAGATTTGCTATTCAGCTATTCAAAATTTATTGATATAAATTATTAAAACATATGTAATTAGCCAACTTAAAGGAAATACGTTTGCCAAATTATTTCTTCCCGCCTTAATATTTCATAAAGGCAGAAAGCTCCCGAGATAAATTACGGGCAGTATCAGAGCCTTCTCGAGTATAGAGCCATAATTATTATGACGTATTTTTGGAAGCTTTTTTAGTTGTATAACTTTTTACTTATTTCTATAGGAATTCATAGTAAAAATGGTGTTTTTTAGCTTCAAATTTTTCAATGAGAAAAATAAATATTGTAAACTATTTATACAAAAGTTTTCTACATAAATTTTATAAAAACACACAAGAAGGCTATATTGGTATTTAATAAATATTTATTAATTGCAGAACTATTGAAATTAAATTATTTCTAAAATATATTTTTCGAACTTGTAGTGGTATATAAATGCCGTAATATTTCACTTGGCCCTATTCCCGATAAAAACTTTCACTTCACTATTAAATCAATCTGACTCCAATTGATTTTACCACTACTTTAAGACAAACAATAACTCCAATGATTTAAATATAAATTTTATTTATCAAGAAGAAAATACAATTATTTTTCAGATTTTTTTTTGATTGAGAAGTTTACTAATCCTTGGCTCGATATATAATGATCAGCCCCGTTTTTAATATGTTTATTTTTTTTCGTTATTTTAGGAACACATACAATTTTATTTAATATTATATACAAAAATATTTATATACCTAATTAAGAATAACAATATAAATGTTTTTTGGTATTCTAAAATTTCGGAAGCAATAAACAAGACCGGATTTTTATGTACTGTATATTGCATGTGTCTTATGTACTTGTATACAATTTTCCATTATTTATTATATAAATATATAGGGAGCAGGTGGGTACGGTGTATTACTAATTATTACTTTAATCATTTAATATAGCGTTTTTGGAAAACCCTGTATCACTCATCCCGCAGATGTGGTCCCCATCGATTAGAAATTTAAGGTGTCTCTCTAAAAGTAAACATCCCAACAAACCATAAACGAAAAATGTATACATTATGAGCGCACGTACTGTTACTTTATGGATACACTTGCAACCGTACATTTCACAAGAATCATGCGAAATGTACGCGGTTTGGGGAATGATTATGTGCAAAGCTGAATGCATACTGAACGCATGCTTTGTAACTCAAAGGCTTTCGTTTTTACAAAAATGTAGCTGTAAGTATACACATACATTTTATTAACAGACGATACATTTTTTGTGGCAATGCGAGTGTGCTATATGCATACATATACCTAACATTGCGACTGAACTTCTTTCTTGCGAGTGAAAATGCGCAATTACCTACACAGTCACAAAATATTCTCGTTTCATTCTGATTATACATAAAATTCACTTTGATTATACAGACTTTAAAAAATAATAATCAATGACTTTTATAATGTCCATATTTTGAAACATTATAATTCATAAATATAATAAAATAAGATTACTTACTGTCTAATAAAAAAAACATTATTTGTAAAAATTAATGCAATCGCATATTTATAGTAAATGGAACCGTTCTACTTCTAAAAACGCAAGGGGCTTCAAAATTATTCGTCATTAAAAAAAAAATTATATTATACATTTTTTTAACCTAAAATAATCAGTAATTCGGTATACAACAACAAATTAAAATGGCGATATTATCAGAAATTAATTAGGTGCTAATAGTTTTTTAAATGTGTGCTTAAAGTAAAAATATAACGTTCACGATGGCCATAATGACTTTATGTGAACATTTCCGCGATAAAATTCTCAAAATTTCCCGAAATGGTACCGAAATGTAAACCTAAGGTGACAGTTTTGAATTAACGAAATATTTTGAAAATTTTGACAGTTTTGCGAACATTTAGTTATAATCCTTTTACAAATAAGACAAAATGACATTGAAAAGCGTGCGTAAGATAAAAATTTTTAATGTTGACTTTACGCATACATTATTGCAGTGAGAAATTAGTCAAAATGACACAAAATAATACCGAAGCGTATGCGTTAGGTGACAATTTCCTTTACTAAAATGTGTTTTGTAATTTGCGACTTTATGCGAACATTTCAGTGATAAACCTTCCAAAATAATGCAAAATGATACTGAAATATACACTTAAAGTGAAAAAGACAATACTGACCTTATGCATACATTTTAGTGGCAAATTAGTCTAAATAACACAAAATAATACCGAAACGTTTGCGTAAGGTGACAATTGCCAACAATTAAAATGATTTTCGTACTTTGCGCCTTTATGCGAACATTTCAGAAATAAATCTTCCTAAATAATGCAAAATGATACTGAAATGTGTACTTAATGTGACAATGCATTTTATAATTTGCGACTGTAACGGAAATTTACTGTTAAATGTGTATTTATTCGGATGTTCTTTTTTGGAGTATATACAAATTAATATTATAAATTAAATCTTAAAACCAATAAAAATACATTTTAAAACGGCTTTTCGTTTAGATACTTAAAAATTAATGGACGTCACTGACTGCAAATTTTGCTCTGAAATTGTAGTCACCATGTACCCAACCAATAAGGCATTTTTTCATTAGCCCGCAATCTCCAACAAATGCAACAAATCCGCCAAATGCAATAAATCATAGAATTTTCGACTAAATTCACTGATTGAAGATCGATTAAAGGCGTCCTCTCCTTATGGTGGTCTTCATCGGTTTGGTTGCGAAACTTTAAATATGTCGTTAAAGTACAAATAATTCTCGGAAAACTCATATGTCGCCCTCTGTAATAATCGTACTCACCGATAACCTCGCATTTTTCAGCACTTTAATAAACGATTTTGATCAGCACTTTAATAAACGATTTTGATCAGCACTTTAATAAACGTTTTCGGAGGAATGACAGTTTCAATTCACATTTTGGTTAATGATGCGACCATACCAGATCGCAGCGAGTAATTGTGTACATTATAGTGACGAATTATTTAATATGCATGCTTATATAATCATTTACGATTGAATACTCAAAAGCAATAATTTTCTGTGAAGCTACAGCCAAATTGAAACCATACGTTTACAGTTGAGTATCAGTTTTCTCATAAGTTGGTAAAAGCATGATTATTGGTGACATTGTATGCGTACATTACGGTTGTGATGCAACCAAAGCTACGAATTTTCAAATCAAAAAGCATGAAACCAAATATAACCTTATTGAAGCCATAAGTACTTATTTAGTTTTACAAATCACTCTTTAGTCACCGTAAAGTCGCCGTGTTTTCTTATTGAGAGCAAAATATTACTAAGTTCTTAAATTTGTGTATGCTTATGTACGGGTTTGGTTAGTTGGGCTGCCTTTTACTTGGCCTACACATTTTTCCGAAATGACTTTTCCCTTGCATTTTTTGCAAATTTGACGATAAGCCGGACAGTTCCTACGTCCATGTGTGGCTTCGCACCTTACTACGTCTTATTATTTTTAGGTTGAATGAAATTATCGTGTTTGTATTGGTGTTTGTTGATTGAGATTGATGTTTGTAGAGTGCCCATAACCGGAGACTCTCTCCTACTAAAATATTTATACTCCAACAAAAGATGGAAATGAAAAAAAATGACACTTAAAGAATCACATAGCCATGCAATTTTGAATGTATCATGTGTGTTCAGGTCTCAACGTGTTGATTTTACCCAACATGTTCGCTTGCCTGAATGCGCCCATTGCCAATTAAAAACTAAATTGATGTCAAAAATTTGACATGTTTACGATTATTTTCAGTTTGACACTGTTGTTTTAAGGATGTTTCACGTAAAAAAAATTGTTCCTTTGCCTACACCACAAAAATTAAAATATACTGTACGTTCATTTTAAGCAATACCAAAGCATTTATGGATCAAATTAGACTTTCGTTTCGTACACAGATTCGTATCGTATTCAGAAATAGGGACCCTGTTTCCTTATTCGTATCGTTTGTCACGTTGTAAAAAATCAACGCAATACGTTATATATTTCAAATCGAAATCGTATTGATGTGCTTAACCCTAAAGCTCTTAACATGTTAAGTAAATATGTAAACAAAAACAAGTATAAAAATATAACGGGATTATTTTCGAAAAAAATGTGTTTGTTCTTTTCCTCGTAAAGTTAGCGGAAAATTGAAATTAAAAAAATTACCACGCTTAAATAAAAATGTTTTGTATAAATACACGATAAATAAAAAATAGAGACTGTCAGGCTCTTGTTAAGAGGTTTAGGGTTAAATAAAATAAAATTGAAATTATTAAGAGTTTAATATGTATTGCATATAATTCGCTAATACTTCGACTGCAAGGTTGTTTTCTATATCTGTACCTCGGAAGCATAGGACACCATGTCACAAATACAAAATTCGTTGTATTAACTGAAACAAGATTTTTTCATCAATTTTTTGTTTTTTACATTAACGTTATTTTACTAGATTTTCAATTTTTCGATAAATCAGAATTTTAAATTTTGTTAATTATCATTTAGAATCATTATACTTTATTCAATAATTTGTCATCACTATTTTATATTTGTTAAAATTCTAAATAATAAATTACATTTTAGAGCTTGGTACCAACTGTTGAAAGTAAAAACAAAAAATTATTTTGAAGAAGAATTGTTCTTACTTTGGGCAAAATTTCATTCCTATCCGGATAGGAATAACTTTTACCAAAGTAAGACGGCAACTAATTTGAAACAAGTGTAGTCTTATGCCGTCTTACTTTGGTAAAAGTTATTCCTATCCAGATAGGAATGAAATTTTGCCCAAAGTAAGAACAATTATTCTTCAGAATAATTTTTTTTTTTTACTTTCAACAGTTGGTACCAAGCTCTAAAATTAATTTATTATTTAGAATTTTAAAAATTATTAAATAGTGATAACAAATTATTGAATAAAGTATAACATAACATTGCCGCCCCGGTGGCACAGTGGTTAGCATGCTTGCTTTAAGCTCCGGAGGTCCCGGGTTCGATTCCCGGCGGGTGATGAAAAAATTACGGCTGGTTAATGTAGGATCTTTGAATTAATCACTCATTATCCGTTAATAAAATGATTACGAAACTTCATAATGAAGCGGCCAAATCCCTCCATGGGATGTAGCGCCAGCGAAAAAAAAAAAAAAAAAAAATAACATAATTAATTCCAAATGATAATTAACAAAATTAAAAATTCTGATTTATCGAAAAATTGATAATTGTTATTTAATACCAACTCATAAAACTAAATATTATGTAATATATGTACTCTAGTTGTAAACACTACCACTACGAGAAGAAGAGAATTTTGCTATTCTAACTTCTTAGCGGAATGAAACTCTTCATTCCGGAATGAAAATACACGGCATTGTTGTTGTAAAATTGCCAAAGTAAGACTACATTACTTTGGCAAATTTACAACAACAATGCCGTGTATTTTCAGTCCGGAATGAAGGTTGATTTATACTATCCTTTCAGCGCAGCGCAGTATCGTTTCGTTTCCTACAAAAAAAACATTGTTACATGTTTTTACTATTAGAGTATTTATACTATCGTTTCGTTTCCTTTCCTTATCGTTCCGAATCCTACAGACATTGTAAAAAAGAATGTTTGTAGGAATCGCGCGGAAGCGAAACTGCTCCGAACAAATGCGAATCAAAACGATTACATTTTTTTTTTGTATCTCTAATCTCTTCATGTTTGGTATTATATTATTAATGTATTTTCAGAAATTATTTAGTCTACAACTCTACCTACACTGAACACTCAGTTCGGTTGTTAGCATGTGATGTATGATGAATGAAATATGATTTATATCAAAACGAGGTCTTGCTTTTTTTAAGATATTTATAAAGGTTTATAAGTTAAAATTGTTTAAATTTTGATAAATAGTCAAGCATTCACACATACATATAAGTACATAAGTATGTAGATCTACTCGCCAAATAGGTTTTACTTTTCGCCAAAAAGTTTTTACTTTTTATCTTGTGTTGTAATTGTAAACACATCGAATAAACACGAAACATCCAGCGAGAAAATACGAACCAAATGTATGAGCTGAAACGCGCGTATAGTATAAATCTATAAATACTCGATGTATGATACTGAACGATACTGCGCTGCGCGGAAAGGATAGTATAAATCAACCTTGAAGAGTTTCATTCCGCTGAGAAGAAGGAGGAGAAAAATTCTCTTCTTCACCTATACTGGCTTTACACCGTAGAATAAAACCATAAAAATAGTATTATACTACACTGCTCCAAAAAATTAAAGGAACACTAATTTTTTTCAATTTTTTTAGTGTTTTTTGAAGAGCTGTATCTTTGTAAAATACGGTCGTACAGAGATGAAAAGAAAAGCATTTTAAAGCTTCGAATCTATAGTTTTGAGACTTTTGAGAGGAAATTTTTTGTGAGATACCGTTATCACGCAATCATAAGAAAGAGCACGAAAAAAAAAATTCGATTTTTTTTTTTTTTTGTTGTAAGGACCCATGGGCTTGGGAAATATTTTTTAAGTTAAACCAATGCATAGGTCGGTTAGCCTGTTAATTAGGCGTAAATTTAATTTCATTCTAGTTTCTCTATATCAACTTTTTGCTGAGATATCTGACTTTGAATCAAAAAAGATCCTTTTGCCTTTGATCATAGATACCTTAGCAACCAATGATTGCACAGTAAACTTTAGGGCAGCCTTAGAAACTTCAGTAAATTTCCTACAAGACCCTTTAATGATTAGTTGAGAAAAATTTTCTTTTCACCCTCAATACTGATTTGAAAAAGTACAAGAAAACGACTTTTTAGGTTGTCTTAGTAAATCTACCGTTACTTTACAAATATTGATGAAAAGACTAACGTTGCCAAGTCATTTTACAGTTTAATGTGCTCCTAATAGCCCTGTATTATTGTCAAATTGATCCATCCAACCGTTTTTCCGGACAGATTGATCAAAGTTTTATAAAACAATTAAAGGAACAAGTGATCATCAAAATAAAAAAACGACTTTTTTACATTTTGCGTTAGTTATTTGTTAACCCTTAACGATCGTAAGATTTTTTTGCAATACTCACCCATAAGAGACGATAGAAAATTAAATAAAGTTCTGCAATATGACCAATTATTATGGAACTTGGCCATTTCTCATCCGATTTTAGTGAAATTTGGTGTGCGTTATTGAAATGGGATTCTAAAACGATTCGTGGATGAAGTTCTGGAAAATGGCCAACTAGGAAGGAACTTAGTAATTTCTTATCCGATTTTGATGAAATTCAGTATGTACGATGGAAATGGGATTCTAAACTGATTTTTGGATAAAGTTCTGGAATATGGCCAACTGGGATTTTTTGGAGTAGTGTAGTATAATACTATTTTACTATCTACCGTAGTCAGGTTTACACCGCATAAAATATTCATAAAACCAGAAAATTAAAACTAAATAATGACAAAGAATAACTTCAAAATACACAAAAACGTTTCTAGACTAATTTATCAATAATTCACTGTCAAAATTTTCCTTCTACAATAAAATAAAATAAAATATAACAGGTATTAAAATTTGATAACTATCAAATCAAAATATTATATTTTATTTTTGCTATTATACTATCAAAACATCGGCTTTACACCGGATAGCAAAATAATATTATACTATTTTGCTATTTGTAGTCTTACTTTGGCAATTTTACAACAACAATGCCGTGTATTTTCATTCCGGAATGAAGAGTTTCATTCCGCTGAGAAGTAGGAATAGCAAAATTCCCTTCTTCTCGTAGTTGTAGTGTTTACTACACTAGAGTAAAACTATTACATATATTTAGTTTTATGAGTTGGTATTAAATAAAAATTTTCAATTTTTCGATAAATCAGAATTTTAAATTTTGTTAATTATCATTTAGAATTATTATACTTTATTCAATAATTTGTCATCACTATTTTATATTTGTTAAAATTCTAAATAATAAATTATATTTTAGAGCTTGGTACCAACTGTTGAAAGTAAAACAAAAAATTATTCTGAAGAAGAATTGCTCTTACTTTGGGCAAAATTTCATTCCTATCCGGGTAGGAATAACTTTTACCAAAGTAAGACGGCAAATATTGAAACAAAAGATGTTGTGTTTGTCATGTTGTATATTTTAATTATACAAACATGTTTTTATCTTTAGATTTTTAACTATATTTTATTATTAATTTCAGTTTTTACTTATTACAATATTTCAATCTTAAACAAAATATAAACATTAATTCAAATCTAAACGTTCATTTATATTTATCTGTTTATCATAACTCATAAGTATTAATTAATTAATTAAATTAACTTAAATTAAAATTCTTCTTCTTAAATTAATTAATATTGAATATAATCTTTTAAATAGTTTGGTTTTCTTATTACTCTTTTCGGCCTATTTGATTCATTATTTTCAACTTTATTTGACCTTATGCTTTGGTTCATTACAACATTATTTTGATCATTGTTAAAATTACTATTTACATCATTACTTATGGAATTATTTAATTCATTACTATTATTTGAACCCTTAACTTTGCTACTACTACTACTTAATTCTAAGTGTTTATACAACATTTCATCAATGTCCTGAGAAACATCAAATTTTTCTATTCCACTATGCCTTCTTAAATGACACCTGTTTCTAGTTAATATTTTATTATCACCTCTCAGTACTTCGTATTGTCTTGGATTTTGGGTTTTTTGATAAACAATAGCAGGATCCCACTGCCTATTTTTATTACTAATTCTTACTCTTATCACCTACCATAAATTCAGATAAATTTTTTGCATTCCTATCGTAATATTTCTTCTGCACAACTTGTCTTTCTTTTAATTTTTGTTGAGTCATTTTAAATTTATTACTATCTTGTCTTTGAAAATGAGGTAGAATTCCCCTAACTGTTCTTCCATATAACAGTTCATCCTCATTATCAAAATCTGCTTTCTTAAGTATATTTTTAAGTGTTTGAATATGCCGTTCAGCCATTCCATTGCTACGGTGATAATGAGGACTTGACATAATGTGTTTAAAATTATAATCCTTAACAAAATCTTTAAATTGTCTGCAATTATACTGTGGACCTCCATCACTATGTAGTTCATATGGTATACCATGGCGTGCAAACATAGATTTTAACGAATTTATTGTTGTTGAACTGTACATATCAGACAATGGTGATACTTCTATATACTTTGAAAAATAATCAATTACCATTATGTAATTTTGATTTTTGAAGTAAAATATATCCGTTCCTACTGTCCTCCAGGGACCATCTGGTACATCCATTGGCATTAATTTTTCTTTAACATTTACTTTTTGAAAATTTAAACACGTTTGGCAATTTTCAATCATTTCTTCAATATCTTTATTCATTCCTGGCCAAAATACTATCTGACGTGCTCTGCTTTTTGTTTTTTGAATTCCCATATGATTATAATGCATTTTTGTTAACATTTCTTTTCTTAATTTCATAGGTATCACAACCCTATTTTCTTTCCAGACCAAATTTTCATCTACATATAATGTTTCTCTATATGTATGGTACGGTTTTAATATCGCAGGCACGTTTTGTTTATTCTCTAGCCAAATATTTGCAATAAACTTTCTTAACATTGATAATTCTAAATCAACTTTTGACTCATTCTTTAACTCTTCTAGTTTCGAGTCAGACATGTTTTCTAACAAATTAATTAATAATATTGACATTTCATTCATTTCTTGATTAGCCTCTTCTTCCTCTAAGTGAGCTCGTGATAACATATCTGATATCCACATCTCCTTTCTCGGTTTGTATACTAAATTCAAATCATATGGTTGTAATTTCATTTTCATTTTCTGTAGTCTGACAGGAACTTCTGCCAATGTTTTTTTTAAAATTGATATTAACGGACGAAAGGGGAATAAAGATTCATCTGGCATTGTTGGCCTTGATGAGCGTCTGCTGTCCCATTGGCAGCACTAAACAATCGACACAGATTGACAATTTCAAACATCCCACTGGTAATCTATCTTGACTAAATCATTAAGTTGTAGTAAATTGTGCGATATAATCTGAATACGTATTGGGAAGAAAGAACTCATGCAGACCGCCTCATAAGCGGCCTTGCAATTATGTGTGGTAAAATACATTCAACGACAAATACGGAGAAATTCAATTGTGAAGTAATAATTTAGAAACTACGATCCCAAATGAGTAGAATAAATTAGGAAAATCAGTTATCATCTAATAAAGAAGTAACAAGAACGAAGCGGGAAATTGGTGACACAACAGTGCTAGTGTTAGGTGACCTGCTTGGAATATTAACTCAGAGAGAAGCAAGCCAATATAAAGTAAATTTTCAAACTATAGAAGCCAATGAAGATCATTTATTACAGCTTACAGCTAATTAAGAATAATACCTCAATAATTGATAACACTGTAAACATCTTCAAACATAGTCAAATTGCCACAATACAAGCAATTAGTAACATTCAAAGCATAAATGATACACGTATAATGGAACAATAGGTAACTATTGACCATTTTGATGACATCCATTGAGCTACTCGACGCCGCTGAAAATTTACGAGATGAACAGGAAGTACTGCTAGATGTTATACACAAATACAATGCACACCTCAACATGCTGCATCAACATTTATTGCAGCCCTCAGAGAATATATACCAGTTACCTTAACATTTCGACATTTGTCAGAAGAACTCCTTTAGAAATGCGGTTTAATATTTATACGAACCTTATATATGGAAACCGCCATTTCGTATAAGGTCATGGGAAATAGCACTTATTGATATTGGTTTATTTATAACATTGCCAAGAAAGAATATAAAAATAAAAAAACAACGTCAGTTCGAATCGAAATCGAAACTTCATGCGTCAACACGTTCTTCCTCAAAAACAAAGCTTTCTATAGCAACATTAATTTGCTCTAAAATGGTTGATGAATTTAGGAGAATTAACTTAAATGATTCCGCTTTTATTAAACTTTATTGAATATTATTTTGTCGATAATGATTTATGATGTTATGCATCACAATTTTTATAAACCAACGTTAGTTTTGTTAAATCATTCATAAAACAGTACTTTTATTCATTAGAACAGAATTAGAACAAAATTTCAAATACTGTGGTGAAATATAGTGCATAACTGGTTACAAGAAACACCGTGCGCTTTGACGTTCGCCAACTATTGGCAACATGTTGGGTAAAATCAACACGTTGAGAGCTGAACGCACATGATACATTCAAAATTTCATGGCAAGGTGATTATTTAAATGTCATTTTTACCATCGGTATATTTTTGATGCCAACATGATGGGATACCTGAATGCGCCCAATGTGATGAATTTATCTCATCAGTAATTTTTAAAGCTCCATATATTGTGATGACTGAAAGCGCAAATTGATACAATAAATTCACTAAACAACATTGATAAAGGTGATATAAGTGTAAAAGAATATGAAAATAAACTGCACTCGCTGACGATCCAACGTTTTACGCAAGAAATTCTAGCATCATCATTATATATGAGTAGATTGTCTTTAAAATCTGAAAAGTAAAGACAATTCAAAACATGTTTTATTTATAAATTGATAAATTCACTTAACATACTTGCATACAGGTTGCTACATTTAATTTAGCAAAGCCGCCTACATTTAGCTCTGCAGGTGATTGTCCTCGTAGTACCATTAATACTACAAGTTTTTGAAGATGGACCGGCAATAAATACCAGCTCATGCCATAAATGATATCCGAAGCTTTATCATTCTGAAATTTAACAAATTACAACTCCATTGGCAACAACAATTGTATAGTATACCTGCACAGTTACGACCGTTCCTAAAGTGCAATACTGAAGCAGCTGGAATAAACCACAAAGAGCAATAAATGGTCCTACGATCCATTTACGCCATAATGTCAATAATATAGACAGGGTGATGCAACTAGCGCTAGTAAACAGCTGTGTCATACATAATGGTGAATATGTCGCGTCCACCATTTCAATGTACAAAATATAATCTTGGTGCGCTTGAATACATTCATAGAACTGTGTCTGAATTGTCTGTAAATTTTGTGGTTCATTTTGTAGCATTTCGTTTAATTTGTCGACACGGCTTTTGAAAATATTAAGATAACCAATTGAATGAAGTACCAAGTAAAGAAACATGATATCAGCTGTCATTAAGGCTAATACGCCAACAGATACAAAGAACAAATGATGAACGGTATTAATTATATAACCGGTCGGTGACTGCCAATTAATAAACGGTAGATGAATTGGAAATATAGTGGCCAGAATACCATATCGTTTCCATAAAAGTATCGGCACTAAGGAATAAGTTATAGTTGCACCGTAAAATGAAATGACAAAACACTCAAATAAAATTGTGCTATAGAAAATTATTTTTTTGAGTACCGGGGCAATACTTGGATCATACTGATATTTTGCATGTAAAATGCGTACCGCATTAAATATATCACTATACTGGCCCGGATTATAAATGGCGGCATGTAATTTATGCATTCCCTGTGGATTAGATTTAGAATATAATAAAATAAATTAAAAAAACAAAATACAATTGCGGAATGCCTTAAAATACTCACTTGGAATACAGCACCCATAAGACAAGTAGCTTCCAACTTGATATTTATTGGTATATCCGTAAATAACATGATTATATAGGATAAAATCAAAGTGTGTGATACAATAATTGTCAAAAACAATTGCGGTTTAATTTTAAATCCAGGGTCTATAACATTGATTCCAATAAAGTTGAGACAGTTTCGTAAAATTTTTGTAAAATAAGCGTTAGCTTCAACGTTTTTACTTTTTTTAACTTTATTATGTGGAATGTTGTTTGTAAAATTCATTGCAGCGATTTACTTGAATAACTTCTGTCGACCTTTCTTGGCTTTATAACAATAAGTGAAAATATTATTTACCTGGAATTAGCAAATGCTTTATAGACGTCAATTTAATAGGCGTAAATACTTCGTCTATAATTTAGCTGGCAGGTTTGATGGATCATGTATAACATTATACCATGGTGTTACATTAAAAATGTAACTGATTTACTCACGGACGGAAATATTGATTAAAGTGTCAAATACAATATTTCACACCCCTCTCCCCGTATACATCATTTTATTCAAGAACACCTACTAAACATCAATAAATGATGTGCAATATTTTTTGCAGCGTAAATAAAGGCGGTTATCTCCAAAATAAGTATGATATACCTACTTTAATTGAGATGAGATGATCACGCTATTTGAATGAAATTACAAAAATTAATGAAATGTTAAAAATTTCCATTTTTTTTATTCATAATAATGTTTCAATGTGTTACAATTTTAAACTGAAGCGTTTCCAATACATAAATAAGGTCGGATTTATATTTAAAATGGTTTGTCTGTTCTTACGGAAATTAGAAAGTTTTAAAAATAACAACTTTGTATTTAAATTTAAAATTCGTTTTTTCTCTGATTGTACTTGTTGATAATCAAGTTGTGGACAATTCCAGTAAACATACCACTAGCATATATTGTGATTTCTTTGAGTTTCCAAACGTTTATTTATTGTTGTGTGCAGAAATTTATCAAGATTTGCTCTCTGTTTGCTACATATCACAACAATGTTTGAACCAGATTTGCTATTCAGCTATTCAAAATTTATTGATATAAATTATTAAAACATATGTAATTAGCCAACTTAAAGGAAATACGTTTGCCAAATTATTTCTTCCCGCCTTAATATTTCATAAAGGCAGAAAGCTCCCGAGATAAATTACGGGCAGTATCAGAGCCTTCTCGAGTATAGAGCCATAATTATTATGACGTATTTTTGGAAGCTTTTTTAGTTGTATAACTTTTTACTTATTTCTATAGGAATTCATAGTAAAAATGGTGTTTTTTAGCTTCAAATTTTTCAATGAGAAAAATAAATATTGTAAACTATTTATACAAAAGTTTTCTACATAAATTTTATAAAAACACACAAGAAGGCTATATTGGTATTTAATAAATATTTATTAATTGCAGAACTATTGAAATTAAATTATTTCTAAAATATATTTTTCGAACTTGTAGTGGTATATAAATGCCGTAATATTTCACTTGGCCCTATTCCCGATAAAAACTTTCACTTCACTATTAAATCAATCTGACTCCAATTGATTTTACCACTACTTTAAGACAAACAATAACTCCAATGATTTAAATATAAATTTTATTTATCAAGAAGAAAATACAATTATTTTTCAGATTTTTTTTTGATTGAGAAGTTTACTAATCCTTGGCTCGATATATAATGATCAGCCCCGTTTTTAATATGTTTATTTTTTTTCGTTATTTTAGGAACACATACAATTTTATTTAATATTATATACAAAAATATTTATATACCTAATTAAGAATAACAATATAAATGTTTTTTGGTATTCTAAAATTTCGGAAGCAATAAACAAGACCGGATTTTTATGTACTGTATATTGCATGTGTCTTATGTACTTGTATACAATTTTCCATTATTTATTATATAAATATATAGGGAGCAGGTGGGTACGGTGTATTACTAATTATTACTTTAATCATTTAATATAGCGTTTTTGGAAAACCCTGTATCACTCATCCCGCAGATGTGGTCCCCATCGATTAGAAATTTAAGGTGTCTCTCTAAAAGTAAACATCCCAACAAACCATAAACGAAAAATGTATACATTATGAGCGCACGTACTGTTACTTTATGGATACACTTGCAACCGTACATTTCACAAGAATCATGCGAAATGTACGCGGTTTGGGGAATGATTATGTGCAAAGCTGAATGCATACTGAACGCATGCTTTGTAACTCAAAGGCTTTCGTTTTTACAAAAATGTAGCTGTAAGTATACACATACATTTTATTAACAGACGATACATTTTTTGTGGCAATGCGAGTGTGCTATATGCATACATATACCTAACATTGCGACTGAACTTCTTTCTTGCGAGTGAAAATGCGCAATTACCTACACAGTCACAAAATATTCTCGTTTCATTCTGATTATACATAAAATTCACTTTGATTATACAGACTTTAAAAAATAATAATCAATGACTTTTATAATGTCCATATTTTGAAACATTATAATTCATAAATATAATAAAATAAGATTACTTACTGTCTAATAAAAAAAACATTATTTGTAAAAATTAATGCAATCGCATATTTATAGTAAATGGAACCGTTCTACTTCTAAAAACGCAAGGGGCTTCAAAATTATTCGTCATTAAAAAAAAAATTATATTATACATTTTTTTAACCTAAAATAATCAGTAATTCGGTATACAACAACAAATTAAAATGGCGATATTATCAGAAATTAATTAGGTGCTAATAGTTTTTTAAATGTGTGCTTAAAGTAAAAATATAACGTTCACGATGGCCATAATGACTTTATGTGAACATTTCCGCGATAAAATTCTCAAAATTTCCCGAAATGGTACCGAAATGTAAACCTAAGGTGACAGTTTTGAATTAACGAAATATTTTGAAAATTTTGACAGTTTTGCGAACATTTAGTTATAATCCTTTTACAAATAAGACAAAATGACATTGAAAAGCGTGCGTAAGATAAAAATTTTTAATGTTGACTTTACGCATACATTATTGCAGTGAGAAATTAGTCAAAATGACACAAAATAATACCGAAGCGTATGCGTTAGGTGACAATTTCCTTTACTAAAATGTGTTTTGTAATTTGCGACTTTATGCGAACATTTCAGTGATAAACCTTCCAAAATAATGCAAAATGATACTGAAATATACACTTAAAGTGAAAAAGACAATACTGACCTTATGCATACATTTTAGTGGCAAATTAGTCTAAATAACACAAAATAATACCGAAACGTTTGCGTAAGGTGACAATTGCCAACAATTAAAATGATTTTCGTACTTTGCGCCTTTATGCGAACATTTCAGAAATAAATCTTCCTAAATAATGCAAAATGATACTGAAATGTGTACTTAATGTGACAATGCATTTTATAATTTGCGACTGTAACGGAAATTTACTGTTAAATGTGTATTTATTCGGATGTTCTTTTTTGGAGTATATACAAATTAATATTATAAATTAAATCTTAAAACCAATAAAAATACATTTTAAAACGGCTTTTCGTTTAGATACTTAAAAATTAATGGACGTCACTGACTGCAAATTTTGCTCTGAAATTGTAGTCACCATGTACCCAACCAATAAGGCATTTTTTCATTAGCCCGCAATCTCCAACAAATGCAACAAATCCGCCAAATGCAATAAATCATAGAATTTTCGACTAAATTCACTGATTGAAGATCGATTAAAGGCGTCCTCTCCTTATGGTGGTCTTCATCGGTTTGGTTGCGAAACTTTAAATATGTCGTTAAAGTACAAATAATTCTCGGAAAACTCATATGTCGCCCTCTGTAATAATCGTACTCACCGATAACCTCGCATTTTTCAGCACTTTAATAAACGATTTTGATCAGCACTTTAATAAACGTTTTCGGAGGAATGACAGTTTCAATTCACATTTTGGTTAATGATGCGACCATACCAGATCGCAGCGAGTAATTGTGTACATTATAGTGACGAATTATTTAATATGCATGCTTATATAATCATTTACGATTGAATACTCAAAAGCAATAATTTTCTGTGAAGCTACAGCCAAATTGAAACCATACGTTTACAGTTGAGTATCAGTTTTCTCATAAGTTGGTAAAAGCATGATTATTGGTGACATTGTATGCGTACATTACGGTTGTGATGCAACCAAAGCTACGAATTTTCAAATCAAAAAGCATGAAACCAAATATAACCTTATTGAAGCCATAAGTACTTATTTAGTTTTACAAATCACTCTTTAGTCACCGTAAAGTCGCCGTGTTTTCTTATTGAGAGCAAAATATTACTAAGTTCTTAAATTTGTGTATGCTTATGTACGGGTTTGGTTAGTTGGGCTGCCTTTTACTTGGCCTACACATTTTTCCGAAATGACTTTTCCCTTGCATTTTTTGCAAATTTGACGATAAGCCGGACAGTTCCTACGTCCATGTGTGGCTCCGCACCTTACTACGACTTATTATTTTTAGGTTGAATGAAATTATCGTGTTTGTATTGGTGTTTGTTGATTGAGATTGATGTTTGTAGAGTGCCCACAACCGGAGACTCTCTCCTACTAAAATATTTATACTCCAACAAAAGATGGAAATGAAAAAAAATGACACTTAAAGAATCACATAGCCATGCAATTTTGAATGTATCATGTGTGTTCAGGTCTCAACGTGTTGATTTTACCCAACATGTTCGCTTGCCTGAATGCGCCCATTGCCAATTAAAAACTAAATTGATGTCAAAAATTTGACATGTTTACGATTATTTTCAGTTTGACACTGTTGTTTTAAGGATGTTTCACGTAAAAAAAATTGTTCCTTTGCCTACACCACAAAAATTAAAATATACTGTACGTTCATTTTAAGCAATACCAAAGCATTTATGGATCAAATTAGACTTTCGTTTCGTACACAGATTCGTATCGTATTCAGAAATAGGGACCCTGTTTCCTTATTCGTATCGTTTGTCACGTTGTAAAAAATCAACGCAATACGTTATATATTTCAAATCGAAATCGTATTGATGTGCTTAACCCTAAAGCTCTTAACATGTTAAGTAAATATGTAAACAAAAACAAGTATAAAAATATAACGGGATTATTTTCGAAAAAAATGTGTTTGTTAAACACGATAAATAAAAAATAGAGACTGTCAGGCTCTTGTTAAGAGGTTTAGGGTTAAATAAAATAAAATTGAAATTATTAAGAGTTTAATATGTATTGCATATAATTCGCTAATACTTCGACTGCAAGGTTGTTTTCTATATCTGTACCTCGGAAGCATAGGACACCATGTCACAAATACAAAATTCGTTGTATTAACTGAAACAAGATTTTTTCATCAATTTTTTGTTTTTTACATTAACGTTATTTTACTAGATTTTCAATTTTTCGATAAATCAGAATTTTAAATTTTGTTAATTATCATTTAGAATCATTATACTTTATTCAATAATTTGTCATCACTATTTTATATTTGTTAAAATTCTAAATAATAAATTACATTTTAGAGCTTGGTACCAACTGTTGAAAGTAAAAACAAAAAATTATTTTGAAGAAGAATTGTTCTTACTTTGGGCAAAATTTCATTCCTATCCGGATAGGAATAACTTTTACCAAAGTAAGACGGCAACTAATTTGAAACAAGTGTAGTCTTATGCCGTCTTACTTTGGTAAAAGTTATTCCTATCCAGATAGGAATGAAATTTTGCCCAAAGTAAGAACAATTATTCTTCAGAATAATTTTTTTTTTTTACTTTCAACAGTTGGTACCAAGCTCTAAAATTAATTTATTATTTAGAATTTTAAAAATTATTAAATAGTGATAACAAATTATTGAATAAAGTATAACATAACATTGCCGCCCCGGTGGCACAGTGGTTAGCATGCTTGCTTTAAGCTGCGGAGGTCCCGGGTTCGATTCCCGGCGGGTGATGAAAAAATTACGGCTGGTTAATGTAGGATCTTTGAATTAATCACTCATTATCCGTTAATAAAATGATTACGAAACTTCATAATGAAGCGGCCAAATCCCTCCATGGGATGTAGCGCCAGCGAAAAAAAAAAAAAAAAAAATAACATAATTAATTCCAAATGATAATTAACAAAATTAAAAATTCTGATTTATCGAAAAATTGATAATTGTTATTTAATACCAACTCATAAAACTAAATATTATGTAATATATGTACTCTAGTTGTAAACACTACCACTACGAGAAGAAGAGAATTTTGCTATTCTAACTTCTTAGCGGAATGAAACTCTTCATTCCGGAATGAAAATACACGGCATTGTTGTTGTAAAATTGCCAAAGTAAGACTACATTACTTTGGCAAATTTACAACAACAATGCCGTGTATTTTCAGTCCGGAATGAAGGTTGATTTATACTATCCTTTCAGCGCAGCGCAGTATCGTTTCGTTTCCTACAAAAAAAACATTGTTACATGTTTTTACTATTAGAGTATTTATACTATCGTTTCGTTTCCTTTCCTTATCGTTCCGAATCCTACAGACATTGTAAAAAAGAATGTTTGTAGGAATCGCGCGGAAGCGAAACTGCTCCGAACAAATGCGAATCAAAACGATTACATTTTTTTTTTGTATCTCTAATCTCTTCATGTTTGGTATTATATTATTAATGTATTTTCAGAAATTATTTAGTCTACAACTCTACCTACACTGAACACTCAGTTCGGTTGTTAGCATGTGATGTATGATGAATGAAATATGATTTATATCAAAACGAGGTCTTGCTTTTTTTAAGATATTTATAAAGGTTTATAAGTTAAAATTGTTTAAATTTTGATAAATAGTCAAGCATTCACACATCATACATATAAGTACATAAGTATGTAGATCTACTCGCCAAATAGGTTTTACTTTTCGCCAAAAAGTTTTTACTTTTTATCTTGTGTTGTAATTGTAAACACATCGAATAAACACGAAACATCCAGCGAGAAAATACGAACCAAATGTATGAGCTGAAACGCGCGTATAGTATAAATCTATAAATACTCGATGTATGATACTGAACGATACTGCGCTGCGCGGAAAGGATAGTATAAATCAACCTTGAAGAGTTTCATTCCGCTGAGAAGAAGGAGGAGAAAAATTCTCTTCTTCACCTATACTGGCTTTACACCGTAGAATAAAACCATAAAAATAGTATTATACTACACTGCTCCAAAAAATTAAAGGAACACTAATTTTTTTCAATTTTTTTAGTGTTTTTTGAAGAGCTGTATCTTTGTAAAATACGGTCGTACAGAGATGAAAAGAAAAGCATTTTAAAGCTTCGAATCTATAGTTTTGAGACTTTTGAGAGGAAAATTTTTGTGAGATACCGTTATCACGCAATCATAAGAAAGAGCACGAAAAAAAAAATTCGATTTTTTTTTTTTTTGTTGTAAGGACCCATGGGCTTGGGAAATATTTTTTAAGTTAAACCAATGCATAGGTCGGTTAGCCTGTTAATTAGGCGTAAATTTAATTTCATTCTAGTTTCTCTATATCAACTTTTTGCTGAGATATCTGACTTTGAATCAAAAAAGATCCTTTTGCCTTTGATCATAGATACCTTAGCAACCAATGATTGCACAGTAAACTTTAGGGCAGCCTTAGAAACTTCAGTAAATTTCCTACAAGACCCTTTAATGATTAGTTGAGAAAAATTTTCTTTTCACCCTCAATACTGATTTGAAAAAAGTACAAAAAAACGACTTTTTAGGTTGTCTTAGTAAATCTACCGTTACTTTACAAATATTGATGAAAAGACTAACGTTGCCAAGTCATTTTACAGTTTAATGTGCTCCTAATAGCCCTGTATTATTGTCAAATTGATCCATCCAACCGTTTTTCCGGACAGATTGATCAAAGTTTTATAAAACAATTAAAGGAACAAGTGATCATCAAAATAAAAAAACGACTTTTTTACATTTTGCGTTAGTTATTTGTTAACCCTTAACGATCGTAAGATTTTTTTGCAATACTCACCCATAAGAGACGATAGAAAATTAAATAAAGTTCTGCAATATGACCAATTATTATGGAACTTGGCCATTTCTCATCCGATTTTAGTGAAATTTGGTGTGCGTTATTGAAATGGGATTCTAAAACGATTCGTGGATGAAGTTCTGGAAAATGGCCAACTAGGAAGGAACTTAGTAATTTCTTATCCGATTTTGATGAAATTCAGTATGTACGATGGAAATGGGATTCTAAACTGATTTTTGGATAAAGTTCTGGAATATGGCCAACTGGGATTTTTTGGAGTAGTGTAGTATAATACTATTTTACTATCTACCGTAGTCAGGTTTACACCGCATAAAATATTCATAAAACCAGAAAATTAAAACTAAATAATGACAAAGAATAACTTCAAAATACACAAAAACGTTTCTAGACTAATTTATCAATAATTCACTGTCAAAATTTTCCTTCTACAATAAAATAAAATAAAATATAACAGGTATTAAAATTTGATAACTATCAAATCAAAATATTATATTTTATTTTTGCTATTATACTATCAAAACATCGGCTTTACACCGGATAGCAAAATAATATTATACTATTTTGCTATTTGTAGTCTTACTTTGGCAATTTTACAACAACAATGCCGTGTATTTTCATTCCGGAATGAAGAGTTTCATTCCGCTGAGAAGTAGGAATAGCAAAATTCCCTTCTTCTCGTAGTTGTAGTGTTTACTACACTAGAGTAAAACTATTACATATATTTAGTTTTATGAGTTGGTATTAAATAAAAATTTTCAATTTTTCGATAAATCAGAATTTTAAATTTTGTTAATTATCATTTAGAATCATTATACTTTATTCAATAATTTGTCATCACTATTTTATATTTGTTAAAATTCTAAATAATAAATTACATTTTAGAGCTTGGTACCAACTGTTGAAAGTAAAAACAAAAAATTATTTTGAAGAAGAATTGTTCTTACTTTGGGCAAAATTTCATTCCTATCCGGATAGGAATAACTTTTACCAAAGTAAGACGGCAACTAATTTGAAACAAGTGTAGTCTTATGCCGTCTTACTTTGGTAAAAGTTATTCCTATCCAGATAGGAATGAAATTTTGCCCAAAGTAAGAACAATTATTCTTCAGAATAATTTTTTTTTTTTACTTTCAACAGTTGGTACCAAGCTCTAAAATTAATTTATTATTTAGAATTTTAAAAATTATTAAATAGTGATAACAAATTATTGAATAAAGTATAACATAACATTGCCGCCCCGGTGGCACAGTGGTTAGCATGCTTGCTTTAAGCTCCGGAGGTCCCGGGTTCGATTCCCGGCGGGTGATGAAAAAATTACGGCTGGTTAATGTAGGATCTTTGAATTAATCACTCATTATCCGTTAATAAAATGATTACGAAACTTCATAATGAAGCGGCCAAATCCCTCCATGGGATGTAGCGCCAGCGAAAAAAAAAAAAAAAAAAATAACATAATTAATTCCAAATGATAATTAACAAAATTAAAAATTCTGATTTATCGAAAAATTGATAATTGTTATTTAATACCAACTCATAAAACTAAATATTATGTAATATATGTACTCTAGTTGTAAACACTACCACTACGAGAAGAAGAGAATTTTGCTATTCTAACTTCTTAGCGGAATGAAACTCTTCATTCCGGAATGAAAATACACGGCATTGTTGTTGTAAAATTGCCAAAGTAAGACTACATTACTTTGGCAAATTTACAACAACAATGCCGTGTATTTTCAGTCCGGAATGAAGGTTGATTTATACTATCCTTTCAGCGCAGCGCAGTATCGTTTCGTTTCCTACAAAAAAAACATTGTTACATGTTTTTACTATTAGAGTATTTATACTATCGTTTCGTTTCCTTTCCTTATCGTTCCGAATCCTACAGACATTGTAAAAAAGAATGTTTGTAGGAATCGCGCGGAAGCGAAACTGCTCCGAACAAATGCGAATCAAAACGATTACATTTTTTTTTGTATCTCTAATCTCTTCATGTTTGGTATTATATTATTAATGTATTTTCAGAAATTATTTAGTCTACAACTCTACCTACACTGAACACTCAGTTCGGTTGTTAGCATGTGATGTATGATGAATGAAATATGATTTATATCAAAACGAGGTCTTGCTTTTTTTAAGATATTTATAAAGGTTTATAAGTTAAAATTGTTTAAATTTTGATAAATAGTCAAGCATTCACACATACATATAAGTACATAAGTATGTAGATCTACTCGCCAAATAGGTTTTACTTTTCGCCAAAAAGTTTTTACTTTTTATCTTGTGTTGTAATTGTAAACACATCGAATAAACACGAAACATCCAGCGAGAAAATACGAACCAAATGTATGAGCTGAAACGCGCGTATAGTATAAATCTATAAATACTCGATGTATGATACTGAACGATACTGCGCTGCGCGGAAAGGATAGTATAAATCAACCTTGAAGAGTTTCATTCCGCTGAGAAGAAGGAGGAGAAAAATTCTCTTCTTCACCTATACTGGCTTTACACCGTAGAATAAAACCATAAAAATAGTATTATACTACACTGCTCCAAAAAATTAAAGGAACACTAATTTTTTTCAATTTTTTTAGTGTTTTTTGAAGAGCTGTATCTTTGTAAAATACGGTCGTACAGAGATGAAAAGAAAAGCATTTTAAAGCTTCGAATCTATAGTTTTGAGACTTTTGAGAGGAAAATTTTTGTGAGATACCGTTATCACGCAATCATAAGAAAGAGCACGAAAAAAAAAATTCGATTTTTTTTTTTTTTTGTTGTAAGGACCCATGGGCTTGGGAAATATTTTTTAAGTTAAACCAATGCATAGGTCGGTTAGCCTGTTAATTAGGCGTAAATTTAATTTCATTCTAGTTTCTCTATATCAACTTTTTGCTGAGATATCTGACTTTGAATCAAAAAAGATCCTTTTGCCTTTGATCATAGATACCTTAGCAACCAATGATTGCACAGTAAACTTTAGGGCAGCCTTAGAAACTTCAGTAAATTTCCTACAAGACCCTTTAATGATTAGTTGAGAAAAATTTTCTTTTCACCCTCAATACTGATTTGAAAAAAGTACAAAAAAACGACTTTTTAGGTTGTCTTAGTAAATCTACCGTTACTTTACAAATATTGATGAAAAGACTAACGTTGCCAAGTCATTTTACAGTTTAATGTGCTCCTAATAGCCCTGTATTATTGTCAAATTGATCCATCCAACCGTTTTTCCGGACAGATTGATCAAAGTTTTATAAAACAATTAAAGGAACAAGTGATCATCAAAATAAAAAAACGACTTTTTTACATTTTGCGTTAGTTATTTGTTAACCCTTAACGATCGTAAGATTTTTTTGCAATACTCACCCATAAGAGACGATAGAAAATTAAATAAAGTTCTGCAATATGACCAATTATTATGGAACTTGGCCATTTCTCATCCGATTTTAGTGAAATTTGGTGTGCGTTATTGAAATGGGATTCTAAAACGATTCGTGGATGAAGTTCTGGAAAATGGCCAACTAGGAAGGAACTTAGTAATTTCTTATCCGATTTTGATGAAATTCAGTATGTACGATGGAAATGGGATTCTAAACTGATTTTTGGATAAAGTTCTGGAATATGGCCAACTGGGATTTTTTGGAGTAGTGTAGTATAATACTATTTTACTATCTACCGTAGTCAGGTTTACACCGCATAAAATATTCATAAAACCAGAAAATTAAAACTAAATAATGACAAAGAATAACTTCAAAATACACAAAAACGTTTCTAGACTAATTTATCAATAATTCACTGTCAAAATTTTCCTTCTACAATAAAATAAAATAAAATATAACAGGTATTAAAATTTGATAACTATCAAATCAAAATATTATATTTTATTTTTGCTATTATACTATCAAAACATCGGCTTTACACCGAATAGCAAAATAATATTATACTATTTTGCTATTTGTAGTCTTACTTTGGCAATTTTACAACAACAATGCCGTGTATTTTCATTCCGGAATGAAGAGTTTCATTCCGCTGAGAAGTAGGAATAGCAAAATTCCCTTCTTCTCGTAGTTGTAGTGTTTACTACACTAGAGTAAAACTATTACATATATTTAGTTTTATGAGTTGGTATTAAATAAAAATTTTCAATTTTTCGATAAATCAGAATTTTAAATTTTGTTAATTATCATTTAGAATTATTATACTTTATTCAATAATTTGTCATCACTATTTTATATTTGTTAAAATTCTAAATAATAAATTATATTTTAGAGCTTGGTACCAACTGTTGAAAGTAAAACAAAAAATTATTCTGAAGAAGAATTGCTCTTACTTTGGGCAAAATTTCATTCCTATCCGGGTAGGAATAACTTTTACCAAAGTAAGACGGCAAATATTGAAACAAAAGATGTTGTGTTTGTCATGTTGTATATTTTAATTATACAAACATGTTTTTATCTTTAGATTTTTAACTATATTTTATTATTAATTTCAGTTTTTACTTATTACAATATTTCAATCTTAAACAAAATATAAACATTAATTCAAATCTAAACGTTCATTTATATTTATCTGTTTATCATAACTCATAAGTATTAATTAATTAATTAAATTAACTTAAATTAAAATTCTTCTTCTTAAATTAATTAATATTGAATATAATCTTTTAAATAGTTTGGTTTTCTTATTACTCTTTTCGGCCTATTTGATTCATTATTTTCAACTTTATTTGACCTTATGCTTTGGTTCATTACAACATTATTTTGATCATTGTTAAAATTACTATTTACATCATTACTTATGGAATTATTTAATTCATTACTATTATTTGAACCCTTAACTTTGCTACTACTACTACTTAATTCTAAGTGTTTATACAACATTTCATCAATGTCCTGAGAAACATCAAATTTTTCTATTCCACTATGCCTTCTTAAATGACACCTGTTTCTAGTTAATATTTTATTATCACCTCTCAGTACTTCGTATTGTCTTGGATTTTGGGTTTTTTGATAAACAATAGCAGGATCCCACTGCCTATTTTTATTACTAATTCTTACTCTTATCACCTACCATAAATTCAGATAAATTTTTTGCATTCCTATCGTAATATTTCTTCTGCACAACTTGTCTTTCTTTTAATTTTTGTTGAGTCATTTTAAATTTATTACTATCTTGTCTTTGAAAATGAGGTAGAATTCCCCTAACTGTTCTTCCATATAACAGTTCATCCTCATTATCAAAATCTGCTTTCTTAAGTATATTTTTAAGTGTTTGAATATGCCGTTCAGCCATTCCATTGCTACGGTGATAATGAGGACTTGACATAATGTGTTTAAAATTATAATCCTTAGCAAAATCTTTAAATTGTCTGCAATTATACTGTGGACCTCCATCACTATGTAGTTCATATGGTATACCATGGCGTGCAAACATAGATTTTAACGAATTTATTGTTGTTGAACTGTACATATCAGACAATGGTGATACTTCTATATACTTTGAAAAATAATCAATTACCATTATGTAATTTTGATTTTTGAAGTAAAATATATCCGTTCCTACTGTCCTCCAGGGACCATCTGGTACATCCATTGGCATTAATTTTTCTTTAACATTTACTTTTTGAAAATTTAAACACGTTTGGCAATTTTCAATCATTTCTTCAATATCTTTATTCATTCCTGGCCAAAATACTATCTGACGTGCTCTGCTTTTTGTTTTTTGAATTCCCATATGATTATAATGCATTTTTGTTAACATTTCTTTTCTTAATTTCATAGGTATCACAACCCTATTTTCTTTCCAAACCAAATTTTCATCTACATATAATGTTTCTCTATATGTATGGTACGGTTTTAATATCGCAGGCACGTTTTGTTTATTCTCTGGCCAAATATTTGCAATAAACTTTCTTAACATTGATAATTCTAAATCAACTTTTGACTCATTCTTTAACTCTTCTAGTTTCGAGTCAGACATGTTTTCTAACAAATTAATTAATAATATTGACATTTCATTCATTTCTTGATTAGCCTCTTCTTCCTCTAAGTGAGCTCGTGATAACATATCTGATATCCACATCTCCTTTCTCGGTTTGTATACTAAATTCAAATCATATGGTTGTAATTTCATTTTCATTTTCTGTATAGTCTGACAGGAACTTCTGCCAATGTTTTTTTTAAAATTGATATTAACGGACGAAAGGGGAATAAAGATTCATCTGGCATTGTTGGCCTTGATGAGCGTCTGCTGTCCCATTGGCAGCACTAAACAATCGACACAGATTGACAATTTCAAACATCCCACTGGTAATCTATCTTGACTAAATCATTAAGTTGTAGTAAATTGTGCGATATAATCTGAATACGTATTGGGAAGAAAGAACTCATGCAGACCGCCTCATAAGCGGCCTTGCAATTATGTGTGGTAAAATACATTCAACGACAAATACGGAGAAATTCAATTGTGAAGTAATAATTTAGAAACTACGATCCCAAATGAGTAGAATAAATTAGGAAAATCAGTTATCATCTAATAAAGAAGTAACAAGAACGAAGCGGGAAATTGGTGACACAACAGTGCTAGTGTTAGGTGACCTGCTTGGAATATTAACTCAGAGAGAAGCAAGCCAATATAAAGTAAATTTTCAAACTATAGAAGCCAATGAAGATCATTTATTACAGCTTACAGCTAATTAAGAATAATACCTCAATAATTGATAACACTGTAAACATCTTCAAACATAGTCAAATTGCCACAATACAAGCAATTAGTAACATTCAAAGCATAAATGATACACGTATAATGGAACAATAGGTAACTATTGACCATTTTGATGACATCCATTGAGCTACTCGACGCCGCTGAAAATTTACGAGATGAACAGGAAGTACTGCTAGATGTTATACACAAATACAATGCACACCTCAACATGCTGCATCAACATTTATTGCAGCCCTCAGAGAATATATACCAGTTACCTTAACATTTCGACATTTGTCAGAAGAACTCCTTTAGAAATGCGGTTTAATATTTATACGAACCTTATATATGGAAACCGCCATTTCGTATAAGGTCATGGGAAATAGCACTTATTGATATTGATTTATTTATAACATTGCCAAGAAAGAATATAAAAATAAAAAAACAACGTCAGTTCGAATCGAAATCGAAACTTCATGCGTCAACACGTTCTTCCTCAAAAACAAAGCTTTCTATAGCAACATTAATTTGCTCTAAAATGGTTGATGAATTTAGGAGAATTAACTTAAATGATTCCGCTTTTATTAAACTTTATTGAATATTATTTTGTCGATAATGATTTATGATGTTATGCATCACAATTTTTATAAACCAACGTTAGTTTTGTTAAATCATTCATAAAACAGTACTTTTATTCATTAGAACAGAATTAGAACAAAATTTCAAATACTGTGGTGAAATATAGTGCATAACTGGTTACAAGAAACACCGTGCGCTTTGACGTTCGCCAACTATTGGCAACATGTTGGGTAAAATCAACACGTTGAGAGCTGAACGCACATGATACATTCAAAATTTCATGGCAAGGTGATTATTTAAATGTCATTTTTACCATCGGTATATTTTTGATGCCAACATGATGGGAGACCTGAATGCGCCCAATGTGATGAATTTATCTCATCAGTAATTTTTAAAGCTCCATATATTGTGATGACTGAAAGCGCAAATTGATACAATAAATTCACTAAACAACATTGATAAAGGTGATATAAGTGTAAAAGAATATGAAAATAAACTGCACTCGCTGACGATCCAACGTTTTACGCAAGAAATTCTAGCATCATCATTATATATGAGTAGATTGTCTTTAAAATCTGAAAAGTAAAGACAATTCAAAACATGTTTTATTTATAAATTGATAAATTCACTTAACATACTTGCATACAGGTTGCTACATTTAATTTAGCAAAGCCGCCTACATTTAGCTCTGCAGGTGATTGTCCTCGTAGTACCATTAATACTACAAGTTTTTGAAGATGGACCGGCAATAAATACCAGCTCATGCCATAAATGATATCCGAAGCTTTATCATTCTGAAATTTAACAAATTACAACTCCATTGGCAACAACAATTGTATAGTATACCTGCACAGTTACGACCGTTCCTAAAGTGCAATACTGAAGCAGCTGGAATAAACCACAAAGAGCAATAAATGGTCCTACGATCCATTTACGCCATAATGTCAATAATATAGACAGGGTGATGCAACTAGCGCTAGTAAACAGCTGTGTCATACATAATGGTGAATATGTCGCGTCCACCATTTCAATGTACAAAATATAATCTTGGTGCGCTTGAATACATTCATAGAACTGTGTCTGAATTGTCTGTAAATTTTGTGGTTCATTTTGTAGCATTTCGTTTAATTTGTCGACACGGCTTTTGAAAATATTAAGATAACCAATTGAATGAAGTACCAAGTAAAGAAACATGATATCAGCTGTCATTAAGGCTAATACGCCAACAGATACAAAGAACAAATGATGAACGGTATTAATTATATAACCGGTCGGTGACTGCCAATTAATAAACGGTAGATGAATTGGAAATATAGTGGCCAGAATACCATATCGTTTCCATAAAAGTATCGGCACTAAGGAATAAGTTATAGTTGCACCGTAAAATGAAATGACAAAACACTCAAATAAAATTGTGCTATAGAAAATTATTTTTTTGAGTACCGGGGCAATACTTGGATCATACTGATATTTTGCATGTAAAATGCGTACCGCATTAAATATATCACTATACTGGCCCGGATTATAAATGGCGGCATGTAATTTATGCATTCCCTGTGGATTAGATTTAGAATATAATAAAATAAATTAAAAAAACAAAATACAATTGCGGAATGCCTTAAAATACTCACTTGAAATACAGCACCCATAAGACAAGTAGCTTCCAACTTGATATTTATTGGTATATCCGTAAATAACATGATTATATAGGATAAAATCAAAGTGTGTGATACAATAATTGTCAAAAACAATTGCGGTTTAATTTTAAATCCAGGGTCTATAACATTGATTCCAATAAAGTTGAGACAGTTTCGTAAAATTTTTGTAAAATAAGCGTTAGCTTCAACGTTTTTACTTTTTTTAACTTTATTATGTGGAATGTTGTTTGTAAAATTCATTGCAGCGATTTACTTGAATAACTTCTGTCGACCTTTCTTGGCTTTATAACAATAAGTGAAAATATTATTTACCTGGAATTAGCAAATGCTTTATAGACGTCAATTTAATAGGCGTAAATACTTCGTCTATAATTTAGCTGGCAGGTTTGATGGATCATGTATAACATTATACCATGGTGTTACATTAAAAATGTAACTGATTTACTCACGGACGGAAATATTGATTAAAGTGTCAAATACAATATTTCACACCCCTCTCCCCGTATACATCATTTTATTCAAGAACACCTACTAAACATCAATAAATGATGTGCAATATTTTTTGCAGCGTAAATAAAGGCGGTTATCTCCAAAATAAGTATGATATACCTACTTTAATTGAGATGAGATGATCACGCTATTTGAATGAAATTACAAAAATTAATGAAATGTTAAAAATTTCCATTTTTTTTATTCATAATAATGTTTCAATGTGTTACAATTTTAAACTGAAGCGTTTCCAATACATAAATAAGGTCGGATTTATATTTAAAATGGTTTGTCTGTTCTTACGGAAATTAGAAAGTTTTAAAAATAACAACTTTGTATTTAAATTTAAAATTCGTTTTTTCTCTGATTGTACTTGTTGATAATCAAGTTGTGGACAATTCCAGTAAACATACCACTAGCATATATTGTGATTTCTTTGAGTTTCCAAACGTTTATTTATTGTTGTGTGCAGAAATTTATCAAGATTTGCTCTCTGTTTGCTACATATCACAACAATGTTTGAACCAGATTTGCTATTCAGCTATTCAAAATTTATTGATATAAATTATTAAAACATATGTAATTAGCCAACTTAAAGGAAATACGTTTGCCAAATTATTTCTTCCCGCCTTAATATTTCATAAAGGCAGAAAGCTCCCGAGATAAATTACGGGCAGTATCAGAGCCTTCTCGAGTATAGAGCCATAATTATTATGACGTATTTTTGGAAGCTTTTTTAGTTGTATAACTTTTTACTTATTTCTATAGGAATTCATAGTAAAAATGGTGTTTTTTAGCTTCAAATTTTTCAATGAGAAAAATAAATATTGTAAACTATTTATACAAAAGTTTTCTACATAAATTTTATAAAAACACACAAGAAGGCTATATTGGTATTTAATAAATATTTATTAATTGCAGAACTATTGAAATTAAATTATTTCTAAAATATATTTTTCGAACTTGTAGTGGTATATAAATGCCGTAATATTTCACTTGGCCCTATTCCCGATAAAAACTTTCACTTCACTATTAAATCAATCTGACTCCAATTGATTTTACCACTACTTTAAGACAAACAATAACTCCAATGATTTAAATATAAATTTTATTTATCAAGAAGAAAATACAATTATTTTTCAGATTTTTTTTTGATTGAGAAGTTTACTAATCCTTGGCTCGATATATAATGATCAGCCCCGTTTTTAATATGTTTATTTTTTTTCGTTATTTTAGGAATACATACAATTTTATTTAATATTATATACAAAAATATTTATATACCTAATTAAGAATAACAATATAAATGTTTTTTGGTATTCTAAAATTTCGGAAGCAATAAACAAGACCGGATTTTTATGTACTGTATATTGCATGTGTCTTATGTACTTGTATACAATTTTCCATTATTTATTATATAAATATATAGGGAGCAGGTGGGTACGGTGTATTACTAATTATTACTTTAATCATTTAATATAGCGTTTTTGGAAAACCCTGTATCACTCATCCCGCAGATGTGGTCCCCATCGATTAGAAATTTAAGGTGTCTCTCTAAAAGTAAACATCCCAACAAACCATAAACGAAAAATGTATACATTATGAGCGCACGTACTGTTACTTTATGGATACACTTGCAACCGTACATTTCACAAGAATCATGCGAAATGTACGCGGTTTGGGGAATGATTATGTGCAAAGCTGAATGCATACTGAACGCATGCTTTGTAACTCAAAGGCTTTCGTTTTTACAAAAATGTAGCTGTAAGTATACACATACATTTTATTAACAGACGATACATTTTTTGTGGCAATGCGAGTGTGCTATATGCATACATATACCTAACATTGCGACTGAACTTCTTTCTTGCGAGTGAAAATGCGCAATTACCTACACAGTCACAAAATATTCTCGTTTCATTCTGATTATACATAAAATTCACTTTGATTATACAGACTTTAAAAAATAATAATCAATGACTTTTATAATGTCCATATTTTGAAACATTATAATTCATAAATATAATAAAATAAGATTACTTACTGTCTAATAAAAAAAACATTATTTGTAAAAATTAATGCAATCGCATATTTATAGTAAATGGAACCGTTCTACTTCTAAAAACGCAAGGGGCTTCAAAATTATTCGTCATTAAAAAAAAAATTATATTATACATTTTTTTAACCTAAAATAATCAGTAATTCGGTATACAACAACAAATTAAAATGGCGATATTATCAGAAATTAATTAGGTGCTAATAGTTTTTTAAATGTGTGCTTAAAGTAAAAATATAACGTTCACGATGGCCATAATGACTTTATGTGAACATTTCCGCGATAAAATTCTCAAAATTTCCCGAAATGGTACCGAAATGTAAACCTAAGGTGACAGTTTTGAATTAACGAAATATTTTGAAAATTTTGACAGTTTTGCGAACATTTAGTTATAATCCTTTTACAAATAAGACAAAATGACATTGAAAAGCGTGCGTAAGATAAAAATTTTTAATGTTGACTTTACGCATACATTATTGCAGTGAGAAATTAGTCAAAATGACACAAAATAATACCGAAGCGTATGCGTTAGGTGACAATTTCCTTTACTAAAATGTGTTTTGTAATTTGCGACTTTATGCGAACATTTCAGTGATAAACCTTCCAAAATAATGCAAAATGATACTGAAATATACACTTAAAGTGAAAAAGACAATACTGACCTTATGCATACATTTTAGTGGCAAATTAGTCTAAATAACACAAAATAATACCGAAACGTTTGCGTAAGGTGACAATTGCCAACAATTAAAATGATTTTCGTACTTTGCGCCTTTATGCGAACATTTCAGAAATAAATCTTCCTAAATAATGCAAAATGATACTGAAATGTGTACTTAATGTGACAATGCATTTTATAATTTGCGACTGTAACGGAAATTTACTGTTAAATGTGTATTTATTCGGATGTTCTTTTTTGGAGTATATACAAATTAATATTATAAATTAAATCTTAAAACCAATAAAAATACATTTTAAAACGGCTTTTCGTTTAGATACTTAAAAATTAATGGACGTCACTGACTGCAAATTTTGCTCTGAAATTGTAGTCACCATGTACCCAACCAATAAGGCATTTTTTCATTAGCCCGCAATCTCCAACAAATGCAACAAATCCGCCAAATGCAATAAATCATAGAATTTTCGACTAAATTCACTGATTGAAGATCGATTAAAGGCGTCCTCTCCTTATGGTGGTCTTCATCGGTTTGGTTGCGAAACTTTAAATATGTCGTTAAAGTACAAATAATTCTCGGAAAACTCATATGTCGCCCTCTGTAATAATCGTACTCACCGATAACCTCGCATTTTTCAGCACTTTAATAAACGATTTTGATCAGCACTTTAATAAACGTTTTCGGAGGAATGACAGTTTCAATTCACATTTTGGTTAATGATGCGACATGATGCGAAAGCATGATTATTGGTGACATTGTATGCGTACATTACGGTTGTGATGCAACCAAAGCTACGAATTTTCAAATCAAAAAGCATGAAACCAAATATAACCTTATTGAAGCCATAAGTACTTATTTAGTTTTACAAATCACTCTTTAGTCACCGTAAAGTCGCCGTGTTTTCTTATTGAGAGCAAAATATTACTAAGTTCTTAAATTTGTGTATGCTTATGTACGGGTTTGGTTAGTTGGGCTGCCTTTTACTTGGCCTACACATTTTTCCGAAATGACTTTTCCCTTGCATTTTTTGCAAATTTGACGATAAGCCGGACAGTTCCTACGTCCATGTGTGGCTCCGCACCTTACTACGACTTATTATTTTTAGGTTGAATGAAATTATCGTGTTTGTATTGGTGTTTGTTGATTGAGATTGATGTTTGTAGAGTGCCCACAACCGGAGACTCTCTCCTACTAAAATATTTATACTCCAACAAAAGATGGAAATGAAAAAAAATGACACTTAAAGAATCACATAGCCATGCAATTTTGAATGTATCATGTGTGTTCAGGTCTCAACGTGTTGATTTTACCCAACATGTTCGCTTGCCTGAATGCGCCCATTGCCAATTAAAAACTAAATTGATGTCAAAAATTTGACATGTTTACGATTATTTTCAGTTTGACACTGTTGTTTTAAGGATGTTTCACGTAAAAAAAATTGTTCCTTTGCCTACACCACAAAAATTAAAATATACTGTACGTTCATTTTAAGCAATACCAAAGCATTTATGGATCAAATTAGACTTTCGTTTCGTACACAGATTCGTATCGTATTCAGAAATAGGGACCCTGTTTCCTTATTCGTATCGTTTGTCACGTTGTAAAAAATCAACGCAATACGTTATATATTTCAAATCGAAATCGTATTGATGTGCTTAACCCTAAAGCTCTTAACATGTTAAGTAAATATGTAAACAAAAACAAGTATAAAAATATAACGGGATTATTTTCGAAAAAAATGTGTTTGTTCTTTTCCTCGTAAAGTTAGCGGAAAATTGAAATTAAAAAAATTACCACGCTTAAATAAAAATGTTTTGTATAAATACACGATAAATAAAAAATAGAGACTGTCAGGCTCTTGTTAAGAGGTTTAGGGTTAAATAAAATAAAATTGAAATTATTAAGAGTTTAATATGTATTGCATATAATTCGCTAATACTTCGACTGCAAGGTTGTTTTCTATATCTGTACCTCGGAAGCATAGGACACCATGTCACAAATACAAAATTCGTTGTATTAACTGAAACAAGATTTTTTCATCAATTTTTTGTTTTTTACATTAACGTTATTTTACTAGATTTTCAATTTTTCGATAAATCAGAATTTTAAATTTTGTTAATTATCATTTAGAATCATTATACTTTATTCAATAATTTGTCATCACTATTTTATATTTGTTAAAATTCTAAATAATAAATTACATTTTAGAGCTTGGTACCAACTGTTGAAAGTAAAAACAAAAAATTATTTTGAAGAAGAATTGTTCTTACTTTGGGCAAAATTTCATTCCTATCCGGATAGGAATAACTTTTACCAAAGTAAGACGGCAACTAATTTGAAACAAGTGTAGTCTTATGCCGTCTTACTTTGGTAAAAGTTATTCCTATCCAGATAGGAATGAAATTTTGCCCAAAGTAAGAACAATTATTCTTCAGAATAATTTTTTTTTTTTACTTTCAACAGTTGGTACCAAGCTCTAAAATTAATTTATTATTTAGAATTTTAAAAATTATTAAATAGTGATAACAAATTATTGAATAAAGTATAACATAACATTGCCGCCCCGGTGGCACAGTGGTTAGCATGCTTGCTTTAAGCTCCGGAGGTCCCGGGTTCGATTCCCGGCGGGTGATGAAAAAATTACGGCTGGTTAATGTAGGATATTTGAATTAATCACTCATTATCCGTTAATAAAATGATTACGAAACTTCATAATGAAGCGGCCAAATCCCTCCATGGGATGTAGCGCCAGCGAAAAAAAAAAAAAAAAAAATAACATAATTAATTCCAAATGATAATTAACAAAATTAAAAATTCTGATTTATCGAAAAATTGATAATTGTTATTTAATACCAACTCATAAAACTAAATATTATGTAATATATGTACTCTAGTTGTAAACACTACCACTACGAGAAGAAGAGAATTTTGCTATTCTAACTTCTTAGCGGAATGAAACTCTTCATTCCGGAATGAAAATACACGGCATTGTTGTTGTAAAATTGCCAAAGTAAGACTACATTACTTTGGCAAATTTACAACAACAATGCCGTGTATTTTCAGTCCGGAATGAAGGTTGATTTATACTATCCTTTCAGCGCAGCGCAGTATCGTTTCGTTTCCTACAAAAAAAACATTGTTACATGTTTTTACTATTAGAGTATTTATACTATCGTTTCGTTTCCTTTCCTTATCGTTCCGAATCCTACAGACATTGTAAAAAAGAATGTTTGTAGGAATCGCGCGGAAGCGAAACTGCTCCGAACAAATGCGAATCAAAACGATTACATTTTTTTTTTGTATCTCTAATCTCTTCATGTTTGGTATTATATTATTAATGTATTTTCAGAAATTATTTAGTCTACAACTCTACCTACACTGAACACTCAGTTCGGTTGTTAGCATGTGATGTATGATGAATGAAATATGATTTATATCAAAACGAGGTCTTGCTTTTTTTAAGATATTTATAAAGGTTTATAAGTTAAAATTGTTTAAATTTTGATAAATAGTCAAGCATTCACACATCATACATATAAGTACATAAGTATGTAGATCTACTCGCCAAATAGGTTTTACTTTTCGCCAAAAAGTTTTTACTTTTTATCTTGTGTTGTAATTGTAAACACATCGAATAAACACGAAACATCCAGCGAGAAAATACGAACCAAATGTATGAGCTGAAACGCGCGTATAGTATAAATCTATAAATACTCGATGTATGATACTGAACGATACTGCGCTGCGCGGAAAGGATAGTATAAATCAACCTTGAAGAGTTTCATTCCGCTGAGAAGAAGGAGGAGAAAAATTCTCTTCTTCACCTATACTGGCTTTACACCGTAGAATAAAACCATAAAAATAGTATTATACTACACTGCTCCAAAAAATTAAAGGAACACTAATTTTTTTCAATTTTTTTAGTGTTTTTTGAAGAGCTGTATCTTTGTAAAATACGGTCGTACAGAGATGAAAAGAAAAGCATTTTAAAGCTTCGAATCTATAGTTTTGAGACTTTTGAGAGGAAAATTTTTGTGAGATACCGTTATCACGCAATCATAAGAAAGAGCACGAAAAAAAAAATTCGATTTTTTTTTTTTTTTGTTGTAAGGACCCATGGGCTTGGGAAATATTTTTTAAGTTAAACCAATGCATAGGTCGGTTAGCCTGTTAATTAGGCGTAAATTTAATTTCATTCTAGTTTCTCTATATCAACTTTTTGCTGAGATATCTGACTTTGAATCAAAAAAGATCCTTTTGCCTTTGATCATAGATACCTTAGCAACCAATGATTGCACAGTAAACTTTAGGGCAGCCTTAGAAACTTCAGTAAATTTCCTACAAGACCCTTTAATGATTAGTTGAGAAAAATTTTCTTTTCACCCTCAATACTGATTTGAAAAAAGTACAAAAAAACGACTTTTTAGGTTGTCTTAGTAAATCTACCGTTACTTTACAAATATTGATGAAAAGACTAACGTTGCCAAGTCATTTTACAGTTTAATGTGCTCCTAATAGCCCTGTATTATTGTCAAATTGATCCATCCAACCGTTTTTCCGGACAGATTGATCAAAGTTTTATAAAACAATTAAAGGAACAAGTGATCATCAAAATAAAAAAACGACTTTTTTACATTTTGCGTTAGTTATTTGTTAACCCTTAACGATCGTAAGATTTTTTTGCAATACTCACCCATAAGAGACGATAGAAAATTAAATAAAGTTCTGCAATATGACCAATTATTATGGAACTTGGCCATTTCTCATCCGATTTTAGTGAAATTTGGTGTGCGTTATTGAAATGGGATTCTAAAACGATTCGTGGATGAAGTTCTGGAAAATGGCCAACTAGGAAGGAACTTAGTAATTTCTTATCCGATTTTGATGAAATTCAGTATGTACGATGGAAATGGGATTCTAAACTGATTTTTGGATAAAGTTCTGGAATATGGCCAACTGGGATTTTTTGGAGTAGTGTAGTATAATACTATTTTACTATCTACCGTAGTCAGGTTTACACCGCATAAAATATTCATAAAACCAGAAAATTAAAACTAAATAATGACAAAGAATAACTTCAAAATACACAAAAACGTTTCTAGACTAATTTATCAATAATTCACTGTCAAAATTTTCCTTCTACAATAAAATAAAATAAAATATAACAGGTATTAAAATTTGATAACTATCAAATCAAAATATTATATTTTATTTTTGCTATTATACTATCAAAACATCGGCTTTACACCGGATAGCAAAATAATATTATACTATTTTGCTATTTGTAGTCTTACTTTGGCAATTTTACAACAACAATGCCGTGTATTTTCATTCCGGAATGAAGAGTTTCATTCCGCTGAGAAGTAGGAATAGCAAAATTCCCTTCTTCTCGTAGTTGTAGTGTTTACTACACTAGAGTAAAACTATTACATATATTTAGTTTTATGAGTTGGTATTAAATAAAAATTTTCAATTTTTCGATAAATCAGAATTTTAAATTTTGTTAATTATCATTTAGAATTATTATACTTTATTCAATAATTTGTCATCACTATTTTATATTTGTTAAAATTCTAAATAATAAATTATATTTTAGAGCTTGGTACCAACTGTTGAAAGTAAAACAAAAAATTATTCTGAAGAAGAATTGCTCTTACTTTGGGCAAAATTTCATTCCTATCCGGGTAGGAATAACTTTTACCAAAGTAAGACGGCAAATATTGAAACAAAAGATGTTGTGTTTGTCATGTTGTATATTTTAATTATACAAACATGTTTTTATCTTTAGATTTTTAACTATATTTTATTATTAATTTCAGTTTTTACTTATTACAATATTTCAATCTTAAACAAAATATAAACATTAATTCAAATCTAAACGTTCATTTATATTTATCTGTTTATCATAACTCATAAGTATTAATTAATTAATTAAATTAACTTAAATTAAAATTCTTCTTCTTAAATTAATTAATATTGAATATAATCTTTTAAATAGTTTGGTTTTCTTATTACTCTTTTCGGCCTATTTGATTCATTATTTTCAACTTTATTTGACCTTATGCTTTGGTTCATTACAACATTATTTTGATCATTGTTAAAATTACTATTTACATCATTACTTATGGAATTATTTAATTCATTACTATTATTTGAACCCTTAACTTTGCTACTACTACTACTTAATTCTAAGTGTTTATACAACATTTCATCAATGTCCTGAGAAACATCAAATTTTTCTATTCCACTATGCCTTCTTAAATGACACCTGTTTCTAGTTAATATTTTATTATCACCTCTCAGTACTTCGTATTGTCTTGGATTTTGGGTTTTTTGATAAACAATAGCAGGATCCCACTGCCTATTTTTATTACTAATTCTTACTCTTATCACCTACCATAAATTCAGATAAATTTTTTGCATTCCTATCGTAATATTTCTTCTGCACAACTTGTCTTTCTTTTAATTTTTGTTGAGTCATTTTAAATTTATTACTATCTTGTCTTTGAAAATGAGGTAGAATTCCCCTAACTGTTCTTCCATATAACAGTTCATCCTCATTATCAAAATCTGCTTTCTTAAGTATATTTTTAAGTGTTTGAATATGCCGTTCAGCCATTCCATTGCTACGGTGATAATGAGGACTTGACATAATGTGTTTAAAATTATAATCCTTAGCAAAATCTTTAAATTGTCTGCAATTATACTGTGGACCTCCATCACTATGTAGTTCATATGGTATACCATGGCGTGCAAACATAGATTTTAACGAATTTATTGTTGTTGAACTGTACATATCAGACAATGGTGATACTTCTATATACTTTGAAAAATAATCAATTACCATTATGTAATTTTGATTTTTGAAGTAAAATATATCCGTTCCTACTGTCCTCCAGGGACCATCTGGTACATCCATTGGCATTAATTTTTCTTTAACATTTACTTTTTGAAAATTTAAACACGTTTGGCAATTTTCAATCATTTCTTCAATATCTTTATTCATTCCTGGCCAAAATACTATCTGACGTGCTCTGCTTTTTGTTTTTTGAATTCCCATATGATTATAATGCATTTTTGTTAACATTTCTTTTCTTAATTTCATAGGTATCACAACCCTATTTTCTTTCCAAACCAAATTTTCATCTACATATAATGTTTCTCTATATGTATGGTACGGTTTTAATATCGCAGGCACGTTTTGTTTATTCTCTGGCCAAATATTTGCAATAAACTTTCTTAACATTGATAATTCTAAATCAACTTTTGACTCATTCTTTAACTCTTCTAGTTTCGAGTCAGACATGTTTTCTAACAAATTAATTAATAATATTGACATTTCATTCATTTCTTGATTAGCCTCTTCTTCCTCTAAGTGAGCTCGTGATAACATATCTGATATCCACATCTCCTTTCTCGGTTTGTATACTAAATTCAAATCATATGGTTGTAATTTCATTTTCATTTTCTGTATAGTCTGACAGGAACTTCTGCCAATGTTTTTTTTAAAATTGATATTAACGGACGAAAGGGGAATAAAGATTCATCTGGCATTGTTGGCCTTGATGAGCGTCTGCTGTCCCATTGGCAGCACTAAACAATCGACACAGATTGACAATTTCAAACATCCCACTGGTAATCTATCTTGACTAAATCATTAAGTTGTAGTAAATTGTGCGATATAATCTGAATACGTATTGGGAAGAAAGAACTCATGCAGACCGCCTCATAAGCGGCCTTGCAATTATGTGTGGTAAAATACATTCAACGACAAATACGGAGAAATTCAATTGTGAAGTAATAATTTAGAAACTACGATCCCAAATGAGTAGAATAAATTAGGAAAATCAGTTATCATCTAATAAAGAAGTAACAAGAACGAAGCGGGAAATTGGTGACACAACAGTGCTAGTGTTAGGTGACCTGCTTGGAATATTAACTCAGAGAGAAGCAAGCCAATATAAAGTAAATTTTCAAACTATAGAAGCCAATGAAGATCATTTATTACAGCTTACAGCTAATTAAGAATAATACCTCAATAATTGATAACACTGTAAACATCTTCAAACATAGTCAAATTGCCACAATACAAGCAATTAGTAACATTCAAAGCATAAATGATACACGTATAATGGAACAATAGGTAACTATTGACCATTTTGATGACATCCATTGAGCTACTCGACGCCGCTGAAAATTTACGAGATGAACAGGAAGTACTGCTAGATGTTATACACAAATACAATGCACACCTCAACATGCTGCATCAACATTTATTGCAGCCCTCAGAGAATATATACCAGTTACCTTAACATTTCGACATTTGTCAGAAGAACTCCTTTAGAAATGCGGTTTAATATTTATACGAACCTTATATATGGAAACCGCCATTTCGTATAAGGTCATGGGAAATAGCACTTATTGATATTGATTTATTTATAACATTGCCAAGAAAGAATATAAAAATAAAAAAACAACGTCAGTTCGAATCGAAATCGAAACTTCATGCGTCAACACGTTCTTCCTCAAAAACAAAGCTTTCTATAGCAACATTAATTTGCTCTAAAATGGTTGATGAATTTAGGAGAATTAACTTAAATGATTCCGCTTTTATTAAACTTTATTGAATATTATTTTGTCGATAATGATTTATGATGTTATGCATCACAATTTTTATAAACCAACGTTAGTTTTGTTAAATCATTCATAAAACAGTACTTTTATTCATTAGAACAGAATTAGAACAAAATTTCAAATACTGTGGTGAAATATAGTGCATAACTGGTTACAAGAAACACCGTGCGCTTTGACGTTCGCCAACTATTGGCAACATGTTGGGTAAAATCAACACGTTGAGAGCTGAACGCACATGATACATTCAAAATTTCATGGCAAGGTGATTATTTAAATGTCATTTTTACCATCGGTATATTTTTGATGCCAACATGATGGGAGACCTGAATGCGCCCAATGTGATGAATTTATCTCATCAGTAATTTTTAAAGCTCCATATATTGTGATGACTGAAAGCGCAAATTGATACAATAAATTCACTAAACAACATTGATAAAGGTGATATAAGTGTAAAAGAATATGAAAATAAACTGCACTCGCTGACGATCCAACGTTTTACGCAAGAAATTCTAGCATCATCATTATATATGAGTAGATTGTCTTTAAAATCTGAAAAGTAAAGACAATTCAAAACATGTTTTATTTATAAATTGATAAATTCACTTAACATACTTGCATACAGGTTGCTACATTTAATTTAGCAAAGCCGCCTACATTTAGCTCTGCAGGTGATTGTCCTCGTAGTACCATTAATACTACAAGTTTTTGAAGATGGACCGGCAATAAATACCAGCTCATGCCATAAATGATATCCGAAGCTTTATCATTCTGAAATTTAACAAATTACAACTCCATTGGCAACAACAATTGTATAGTATACCTGCACAGTTACGACCGTTCCTAAAGTGCAATACTGAAGCAGCTGGAATAAACCACAAAGAGCAATAAATGGTCCTACGATCCATTTACGCCATAATGTCAATAATATAGACAGGGTGATGCAACTAGCGCTAGTAAACAGCTGTGTCATACATAATGGTGAATATGTCGCGTCCACCATTTCAATGTACAAAATATAATCTTGGTGCGCTTGAATACATTCATAGAACTGTGTCTGAATTGTCTGTAAATTTTGTGGTTCATTTTGTAGCATTTCGTTTAATTTGTCGACACGGCTTTTGAAAATATTAAGATAACCAATTGAATGAAGTACCAAGTAAAGAAACATGATATCAGCTGTCATTAAGGCTAATACGCCAACAGATACAAAGAACAAATGATGAACGGTATTAATTATATAACCGGTCGGTGACTGCCAATTAATAAACGGTAGATGAATTGGAAATATAGTGGCCAGAATACCATATCGTTTCCATAAAAGTATCGGCACTAAGGAATAAGTTATAGTTGCACCGTAAAATGAAATGACAAAACACTCAAATAAAATTGTGCTATAGAAAATTATTTTTTTGAGTACCGGGGCAATACTTGGATCATACTGATATTTTGCATGTAAAATGCGTACCGCATTAAATATATCACTATACTGGCCCGGATTATAAATGGCGGCATGTAATTTATGCATTCCCTGTGGATTAGATTTAGAATATAATAAAATAAATTAAAAAAACAAAATACAATTGCGGAATGCCTTAAAATACTCACTTGGAATACAGCACCCATAAGACAAGTAGCTTCCAACTTGATATTTATTGGTATATCCGTAAATAACATGATTATATAGGATAAAATCAAAGTGTGTGATACAATAATTGTCAAAAACAATTGCGGTTTAATTTTAAATCCAGGGTCTATAACATTGATTCCAATAAAGTTGAGACAGTTTCGTAAAATTTTTGTAAAATAAGCGTTAGCTTCAACGTTTTTACTTTTTTTAACTTTATTATGTGGAATGTTGTTTGTAAAATTCATTGCAGCGATTTACTTGAATAACTTCTGTCGACCTTTCTTGGCTTTATAACAATAAGTGAAAATATTATTTACCTGGAATTAGCAAATGCTTTATAGACGTCAATTTAATAGGCGTAAATACTTCGTCTATAATTTAGCTGGCAGGTTTGATGGATCATGTATAACATTATACCATGGTGTTACATTAAAAATGTAACTGATTTACTCACGGACGGAAATATTGATTAAAGTGTCAAATACAATATTTCACACCCCTCTCCCCGTATACATCATTTTATTCAAGAACACCTACTAAACATCAATAAATGATGTGCAATATTTTTTGCAGCGTAAATAAAGGCGGTTATCTCCAAAATAAGTATGATATATACCTACTTTAATTGAGATGAGATGATCACGCTATTTGAATGAAATTACAAAAATTAATGAAATGTTAAAAATTTCCATTTTTTTTATTCATAATAATGTTTCAATGTGTTACAATTTTAAACTGAAGCGTTTCCAATACATAAATAAGGTCGGATTTATATTTAAAATGGTTTGTCTGTTCTTACGGAAATTAGAAAGTTTTAAAAATAACAACTTTGTATTTAAATTTAAAATTCGTTTTTTCTCTGATTGTACTTGTTGATAATCAAGTTGTGGACAATTCCAGTAAACATACCACTAGCATATATTGTGATTTCTTTGAGTTTCCAAACGTTTATTTATTGTTGTGTGCAGAAATTTATCAAGATTTGCTCTCTGTTTGCTACATATCACAACAATGTTTGAACCAGATTTGCTATTCAGCTATTCAAAATTTATTGATATAAATTATTAAAACATATGTAATTAGCCAACTTAAAGGAAATACGTTTGCCAAATTATTTCTTCCCGCCTTAATATTTCATAAAGGCAGAAAGCTCCCGAGATAAATTACGGGCAGTATCAGAGCCTTCTCGAGTATAGAGCCATAATTATTATGACGTATTTTTGGAAGCTTTTTTAGTTGTATAACTTTTTACTTATTTCTATAGGAATTCATAGTAAAAATGGTGTTTTTTAGCTTCAAATTTTTCAATGAGAAAAATAAATATTGTAAACTATTTATACAAAAGTTTTCTACATAAATTTTATAAAAACACACAAGAAGGCTATATTGGTATTTAATAAATATTTATTAATTGCAGAACTATTGAAATTAAATTATTTCTAAAATATATTTTTCGAACTTGTAGTGGTATATAAATGCCGTAATATTTCACTTGGCCCTATTCCCGATAAAAACTTTCACTTCACTATTAAATCAATCTGACTCCAATTGATTTTATCACTACTTTAAGACAAACAATAACTCCAATGATTTAAATATAAATTTTATTTATCAAGAAGAAAATACAATTATTTTTCAGATTTTTTTTTGATTGAGAAGTTTACTAATCCTTGGCTCGATATATAATGATCAGCCCCGTTTTTAATATGTTTATTTTTTTTCGTTATTTTAGGAACACATACAATTTTATTTAATATTATATACAAAAATATTTATATACCTAATTAAGAATAACAATATAAATGTTTTTTGGTATTCTAAAATTTCGGAAGCAATAAACAAGACCGGATTTTTATGTACTGTATATTGCATGTGTCTTATGTACTTGTATACAATTTTCCATTATTTATTATATAAATATATAGGGAGCAGGTGGGTACGGTGTATTACTAATTATTACTTTAATCATTTAATATAGCGTTTTTGGAAAACCCTGTATCACTCATCCCGCAGATGTGGTCCCCATCGATTAGAAATTTAAGGTGTCTCTCTAAAAGTAAACATCCCAACAAACCATAAACGAAAAATGTATACATTATGAGCGCACGTACTGTTACTTTATGGATACACTTGCAACCGTACATTTCACAAGAATCATGCGAAATGTACGCGGTTTGGGGAATGATTATGTGCAAAGCTGAATGCATACTGAACGCATGCTTTGTAACTCAAAGGCTTTCGTTTTTACAAAAATGTAGCTGTAAGTATACACATACATTTTATTAACAGACGATACATTTTTTGTGGCAATGCGAGTGTGCTATATGCATACATATACCTAACATTGCGACTGAACTTCTTTCTTGCGAGTGAAAATGCGCAATTACCTACACAGTCACAAAATATTCTCGTTTCATTCTGATTATACATAAAATTCACTTTGATTATACAGACTTTAAAAAATAATAATCAATGACTTTTATAATGTCCATATTTTGAAACATTATAATTCATAAATATAATAAAATAAGATTACTTACTGTCTAATAAAAAAAACATTATTTGTAAAAATTAATGCAATCGCATATTTATAGTAAATGGAACCGTTCTACTTCTAAAAACGCAAGGGGCTTCAAAATTATTCGTCATTAAAAAAAAAATTATATTATACATTTTTTTAACCTAAAATAATCAGTAATTCGGTATACAACAACAAATTAAAATGGCGATATTATCAGAAATTAATTAGGTGCTAATAGTTTTTTAAATGTGTGCTTAAAGTAAAAATATAACGTTCACGATGGCCATAATGACTTTATGTGAACATTTCCGCGATAAAATTCTCAAAATTTCCCGAAATGGTACCGAAATGTAAACCTAAGGTGACAGTTTTGAATTAACGAAATATTTTGAAAATTTTGACAGTTTTGCGAACATTTAGTTATAATCCTTTTACAAATAAGACAAAATGACATTGAAAAGCGTGCGTAAGATAAAAATTTTTAATGTTGACTTTACGCATACATTATTGCAGTGAGAAATTAGTCAAAATGACACAAAATAATACCGAAGCGTATGCGTTAGGTGACAATTTCCTTTACTAAAATGTGTTTTGTAATTTGCGACTTTATGCGAACATTTCAGTGATAAACCTTCCAAAATAATGCAAAATGATACTGAAATATACACTTAAAGTGAAAAAGACAATACTGACCTTATGCATACATTTTAGTGGCAAATTAGTCTAAATAACACAAAATAATACCGAAACGTTTGCGTAAGGTGACAATTGCCAACAATTAAAATGATTTTCGTACTTTGCGCCTTTATGCGAACATTTCAGAAATAAATCTTCCTAAATAATGCAAAATGATACTGAAATGTGTACTTAATGTGACAATGCATTTTATAATTTGCGACTGTAACGGAAATTTACTGTTAAATGTGTATTTATTCGGATGTTCTTTTTTGGAGTATATACAAATTAATATTATAAATTAAATCTTAAAACCAATAAAAATACATTTTAAAACGGCTTTTCGTTTAGATACTTAAAAATTAATGGACGTCACTGACTGCAAATTTTGCTCTGAAATTGTAGTCACCATGTACCCAACCAATAAGGCATTTTTTCATTAGCCCGCAATCTCCAACAAATGCAACAAATCCGCCAAATGCAATAAATCATAGAATTTTCGACTAAATTCACTGATTGAAGATCGATTAAAGGCGTCCTCTCCTTATGGTGGTCTTCATCGGTTTGGTTGCGAAACTTTAAATATGTCGTTAAAGTACAAATAATTCTCGGAAAACTCATATGTCGCCCTCTGTAATAATCGTACTCACCGATAACCTCGCATTTTTCAGCACTTTAATAAACGATTTTGATCAGCACTTTAATAAACGTTTTCGGAGGAATGACAGTTTCAATTCACATTTTGGTTAATGATGCGACCATACCAGATCGCAGCGAGTAATTGTGTACATTATAGTGACGAATTATTTAATATGCATGCTTATATAATCATTTACGATTGAATACTCAAAAGCAATAATTTTCTGTGAAGCTACAGCCAAATTGAAACCATACGTTTACAGTTGAGTATCAGTTTTCTCATAAGTTGGTAAAAGCATGATTATTGGTGACATTGTATGCGTACATTACGGTTGTGATGCAACCAAAGCTACGAATTTTCAAATCAAAAAGCATGAAACCAAATATAACCTTATTGAAGCCATAAGTACTTATTTAGTTTTACAAATCACTCTTTAGTCACCGTAAAGTCGCCGTGTTTTCTTATTGAGAGCAAAATATTACTAAGTTCTTAAATTTGTGTATGCTTATGTACGGGTTTGGTTAGTTGGGCTGCCTTTTACTTGGCCTACACATTTTTCCGAAATGACTTTTCCCTTGCATTTTTTGCAAATTTGACGATAAGCCGGACAGTTCCTACGTCCATGTGTGGCTTCGCACCTTACTACGACTTATTATTTTTAGGTTGAATGAAATTATCGTGTTTGTATTGGTGTTTGTTGATTGAGATTGATGTTTGTAGAGTGCCCATAACCGGAGACTCTCTCCTACTAAAATATTTATACTCCAACAAAAGATGGAAATGAAAAAAAATGACACTTAAAGAATCACATAGCCATGCAATTTTGAATGTATCATGTGTGTTCAGGTCTCAACGTGTTGATTTTACCCAACATGTTCGCTTGCCTGAATGCGCCCATTGCCAATTAAAAACTAAATTGATGTCAAAAATTTGACATGTTTACGATTATTTTCAGTTTGACACTGTTGTTTTAAGGATGTTTCACGTAAAAAAAATTGTTCCTTTGCCTACACCACAAAAATTAAAATATACTGTACGTTCATTTTAAGCAATACCAAAGCATTTATGGATCAAATTAGACTTTCGTTTCGTACACAGATTCGTATCGTATTCAGAAATAGGGACCCTGTTTCCTTATTCGTATCGTTTGTCACGTTGTAAAAAATCAACGCAATACGTTATATATTTCAAATCGAAATCGTATTGATGTGCTTAACCCTAAAGCTCTTAACATGTTAAGTAAATATGTAAACAAAAACAAGTATAAAAATATAACGGGATTATTTTCGAAAAAAATGTGTTTGTTCTTTTCCTCGTAAAGTTAGCGGAAAATTGAAATTAAAAAAATTACCACGCTTAAATAAAAATGTTTTGTATAAATACACGATAAATAAAAAATAGAGACTGTCAGGCTCTTGTTAAGAGGTTTAGGGTTAAATAAAATAAAATTGAAATTATTAAGAGTTTAATATGTATTGCATATAATTCGCTAATACTTCGACTGCAAGGTTGTTTTCTATATCTGTACCTCGGAAGCATAGGACACCATGTCACAAATACAAAATTCGTTGTATTAACTGAAACAAGATTTTTTCATCAATTTTTTGTTTTTTACATTAACGTTATTTTACTAGATTTTCAATTTTTCGATAAATCAGAATTTTAAATTTTGTTAATTATCATTTAGAATCATTATACTTTATTCAATAATTTGTCATCACTATTTTATATTTGTTAAAATTCTAAATAATAAATTACATTTTAGAGCTTGGTACCAACTGTTGAAAGTAAAAACAAAAAATTATTTTGAAGAAGAATTGTTCTTACTTTGGGCAAAATTTCATTCCTATCCGGATAGGAATAACTTTTACCAAAGTAAGACGGCAACTAATTTGAAACAAGTGTAGTCTTATGCCGTCTTACTTTGGTAAAAGTTATTCCTATCCAGATAGGAATGAAATTTTGCCCAAAGTAAGAACAATTATTCTTCAGAATAATTTTTTTTTTTTACTTTCAACAGTTGGTACCAAGCTCTAAAATTAATTTATTATTTAGAATTTTAAAAATTATTAAATAGTGATAACAAATTATTGAATAAAGTATAACATAACATTGCCGCCCCGGTGGCACAGTGGTTAGCATGCTTGCTTTAAGCTCCGGAGGTCCCGGGTTCGATTCCCGGCGGGTGATGAAAAAATTACGGCTGGTTAATGTAGGATCTTTGAATTAATCACTCATTATCCGTTAATAAAATGATTACGAAACTTCATAATGAAGCGGCCAAATCCCTCCATGGGATGTAGCGCCAGCGAAAAAAAAAAAAAAAAAAATAACATAATTAATTCCAAATGATAATTAACAAAATTAAAAATTCTGATTTATCGAAAAATTGATAATTGTTATTTAATACCAACTCATAAAACTAAATATTATGTAATATATGTACTCTAGTTGTAAACACTACCACTACGAGAAGAAGAGAATTTTGCTATTCTAACTTCTTAGCGGAATGAAACTCTTCATTCCGGAATGAAAATACACGGCATTGTTGTTGTAAAATTGCCAAAGTAAGACTACATTACTTTGGCAAATTTACAACAACAATGCCGTGTATTTTCAGTCCGGAATGAAGGTTGATTTATACTATCCTTTCAGCGCAGCGCAGTATCGTTTCGTTTCCTACAAAAAAAACATTGTTACATGTTTTTACTATTAGAGTATTTATACTATCGTTTCGTTTCCTTTCCTTATCGTTCCGAATCCTACAGACATTGTAAAAAAGAATGTTTGTAGGAATCGCGCGGAAGCGAAACTGCTCCGAACAAATGCGAATCAAAACGATTACATTTTTTTTTGTATCTCTAATCTCTTCATGTTTGGTATTATATTATTAATGTATTTTCAGAAATTATTTAGTCTACAACTCTACCTACACTGAACACTCAGTTCGGTTGTTAGCATGTGATGTATGATGAATGAAATATGATTTATATCAAAACGAGGTCTTGCTTTTTTTAAGATATTTATAAAGGTTTATAAGTTAAAATTGTTTAAATTTTGATAAATAGTCAAGCATTCACACATACATATAAGTACATAAGTATGTAGATCTACTCGCCAAATAGGTTTTACTTTTCGCCAAAAAGTTTTTACTTTTTATCTTGTGTTGTAATTGTAAACACATCGAATAAACACGAAACATCCAGCGAGAAAATACGAACCAAATGTATGAGCTGAAACGCGCGTATAGTATAAATCTATAAATACTCGATGTATGATACTGAACGATACTGCGCTGCGCGGAAAGGATAGTATAAATCAACCTTGAAGAGTTTCATTCCGCTGAGAAGAAGGAGGAGAAAAATTCTCTTCTTCACCTATACTGGCTTTACACCGTAGAATAAAACCATAAAAATAGTATTATACTACACTGCTCCAAAAAATTAAAGGAACACTAATTTTTTTCAATTTTTTTAGTGTTTTTTGAAGAGCTGTATCTTTGTAAAATACGGTCGTACAGAGATGAAAAGAAAAGCATTTTAAAGCTTCGAATCTATAGTTTTGAGACTTTTGAGAGGAAAATTTTTGTGAGATACCGTTATCACGCAATCATAAGAAAGAGCACGAAAAAAAAAATTCGATTTTTTTTTTTTTTTGTTGTAAGGACCCATGGGCTTGGGAAATATTTTTTAAGTTAAACCAATGCATAGGTCGGTTAGCCTGTTAATTAGGCGTAAATTTAATTTCATTCTAGTTTCTCTATATCAACTTTTTGCTGAGATATCTGACTTTGAATCAAAAAAGATCCTTTTGCCTTTGATCATAGATACCTTAGCAACCAATGATTGCACAGTAAACTTTAGGGCAGCCTTAGAAACTTCAGTAAATTTCCTACAAGACCCTTTAATGATTAGTTGAGAAAAATTTTCTTTTCACCCTCAATACTGATTTGAAAAAAGTACAAAAAAACGACTTTTTAGGTTGTCTTAGTAAATCTACCGTTACTTTACAAATATTGATGAAAAGACTAACGTTGCCAAGTCATTTTACAGTTTAATGTGCTCCTAATAGCCCTGTATTATTGTCAAATTGATCCATCCAACCGTTTTTCCGGACAGATTGATCAAAGTTTTATAAAACAATTAAAGGAACAAGTGATCATCAAAATAAAAAAACGACTTTTTTACATTTTGCGTTAGTTATTTGTTAACCCTTAACGATCGTAAGATTTTTTTGCAATACTCACCCATAAGAGACGATAGAAAATTAAATAAAGTTCTGCAATATGACCAATTATTATGGAACTTGGCCATTTCTCATCCGATTTTAGTGAAAGTTGGTGTGCGTTATTGAAATGGGATTCTAAAACGATTCGTGGATGAAGTTCTGGAAAATGGCCAACTAGGAAGGAACTTAGTAATTTCTTATCCGATTTTGATGAAATTCAGTATGTACGATGGAAATGGGATTCTAAACTGATTTTTGGATAAAGTTCTGGAATATGGCCAACTGGGATTTTTTGGAGTAGTGTAGTATAATACTATTTTACTATCTACCGTAGTCAGGTTTACACCGCATAAAATATTCATAAAACCAGAAAATTAAAACTAAATAATGACAAAGAATAACTTCAAAATACACAAAAACGTTTCTAGACTAATTTATCAATAATTCACTGTCAAAATTTTCCTTCTACAATAAAATAAAATAAAATATAACAGGTATTAAAATTTGATAACTATCAAATCAAAATATTATATTTTATTTTTGCTATTATACTATCAAAACATCGGCTTTACACCGGATAGCAAAATAATATTATACTATTTTGCTATTTGTAGTCTTACTTTGGCAATTTTACAACAACAATGCCGTGTATTTTCATTCCGGAATGAAGAGTTTCATTCCGCTGAGAAGTAGGAATAGCAAAATTCCCTTCTTCTCGTAGTTGTAATGCTAACATTGATTCAGACCATTTCCTGGTAGTTGCTGAATTAAAATTTCGTCTATCAACCACATATAATCATCGCTTCCAGCGCATCACTCGTTGGAACACTGCGGCATTGAACGAGCAAGTTACCAGAACCACCTTCGGGATGACTGTATCAGAAATCTTGGAAAATAAACCACTTCCTGACTCCGTTCAAGAACAGTGGGACATTATCAAAACGGCGGTAACCGATGCCTCAAAGTCCACCATAGGCCAAAATCCGTCAAGGCCTAAAAATCTCTGGATTGATGATGATTGTATTGGTGCTATTCGGGAAAAAGATCGCGCACGACAACGAGATCTATCGCAAAGAACAAGGCAATCCCATAACGCCTACATGACTGCGAGGAGAATCGTTAATCGGCTATGTAGACGGAAGAAACGGGAATGGCATGAACAACAGGCACGCAACATCCAAAATTCTAGCCTGAGAGATAGATATCGTTGCATAAGAGAATTAGCTACGGACTTTCATCCACGTAGCAGCGCTATTCGCAACAAATCAGGCGAGTTGGAAATGGACACCAAAACCGTCCTCGAAGTGTGGCGAAATTACTTCTCCTCGCTTTTAAATAAACAGGCACCACCTTCCGAGCAACAACCTCTCTTGCTTCAACGCGATATTAACGTCGAGATGACACCACCACCTCCTCCATCATATGATGAAGTACGGAACGTGATATCGCAGATGAAAAATTACAAGACACCTGGTGAGGATGGTATCTGCAACGAAATGCTCAAATATGGCGGTGATTATCTGTTCTGCCGCATGTTTGAGCTAATATCAACAATTTGGTCTAGAGAAGAAATCCCAGTAGAGTGGAAGACGGCTCTAATATGTCCACTTCATAAAAAGGGAGATCGATTAAACTGCAACAACTATCGCGGTATAGCTTTGCTGAACACGGGCTACAAGGTTTTGGCTAACGTAGTCGCAGCAAAGTTATCAACTTATAGCGAGAGGATCTTGGGTGATTATCAATGTGGTTTTCGGCCAAATAGATCAACGACCGATCAAACTTTCACGCTGAGGATTTTGCTGGAGAAATGCTATGAAAAGGACATCCCTGTACACAGTCTATTCATAGATTTTCAACAGGCGTACGACAGCATTAAGAGGAATACGTTATGGAACGTATTGTCCTATCTGGGCATACCGTCAAAATTGGTTTCAATGTGCCAGCTCTTAATGGATGGCTCAATATGTAAGGTGCTAATAGAAGGCAAAATTTCGGATGCCTTCGAGATAACATCTGGAGTGCGGCAAGGAGACCCAATAGCTCAAACTCTATTCAATCTATCATTAGAGTATGTCATTCGTCAGCTTAATATAGCCCTGCGTAGCTGCCTGTATTATAAATCAACCCAGCTATTAGCATACGCTGACGATATTTGCATTCTGGGTCGCAACATCATCTCTCTGAAAGAAGTCCTCCTCCCGTTGGAATTAACAGCCCAACAAATAGGCCTTCAGATCAATGAAGCGAAGACCAAATACATGGTGACCGCGAGAAGGCAGACTCGTGGGGACTTCATTTCAGGAGATACTCAATATGAAAAGGTGAATGAGTTTAAATACCTAGGATCACTGATCACTGAGCAAAACTCCGTTTCTGTGGACATTTCATCGAGGATCGCAGCAGGCTACCGAGCATTTTACGCCAATATCAAAATTTTCAAGTCTCCTCATATATCGCGCAAAATAAAATTGGACATCTACAAGGCGCTGATAAGACCAGTTGTCACCTTTGGTTGCGAGTCTTGGACAAAACAGCGCAAAACATCCAGAAAATCGCTGTAACTGAGCGTAAGATGATAAGAAGAATTCTCGGTCCCATTAAAGAGGGAGCCACGTACAGAATGCGAATGAATCACGAGATCAGAAATGATCTCGATAAAGTCGACATCATAGGATTCATAAAATCGTCAAGGCTGAGATGGCTTGGGCACGTACTACGTTCACAAAATCGGACCACTAAACAGGCCTTGGAGTCGGCACCAGCGAAAGTAGGACCTCGTGGGAGACCACCTACCCGATGGATGGACGACGTTGAGAGGGACCTGTACACACTCGGTCACCGTGTCTGGCGTTCTCTTGTGGCGGATCGGATTATTTGGAGGAGCATCGTTGAGGCGGCCAAATCCCTTCATGGGATGTAGCGCCAGCGGAAGAAGAAGAAGAAGAATGAAGAGTTTCATTCCGCTGAGAAGTAGGAATAGCAAAATTCCCTTCTTCTCGTAGTTGTAGTGTTTACTACACTAGAGTAAAACTATTACATATATTTAGTTTTATGAGTTGGTATTAAATAAAAATTTTCAATTTTTCGATAAATCAGAATTTTAAATTTTGTTAATTATCATTTAGAATTATTATACTTTATTCAATAATTTGTCATCACTATTTTATATTTGTTAAAATTCTAAATAATAAATTATATTTTAGAGCTTGGTACCAACTGTTGAAAGTAAAACAAAAAATTATTCTGAAGAAGAATTGCTCTTACTTTGGGCAAAATTTCATTCCTATCCGGGTAGGAATAACTTTTACCAAAGTAAGACGGCAAATATTGAAACAAAAGATGTTGTGTTTGTCATGTTGTATATTTTAATTATACAAACATGTTTTTATCTTTAGATTTTTAACTATATTTTATTATTAATTTCAGTTTTTACTTATTACAATATTTCAATCTTAAACAAAATATAAACATTAATTCAAATCTAAACGTTCATTTATATTTATCTGTTTATCATAACTCATAAGTATTAATTAATTAATTAAATTAACTTAAATTAAAATTCTTCTTCTTAAATTAATTAATATTGAATATAATCTTTTAAATAGTTTGGTTTTCTTATTACTCTTTTCGGCCTATTTGATTCATTATTTTCAACTTTATTTGACCTTATGCTTTGGTTCATTACAACATTATTTTGATCATTGTTAAAATTACTATTTACATCATTACTTATGGAATTATTTAATTCATTACTATTATTTGAACCCTTAACTTTGCTACTACTACTACTTAATTCTAAGTGTTTATACAACATTTCATCAATGTCCTGAGAAACATCAAATTTTTCTATTCCACTATGCCTTCTTAAATGACACCTGTTTCTAGTTAATATTTTATTATCACCTCTCAGTACTTCGTATTGTCTTGGATTTTGGGTTTTTTGATAAACAATAGCAGGATCCCACTGCCTATTTTTATTACTAATTCTTACTCTTATCACCTACCATAAATTCAGATAAATTTTTTGCATTCCTATCGTAATATTTCTTCAGTAGATAAGCTATGCGGATACGGGCCCAAAATCGTATGGGATTTTACATGAAGGTCCAAAATTGCATTTTTTGGTATCTTTTCATATAAACGTCATCGAAGAGAGAGATAAACTGCAGAGATTAAACTTCAACTAGGAGAGAGAGAGAAAAAGCAAAGAGAATAAAAAGATTTGTACATAAAATAAGTCGAGAGTAGCTTTTATATAAACATCAACAATGAGAGAGAGAACAGCAAAGAGAATAAAAGATCTTTATATAAAATATGTATTTAAAACTGTGAGTAACTTTTCTTTATACAGAAAATATATTTTCTCTGAAATTTAACATATGTTAACTAGTGAGTAGAAACCCTAAACTGTATACGAGTATATTGTAATTACATAAGGAGCGTAAATTAATTTATTGCATATAATACGCATAATCTTCTCTCACTCTCAAGATATGTACGATATATTAAAAATATGATTTTAAGATAACTGATCTTGCGTGATATGACTTAAAAAGATACTGTTATTAAAAATAAAACAAATTGTTTAGATTAATTAAAATATATGATTCAACGTCAGTATAGTATATGTAGTCAACTCTCACTTAATGTAACAACAACAAAAACATGAATTCATATTTCGTAAAAATTAAAATTGTACTTTAAAATATTATAAACATAAAATCTGAAACAAAATAATAAAAACTAAATATGAAAATCTATATACATTAATGAACGACATTATTATTATTTTTCCCCTCGTTGGTGATAATTAAGTAAATAGCTATGAATATCTATATGTATGCGAGTTACATGAGAAAACGATATTAAGTATGATGTATTAAAAATGAGATCGATTAATAAATTAAATAATACAACACAGTAGTAAACTCTCACTCTCTTTCTCCAATATTCGTATAGAAACATAATTTAGCATATGATATTGAGATCGCCGACCTTGTGCGAGCATATGATCTAAAAGATACATTTTTTAAAAACAAATAAATTGTTCAGATTAATTAAAATGTAGGATGATTTAACATCAGTATAATATAATCAACTCTAAACATAAAATCTGAAACAAAACATAAAACTAAATATGAAAATATCTAATTGTAAATACGAACAATATCGTTAATATTTTTCTTCTGTTGCGATTATTAAGTACATAAGATTTCATGAGAAAGCGATATTAATTATGAGATTGATGAATGAATATGAAATAAAATAATAACATACAGTAGTAAACTCTCTCTCTCTCCATATTATCTTATAGAAAGAATAAGAATTAAGTTTACTGACCATGCATACATATGCTATATGATGTTACAAATTTGATTATTTAGAATATTAAAATGTATGGCAATTCAATTTGATGATGCAACAATTTTATTTATGACGAAATAATAATTTTTCTTTATCGCTGTCAATTATATTCAATTTACATAAGAACATATGCACGCTCATTTGATTATAAAACGAGATTAGCTAAAATGAAAAACAAAATAGATACTATAACACAGCTGTAAATTTTTTCTCTACATTATCTTATAGAAATATATAGAATAAGAATTAAGTTTACTGATCTTGCGTGCATATAAAAATAAAATTTATTAAAAACAAATCAATTACTTAGGTTAATTAAAATACAGGACGATGTAATATTTAGAACCTATCAAAATTATTATGTTGGTACACGAAATTTATATGTTTAGATGGCCCATTCAGTATGAAAGTCGTTTTATTTGTAGTTGCTTGATAAAGAATAAATCTATATAAATCTATCACAGATTATTATGTGAAGAATAAAAATATAGTTTAGTGTGGTCAAAATTAAATGTAAAATGAAAAGATCGTTATACATAAGTAATAAAACTCAATAATTCAAACTCTCTATAGATAAACAATTCAAATTCAATGTTCATATTATATTCAAGATATTATTAATCGGTCATATAAATTAATTGGATTTATATTTCGTATTTGTACTGACTTTACTAATCACGACTCATTGATTTTATTAATTAATTCTTTGATTTGTAGTATATTGGAGTATTGTTCGCCTATACGGAATCCTCAATATAAAGTGTACATCGACTCAATTGAAAGGGTACAACAAAAATTTACGCGATTTTTATCTTATAAATTAAAAATTCCTTATGATAATTATAATAATAGGTTGATAATGTTTAAATTAATATCGCTTAAAAATATAGGAATTTTGTTGGATGAATTTTGTTTATTCAAAATTTTAAATTATGATACCTGCCCAAATATAAAAATAAAATTAAAATACGTCAACCACTTTGTATAATATGCACGAGACCGTTTACTTTGACATTGATACATCCAAAACCAATATGGTTCTAAATTCGCCATTAATTAGACTTTAAATTCAGCACAATATTATGTTTAAAACCCACGAAGATCTTGGAATATTCTCATACAATTTTTCGTTGTTTAAAAGGATTGTTAGGGAAAAAAGTTTTCAATTTGGGTTCGCTTGATTAAACTGTATATCATTCTATCTTTTTTTTTGTTTTTAATATTTTTATAATATTTTTAACTAACTATTATTATTTTAACAAATGTATTTAATTTAATTATTGTATTATGATTATTTCTAACTAACATGTAATTGGAGAAATCTGTATGTTAGTGAATCGTGAATGAATAAATAAATAAATAAATTTATAAAAACCTTCATAAATGAATGAAGTGCTTTTCTAAGACATGTATTCAAACCTATATGATTTAACCATATCTTTCGACTAAATCGAACAACTCGGAAGTATATCTAGTCTGTAAAAATTAAAAACGTTAAAAGGTCGAAAAGTTAAAAAAGTTAATATGTTAAAATGTTTCGATTTTAGTCAGCTCATTCAGTATGTCACATCTTGTGAAAATCAAAACGTAAAAATTTGAACCCAAAATAAAATTTAATTCTCGTACGAATATAAGTTAAAATGTTAAAGTTTAAAAGTATATTCAAAGTTAAAGTTAAACAAAAAATAAATTTGCGATCATGACAACATTGATAAACTAACTAACAATCTTTATGATTTATAATTTAAAGGAGTTAGAAATAGTTAAAATAAAGTTTAAAAGTTTATTAAAGTCAAAGTTAAAACAAAAAAAAAATTTGCGAACATGAGAATATTGATAAACTAACTAACAATTTTAATGATTCATAATTTAAAGGAGTTAGAAATAGTTAAAATGTTAAAGTTTAAAAGTTTATTAAAGTCAAAGTTAAAACAAAAAAGAAATTCGCGATCATGACAACATTGATAAACTAACTAACAATCTTAATGATTCATAATTTAAAGGAGTTAGAAATAGTTAAAATGATAAAGTTTGAAAGTTTATTAAAGTCAAAGTTAAAACAAAAAAAGAAATTTGCGATCATTACAACATTGATAAACTAACTAACAATCTTAATGATTCATAATTTAAAGGAGTTAGAAATAGTTAAAATGTTAAAGTTTAAAAGTTTATTAAAGTCAAAGTTAAAACAAAAAATGTTAAAGTTTAAAAGTTTATTCAAAGTTAAAGTTAAACAAAAAATAAATTTGCGATCATGACAACATTGATAAACTAACTAACAATCTTTATGATTTATAATTTAAAGGAGTTAGAAATAGTTAAAATGTTAAAGTTTAAAAGTTTATTCAAAGTTAAAGTTAAACAAAAAATAAATTTGCGATCATGACAACATTGATAAAAGAACTAACAATCTTTATGATTTATAATTTAAAGGAGTTAGAAATAGTTAAAATAAAGTTTAAAAGTTTATTAAAGTCAAAGTTAAAACAAAAAAAAAAATTTGCGAACATGAGAATATTGATAAACTAACTAACAATTTTAATGATTCATAATTTAAAGGAGTTAGAAATAGTTAAAATGTTAAAGTTTAAAAGTTTATTAAAGTCAAAGTTAAAACAAAAAAGAAATTCGCGATCATGACAACATTGATAAACTAACTAACAATTTTAATGATTCATAATTTAAAGGAGTTAGAAATAGTTAAAATGTTAAAGTTTAAAAGTTTATTAATGTCAAAGTTAAAACAAAAAAGAAATTTGCGATCATGACAACATTGATAAACTAACTATCAATCTTAATGATTCATAATTTAAAGGAGTTAGAAATAGTTAAAATGTTAAAGTTTAAAAGCTTATTAAAGTCAAAGTTAAAACAAAAAATCATTATGAAGGAATTGTAATACAAATAAATTATTAGAATATCTGTATATTAAGATGAATCGTTTATATTCGTACAATATCATATGCAAATGTACGTATATGATAACGATTAATGAGTGACGTATTGTAACGCGAAACCAATGAACAATGATTAAATACTAAATTAATTATGGTTGAAGGTAATAAAAAATATTTTTACCATTTGTAAAAACAAAACGTAAAAAAAAAAAATTAGAATGCAAAAACAAAATTTAAATTCATACACGAATTTTGTTACCATTTTGTTACCATTTCGCTACCATTTATTTGCGCAAATTTAAAGGTTTATTAAAAAGATAATGCGGAACAAATAAACAATGAACAATTAAAATTTAAAAAATTGCGGGCCTTTCGCGGGCTTCTGTAGATGTCACTTTTAAAAGCTTATTTTATGTACATGGTTTGTAACTTGGTTCAATATACAATAAACAATTAAAATTTAAATAATTGTAGGCCTTTTAGAAGAACGCAAAAACGCGGGCTTTGCCCGCGCGGGGTTTTATGTACATGGTTTGTGCCCGCGGGGTCCGCGAATTATTTTTGTTTTTCACAGGCGAATATTGAACCAAGTTACAAACCATGTACATAAAACCCCGCGCGGGCAAAGCCCGCGTTTTTGCGTTCTTCTAAAAGGCCTACAATTTTTTAAATTTTAATTGTTTATTGTATATTGAACCAAGTTACAAACCATGTACATAAAATAAGCTTTTAAAAGTGACATCTACAGAAGCCCGCGAAAGGCCCGCAATTTTTTAAATTTTAATTGTTCATTGTTTATTTGTTCCGCATTATCTTTTTAATAAACCTTTAAATTTGCGCAAATAAATGGTAGCGAAATGGTAACAAAATGGTAACAAAATGGTAACAAAATTCGTGTGTGAATTTAAATTTTGTTTTTGCATTCTAATTTTTTTTTTTACGTTTTGTTTTTACAAATGGTAAAAATATTTTTTATTACCTTCAACCATAATTAATTTAGTATTTAATCATTGTTCATTGGTTTCGCGTTACAATACGTCACTCATTAATCGTTATCATATACGTACATTTGCATATGATATTGTACGAATATAAACGATTCATCTTAATATACAGATATTCTAATAATTTATTTGTATTACAATTCCTTCATAATGATTTTTTGTTTTAACTTTGACTTTAATAAGCTTTTAAACTTTAACATTTTAACTATTTCTAACTCCTTTAAATTATGAATCATTAAGATTGTTAGTTAGTTTATCAATGTTCTCATGATCACAAATTTCTTTTTTGTTTTAACTTTGACTTTAATAAGCTTTTAAACTTTAACATTTTAACTATTTCTAACTCCTTTAAATTATGAATCATTAAGATTGTTAGTTAGTTTATCAATGTTGTCATGATCACAAATTTCTTTTTTGTTTTAACTTTGACTTTAATAAACTTTTAAACTTTAACATTTTAACTATTTCTAACTCCTTTAAATTATGAATCATTAAAATTGTTAGTTAGTTTATCAATATTCTCATTTTCGCAAATTTTTTTTTTTGTTTTAACTTTGACTTTAATAAACTTTTAAACTTTATTTTAACTATTTCTAACTCCTTTAAATTATAAATCATAAAGATTGTTAGTTCTTTTATCAATGTTGTCATGATCGCAAATTTATTTTTTGTTTAACTTTAACTTTGAATAAACTTTTAAACTTTAACATTTTAACTATTTCTAACTCCTTTAAATTATGAATCATTAAGATTGTTAGTTAGTTTATCAATGTTGTCATGATCACAAATTCCTTTTTTGTTTTAACTTTGACTTTAATAAACTTTTAAACTTTAACATTTTAACTATTTCTAACTCCTTTAAATTATGAATCATTAAAATTGTTAGTTAGTTTATCAATATTCTCATGTTCGCAAATTTTTTTTTTTGTTTTAACTTTGACTTTAATAAACTTTTAAACTTTATTTTAACTATTTCTAACTCCTTTAAATTATAAATCATAAAGATTGTTAGTTCTTTTATCAATGTTGTCATGATCGCAAATTTATTTTTTGTTTAACTTTAACTTTGAATAAACTTTTAAACTTTAACATTTTAACTATTTCTAACTCCTTTAAATTATAAATCATAAAGATTGTTAGTTAGTTTATCAATGTTGTCATGATCGCAAATTTATTTTTTGTTTAACTTTAACTTTGAATAAACTTTTAAACTTTAACATTTTTTGTTTTAACTTTGACTTTAATAAACTTTTAAACTTTAACATTTTAACTATTTCTAACTCCTTTAAATTATGAATCATTAAGATTGTTAGTTAGTTTATCGATGTTGTCATGATCGCAAATTTCTTTTTTTTGTTTTAACTTTGACTTTAATAAACTTTTAAACTTTAACATTTTAACTATTTCTAACTCCTTTAAATTATGAATCATTAAGATTGTTAGTTAGTTTATCAATGTTGTCATGATCGCAAATTTCTTTTTTTTGTTTTAACTTTGACTTTAATAAACTTTTAAACTTTAACATTTTAACTATTTCTAACTCCTTTAAATTATGAATCATTAAGATTGTTAGTTAGTTTATCAATGTTCTCATGATCGCAAATTTATTTTTTGTTTTAACTTTGACTTTAATAAGCTTTTAAACTTTAACATTTTAACTATTTCTAACTCCTTTAAATTATGAATCATTAAGAATGTTAGTTAGTTTATCAATGTTCTCATGATCGCAAATTTATTTTTTGTTTTAACTTTGACTTTAATAAGCTTTTAAACTTTAACATTTTAACTATTTCTAACTCATTTAAATTATGAGTCATTAAGATTGTTAGTTAGTTTATCAATGTTCTCATGATCACAAATTTATTTTTTGTTTTAACTTTGACTTTAATAAGCTTTTAAACTTTAACATTTTAACTATTTCTAACTCCTTTAAATTATGAATCATTAAGATTGTTAGTTAGTTTATCAATGTTGTCATGATCACAAATTTCTTTTTTGTTTTAACTTTGACTTTAATAAACTTTTAAACTTTAACATTTTAACTATTTCTAACTCCTTTAAATTATGAATCATTAAAATTGTTAGTTAGTTTATCAATATTCTCATGTTCGCAAATTTTTTTTTTTGTTTTAACTTTGACTTTAATAAACTTTTAAACTTTATTTTAACTATTTCTAACTCCTTTAAATTATAAATCATAAAGATTGTTAGTTCTTTTATCAATGTTGTCATGATCGCAAATTTATTTTTTGTTTAACTTTAACTTTGAATAAACTTTTAAACTTTAACATTTTAACTATTTCTAACTCCTTTAAATTATGAATCATTAAGATTGTTAGTTAGTTTATCAATGTTGTCATGATCACAAATTCCTTTTTTGTTTTAACTTTGACTTTAATAAACTTTTAAACTTTAACATTTTAACTATTTCTAACTCCTTTAAATTATGAATCATTAAAATTGTTAGTTAGTTTATCAATATTCTCATGTTCGCAAATTTTTTTTTTTGTTTTAACTTTGACTTTAATAAACTTTTAAACTTTATTTTAACTATTTCTAACTCCTTTAAATTATAAATCATAAAGATTGTTAGTTCTTTTATCAATGTTGTCATAATCGCAAATTTATTTTTTGTTTAACTTTAACTTTGAATAAACTTTTAAACTTTAACATTTTAACTATTTCTAACTCCTTTAAATTATAAATCATAAAGATTGTTAGTTAGTTTATCAATGTTGTCATGATCGCAAATTTATTTTTTGTTTAACTTTAACTTTGAATAAACTTTTAAACTTTAACATTTTTTGTTTTAACTTTGACTTTAATAAACTTTTAAACTTTAACATTTTAACTATTTCTAACTCCTTTAAATTATGAATCATTAAGATTGTTAGTTAGTTTATCAATGTTGTAATGATCGCAAATTTCTTTTTTTGTTTTAACTTTGACTTTAATAAACTTTCAAACTTAATCATTTTAACTATTTCTAACTCCTTTAAATTATGAATCATTAAGATTGTTAGTTAGTTTATCAATGTTGTCATGATCGCGAATTTCTTTTTTGTTTTAACTTTGACTTTAATAAACTTTTAAACTTTAACATTTTAACTATTTCTAACTCCTTTAAATTATGAATCATTAAAATTGTTAGTTAGTTTATCAATATTCTCATGTTCGCAAAATTTTTTTTTGTTTTAACTTTGACTTTAATAAACTTTTAAACTTTATTTTAACTATTTCTAACTCCTTTAAATTATAAATCATAAAGATTGTTAGTTCTTTTATCAATGTTGTCATGATCGCAAATTTATTTTTTGTTTAACTTTAACTTTGAATAAACTTTTAAACTTTAACATTTTTTGTTTTAACTTTGACTTTAATAAACTTTTAAACTTTAACATTTTAACTATTTCTAACTCCTTTAAATTATGAATCATTAAGATTGTTAGTTAGTTTATCAATGTTGTCATGATCGCAAATTTCTTTTTTGTTTTAACTTTGACATTAATAAACTTTTAAACTTTAACATTTTAACTATTTCTAACTCCTTTAAATTATGAATCATTAAGATTGTTAGTTAGTTTATCAATGTTCTCATGTTCGCAAATTTTTTTTTTGTTTTAACTTTGACTTTAATAAACTTTTAAACTTTAACATTTTAACTATTTCTAACTCCTTTAAATTATGAATCATTAAAATTGTTAGTTAGTTTATCAATATTCTCATGTTCGCAAATTTTTTTTTTTGTTTTAACTTTGACTTTAATAAACTTTTAAACTTTATTTTAACTATTTCTAACTCCTTTAAATTATAAATCATAAGGATTGTTAGTTCTTTTATCAATGTTGTCATGATCGCAAATTTATTTTTTGTTTAACTTTAACTTTGAATAAACTTTTAAACTTTAACATTTTTTGTTTTAACTTTGACTTTAATAAACTTTTAAACTTTAACATTTTAACTATTTCTAACTCCTTTAAATTATGAATCATTAAGATTGTTAGTTAGTTTATCAATGTTGTCATGATCGCAAATTTCTTTTTTGTTTTAACTTTGACATTAATAAACTTTTAAACTTTAACATTTTAACTATTTCTAACTCCTTTAAATTATGAATCATTAAGATTGTTAGTTAGTTTATCAATGTTGTCATGATCGCAAATTTCTTTTTTGTTTTAACTTTGACATTAATAAACTTTTAAACTTTAACATTTTAACTATTTCTAACTCCTTTAAATTATGAATCATTAAGATTGTTAGTTAGTTTATCAATGTTGTCATGATCGCAAATTTCTTTTTTGTTTTAACTTTGACTTTAATAAACTTTTAAACTTTAACATTTTAACTATTTCTAACTCCTTTAAATTATGAATCATTAAGATTGTTAGTTAGTTTATCAATGTTCTCATGATCGCAAATTTCTTTTTTTTTTTTTTTTGGTTTTAACTTTGACTTTAATAAACTTTTAAACTTTAACATTTTAACTATTTCTAACTCCTTTAAATTATGAATCATTAAGATTGTTAGTTAGTTTATCAATGTTGTCATGATCGCAAATTTCTTTTTTGTTTTAACTTTGACATTAATAAACTTTTAAACTTTAACATTTTAACTATTTCTAACTCCTTTAAATTATGAATCATTAAGATTGTTAGTTAGTTTATCAATGTTGTCATGATCACAAATTTCTTTTTTGTTTTAACTTTGACTTTAATAAACTTTTAAACTTTAATATTTTAACTATTTCTAACTCCTTTAAATTATGAATCATTAAAATTGTTAGTTAGTTTATCAATATTCTCATGTTCGCAAATTTTTTTTTTTGTTTTAACTTTGACTTTAATAAACTTTTAAACTTTATTTTAACTATTTCTAACTCCTTTAAATTATAAATCATAAAGATTGTTAGTTCTTTTATCAATGTTGTCATGATCGCAAATTTATTTTTTGTTTAACTTTAACTTTGAATAAACTTTTAAACTTTAACATTTTTTGTTTTAACTTTGACTTTAATAAACTTTTAAACTTTAACATTTTAACTATTTCTAACTCCTTTAAATTATGAATCATTAAGATTGTTAGTTAGTTTATCAATGTTGTAATGATCGCAAATTTCTTTTTTTGTTTTAACTTTGACTTTAATAAACTTTCAAACTTTATCATTTTAACTATTTCTAACTCCTTTAAATTATGAATCATAAAGATTGTTAGTTAGTTTATCAATGTTGTCATGATCGCAAATTTATTTTTTGTTTAACTTTAACTTTGAATATACTTTTTAACTTTAACATTTTAACTTATATTCGTACGAGAATTAAATTTTATTTTGGGTTCAAATTTTTACGTTTTGATTTTCACAAGATGTGACATACTGAATGAGCTGACTAAAATCGAAACATTTTAACATATTAACTTTTTTAACTTTTCGACCTTTTAACGTTTTTAATTTTTACAGACTAGATATACTTCCGAGTTGTTCGATTTAGTCGAAAGATATGGTTAAATCACATAGGTTTGAATACATGTCTTAGAAAAGCACTTCATTCATTTATGAAGGTTTTTATAAATTTATTTATTTATTTATTCATTCACGATTCACTAACATACAGATTTCTCCAATTACATGTTAGTTAGAAATAATCATAATACAATAATTAAATTAAATACATTTGTTAAAATAATAATAGTTAGTTAAAAATATTATAAAAATATTAAAAACAAAAAAAAGAAAGAATGATATACAGTTTAATCAAGCGAACCCAAATTGAAAACTTTTTTCCCTAACAATCCTTTTAAACAACGAAAAATTGTATGAGAATATTCCAAGATCTTCGTGGGTTTTAAACATAATATTGTGCTGAATTTAAAGTCTAATTAATGGCGAATTTAGAACCATATTGGTTTTGGATGTATCAATGTCAAAGTAAACGGTCTCGTGCATATTATACAAAGTGGTTGACGTATTTTAATTTTATTTTTATATTTGGGCAGGTATCATAATTTAAAATTTTGAATAAACAAAATTCATCCAACAAAATTCCTATATTTTTAAGCGATATTAATTTAAACATTATCAACCTATTATTATAATTATCATAAGGAATTTTTAATTTATAAGATAAAAATCGCGTAAATTTTTGTTGTACCCTTTCAATTGAGTCGATGTACACTTTATATTGAGGATTCCGTATAGGCGAACAATACTCCAATATACTACAAATCAAAGAATTAATTAATAAAATCAATGAGTCGTGATTAGTAAAGTCAGTACAAATACGAAATATAAATCCAATTAATTTATATGACCGATTAATAATATCTTGAATATAATATGAACATTGAATTTGAATTGTTTATCTATAGAGAGTTTGAATTATTGAGTTTTATTACTTATGTATAACGATCTTTTCATTTTACATTTAATTTTGACCACACTAAACTATATTTTTATTCTTCACATAATAATCTGTGATAGATTTATATAGATTTATTCTTTATCAAGCAACTACAAATAAAACGACTTTCATACTGAATGGGCCATCTAAACATATAAATTTCGTGTACCAACATAATAATTTTGATAGGTTCTAAATATTACATCGTCCTGTATTTTAATTAACCTAAGTAATTGATTTGTTTTTAATAAATTTTATTTTTATATGCACGCAAGATCAGTAAACTTAATTCTTATTCTATATATTTCTATAAGATAATGTAGAGAAAAAATTTACAGCTGTGTTATAGTATCTATTTTGTTTTTCATTTTAGCTAATCTCGTTTTATAATCAAATGAGCGTGCATATGTTCTTATGTAAATTGAATATAATTGACAGCGATAAAGAAAAATTATTATTTCGTCATAAATAAAATTGTTGCATCATCAAATTGAATTGCCATACATTTTAATATTCTAAATAATCAAATTTGTAACATCATATAGCATATGTATGCATGGTCAGTAAACTTAATTCTTATTCTTTCTATAAGATAATATGGAGAGAGAGAGAGTTTACTACTGTATGTTATTATTTTATTTCATATTCATTCATCAATCTCATAATTAATATCGCTTTCTCATGAAATCTTATGTACTTAATAATCGCAACAGAAGAAAAATATTAACGATATTGTTCGTATTTACAATTAGATATTTTCATATTTAGTTTTATGTTTTGTTTCAGATTTTATGTTTAGAGTTGATTATATTATACTGATGTTAAATCATCCTACATTTTAATTAATCTGAACAATTTATTTGTTTTTAAAAAATGTATCTTTTAGATCATATGCTCGCACAAGGTCGGCGATCTCAATATCATATGCTAAATTATGTTTCTATACGAATATTGGAGAAAGAGAGTGAGAGTTTACTACTGTGTTGTATTATTTAATTTATTAATCGATCTCATTTTTAATACATCATACTTAATATCGTTTTCTCATGTAACTCGCATACATATAGATATTCATAGCTATTTACTTAATTATCACCAACGAGGGGAAAAATAATAATAATGTCGTTCATTAATGTATATAGATTTTCATATTTAGTTTTTATTATTTTGTTTCAGATTTTATGTTTATAATATTTTAAAGTACAATTTTAATTTTTACGAAACAATTTTAAACAATTTGTTTTATTTTTAATAACAGTATCTTTTTAAGTCATATCACGCAAGATCAGTTATCTTAAAATCATATTTTTAATATATCGTACATATCTTGAGAGTGAGAGAAGATTATGCGTATTATATGCAATAAATTAATTTACGCTCCTTATGTAATTACAATATACTCGTATACAGTTTAGGGTTTCTACTCACTAGTTAACATATGTTAAATTTCAGAGAAAATATATTTTCTGTATAAAGAAAAGTTACTCACAGTTTTAAATACATATTTTATATAAAGATCTTTTATTCTCTTTGCTGTTCTCTCTCTCATTGTTGATGTTTATATAAAAGCTACTCTCGACTTATTTTATGTACAAATCTTTTTATTCTCTTTGCTTTTTCTCTCTCTCTCCTAGTTGAAGTTTAATCTCTGCAGTTTATCTCTCTCTTCGATGACGTTTATATGAAAAGATACCAAAAAATGCAATTTTGGACCTTCATGTAAAATCCCATACGATTTTGGGCCCGTATCCGCATAGCTTATCTACTTTCTTCTGCACAACTTGTCTTTCTTTTAATTTTTGTTGAGTCATTTTAAATTTATTACTATCTTGTCTTTGAAAATGAGGTAGAATTCCCCTAACTGTTCTTCCATATAACAGTTCATCCTCATTATCAAAATCTGCTTTCTTAAGTATATTTTTAAGTGTTTGAATATGCCGTTCAGCCATTCCATTGCTACGGTGATAATGAGGACTTGACATAATGTGTTTAAAATTATAATCCTTAGCAAAATCTTTAAATTGTCTGCAATTATACTGTGGACCTCCATCACTATGTAGTTCATATGGTATACCATGGCGTGCAAACATAGATTTTAACGAATTTATTGTTGTTGAACTGTACATATCAGACAATGGTGATACTTCTATATACTTTGAAAAATAATCAATTACCATTATGTAATTTTGATTTTTGAAGTAAAATATATCCGTTCCTACTGTCCTCCAGGGACCATCTGGTACATCCATTGGCATTAATTTTTCTTTAACATTTACTTTTTGAAAATTTAAACACGTTTGGCAATTTTCAATCATTTCTTCAATATCTTTATTCATTCCTGGCCAAAATACTATCTGACGTGCTCTGCTTTTTGTTTTTTGAATTCCCATATGATTATAATGCATTTTTGTTAACATTTCTTTTCTTAATTTCATAGGTATCACAACCCTATTTTCTTTCCAGACCAAATTTTCATCTACATATAATGTTTCTCTATATGTATGGTACGGTTTTAATATCGCAGGCACGTTTTGTTTATTCTCTAGCCAAATATTTGCAATAAACTTTCTTAACATTGATAATTCTAAATCAACTTTTGACTCATTCTTTAACTCTTCTAGTTTCGAGTCAGACATGTTTTCTAACAAATTAATTAATAATATTGACATTTCATTCATTTCTTGATTAGCCTCTTCTTCCTCTAAGTGAGCTCGTGATAACATATCTGATATCCACATCTCCTTTCTCGGTTTGTATACTAAATTCAAATCATATGGTTGTAATTTCATTTTCATTTTCTGTAGTCTGACAGGAACTTCTGCCAATGTTTTTTTTAAAATTGATATTAACGGACGAAAGGGGAATAAAGATTCATCTGGCATTGTTGGCCTTGATGAGCGTCTGCTGTCCCATTGGCAGCACTAAACAATCGACACAGATTGACAATTTCAAACATCCCACTGGTAATCTATCTTGACTAAATCAGTAAGTTGTAGTAAATTGTGCGATATAATCTGAATACGTATTGGGAAGAAAGAACTCATGCAGACCGCCTCATAAGCGGCCTTGCAATTATGTGTGGTAAAATACATTCAACGACAAATACGGAGAAATTCAATTGTGAAGTAATAATTTAGAAACTACGATCCCAAATGAGTAGAATAAATTAGGAAAATCAGTTATCATCAAATAAAGAAGTAACAAGAACGAAGCGGGAAATTGGTGACACAACAGTGCTAGTGTTAGGTGACCTGCTTGGAATATTAACTCAGAGAGAAGCAAGCCAATATAAAGTAAATTTTCAAACTATAGAAGCCAATGAAGATCATTTATTACAGCTTACAGCTAATTAAGAATAATACCTCAATAATTGATAACACTGTAAACATCTTCAAACATAGTCAAATTGCCACAATACAAGCAATTAGTAACATTCAAAGCATAAATGATACACGTATAATGGAACAATAGGTAACTATTGACCATTTTGATGACATCCATTGAGCTACTCGACGCCGCTGAAAATTTACGAGATGAACAGGAAGTACTGCTAGATGTTATACACAAATACAATGCACACCTCAACATGCTGCATCAACATTTATTGCAGCCCTCAGAGAATATATACCAGTTACCTTAACATTTCAACATTTGTCAGAAGAACTCCTTTAGAAATGCGGTTTAATATTTATACGAACCTTATATATGGAAACCGCCATTTCGTATAAGGTCATGGGAAATAGCACTTATTGATATTGATTTATTTATAACATTGCCAAGAAAGAATATAAAAATAAAAAAACAACGTCAGTTCGAATCGAAATCGAAACTTCATGCGTCAACACGTTCTTCCTCAAAAACAAAGCTTTCTATAGCAACATTAATTTGCTCTAAAATGGTTGATGAATTTAGGAGAATTAACTTAAATGATTCCGCTTTTATTAAACTTTATTGAATATTATTTTGTCGATAATGATTTATGATGTTATGCATCACAATTTTTATAAACCAACGTTAGTTTTGTTAAATCATTCATAAAACAGTACTTTTATTCATTAGAACAGAATTAGAACAAAATTTCAAATACTGTGGTGAAATATAGTGCATAACTGGTTACAAGAAACACCGTGCGCTTTGACGTTCGCCAACTATTGGCAACATGTTGGGTAAAATCAACACGTTGAGAGCTGAACGCACATGATACATTCAAAATTTCATGGCAAGGTGATTATTTAAATGTCATTTTTACCATCGGTATATTTTTGATGCCAACATGATGGGAGACCTGAATGCGCCCAATGTGATGAATTTATCTCATCAGTAATTTTTAAAGCTCCATATATTGTGATGACTGAAAGCGCAAATTGATACAATAAATTCACTAAACAACATTGATAAAGGTGATATAAGTGTAAAAGAATATGAAAATAAACTGCACTCGCTGACGATCCAACGTTTTACGCAAGAAATTCTAGCATCATCATTATATATGAGTAGATTGTCTTTAAAATCTGAAAAGTAAAGACAATTCAAAACATGTTTTATTTATAAATTGATAAATTCACTTAACATACTTGCATACAGGTTGCTACATTTAATTTAGCAAAGCCGCCTACATTTAGCTCTGCAGGTGATTGTCCTCGTAGTACCATTAATACTACAAGTTTTTGAAGATGGACCGGCAATAAATACCAGCTCATGCCATAAATGATATCCGAAGCTTTATCATTCTGAAATTTAACAAATTACAACTCCATTGGCAACAACAATTGTATAGTATACCTGCACAGTTACGACCGTTCCTAAAGTGCAATACTGAAGCAGCTGGAATAAACCACAAAGAGCAATAAATGGTCCTACGATCCATTTACGCCATAATGTCAATAATATAGACAGGGTGATGCAACTAGCGCTAGTAAACAGCTGTGTCATACATAATGGTGAATATGTCGCGTCCACCATTTCAATGTACAAAATATAATCTTGGTGCGCTTGAATACATTCATAGAACTGTGTCTGAATTGTCTGTAAATTTTGTGGTTCATTTTGTAGCATTTCGTTTAATTTGTCGACACGGCTTTTGAAAATATTAAGATAACCAATTGAATGAAGTACCAAGTAAAGAAACATGATATCAGCTGTCATTAAGGCTAATACGCCAACAGATACAAAGAACAAATGATGAACGGTATTAATTATATAACCGGTCGGTGACTGCCAATTAATAAACGGTAGATGAATTGGAAATATAGTGGCCAGAATACCATATCGTTTCCATAAAAGTATCGGCACTAAGGAATAAGTTATAGTTGCACCGTAAAATGAAATGACAAAACACTCAAATAAAATTGTGCTATAGAAAATTATTTTTTTGAGTACCGGAGCAATACTTGGATCATACTGATATTTTGCATGTAAAATGCGTACCGCATTAAATATATCACTATACTGGCCCGGATTATAAATGGCGGCATGTAATTTATGCATTCCCTGTGGATTAGATTTAGAATATAATAAAATAAATTAAAAAAACAAAATACAATTGCGGAATGCCTTAAAATACTCACTTGGAATACAGCACCCATAAGACAAGTAGCTTCCAACTTGATATTTATTGGTATATCCGTAAATAACATGATTATATAGGATAAAATCAAAGTGTGTGATACAATAATTGTCAAAAACAATTGCGGTTTAATTTTAAATCCAGGGTCTATAACATTGATTCCAATAAAGTTGAGACAGTTTCGTAAAATTTTTGTAAAATAAGCGTTAGCTTCAACGTTTTTACTTTTTTTAACTTTATTATGTGGAATGTTGTTTGTAAAATTCATTGCAGCGATTTACTTGAATAACTTCTGTCGACCTTTCTTGGCTTTATAACAATAAGTGAAAATATTATTTACCTGGAATTAGCAAATGCTTTATAGACGTCAATTTAATAGGCGTAAATACTTCGTCTATAATTTAGCTGGCAGGTTTGATGGATCATGTATAACATTATACCATGGTGTTACATTAAAAATGTAACTGATTTACTCACGGACGGAAATATTGATTAAAGTGTCAAATACAATATTTCACACCCCTCTCCCCGTATACATCATTTTATTCAAGAACACCTACTAAACATCAATAAATGATGTGCAATATTTTTTGCAGCGTAAATAAAGGCGGTTATCTCCAAAATAAGTATGATATACCTACTTTAATTGAGATGAGATGATCACGCTATTTGAATGAAATTACAAAAATTAATGAAATGTTAAAAATTTCCATTTTTTTTATTCATAATAATGTTTCAATGTGTTACAATTTTAAACTGAAGCGTTTCCAATACATAAATAAGGTCGGATTTATATTTAAAATGGTTTGTCTGTTCTTACGGAAATTAGAAAGTTTTAAAAATAACAACTTTGTATTTAAATTTAAAATTCGTTTTTTCTCTGATTGTACTTGTTGATAATCAAGTTGTGGACAATTCCAGTAAACATACCACTAGCATATATTGTGATTTCTTTGAGTTTCCAAACGTTTATTTATTGTTGTGTGCAGAAATTTATCAAGATTTGCTCTCTGTTTGCTACATATCACAACAATGTTTGAACCAGATTTGCTATTCAGCTATTCAAAATTTATTGATATAAATTATTAAAACATATGTAATTAGCCAACTTAAAGGAAATACGTTTGCCAAATTATTTCTTCCCGCCTTAATATTTCATAAAGGCAGAAAGCTCCCGAGATAAATTACGGGCAGTATCAGAGCCTTCTCGAGTATAGAGCCATAATTATTATGACGTATTTTTGGAAGCTTTTTTAGTTGTATAACTTTTTACTTATTTCTATAGGAATTCATAGTAAAAATGGTGTTTTTTAGCTTCAAATTTTTCAATGAGAAAAATAAATATTGTAAACTATTTATACAAAAGTTTTCTACATAAATTTTATAAAAACACACAAGAAGGCTATATTGGTATTTAATAAATATTTATTAATTGCAGAACTATTGAAATTAAATTATTTCTAAAATATATTTTTCGAACTTGTAGTGGTATATAAATGCCGTAATATTTCACTTGGCCCTATTCCCGATAAAAACTTTCACTTCACTATTAAATCAATCTGACTCCAATTGATTTTACCACTACTTTAAGACAAACAATAACTCCAATGATTTAAATATAAATTTTATTTATCAAGAAGAAAATACAATTATTTTTCAGATTTTTTTTTGATTGAGAAGTTTACTAATCCTTGGCTCGATATATAATGATCAGCCCCGTTTTTAATATGTTTATTTTTTTTCGTTATTTTAGGAACACATACAATTTTATTTAATATTATATACAAAAATATTTATATACCTAATTAAGAATAACAATATAAATGTTTTTTGGTATTCTAAAATTTCGGAAGCAATAAACAAGACCGGATTTTTATGTACTGTATATTGCATGTGTCTTATGTACTTGTATACAATTTTCCATTATTTATTATATAAATATATAGGGAGCAGGTGGGTACGGTGTATTACTAATTATTACTTTAATCATTTAATATAGCGTTTTTGGAAAACCCTGTATCACTCATCCCGCAGATGTGGTCCCCATCGATTAGAAATTTAAGGTGTCTCTCTAAAAGTAAACATCCCAACAAACCATAAACGAAAAATGTATACATTATGAGCGTACGTACTGTTACTTTATGGATACACTTGCAACCGTACATTTCACAAGAATCATGCGAAATGTACGCGGTTTGGGGAATGATTATGTGCAAAGCTGAATGCATACTGAACGCATGCTTTGTAACTCAAAGGCTTTCGTTTTTACAAAAATGTAGCTGTAAGTATACACATACATTTTATTAACAGACGATACATTTTTTGTGGCAATGCGAGTGTGCTATATGCATACATATACCTAACATTGCGACTGAACTTCTTTCTTGCGAGTGAAAATGCGCAATTACCTACACAGTCACAAAATATTCTCGTTTCATTCTGATTATACATAAAATTCACTTTGATTATACAGACTTTAAAAAATAATAATCAATGACTTTTATAATGTCCATATTTTGAAACATTATAATTCATAAATATAATAAAATAAGATTACTTACTGTCTAATAAAAAAAACATTATTTGTAAAAATTAATGCAATCGCATATTTATAGTAAATGGAACCGTTCTACTTCTAAAAACGCAAGGGGCTTCAAAATTATTCGTCATTAAAAAAAAAATTATATTATACATTTTTTTAACCTAAAATAATCAGTAATTCGGTATACAACAACAAATTAAAATGGCGATATTATCAGAAATTAATTAGGTGCTAATAGTTTTTTAAATGTGTGCTTAAAGTAAAAATATAACGTTCACGATGGCCATAATGACTTTATGTGAACATTTCCGCGATAAAATTCTCAAAATTTCCCGAAATGGTACCGAAATGTAAACCTAAGGTGACAGTTTTGAATTAACGAAATATTTTGAAAATTTTGACAGTTTTGCGAACATTTAGTTATAATCCTTTTACAAATAAGACAAAATGACATTGAAAAGCGTGCGTAAGATAAAAATTTTTAATGTTGACTTTACGCATACATTATTGCAGTGAGAAATTAGTCAAAATGACACAAAATAATACCGAAGCGTATGCGTTAGGTGACAATTTCCTTTACTAAAATGTGTTTTGTAATTTGCGACTTTATGCGAACATTTCAGTGATAAACCTTCCAAAATAATGCAAAATGATACTGAAATATACACTTAAAGTGAAAAAGACAATACTGACCTTATGCATACATTTTAGTGGCAAATTAGTCTAAATAACACAAAATAATACCGAAACGTTTGCGTAAGGTGACAATTGCCAACAATTAAAATGATTTTCGTACTTTGCGCCTTTATGCGAACATTTCAGAAATAAATCTTCCTAAATAATGCAAAATGATACTGAAATGTGTACTTAATGTGACAATGCATTTTATAATTTGCGACTGTAACGGAAATTTACTGTTAAATGTGTATTTATTCGGATGTTCTTTTTTGGAGTATATACAAATTAATATTATAAATTAAATCTTAAAACCAATAAAAATACATTTTAAAACGGCTTTTCGTTTAGATACTTAAAAATTAATGGACGTCACTGACTGCAAATTTTGCTCTGAAATTGTAGTCACCATGTACCCAACCAATAAGGCATTTTTTCATTAGCCCGCAATCTCCAACAAATGCAACAAATCCGCCAAATGCAATAAATCATAGAATTTTCGACTAAATTCACTGATTGAAGATCGATTAAAGGCGTCCTCTCCTTATGGTGGTCTTCATCGGTTTGGTTGCGAAACTTTAAATATGTCGTTAAAGTACAAATAATTCTCGGAAAACTCATATGTCGCCCTCTGTAATAATCGTACTCACCGATAACCTCGCATTTTTCAGCACTTTAATAAACGATTTTGATCAGCACTTTAATAAACGTTTTCGGAGGAATGACAGTTTCAATTCACATTTTGGTTAATGATGCGACCATACCAGATCGCAGCGAGTAATTGTGTACATTATAGTGACGAATTATTTAATATGCATGCTTATATAATCATTTACGATTGAATACTCAAAAGCAATAATTTTCTGTGAAGCTACAGCCAAATTGAAACCATACGTTTACAGTTGAGTATCAGTTTTCTCATAAGTTGGTAAAAGCATGATTATTGGTGACATTGTATGCGTACATTACGGTTGTGATGCAACCAAAGCTACGAATTTTCAAATCAAAAAGCATGAAACCAAATATAACCTTATTGAAGCCATAAGTACTTATTTAGTTTTACAAATCACTCTTTAGTCACCGTAAAGTCGCCGTGTTTTCTTATTGAGAGCAAAATATTACTAAGTTCTTAAATTTGTGTATGCTTATGTACGGGTTTGGTTAGTTGGGCTGCCTTTTACTTGGCCTACACATTTTTCCGAAATGACTTTTCCCTTGCATTTTTTGCAAATTTGACGATAAGCCGGACAGTTCCTACGTCCATGTGTGGCTCCGCACCTTACTACGACTTATTATTTTTAGGTTGAATGAAATTATCGTGTTTGTATTGGTGTTTGTTGATTGAGATTGATGTTTGTAGAGTGCCCACAACCGGAGACTCTCTCCTACTAAAATATTTATACTCCAACAAAAGATGGAAATGAAAAAAAATGACACTTAAAGAATCACATAGCCATGCAATTTTGAATGTATCATGTGTGTTCAGGTCTCAACGTGTTGATTTTACCCAACATGTTCGCTTGCCTGAATGCGCCCATTGCCAATTAAAAACTAAATTGATGTCAAAAATTTGACATGTTTACGATTATTTTCAGTTTGACACTGTTGTTTTAAGGATGTTTCACGTAAAAAAAATTGTTCCTTTGCCTACACCACAAAAATTAAAATATACTGTACGTTCATTTTAAGCAATACCAAAGCATTTATGGATCAAATTAGACTTTCGTTTCGTACACAGATTCGTATCGTATTCAGAAATAGGGACCCTGTTTCCTTATTCGTATTGTTTGTCACGTTGTAAAAAATCAACGCAATACGTTATATATTTCAAATCGAAATCGTATTGATGTGCTTAACCCTAAAGCTCTTAACATGTTAAGTAAATATGTAAACAAAAACAAGTATAAAAATATAACGGGATTATTTTCGAAAAAAATGTGTTTGTTCTTTTCCTCGTAAAGTTAGCGGAAAATTGAAATTAAAAAAATTACCACGCTTAAATAAAAATGTTTTGTATAAATACACGATAAATAAAAAATAGAGACTGTCAGGCTCTTGTTAAGAGGTTTAGGGTTAAATAAAATAAAATTGAAATTATTAAGAGTTTAATATGTATTGCATATAATTCGCTAATACTTCGACTGCAAGGTTGTTTTCTATATCTGTACCTCGGAAGCATAGGACACCATGTCACAAATACAAAATTCGTTGTATTAACTGAAACAAGATTTTTTCATCAATTTTTTGTTTTTTACATTAACGTTATTTTACTAGATTTTCAATTTTTCGATAAATCAGAATTTTAAATTTTGTTAATTATCATTTAGAATCATTATACTTTATTCAATAATTTGTCATCACTATTTTATATTTGTTAAAATTCTAAATAATAAATTACATTTTAGAGCTTGGTACCAACTGTTGAAAGTAAAAACAAAAAATTATTTTGAAGAAGAATTGTTAATTGAATTGAAATTATTAAGAGTTTAATATGTATTGCATATAATTCGCTAATACTTCGACTGCAAGGTTGTTTTCTATATCTGTACCTCGGAAGCATAGGACACCATGTCACAAATACAAAATTCGTTGTATTAACTGAAACAAGATTTTTTCATCAATTTTTTGTTTTTTACATTAACGTTATTTTACTAGATTTTCAATTTTTCGATAAATCAGAATTTTAAATTTTGTTAATTATCATTTAGAATCATTATACTTTATTCAATAATTTGTCATCACTATTTTATATTTGTTAAAATTCTAAATAATAAATTACATTTTAGAGCTTGGTACCAACTGTTGAAAGTAAAAACAAAAAATTATTTTGAAGAAGAATTGTTCTTACTTTGGGCAAAATTTCATTCCTATCCAGATAGGAATAACTTTTACCAAAGTAAGACGGCAACTAATTTGAAACAAGTGTAGTCTTATGCCGTCTTACTTTGGTAAAAGTTATTCCTATCCAGATAGGAATGAAATTTTGCCCAAAGTAAGAACAATTATTCTTCAGAATAATTTTTTTTTTTTACTTTCAACAGTTGGTACCAAGCTCTAAAATTAATTTATTATTTAGAATTTTAAAAATTATTAAATAGTGATAACAAATTATTGAATAAAGTATAACATAACATTGCCGCCCCGGTGGCACAGTGGTTAGCATGCTTGCTTTAAGCTCCGGAGGTCCCGGGTTCGATTCCCGGCGGGTGATGAAAAAATTACGGCTGGTTAATGTAGGATCTTTGAATTAATCACTCATTATCCGTTAATAAAATGATTACGAAACTTCATAATGAAGCGGCCAAATCCCTCCATGGGATGTAGCGCCAGCGAAAAAAAAAAAAAAAAAATAACATAATTAATTCCAAATGATAATTAACAAAATTAAAAATTCTGATTTATCGAAAAATTGATAATTGTTATTTAATACCAACTCATAAAACTAAATATTATGTAATATATGTACTCTAGTGGTAAACACTACCACTACGAGAAGAAGAGAATTTTGCTATTCTAACTTCTTAGCGGAATGAAACTCTTCATTCCGGAATGAAAATACACGGCATTGTTGTTGTAAAATTGCCAAAGTAAGACTACATTACTTTGGCAAATTTACAACAACAATGCCGTGTATTTTCAGTCCGGAATGAAGGTTGATTTATACTATCCTTTCAGCGCAGCGCAGTATCGTTTCGTTTCCTACAAAAAAAACATTGTTACATGTTTTTACTATTAGAGTATTTATACTATCGTTTCGTTTCCTTTCCTTATCGTTCCGAATCCTACAGACATTGTAAAAAAGAATGTTTGTAGGAATCGCGCGGAAGCGAAACTGCTCCGAACAAATGCGAATCAAAACGATTACATTTTTTTTTTGTATCTCTAATCTCTTCATGTTTGGTATTATATTATTAATGTATTTTCAGAAATTATTTAGTCTACAACTCTACCTACACTGAACACTCAGTTCGGTTGTTAGCATGTGATGTATGATGAATGAAATATGATTTATATCAAAACGAGGTCTTGCTTTTTTTAAGATATTTATAAAGGTTTATAAGTTAAAATTGTTTAAATTTTGATAAATAGTCAAGCATTCACACATACATATAAGTACATAAGTATGTAGATCTACTCGCCAAATAGGTTTTACTTTTCGCCAAAAAGTTTTTACTTTTTATCTTGTGTTGTAATTGTAAACACATCGAATAAACACGAAACATCCAGCGAGAAAATACGAACCAAATGTATGAGCTGAAACGCGCGTATAGTATAAATCTATAAATACTCGATGTATGATACTGAACGATACTGCGCTGCGCGGAAAGGATAGTATAAATCAACCTTGAAGAGTTTCATTCCGCTGAGAAGAAGGAGGAGAAAAATTCTCTTCTTCACCTATACTGGCTTTACACCGTAGAATAAAACCATAAAAATAGTATTATACTACACTGCTCCAAAAAATTAAAGGAACACTAATTTTTTTCAATTTTTTTAGTGTTTTTTGAAGAGCTGTATCTTTGTAAAATACGGTCGTACAGAGATGAAAAGAAAAGCATTTTAAAGCTTCGAATCTATAGTTTTGAGACTTTTGAGAGGAAAATTTTTGTGAGATACCGTTATCACGCAATCATAAGAAAGAGCACGAAAAAAAAAATTCGATTTTTTTTTTTTTTTGTTGTAAGGACCCATGGGCTTGGGAAATATTTTTTAAGTTAAACCAATGCATAGGTCGGTTAGCCTGTTAATTAGGCGTAAATTTAATTTCATTCTAGTTTCTCTATATCAACTTTTTGCTGAGATATCTGACTTTGAATCAAAAAAGATCCTTTTGCCTTTGATCATAGATACCTTAGCAACCAATGATTGCACAGTAAACTTTAGGGCAGCCTTAGAAACTTCAGTAAATTTCCTACAAGACCCTTTAATGATTAGTTGAGAAAAATTTTCTTTTCACCCTCAATACTGATTTGAAAAAAGTACAAAAAAACGACTTTTTAGGTTGTCTTAGTAAATCTACCGTTACTTTACAAATATTGATGAAAAGACTAACGTTGCCAAGTCATTTTACAGTTTAATGTGCTCCTAATAGCCCTGTATTATTGTCAAATTGATCCATCCAACCGTTTTTCCGGACAGATTGATCAAAGTTTTATAAAACAATTAAAGGAACAAGTGATCATCAAAATAAAAAAACGACTTTTTTACATTTTGCGTTAGTTATTTGTTAACCCTTAACGATCGTAAGATTTTTTTGCAATACTCACCCATAAGAGACGATAGAAAATTAAATAAAGTTCTGCAATATGACCAATTATTATGGAACTTGGCCATTTCTCATCCGATTTTAGTGAAAGTTGGTGTGCGTTATTGAAATGGGATTCTAAAACGATTCGTGGATGAAGTTCTGGAAAATGGCCAACTAGGAAGGAACTTAGTAATTTATTATCCGATTTTGATGAAATTCAGTATGTACGATGGAAATGGGATTCTAAACTGATTTTTGGATAAAGTTCTGGAATATGGCCAACTGGGATTTTTTGGAGTAGTGTAGTATAATACTATTTTACTATCTACCGTAGTCAGGTTTACACCGCATAAAATATTCATAAAACCAGAAAATTAAAACTAAATAATGACAAAGAATAACTTCAAAATACACAAAAACGTTTCTAGACTAATTTATCAATAATTCACTGTCAAAATTTTCCTTCTACAATAAAATAAAATAAAATATAACAGGTATTAAAATTTGATAACTATCAAATCAAAATATTATATTTTATTTTTGCTATTATACTATCAAAACATCGGCTTTACACCGGATAGCAAAATAATATTATACTATTTTGCTATTTGTAGTCTTACTTTGGCAATTTTACAACAACAATGCCGTGTATTTTCATTCCGGAATGAAGAGTTTCATTCCGCTGAGAAGTAGGAATAGCAAAATTCCCTTCTTCTCGTAGTTGTAATGCTAACATTGATTCAGACCATTTCCTGGTAGTTGCTGAATTAAAATTTCGTCTATCAACCACATATAATCATCGCTTCCAGCGCATCACTCGTTGGAACACTGCGGCATTGAACGAGCAAGTTACCAGAACCACCTTCGGGATGACTGTATCAGAAATCTTGGAAAATAAACCACTTCCTGACTCCGTTCAAGAACAGTGGGACATTATCAAAACGGCGGTAACCGATGCCTCAAAGTCCACCATAGGCCAAAATCCGTCAAGGCCTAAAAATCTCTGGATTGATGATGATTGTATTGGTGCTATTCGGGAAAAAGATCGCGCACGACAACGAGATCTATCGCAAAGAACAAGGCAATCCCATAACGCCTACATGACTGCGAGGAGAATCGCTAATCGGCTATGTAGACGGAAGAAACGGGAATGGCATGAACAACAGGCACGCAACATCCAAAATTCTAGCCTGAGAGATAGATATCGTTGCATAAGAGAATTAGCTACGGACTTTCATCCACGTAGCAGCGCTATTCGCAACAAATCAGGCGAGTTGGAAATGGACACCAAAACCGTCCTCGAAGTGTGGCGAAATTACTTCTCCTCGCTTTTAAATAAACAGGCACCACCTTCCGAGCAACAACCTCTCTTGCTTCAACGCGATATTAACGTCGAGATGACACCACCACCTCCTCCATCATATGATGAAGTACGGAACGTGATATCGCAGATGAAAAATTACAAGACACCTGGTGAGGATGGTATCTGCAACGAAATGCTCAAATATGGCGGTGATTATCTGTTCTGCCGCATGTTTGAGCTAATATCAACAATTTGGTCTAGAGAAGAAATCCCAGTAGAGTGGAAGACGGCTCTAATATGTCCACTTCATAAAAAGGGAGATCGATTAAACTGCAACAACTATCGCGGTATAGCTTTGCTGAACACGGGCTACAAGGTTTTGGCTAACGTAGTCGCAGCAAAGTTATCAACTTATAGCGAGAGGATCTTGGGTGATTATCAATGTGGTTTTCGGCCAAATAGATCAACGACCGATCAAACTTTCACGCTGAGGATTTTGCTGGAGAAATGCTATGAAAAGGACATCCCTGTACACAGTCTATTCATAGATTTTCAACAGGCGTACGACAGCATTAAGAGGAATACGTTATGGAACGTATTGTCCTATCTGGGCATACCGTCAAAATTGGTTTCAATGTGCCAGCTCTTAATGGATGGCTCAATATGTAAGGTGCTAATAGAAGGCAAAATTTCGGATGCCTTCGAGATAACATCTGGAGTGCGGCAAGGAGACCCAATAGCTCTAACTCTATTCAATCTATCATTAGAGTATGTCATTCGTCAGCTTAATATAGCCCAGCGTAGCTGCCTGTATTATAAATCAACCCAGCTATTAGCATACGCTGACGATATTTGCATTCTGGGTCGCAACATCATCTCTCTGAAAGAAGTCCTCCTCCCGTTGGAATTAACAGCCCAACAAATAGGCCTTCAGATCAATGAAGCGAAGACCAAATACATGGTGACCGCGAGAAGGCAGACTCGTGGGGACTTCATTTCAGGAGATACTCAATATGAAAAGGTGAATGAGTTTAAATACCTAGGATCACTGATCACTGAGCAAAACTCCGTTTCTGTGGACATTTCATCGAGGATCGCAGCAGGCTACCGAGCATTTTACGCCAATATCAAAATTTTCAAGTCTCCTCATATATCGCGCAAAATAAAATTGGACATCTACAAGGCGCTGATAAGACCAGTTGTCACCTTTGGTTGCGAGTCTTGGACAAAACAGCGCAAAACATCCAGAAAATCGCTGTAACTGAGCGTAAGATGATAAGAAGAATTCTCGGTCCCATTAAAGAGGGAGCCACGTACAGAATGCGAATGAATCACGAGATCAGAAATGATCTCGATAAAGTCGACATCATAGGATTCATAAAATCGTCAAGGCTGAGATGGCTTGGGCACGTACTACGTTCACAAAATCGGACCACTAAACAGGCCTTGGAGTCGGCACCAGCGAAAGTAGGACCTCGTGGGAGACCACCTACCCGATGGATGGACGACGTTGAGAGGGACCTGTACACACTCGGTCACCGTGTCTGGCGTTCTCTTGTGGCGGATCGGATTATTTGGAGGAGCATCGTTGAGGCGGCCAAATCCCTTCATGGGATGTAGCGCCAGCGGAAGAAGAAGAAGAAGAATGAAGAGTTTCATTCCGCTGAGAAGTAGGAATAGCAAAATTCCCTTCTTCTCGTAGTTGTAGTGTTTACTACACTAGAGTAAAACTATTACATATATTTAGTTTTATGAGTTGGTATTAAATAAAAATTTTCAATTTTTCGATAAATCAGAATTTTAAATTTTGTTAATTATCATTTAGAATTATTATACTTTATTCAATAATTTGTCATCACTATTTTATATTTGTTAAAATTCTAAATAATAAATTATATTTTAGAGCTTGGTACCAACTGTTGAAAGTAAAACAAAAAATTATTCTGAAGAAGAATTGCTCTTACTTTGGGCAAAATTTCATTCCTATCCGGGTAGGAATAACTTTTACCAAAGTAAGACGGCAAATATTGAAACAAAAGATGTTGTGTTTGTCATGTTGTATATTTTAATTATACAAACATGTTTTTATCTTTAGATTTTTAACTATATTTTATTATTAATTTCAGTTTTTACTTATTACAATATTTCAATCTTAAACAAAATATAAACATTAATTCAAATCTAAACGTTCATTTATATTTATCTGTTTATCATAACTCATAAGTATTAATTAATTAATTAAATTAACTTAAATTAAAATTCTTCTTCTTAAATTAATTAATATTGAATATAATCTTTTAAATAGTTTGGTTTTCTTATTACTCTTTTCGGCCTATTTGATTCATTATTTTCAACTTTATTTGACCTTATGCTTTGGTTCATTACAACATTATTTTGATCATTGTTAAAATTACTATTTACATCATTACTTATGGAATTATTTAATTCATTACTATTATTTGAACCCTTAACTTTGCTACTACTACTACTTAATTCTAAGTGTTTATACAACATTTCATCAATGTCCTGAGAAACATCAAATTTTTCTATTCCACTATGCCTTCTTAAATGACACCTGTTTCTAGTTAATATTTTATTATCACCTCTCAGTACTTCGTATTGTCTTGGATTTTGGGTTTTTTGATAAACAATAGCAGGATCCCACTGCCTATTTTTATTACTAATTCTTACTCTTATCACCTACCATAAATTCAGATAAATTTTTTGCATTCCTATCGTAATATTTCTTCTGCACAACTTGTCTTTCTTTTAATTTTTGTTGAGTCATTTTAAATTTATTACTATCTTGTCTTTGAAAATGAGGTAGAATTCCCCTAACTGTTCTTCCATATAACAGTTCATCCTCATTATCAAAATCTGCTTTCTTAAGTATATTTTTAAGTGTTTGAATATGCCGTTCAGCCATTCCATTGCTACGGTGATAATGAGGACTTGACATAATGTGTTTAAAATTATAATCCTTAGCAAAATCTTTAAATTGTCTGCAATTATACTGTGGACCTCCATCACTATGTAGTTCATATGGTATACCATGGCGTGCAAACATAGATTTTAACGAATTTATTGTTGTTGAACTGTACATATCAGACAATGGTGATACTTCTATATACTTTGAAAAATAATCAATTACCATTATGTAATTTTGATTTTTGAAGTAAAATATATCCGTTCCTACTGTCCTCCAGGGACCATCTGGTACATCCATTGGCATTAATTTTTCTTTAACATTTACTTTTTGAAAATTTAAACACGTTTGGCAATTTTCAATCATTTCTTCAATATCTTTATTCATTCCTGGCCAAAATACTATCTGACGTGCTCTGCTTTTTGTTTTTTGAATTCCCATATGATTATAATGCATTTTTGTTAACATTTCTTTTCTTAATTTCATAGGTATCACAACCCTATTTTCTTTCCAGACCAAATTTTCATCTACATATAATGTTTCTCTATATGTATGGTACGGTTTTAATATCGCAGGCACGTTTTGTTTATTCTCTAGCCAAATATTTGCAATAAACTTTCTTAACATTGATAATTCTAAATCAACTTTTGACTCATTCTTTAACTCTTCTAGTTTCGAGTCAGACATGTTTTCTAACAAATTAATTAATAATATTGACATTTCATTCATTTCTTGATTAGCCTCTTCTTCCTCTAAGTGAGCTCGTGATAACATATCTGATATCCACATCTCCTTTCTCGGTTTGTATACTAAATTCAAATCATATGGTTGTAATTTCATTTTCATTTTCTGTAGTCTGACAGGAACTTCTGCCAATGTTTTTTTTAAAATTGATATTAACGGACGAAAGGGGAATAAAGATTCATCTGGCATTGTTGGCCTTGATGAGCGTCTGCTGTCCCATTGGCAGCACTAAACAATCGACACAGATTGACAATTTCAAACATCCCACTGGTAATCTATCTTGACTAAATCAGTAAGTTGTAGTAAATTGTGCGATATAATCTGAATACGTATTGGGAAGAAAGAACTCATGCAGACCGCCTCATAAGCGGCCTTGCAATTATGTGTGGTAAAATACATTCAACGACAAATACGGAGAAATTCAATTGTGAAGTAATAATTTAGAAACTACGATCCCAAATGAGTAGAATAAATTAGGAAAATCAGTTATCATCAAATAAAGAAGTAACAAGAACGAAGCGGGAAATTGGTGACACAACAGTGCTAGTGTTAGGTGACCTGCTTGGAATATTAACTCAGAGAGAAGCAAGCCAATATAAAGTAAATTTTCAAACTATAGAAGCCAATGAAGATCATTTATTACAGCTTACAGCTAATTAAGAATAATACCTCAATAATTGATAACACTGTAAACATCTTCAAACATAGTCAAATTGCCACAATACAAGCAATTAGTAACATTCAAAGCATAAATGATACACGTATAATGGAACAATAGGTAACTATTGACCATTTTGATGACATCCATTGAGCTACTCGACGCCGCTGAAAATTTACGAGATGAACAGGAAGTACTGCTAGATGTTATACACAAATACAATGCACACCTCAACATGCTGCATCAACATTTATTGCAGCCCTCAGAGAATATATACCAGTTACCTTAACATTTCGACATTTGTCAGAAGAACTCCTTTAGAAATGCGGTTTAATATTTATACGAACCTTATATATGGAAACCGCCATTTCGTATAAGGTCATGGGAAATAGCACTTATTGATATTGATTTATTTATAACATTGCCAAGAAAGAATATAAAAATAAAAAAACAACGTCAGTTCGAATCGAAATCGAAACTTCATGCGTCAACACGTTCTTCCTCAAAAACAAAGCTTTCTATAGCAATATAGAATATGCTGATAACACAATGTTCGTCCTGATCATAATATGATAAAACTGGGTTTGATGTTATACAATCTTTTAATTTATTAAATGCCCTTTTATGTTCTTCTCGCCAATTAAATTCATTTTGTTTCTTTATCATTTCTCTTAAAGGCTTAGTAATTTGTGATGTGTTTGGAATAAATCTTGAAAGATACGTAATTGTTCCCAAGAAACGTTGAATACCCTTTTTATCTTTTGGCACTTTCATATCTTTAATAGCTCTAATTTTTTGCTCATCCATTCGTATACAATCCCTATCAAAGACATGACCTAAAAATGTTATTGAACTTTGTGCAAATTTCACTTCTCTCTGTTAAATTTTATATTAAACTCTCTAGCTCTATCTAGTATCTTTCTTAACGTTTTACAATGGTCTTCATACGAATCCGACCATGTGATTATCTCATCTACATAGATTTCTAGATCTTTCATAGATTGTAGGCTAGCAATGTTGTCAAATGTCGGCATAGGATGATGTTGTCTTAACAGACAATCATTCAAATTTTTGGGATCTAAACATATTCTCAATCTATCGTCTTGTTTTTTTATGATTACTAAATTACTAACAAATTCTGTAGGTTCATCTACTTTTCTAATTATTCCTCCTTGTTCCATTTTAGCTAATTCCTCTTTTATTCTATCTCTAATTTTGAATGGGATATTTCTTAGGTGTTCTATTTTTGGAATGTAATTTCTTTTTAATTTAAATTCATATTCAAAATTTGATATAATTTCTTCCAGACCATTAAATACATCTTCATAGTTTTTAAAAATATGCTCAATATCAATATTGTTAATTCTCTTAATTAAATTAAATTTTTCAATTGTCTCTAATCCTAAAATAGGTACTGTTTTGTCTCTAATTACATAATATGTAATATTTTTTGTTAAATTTCGTATTTTTGATTCTAGACTTACTGTACCAATTATATTTAATTCACCGCCATTGTACGTTACCAGTCTTGACATGCATTTATTTAATTTTATATTACTATCTTCAATCATATCAAAACTAATTACGTTGCACTCGGCACCTGTATCAATTTTAAATAATATTGCTTTATTTAAATCTAATAAAATAATTTTCTCAAACCATCCTTTTACACTATTACGACCAATCGAATCAACTGATTTTACATTAACTGATCCTAAAAATTTAGTTGACTCTTCTTCCTCTTTTACATCTATGCTATGCATTTGCTTTTTCTGATTACTATTACTTGTCTTAAAATTGTTCCAAGTATTACTACGATTATTATCATACTTGAAATTATTGTTATTATACTTATTGAAATTACTAGGGTTTCTATTAAATTTATCTTGACTTAACTTATTGTTTTGATTAAAGTAGCACTTTACCTGGAAATGTCCAATCCGATTGCAAATTGAACATGCCTTGTTGAATGTAGGACACCTTTTAACTTCATGATTTTTTCCACATTTGCTGCAATCTTTAACTTTTCAGATTTGTTGGTTAATACCCCTATCATGGTTTTCACTCGTCTACTCACTCACCGTGACGTTTAAATTCGTGTGAGTTCAAATTTGGTATCATGGTTCTCACTTTTATTTTGGCGAGAGTTGTGCGCGGCTAATGTGTTTGATTTTGTTAATTATGACAATTTCCATTCGTTTTGAAGTTTGCCAGCACAGCAATTTTACATTTTTTGACATATGTCTAATTGTCTAACAGTTTTTTTGTACACATTTACATTTATTGTGATTAATTTTGTAATTTTATGAGAATTAATTAGATATTTTATTGGTTAAAATTATTAATAAATAGTGCAAACCGGCAAATGTAATGTGGATTTCTTTATCTGTGGCGAATGAAGCTGGAGGGAACAAAAATGTTTGAAAACTCACATACGCATTTTGTTGTTAAATGTAGAATAAAAATATTTTAAAATACGATTTTGTTTAAAAAAAATTCAAAATTGATTTTTATTCAATATTTAATTAGGAAATATTAATTAAAATATTTTGCCTGTAAAAAAAAATTGTAGTGTTTTTATTTCCATTATTTCTGTATTCCTTATAAAAAATCGCACTAGTCACCGAGAAATATTAGGCGAGCAATTTTGACATTACTCTCACTCACTTTGCACTCACGGCGAGAACCATAATACCAAAATTTGATTACGGCGAGTTTGACTCACCAAGCGACGCAAATGTGAAAACCATGATAGGGGTATAAATCTAACATCCTTAGTTCCTCTTGAATAATTATGCTGTTCTCGTTTCTGAATTACATCTACTGATGTTTTTTGTTGCTTTAGCTGTTTCAACTGCTCTTCCGCTAGTTCTGTTGTTTGGCATATGCGGATGCATTTGTCTAAATTTATTTCATCTTCTTTTAATAACTTTTGTTTTAATCCATTATTATTTATTCCATCAATTATTTGATCTTTAATCAACTCGTCTCTTAACTTCTCAAACTTACAATTTAAGCTCATTTTTTGCAATTGGTTAATGTATTCGGAGAGGGTTTCACTTTGTAATTGTCTCCGTTGAAAAAACATATATCGATTGAGGCTTTCTGAATTTTTCTTCTTACTGCAAAGATCTTTGTACGCTTTTATAACTTCAGCATACCTATACTTGCTTTTTTTCTTTCTCTATATTAAGAGTTTCGAATTTTTCAACTCCTTCATCACCAATTATGTTAAAAAAAATTGCTATCTTGACTTTATCACTCTTTTCATCTGCCTCAATCGCAGTTAGGTAATTTTCAAACTTTTTTATCCATTTTTCGAAGTTTTCATGCATGTTTCCATCAAACTGAAATGGATTTGGTTTATTTATATAGTTCATTTTCTTTACTTGTTTTCACTTTTTATTAAACAATAAAAAAAAACATGTGCACTATTGATTCTACAGATTTGCGTTTTTCACTATTTTTTTTTTATATTTTAATCTTCAATTTTATTAAACATCCGGCTGCGCCATGTCATGTTGTATATTTTAATTATACAAGCATGTTTTTATCTTTAGATTTTTAACTTTATTTTATTATTAATTTCAGGTTTTACATTCATTTTAATCTAATCTTTTTCTTATTTTAAAGGTGCACATCCTTTACCTCGTTTATCATTAATACGACTTGAAGTTTGTATCACTTCCCGTCCTTTATATTGTTCACATGAAGTTAATTCATTTGATTTATCTCAACTCATTCAGGACAGTGTTCTCTTTCATTCACATCAATATACGACAAGACGAAATTCATCCATAATTCATCCATATTTTACCCGCAGTAAGCTGCGACAAATTTTTATATCACACTTTGATATCACAAATGTGATATAGCACCATAGAATGACCACCCTGGTGTAGAGTTCATTTTCGGCAAAAATTGGCATGGTGTCAAGGTGTAATTAGCAATTCAGTCGCTATAGCCTGATAATATGACTGAAAATAATTTTTTCTTAATTCTCATTCAGATCGCAACAGAAGTTGCAAAACTCTTCATATTTTCACTCTTCGTAATTAACTAAGTATTAAGTAGTATTTCTTACGTTTACCGCATTCCTTGTGCAAATTCAACAAATGTTACTAATAAAAAATAATGACACTATGTTTTCACATCAACGTTTCACGAGAGAAGTGGATGTTTTTTATTATTTTATAAGAGTTCTGCTTAGAAAGTTCATCCTTAATAAGTATTTTAAATTAACCTCACACAGCATTGCCAAAGGAAAGGAAAGATCCAAGGAAGGAAATAAAAGAGATATGATTATAAGCGATTAGGAGTTCCAAGAAGAATTCTATTTTTGATATGGAGTTTGAGTTCCTTTTAATTATAAACCACCGAAAAACGTTTTGGGAAGCTTCCGATGATGATAAATTTTACATCATCGTAAATAATCAAAACACCTAGCTGCTCCCATCGATGTCTTATTTATTTGTTTATTTATTTTGTAAACCAAGCATTCTGCCCGACATGAAGTTGTGCTCACGCTGGAGCTACCAATCTTAAAAGATGGAACATATTTGTCATTTCTGCCGGTAAAAGTATAAGACTGAAACTTATTTGAGGAGATCATCCTCGAATTTTCAGTTTCGGCTTTATAAATTTGTGCGGTATAAATTGCGTCTAACGGCAGCCACACATCTCCTGAATATCATGAAATGATTGGATGAAGACAATCTATGAGAAATTAAACAACATTTGCAAATGTAAGCAAAGCTGCCTTCGAATTAAAACGTTTTGGAGCCGGAAATTAGATGTCATGATCACAGACTATAGAGTCTAGTCTAGAGGAAGCTTACGAAAGATAAGCTCTATAATATCCCAAATGTTAATACAAATTAAGACTCCAGAAATGATAAACATATTTTGAAGATAAAATAACCGTACCAACCATAGGAACTAAGCTTCAAATACCAGTAAAAGACTTTCGAATAAGACTAAAGTAATTTGAAAAATTAAATACTTCTTCGAGTAACCGGTTAATCGGTTTCAGAAGTAAACCAATCTCTATTTTGTTATTCATTAATATACATATAGTGCATGGGACCAAATTATGGCGCATACTTTTGCATCGTAAGATTAGCTATTTGAGTTTAAATTTAGTAAATATTTTACTAATTTCATGGGGTAAATAAACGAACCAGAATTGGTGGCATTACGCACCTTGAGTTTCGACAGAAACAATCATCCACATGGATTTAATTTTTTGTAAACCTTAACTCTTTTAAATAGTTCTAAATTGTCAAAGGTATAATACTGCTGAATTTTCCCATGAGTTGTTTCTCCAATGCGCACTACGGTGGGGGTTGTTTAATTTCGGTTAGGATCTATTTTGCCAATTTATATGAAAGCGATCCTATTAGATTTTTTAAAGGATGTAAATTTTAGATACATTTTAGATTTACAACAATAACTTTATATTATAACCAAATTCATCCTTGATTTTTTGCAAAATACGAGTAACATTCTTGCATGGTCAAGTTGGGCGGTATTTTTATTACCTATATTTGTGTAAGCTAGTATGTCTAATAGTTTCTCGGTTTAGGTAATCTAGTTTCTCGAAAATCAATCAGTAGGCTATTTCCTTTACCCGCTTTGGTATACAGTACACACACTCCTTTTGTTAAAGGTGCTAACTTGCACTTGGACAAATATCTATGTTCTGACGTTGAAAAAGGCATAGTATTCTCTTGTATCGATCTCCTCGTTTAATCGGGTAGAAATTCAAAAGCTGATTTAACGCCTACTATAATATCATTAATATCATCTAATACACAGTATAAACGTAGGATTATTTTTATAACAAAATAACTCTGCATACAAATTTATAATAAAAATATTTATTATAAAACTAAATATTATTTCGAGTCTAACAATATTTTTATGTGTAATAATTTAATTTTCTTTCTATTTCAGACAAATCCATTCCCACACAAAGCAAATGGAAAAGTACGACGTTCTCTCGGTCGTCGGAGAAGGTTCCTACGGCCTTGTGATGAGATGTCGACACCGAGAATCTGGTCAATATGTAGCAATAAAAAAATTCCTTGAAACCGAAGATGATCCAACTGTACGAAAAATGGCAATGCGAGAAATTCGAATGCTCAAGGTAAAACAATACATTTCTTATATACAAATACTGACATAATTAACGGTTATTGTAAATTTTATATTAATTTTCATTTCTCCAACTATGTACTATGCATAAAAGAAAATCAATTTTCTTTACCCTTTACGTGTTGTAAAAGTTTTAAATAATCAAAAGTCTATTTAAATCACGGCGTAAAGGCCATGCAACAATTATTGTATTGCGTGTTGATTTTCAAGTTTTCCATATCGGTATTGTTGTTTGTATTAACTTAACATTTGGGCGCAAATAAGTTTTTCATAACTTTTTATTTCTGGAAAGTTGTAAACTTTTTTTGTTGTTATGTAAAAAATGATTAAGTAAAAGCAAAATTGCAAGGTGTTTATTTATTTTTTTGTTTGTTTCATTTCAGAAACTACGCCACGAGAATCTTGTCAATATGATTGAGGTGTTTCGTAGAAAAAAGAGATTTTTTTTAGTATTCGAATACCTTGAACATACCGTCCTCGAGGAATTGGAAGCACGATCGGGTGGCTTGGGCTTTGTGACATCACGTAAATATATTTTCCAAGTGTTGCGAGCACTTGATTTTATTCACTCGAACGATGTGATACATCGCGATATAAAACCGGAAAATGTTTTAGTATCGCGACAAGGCGTAATAAAACTGTGCGATTTTGGTTTTGCAAGACCCTATGCCGAGAACGAAACGTTTACGGATTATGTGGCAACACGATGGTATCGTTCACCGGAATTGCTGGTCGGTGATCCAAGGTATGGCAAAGAAGTTGATATATGGGCCGTGGGTTGTTTGTATGCGGAAATGATGACCGGAGAGCCATTGTTCCCGGGCGATAGCGATATCGATCAACTATTTCAAATCGTTAGAGTTCTGGGCAAATTAAATTCTAGACATCAAATTTTAGTTACGCGCAATACAATGTTCAAAGGTATGAAGCAGGAACAGAATTCCAGCTTGAGCCAGTTATTTCCAGAATGGAATAGAGATAGTTTAGATTTTTTGTCGAGTTGTCTGAAAATGGATGGCAATGAAAGACCCGAGACATTTGTATTATTAAAGCATGAACTGTTCACAAGGGATGATTTTCTAGATAATTTTCTACCGGAGCTGAGAACAAAAATAACTCAAGAAATACAAAAAAATCCACTGTTGACTCGAGTGCAAACGGGATATGGGTCGGGTAAACCAAAATCGAGTGAAAACCAAAATCCAACCATAAAACCAGCGCCTATTCAGCCGCAAACCTCTTTAACCCAATCAACGACTTTTGAGAACTTAACTACGTTTTCGAAAACAGCTGCAAGCAACACGAACAATGGAAATACCTCACAACAGCAGTTCGGCCAAATATTAAATAAGCCGAGCGAAAGTCATAGTCAAAAAAGTGGAATTCCTGTTTCAAAAGATCGAATAACACAAATTGGTCTATCATTATTCCCGTCGAAAACACTAGACTCGCACCTCTTTAAAACATCACTTTCGGGAAACGAAGACTTTAATCTAAATTTAACCTCATATAAACACTATTTGAATCCAAACAAAAGTAAAACAATCAACATAAATAATTTAACGTTTAAGGACCTTACAATTGTTAATAGTAACAATAATAACAATAAGTATACTCGGGTTCTCTCAGCTAAGCCAAAAACGCAACAATCCAGCAACGCCAACGATAGTGGTAACAACCATCTTCAACCACATTCACCCGTCCAGTTTCAGTCTTTGCAACCCGATCATCATCAAAATACGGAAGAGAAACCTCATAGCACGCATAAAACATCACCGGTATCTTCAATTGGCCATCAACAAGGCAACTTATCACAGTATTTCAGTAACAAACGAAATTCCAATTATTTGGGAATTCAAAAGGCGAGCCATCACGGGACTAATGTCACAACAAATAAACACAGCCCGACCCGTTTAAATTTCAATCCAAATACAATTCCATCGTCACGTCAAAATTTAATAAAACGTGGTGATCGTGGTTTACTTTTAGACGTTGGCATTTCACCATTTGCGTATGGTGATTCCGGTGGTGTTAATCTACTTCCAAGTAGCACAAATAATAATATTGGCAATGGGAGTCATCAAAAAATTGAAGCTAGTCCACGTGTTTTACAACCACCACAATGGCTGCAAAGTGGTAATTTAAAAATTACATCACACGGCAAAACAACACAAATTGGTAAACGTGGCCTAACCGACTGGAAGACTATATCGAATTCAAATGGAAATATGGGGGGAGGCGGTGGTGTTAGTGGTGGCGGCGCTGGTAGCATGGGGCTCAACGATGCAGCAAATAGTGGTAATAATAATTTAAGTAATAATCAGAAAGATGATTTTGTGTTACCAAATTGTCCAGGTGCTTCGTTATCGACGACAACGTCACCGTACAAGGGATTAAAGAAGAAATTGTCACCAATGCCAACATTGTCACATGATAGTCAATTGCAAAATCATCATGTGTCACCGGTAGGTATATGCAACGAAATCGGAGAATTAGAATTTGAACCTATGTAGTTGTTAGCAAATTAGCATTTTATAAAATTACTAAATTTAAATCGCAGCAAAGGAAATTTTTATAGTAAATCACATTTTATATCCAACATTTCATATTAATTAGAATGGCCAGATGAGCAGTTTTAATTAACAAATAAAATATAATTTATTATTTTAATTGAGAAACTGAAAGTACAAAGTGTGTAGCGCTTTATAAATTAGGTCTTATTAAAAGGGAATCTTCGAATTAAATTAGAAGTTTGCCGATTTCGAATGCCGACCGAAAGGCTTGGTGTTTAACGGAGTACTCAAAATTATGTGATGGTGATTTATTGGTGGCAGGTCTTTGAAATCATCAAAGTTGTACAGCAAACAATTTTTAGCGTTTGGTAATCACGCCCCGGTGCCCAAAAAAAAAATAATTAAAAAATTCCCCAACAGTTTGTATAGGAAGATCAAGAAAAAATGCCCCAAATTTTATGACATATTTTCAGTTCTTGGGAATTTTTGAAATGGTGTTTAACTTCAGTTGTAATGTAGTTCCCATCGAATGTAGAACAGTGGTTAAGAGAGTTGCTTACCTTCTCTCGTGGTCGGTTCTCGCCGCACATCAAGAATTTAATTAGGTAATTAGTTAAACTTGCTGCGACAGATATAAAAACGATTATGTAAAATCGTTTTAAGTACGTTCCAAAAGAATCTTCATTTTCCAGAATACTTTAAACTAAAATTAGAATCGAAATCTCGTTTTTCCGAATATAATAAAATTCAATCTCGCTTTTCCAGAATTTCTGGAAAGAAGGATTTAATTTCAATGTATTCTGGAAAATTGAAATTTGCAGTTTAATTTAAAAATTAGAATGGAAATATTTATTTGTTTCAATTAATCGATTATTTAAAAAATAACGTATGAGGAATAAAATATGGACAAACAAAAAAAAGTAAAAAAAAAATTATTTACTAATCAAACGATTTTAATCCATAATTTATTTAAAACTTTAATTCTTAGATAAAATTTACAGAAAAATTTGCGCTCCATATCGATTCGCTTTCCTGATCCTTTCTGGCACTCTTTTCATAGCCGCCTGCGTTCCTGATGTATCGATCTTCTTTAAATCTCTTTTTATCTTTCTAATAAGACATTCAACATTTTTCGCACGATATCCATTGCTGTATACCATTCTCTTCAGATTTGCCCAAAAAGTTTCAATGGGCCTTAGTTGTGGAACATTTGGTGGGTTATAGTCTTTAGGGATAAATTCGATTCTGCGTTGACGTAAATCAGATAACGTTGCGTTGGCATAATGTGAGGATGCCAAATCAGGCCAAAAAATCGTTTTATCATTTTTATGATATTTATTTATAAATTTCTGAAGCACAGGTAAACATTTGTTTGTGTATGTTTGCGCATTAACCGCTAAACCACTTTTGAAAAATACTGGGTCACTGACACCTTGTTCGCTAATAGCCAACCACAACATAACTTTACCTGGAAACTTGGTCTTATGAATAAACTTCTCCTTTTCTGGTGCTTTGTGATCGGGAGACTCGTAGTAGTATTTTGGCTGCCATTCATTACTTTCAACAGTGAAATAACTTTCATCATCCATCACACATTTATAAGCTGAAGAAGCGGCGAAATATGTTTGGGAAAGCACTCTTAATCTAGATTTGATTGTAGCTAATTGTTTGTCTGTAGTTGCTGGTGCCGATTTTTTGGGTTTGCGTTGAATATTCATACTTTGTAAATATTTCTTGATAGTTTTTGGGGCAACCTGATATTTTTTACCCAGTTGTCTGTACGATTTTGCAGTTCGACCCACTGTTTCACCTTTCAATTTCATTCGAACTTTGCTATCTTGTAGTTGACATTTTTTACCAGAGCCGGGTTTTCTTTCCACAGGTTCATTATTCTCAAACAGTTTAATTGTTTTGTAGATAAAGGATTTTTGAATCCAAGATCCTTGAAGTAGTGAAAAATCTCGTTCTTTTTTTTGTCTGGAGTTTCCTGACAAAATTTATAAATTAATTTACGACGATCTACTTCTAACAACGATATTTTTGTAACTAATCGTAAAATGACGCAGTTTTAATGTATTTTTTATAAAATATCGGGGAATCACCTTATTTAAAAACAAGGAAATTTTTATTTTTGGTTGTACAATAGAAATACAAACACATTTTACATTTGTCCATATTTCATTCCTCATACGTTAGTATTTTTTTTTGACATCGGTTTAAATACCAGTGAACGAACAATCGAAATCGAGTCTAATCGAGAAACCAAATTTTTTTTCATTTATTTAATTAGAATCTAATCTCCTGGACTAATGAGCAATTTGACTCTGACTTAAATTTTTAACTTATACCTCACATGTTGCTGGAACCTTTCTTCATGTATACGCGAATTTTTCTGAATTTCATTTTAAATGAGGTTCACTTTAAGGTCCCTATGGAGGTCATTGTTCCTGACATACCAAGGTGAAACAACGATGTTCCCTAATATTTTATTCTGAAATCTTTGGATTATATTTACGTTGCTCTGTTTGGTACGGGAGTGATCCGTTTGCCCAAAAAATTTTCACCCAAAACAAAAAAAAAAATCTTTCCCAAAAAACACTTTCCCAAAAATCATTTCCCCAAAATGAATTTTCCAAAAAAAAAATTGCTCAAACTAATTACCCCAAAAGTTGAATACCCAAAATTATAATTTATTTAAGTACATATTGTCGCTTCCAATTAAGAGTATTACATCTGCAAATCATTTATTTTTTTGGAGGGGCGTGTCATGGTTTTAATGTTAAATTTGGCCTAATTTTTTTAAATAAAATTCTTGCCACACATTTTGTGAAGGACCTTATTTAAAAAAAAATTAAGTCGAAATTAGCATTAACAATTTTAAGGCCTCTCCAAAAAATTAGTCATTTGCAGATGTAATACTCTTAAATGGAAGTGACGATATGTATGTATGTATAATAGGTGTGTAATATGTATAATAATGAATACAAGTCTTCAATCTTCGAATAATTCTGTTTTTTTGAAATGATTGATTTTATTTTTTTCTTCTGTTTAACCAGAAAATTGTTTGTTGGCCAAGTACTCTTTACGCAGTTGCTCAAGTAGGCAATACGTTCCGACGTGCGCTTACCTTGTTATTATTTGAAGCCATCTATGCCAAACTTCGGCGTTGTTTGTGGTTCGCGGTGCAAAAATGCGGTGTATAGCGTGGAGATGTGGTGGTTCGTTTGTCGTTTACAATATAATTTTTTTCAAACAAATAACATACAATATAATTTTTGCTAAGCAATCTTTCGTGACCGCGGCTCGATGTGCTTCAATAATTATTCAAAAAAATTTTAAATTTCATCAGGATGAATGAACGTCAAGGCCCGGAACATTCGGATATCAAGAGCGACGGCCTCATTTGTACCGCATGAAGTTGCGAATCCTTACTGTACAGCAGATGATTTGGCCAAGATGAAAATAACAACCATGGAGCCGCATAGTCGGAATCACAACCTTTAGAGCAGAGGTGGAAGCTTTCTCAAAATCAGCCAATACAAAATTTGATTAGTTTACGAAATATGCATGGAACAACGTCAAATGTGCCATCCATCAGCCAACAGTCTGCTTTTTCGAGCATTCGCAATTACATAATTATGCCCATAAGTAAGTTATACTCACTGCCAAACCGTTTTTCATATAAAATAAATACTTCGCCGTCTACTGTTCTTAGATTTTCAGGAATATTTTTATCACGAACTGTAGTTGGCTCTTTAACCAAAGATTGTCGAGCTTGCCTTATCTTGGATTTCTGTGCTTCTTTATTAGGTAATTCATCCTAGACAATTGACAATAATGGCCCTTATTATCGCAGCTGAATGTTTGTTTGTAGTGCTGGCGGTCTCTTTTATTTATTATTGGTGTATCGTACTGGCAAGTCGCTCGCTATTCTACCATACACATTATGTGTTGAAGGGGCATTAACGATAAAATGTTGTCCATTTTCAATTTGTGTTGTTATTCGTGCCTTATATTGGTGTTTGCGACAATCCACCACAAACCCAATAAAAACGATTTTTACCCACGACTTTAATATCAATGTAGTAACTGTATCCTACAAGGCACAGCAAATCTTTGCCTTTGTTAGACTTCATAATAGTTAAAGAAGTTTAATTTTAATTTTTTTGTAATATGTAATTGGACAATTTTTTAATTGTCTTATATCATTTTGCATTGCATTATTATAACAATATTAAACACTTTAATGAAGTTTCGCGCGAAACATCCAATTCAAAATTTTGGGATTTTTGGTTATATTTTTGGCAAAAAAATTTTGGGTAAACAATTTTTGGGTAAACTATATTTGACGAAACGATGTTTGGGAAAACAGTATTTGGGGAAATTTTTTTGGGAAAAACATTTTGGGCAAACGTTTTTGGGGATTTTTTTTTTGGGTAAACAAACCCAACCCGTTTGGTACAACCTCAAAACAGAATACAAATCCAAATCGGTTTGAATATTTGCCTATAAAGTAACAGCTTGTAGTATGTTGAAAGAGAAGAGTTTCTTTTCGTCAGTTAATACATCTTTCTGTATTTAAGTTTTAGTTCTTTACTTTTCTCCTTGACGTGTGCTTTCCATCTTAGTTTAGTATATGACGTGTGCTTTCTATATTAGTTTAGCATATACAGTCATGCCACAGAATACATAAAAGAGGCATAACGCGGTTTTTATATAGAGAAACTTGAACTCATTTTTTACCTTGTTTTGGCGAAGGTAAAATTTTCAGTGTGAATTTTCAGGCATAACTTAGTGCAATGGTTGAAAATTCAAAATTATGTAACATATAAGGTAACAGCAAAAATTTCTTAGTTCACGCAATCAATGTCCCTTTTGGTTGTTTATTATTCTGTGGTCATGCCGAGTACTTGTTCGCATACGAGTATTATTTCTTGATTTATGGTAATTGGAATATGTTCGAATCGTCTGTTTGTAAAGCTGAAGGGAACTGATTTAGTTTCATTTAGTTTTATTCGCCATCTTTTTGTTCATTTATCTATTTAAGTTATAGCTGATTGTAACTTCTGTGTTGACTGTTTGGTGCTTGCTCCAACAGCTAAGGTCACTGTGTCATCTGCAAAAGTCGCCACTGTGTTGTTTATTAATGCAGGGAGATCGTAAGTGTACAGTAGGTATGAAACCGGCCCTAATACGCTGCCCTGTGGAACTCCTGCAATAATTACTTTGAATTCAGAATAGGTATTCATCTATCTTAATCCTGAAGAATCTATCTTTCAAGTAAGATGCCAGGATTCTAGCAAACTGCATTGGTAGAAGATTCCTAAACTTGTGGTTAAGTACTTCACTTCACAACTAGTGATATCGTTGAACAGACTTTTTCTCCTTTAGTGCTTTCTCGGTTATACTGGTTATTCGGTGTACTTGATCAATTGTTGAGAATTGGTTACAAAAACCGAACTGATGATTTAGGATCAACTTTTTACTCTCGATTATTGGACTTAACCTTTTTACCAGAAGTTTCTCAAAAGAGTTTGGATGTGAGTGGTATAGTGAAATTGGTCTGTAATACGAGGTTATGCGTGGTGGTTTTCCAGATTTAAGGATCATGATTACTTTTCGAATTTTCTAAAAGCTTGGTACTCATTTGATTCTAAATGCTACATTTATAAGATCGGTGAGCTTTAGCATATTTTTCTTTTAAGATGCCTGCAGTAATAAAATCGTAACTAGGAGCTTTTTTCGTATTCATATGAGCTTTTATCTTACGCATGACTTCTTTTGGTGTTGTAGGTAGGATTTCTTTATTTTCTTGCACAGCTTGTTCAGTTATTATCTCGGCTTCCAATGTTTGGTAGCCAATTTCTCTCCTGTTATTCTTATTGGAGGATTCTGCATTATTGGTTTTTTAATTCTTTTGGTTGCGTTCCAAAGATTAATAAGTCCTGCTGTCATTAGTTAATTTTCTTAAATAGTTGCTGCTCTATTGATCTTTCAATTCTTTGATCTCTCTTCTTAATTGTTAAGTGAGATTGTTCAAATTAGTTTTATCTAGCTAGGAGTTCCTTAATTTCCACAGGGTAGTTGTTTCCCTTGATTTTCTTTTTAATTTCAGGGGTATTTTCCCAAGCTTATTGCTGTATGTCATTTATAAATTTGTGAACTTCTTTGTGTAATTGTTTTTGTTCCTCGTTCTTTAATGGAACCATTAAGTTAATTTTTTCTTTTAAAGATAGTCTAAAGCATTCCCACACTCAGAGAAAAAATATGATGGAGCTGATCATAAAAGTGACCATCATATTTATGATTAGATGCAATAATTAAGAAAATCATACCTTGATGTATACAATTAATAATAATAATTGTATCTATTTAATAAATTATGCACGTTATTATGCAAATATTATTGAATTAACCATATTCATGATTACATTTATCGCTACTGTGATGGACCGTATCAATAATATAATTGAATTTATCATTTGGAGATGATAAAGACAATTAGATATTATGATAGTCGCTATCAATAAATTAATTGAATTTAGTATGTTAAATGATAAAGGCCATCAGATGCTGTGATAGTTGTTATCCAATCAATTAATGAAGTATACTGCGGGGTGTGATAGCAGCTATCATACCTTATATATTTTATTATATATTGTATCTTTTTTTTTTTTTTCGCTGGCGCTACATCCCATAGAGGGATTTGGCCGCTTCATTTTGAAGTTTCGTAATCATTTTGTTAACGGATAATGAGTGATTAATTCATTGATCCTACCCTTAAACCAGCCGTGATTTTTTCATCACCCGCCGGGAATCGAACCCGGGACCTCCGGAGCGTAAAGCAAGTATGCTAACCACTGTGCCACCGGGGCGGCAGCTATATATTGTATCGCTGGCTTAAATAATAACGGCTCTAACCCACACTTTTTTCAAAAATTACATTTTAATGCTACAATGCAGAAAATAACATACCGCATCTTTCTGTGTTATTGTATTAGCTTGAATCACAATATATCACGATCCACATTTAATTTTATTTAACTAATTATAACTGAGTTAATGACTAAATAATATTTCTTTGCGAGTTTCTCAAAAATTTTACAAATGTGGGTTAGTGCTTTTGATAATTAAGCCATCGATATATTTTACTAAATAACAAAACATATTCTATAGTTCATGAAATGTACATTTATTTTGATTTAATTTATCGTGTAGTACACATAGTATAATTATGTATATCCAAATTAGAGGTCTAAACGAAATTATTTTTATTTGAAACATTATTTACATATAAGTTTTTAAAATTTTTCATAAAACTTTTAGTCATATGATTGTTTAAAATTGCTCCACAAATTCAATTTCAAAACCGTAATAATGATAACTGAAACCTAAATTTTCCAAATGTTGGACACAACTAAAATATACCGTTTTATATTTCTAATTTTTAATTTATTTGAAGTTAATATGTTCCGAAAATTGTAATAGAATTTAATCCAAGTTCGACCTGATCAGATTATGATTATGAAAAAATCAATCTTCTTATCAGGCCGCGGCGACTGTACTGATTGTACCACAATTTTCATTCTATAATACAGAATGAACTGCGCAGGTTGTATTAGCGAATTATACTAACACAGCCAAATTCTCTTAATAATTTTCTTTTCTACTTTAACTTGAAACAAATATTTAATTCGTATAATTCGTATTTAATCACCAAATATATTTTACAGTTTTATATTTCAGTAACCATTTAACAAAAACAAATTTAGGAATACAATTAAAGTGGATTACTGGTCCTTTCTTTAGAATAATATTTCCGAATTCTATGAAATTAGTGCTAAACAATTTCTCTTGGCGCGCAAACTTATATTTCTGTGAAATTTCCAGATTTCTTAGTTCCATTATGCCCGGTTTCACCAAAAATAACCAATCTCTAGTTAAAATATCATTTCATACCTTTCTTCTTTTATGAAATTGCGTTTTATTTCGCAATAAAAATTCAATGCAGCTAAATAATTAGCTGAACGAAATTGGGCAGCTAAATATTTAGCTCTCCAGTCAAAAGTTTCATGTAAAAACGAAATAAAATTAGCGTGCGTTTAAGAAATTGAAATAAATCGCAATTTCATAAAAGAAGAAAGAGATGAAATATTCATTAATTGGAGTTCGCCTGTTTTTTTTGTGAAACCGAGCATTGGACTGCCACATACAAAACCAGTATCTTGAGCTAAATTCATTCGTTAAACTAAACTTAAAATTAAGGAATTTAGTTATTCATTACAAAAATAGGAAGTATTATCTTCAAATACATCTGCAATCATTGAACTTGTCTGTGATGACGTTTTATATAGCTTTCTGTATGAAAACCATGTATGTCCGCAAAATGTTGGATAGTTAGCATTTTTGTCCAAACAATTAAATGTAGTGTTTAATGGTTCTAAAGCATTCGTAAACATGTACGTTTTCCAGCAAAACTTACACATTAATTATTTCTAAAGATCCACGTATAAAAATAATTTTGAGAAATTCAGTGTTTCCTTTCGTTTCGCCCGATTCAACTGGTTTCTGTAGAAGAAATAAGTTGTAGTTGAAGATATAGGTTGCAGTAAAATATAGCCTAATTATAGGTATAGTTATAAATGAATTTGGAATTTCCTTTTTAAAAAAGCGAGAATTTCCTTTGTGATTCCTCTTGCCGTGGAAGAGAGTGTACGGCAGAAGTACTAAACTAAGCGCTAGTCGTTCATCTGTAAATAGAAATATTATTGAATTAAGATAAATTAGTCAAAACATTTTTTACTTGACTAATACTAGCTATACAACGTAGGACTTTATAAGTATGGCTATCTTAGAATTTTTTTTTTTTTAATTTAGTTTGTATGAACTTTGTCTAGTGGTATCGTGGGTAACAACCACCAAACAGTCATATCTAATTTGATTTGCCACATTTAATCTGCGGTCCTAGTGTGAAGCGAATTTAAACAAAAAAATTTTACGTTAAAAATGCACTAGGCCTTGCTTAAGTAATGACGTTTGTCCACGCTCAAATGACAAACCGACGTATCAAACCATCAAACCCAATTTTTCACAAAATTGTTTCATTTGCAAAATCAAAATTATTAAAAATATGGTTTAAACCTATAATAATAATATAATATTGTTGTTTTATAAAATTTAAAAAATTCTAATAAAAGTTAAAACAATAACGTTGTCGGACCCTTTCACCTTTTCCTCGACCTCATGTAACCGATTTTTTCCAGATGAAGTAAAACTTCATCGGAAAGACTACTGCCATGAGTATTAAGCCTAAAACATCGGAATCTTCGAAATCATCAAAACCAAGTTGATTACTAATTAGCAAGACTCTCAATGTTTTAAAGAATTTCTGGTAGAACTTCAGCAGTTGCGTCGGCTGTATTGACATTATCCGGCTAAATATTTTTCCAAATATTTTTCATTGTGAATTGCTTCTCCAATATTTTTTAAAGCATCCTTTAAGCTGAATACTTTCCAAAACTCCCTAACCCTAATAGATCTACGATCTGGCTCATCGGTAGCAGCTATTAATTGCTTCACTATTTTTTGTAAATAATACGCTTTAAGCATTTAAATCGCCCCCTGATCGATCGTTTGAATCAGAGCTCTACTATTTTTGGGCAAATACTCGATTCTTGCAACACCAGATGAGTCTAATAAGTTGATTGTCCAGCAATAATAATGCTTTATTGCTAAAGTGTTTGCATTCCACATATGATTTTACCGTGGCGGGTAAAAATCTTAAACCACTCCTCGAATATGGGACGAGGACATCCACGCTTTTCTATGTGCAAGAAGGCAAGCAGGATTTATTTGATCCTTACGGTGCTCCCGGGTTTTTAGAGTGATATATTAGAAGAGGTTAAATTTTAAAATCCCCAGTATAGCATTGCCCCCAAGAAGAAGAGATAAACGTTACTTTGATACTTTAAATCCTTCAAAACATTCTTTTCTTTATGATCATGACAAATAAATATCCGGTTAGGAATTTGTTTCCGGAACAGGCCGGTCTCGTTTACCTTGAAGATGGATGATAATTTCCATCCTCTACAATTTTTATAAATATATTTGGATATTTCTTGGCAGCTATGATAACAGCACTGGAGGCTTCACATTCTGACGGTTTTTAAATTCCATCTTGGCAAAAAATTACGAGAAATTTAGGTTAATTTTGTTGCCTTAGTGTTTTAAAAGAACGAATTTTTAAATTAAAATTTAATAATTGAGTTTAGTAGAATCAAAAGCGATACATTTCCATTTTTCATAATTTTACGTAAAAGACCAAAAACGTTTTACAAAATGGTTAGCCTATTTTTGAAAAATTTTAATTAATATATAATAATAAAAGATGCATTTAATAATTTTTTTAAAAAAAAATTTATAGAAACTTAAATTTAATTAGGAGAAAATCGTAATTTAAGTTTGGATATGTTACATTTTGTTGCAACTTTATGGAAATATGTCCTTTCGATGCATCATAAACGGGAAATGTCACGTTTTGTTGCAATTTGTAAGGGTTTAACGAGAAATTTAATCAAACTGCAAAAAAATGGTTTGTTAAGTTCAGTCTTTATTAAATTAACTAAAAATCCAGAATCGCAGTTTATTTGTGTTACATAAATTAAAAAATCATAGATCAAATAAATCTTACTTAATACTAACAACAAAACAATTCAATAAAATAAAATAAAACGAAAAATTGGATAATTCAATAAGATATCTAATAAAATTCCTATAATTAATAACACAGTCCGTTATCGGATAAGACTATCAGCTTAGACGCGTAAATATATATCTTCAACGAAGGTATCACATATTTCCTCTTCAACTACATTAATATTATTGTATGGTGAATTAGTGGCCAAAATGTTCTCAAAAAACTTTAGCTCATCACGACATTTCCATGCATCACCAAAATGCTTTTTTAGCAAATTATCAACATCTTTCAACTTCGCCGAGTTAATATCCCTACCATTATAAAGTTGATTAGGTAAAACCGTTGGAATTCTGCAGCCTTTTTTTAAAACGGAACATCCTCTAGATAAATCCGATTTATAGTAAACTTCCCCGCGAACGAATATACCTCTAACTGATTTGGTTAGTATAAATCGCTTAGACTTATTAAATTCAAAATGCCATTGGCCGGTTGGTTTATAAAATCTGGATGATTGAGTTTTCCAGTCATTTATTGCGCAATTTTCGCCGCCCATTGAAATTGTTGTGCCATATTCCGAGTAAATTTGTTCATATTCTTGGGGTGAAATTATCGTATTTTTTGATTTTATTCGTTTTTCCAGTAATGCAAAAACTCTGTCGGGTGGTATATATGAATGGCCCGGCACAGGAAAAATAATTTGAATTTCCTTAATATGAATTGGTGCACTGTTGTTGAGCCAATATGTGCACATTGCTACCATTGCGCTATTTTTATTTTGAGCTCCACACCCATCGCAAATCAACCGAATTGTTTTAATATTTTCGGAAAATCGTGTGTTATTGAGCCGGTTAAAAACAGCAGAAGCTATTTCATTGCAGCCTTTGTTTCGTTGATCTTCTGTCCACATTTTCCCTCTTTAATGTTGTTTTAGATGAACCTTGAACAATTGCAAAGTTATATAAATTGATTTGGCGACTAAAATACGCTGCCTGGTCAGGAACTTTTGGCAAAGGCATGTTTTTCTGACAATCAAAGGAAAATGTTGTCATTTCATCCGATTCTTCCTTAGCCAAACTGTAGAAAGCCTTTGCTCGTAAGCTATGAATCCGCTTAGCAGTCATTAAGTTAATTTTTTCGTCGGCATTTACACAAACTTTAATTTTTTCAATATACATCAAACACATAGAGCATTGGTCCGTTGATGGCGTTTTGAAACTTATATTAAAATTGGTTCTTAAGATATTTTGAAAGAACCACTTTGTAACCCTTATGTTGTCACGAATGTTATTAAACATTTGCCACATCCGATTGATCGACAAATCGCCTGAAAGGTATTGCCGACCAGTGTTTCTCGACCGACCATAATGAACGTCATGAACATTGAAACTTTTTATAAAGTTTTTTACAGCCTCTCTTTTGTTTGCAAATATTACAGCTTTTCTGTTACCTCCACGATTTTCTGCAGGCACTGTTCCAGAATTAACAAAGCGCTTGCAAATTCCGTGAATTCGGTGTAATCCGACACATAAAATATTCTTGAAGGATGGTAGACAGACCCGAATAAAAGTTCCTCTTCTGTTTTTGATGAAATAGGTTGTAACGTATTTTTTAGGGGTAGCGTTGACTCTACGATCGGTCCGAGCCGGTAGTCCTGTTTTTATGTGACCCAAAATAAAAGCGTCTTGCAAAATTTTATTGCCACACAAATAAAATTTTTTATGGAACTCGTAGCAATCTTGTCCGGTCAGTTTTTTGCAATGGAAAGAATTATCCTTTTTGTGGTTGCATGTGGGTATTTTCGGCAAACCTTTTGGTTTATATCTAACAAAACAACAACATTAATGAACTACATCAATTAGAATTAAGAAATTTATATTGTTCTTACCTGTCTAATTTATTCTTTGTAGATTTCCATTCAGATACTTTGCGCTGCTTTTTTCGCGGATATTCTAAATTCTCTATTACTTTAAATTTTTCCATTGCTGAATTGCAGAAATGTTTAAAACTATACACTCCGAGCTATTGTATCTTGATAGAATTAAATCTACAATTCAAGGACTAAGTATTGTGATCTTTATTAATTACACTCGATCCATTTGCTATCCAATCCAACAATGATATTTCCCAAATCAAATAAAAACAAAACGTAATAAAACAACCTAAACTATGCCTACTCTTTTAATAACTCCAGACACTGCCGCTGACGTCACCACACGAACTATTGACAAAAAAACTACCTTCAGAATTAAAATTACCACCAAAAAATAATATCAAAACTTGTATAATAACAGCTATTTGGAAATGTATCTGTATGTTGCAGCCAATCTTTTCGTATGGACGTTAGTATAGGAAAAGTAACAATTTGTTACCAACTAGCATTCGTATGGGAAATGTTTCATTTTGATACAACGAAGTATTGGAAAAGATTCGATTATGAACCAACCGCTTATTTTTAAATTCAATTTTATGAAGAGAATTTGGTGGTTACGAACATTTAGTAATAAGAAAATGACGTATTTTAGGTTATAGAAAATTTTGCTGTCAGTAGGTCAATTTGAAAAAAAAATGGAAAAGTGTCGGTTTTGATTCTACTAAACTCAATTATTCTTGGCCTTCAATTTATTAACCACTTATAAAGATTAGTTTGGCGTGGGCCAAATACATAGAAAGATGATCTAGTTTAATCAATTCTTTTTTCGGAAATTCCACTGCTCAGAGGTGTCAATATTTGGATGTTTTAGGGTAGCACCAATGATCATCGGGAAATAGTGGAAAAATATTTTTTAATATTGTTACAAGACGCAAGTAATTTATGCAACTAACCAAATTAAAAATTAATTTCGCTTTTAAATGAAACAGGTTCAAATATTCAAATGTTGCTATATGTGTTAGTAAATTAATTATATAACTATTGTTTTTTACCAGCGCTCGTAAAGCTCCTCGCGGTCATCTACATTTTAAATAGTCAATGTCGTCATAGAAATGGGTATCTATCAGCTCAAGAGCTTATTATTAATTTCAGTGATGGATACCGTTATTTGTGTAACGTTACACTTACAGTCCATATAACGTTATGTTATTAATAATAATAATTTATGTATTATAATTATTTTTTTTAATATATTTATTTTCGTTTTTTTTTCATGTCATAACGTTTTTGTGTCAAAACGTTACATAATTCGTCGGCTACACAAAAATATTAAAAATTTATACGTTACAAATAACGTTATGGTAACGTTACACATAACGTTATGTAGTGTGTTAAACGTAACGTTTTCCATCACTGTAATTTACCTAAATTCGATATTTCACAATATTTGAGATGGTTCAGGTAGCAGCTGATGACATGGATCAGCTTTTTATTAATTCAGAGCAAGAAAGGTGAGCTGTTATTGGTGTAAACATTGAATAGTTTTCCTGAAAATAAAAATAACTTCACTGAGCATTCTTATAACATACTTTAACGCAAATTATATTGTATTACCTTTGGCAATGCAACCTCCGGAAGATGGAATAAAGTACCTCTCCTGCTGCCTTTCTAAGAAAAAAGTAACATTTGCCTTTTTGTAGTTTTGTGTAATTTCAATTTAACTATTTTTGTTTGCCTTGTCTTAATATGAAACCTGACTATTAAATAACGTGATTTTATGGCATTTGATGCAGGATATTTCGCTGTTTAAAAAAGCAGAAAGACAGGTATTTATTTGCAGAATCCAAATATGCCCCTAACGCATTTTTTGACTTTTGGCATTTGTGACTTTTCCTTAGTACGGCAGTGTAGCTCTTTTTGAAATAACGTCTAAGTCGTCCTTAACCCGTAAAGTGCGTCGTGGAAAAAGTTGCATGGAAAAAGTGGTGTGTTCCAGCGGACCGCAATTTTATATTAATTAGTTTTTATTCAATTAGAACGATGCTAAAAATTTCGATTAGAAAGATACTAAAAATTTCAGAAAAAAATTAAACGGAGTGGGGATAATTTGATTTTTAGAAAAGTTGAGCGGTCCCAGGGACCGCACAACGCTCTTTACGGGTTAAATAGCCTAAAGAAACCTCAATGAAAGATATTTATATTTTGATTCTAATAAAACTACTTACAATTTAATTAGGTTGCGATTGATGATATATTCAATTATCACCGCAGATACGTTGTTCCGTTTCTCTGTTACAAGCGTAATTGGTTTGCCAATTTCAGCCGAAATAGTAGGATAATTTTTGAATACATTTGTTTTTAAGGGCTAAAAATTTGTTTAGTGGAATACAATTTTAAATGTAATTGCAAAATTATGTCTATTTTACTTGTTTTGAATCTATTTTAGAAGATTAAATTTGTAATTCTCAAAAACTATTTTTGTACAATTGTTTTCTTAAAATTGTATTCCAAACACACATTAAACAATTGGAAACACCCTTTATTTTAATAATTAATAACACTGAACGAGCAAATATTCAGAAAGAAAATGGTTCAATAACCAAGACGGTGTTTAATGCTCTGTAGTATAAAAAAAATGTACTTACGTGCCGTAGTTTTCCACTGCTAGACACAATTACCCCCTTACAAAGTTTAATAACTATTGTCCTACTAAAAATTCACTTTTAGGTTTCAAAACTACTAACATCACTAAAACACTTTTTAACTAATAACGTTAATAATAAATTAATTAAATACAATAATTTATTTTTAAATTTTTATAATATTTTCTTTATTTAAGACTTGTCACGAGAATAGGTAATAATTGCTTTGTTAGAGTACAAATTCAATTTGATATAACCGTAACAAACACTAGCAAACACGAGGAGATACAAATAATTTCCAATAAATCTTATTTCGTTTTGATAAACCTAATTCTATTATGATAGACCCTATTGTACTATGATTGTTCTAACCATATTTAAATATTGCAGATCATAATATAAAATCATACTATGATTGTCTCGATTATATTAAATCATATCGCATAATTGTTGCAATCAATAAAGTCGAAAATTATTGCATTTATCATATTTTAAAAAAATTTATCATACATAATTCTAGTAATTAGATAAATGATATTTATTATTATAATATATTAGGATATATCAAATACAGTTGAATATGATTTCCTGGATCATAACAAAATAATTCCAATCATTCATTTATCATATTTTTTCTCTGAGTGCACTTAGTGTGATTAGTTACTAGAAATTAGTTTCTTTTTTCTGAATAATTTGTTCACTTAACGTTAGGAATATCGGTGAATGATCAGAGTTTAAGTCCTGGCTTTCATCTACTTTCACATAATTTAGAGATCTATTCGTTATTATGAAGAAATCAATCAAATCTGGTACCTTGTTTGGATCAGTTAGCCAGCATGCTGGTTTTCCAGTTGATAGAGCTTCACAACTGCATTTTGTGACAGCTTTTTGGAGTTCTTTATCTTTAATCGTTGTTCCTCCTCTATATCTTCGCAGCTACTTCAGTAATCATTCGAAGTGACTCCTAGTCTCCGCGCATGCTCACTTATGCTGCCGTGCTAAGAAAAAAAGTCACATTTGCCTTTTTGTAGTTTTGAGTAATTTCAATTTTTCTGTTTTTGTTTGCCATGTCTTACAATAAAACTTGGCTACTAAATAACGTGATTTTATGGCATTTAATGAAGAATATTTGAATTTTTTAAAAATCAGAAAAATATGTATTTCGACTTTTGGTGTTTGTGACTTTTTTTCTTACCACGGCAGTATTTTACTCAAATTTTTCCACACAAATTCTTCCACACAAACAAGTTTAAAATTAATCGTACATGAGCAATGTCGATGAAAGTGACCGATAGCAAAGTTATGTTGATCGTAGTAAGTTATTACTATTGGTCAATTTTATCGACATTGGCCATGTACGACCAATTTTAAACTTTTTAGGTACGTAAATTTTTTTTCAATATTTTTAGATACCTAATTGTGAATTGACATCAACGCTTTTTCTGAATGTACGAAATCTATTTTTAGATTACATTTTCTTCGGCATGTGCCTGTTCCTAGCGGGTTGCAAATTCTGCCAGCTTTCGCAACACCGTTTGCTGTTGTGTAAGTTTCTCCAGAATTTCGCTTTAATTTTCTGGATTTTTGAGTTTCCTTTTCGGTCGTTGAAGTATCCATTTCTGAATTCGATATTATTTTGTTCAATTTGTAATGCCACGTCGCGTTGTTCAGAAAATTATCGAAGTCATCTGATCAGTGTTGCCAACTATTATTTTTAGTGGGTGCCAGATTGAAGTCAAAATAGTACTAGATTGACAGTAAACAGTGCTAATTTTTTTTTTTCGAGATAACTAGAGATGGATAGTATCAAACAGTGGTACTTTTTGACAAAATATTTGTTGTGAATTTTTAGCGTTTGGCCCATCTCTGCTCAAAACTGAGCTGTAAATTATTGTAATATTGAGGATGTTCACTGATGGCTTTTTGATATAAAAATTCGTATATTTTTGATATAATTTTATTCCTGCTAACTTCTTTTTTTTATGACTCGGGAGAACTCATTACTGCATCATTTTAAAGTAGTATAAAGCTGTTTTTTGGCATTTAGACTGTAAGAGAAAATCTCGAATTACAATGGCTAAAAACTGTTCAAAATCCTATCCTAACTAGATTACAGAATAAAAAAATTATTTCGCTGTAATGCCGCATTACTTTGAGCACTCCCGCTGTAATAGTTTAATTGAGATTATAGGCAAAACCCGTCAATTTTTTGACGATTAGGATAGGTTAGGTTAGGTTAGAGTAGCTGCTATCGCACACTTAGGCCAGCAGTGGCCCGTTGTGATTCCACAGGATCCCATCTCCCCATTACTCCCGTTGAAACCAACCAGAGCTACTTATATAGCTTAATAAATCTCGCACTCCACAGTCCGCGAGTTCCGAAAGGCTGTCCATACCGTACACACCCAAATACTTATGCCTTCTGTATGATAGCGCCGGACATGAGCATAGGAAGTGTTCCAAAGTCTCCTCCTCCTCTTCGTCCATGCAACTTCTACAAAAGTCATTCGTCTGTATCCCCAGCCTTCTCGCATGCCCCCCAAAAAAGCAGTGACCTGTCATTATCCATACGACCCATCCTATTTCTTGTCTTCCCAGGGATATTAATACCTTGGAGCGCCGCAAGTCCAGTTTTGGCCAAACCTGCTTTGCTACCCTGCACGTGAGAGTGTTGATCCACCTCTCATTTGTCAGGGCGATTGACTTTTTACTGAGCGCCCATTTTAGCACTGCCATAGGCCTCCCCAGACCTACCATTTCCGGCTGCATCTGGTGAGTCGTACTTTACCTAGCTAGTTCGTCCATCCTGCAGTTCCCCGTAACGTCCGAGTGACCCGGGACCCAGATTATCTGGATGCTGAAATACTCCCTCATCTCGCTCAGCGCCACCCGCTACTTCAGACAAACTGCCCCAAGTGACTTGACCGCTGCCTGACTGTCCGCATAAATTGCGATATCCCTCACGTATACCACATTATGCTTCAACCATGTCATGACTTCCCTGATCGCCACCACTTCAGCCTGGTACACGCTGCAGTAGTCAGGGAGACGAACAGAAATATTAACATTAAGTGTATCACAGAAGACTCCGGCTCCTATCTTATCGTCTAGCTTCGAGCCGTCCGTGAAAAATTGCACCGCCTCGTTTTCCAGTATTGATCCGTTTCTCCAGGATTCCCTGAGGGAAAGATGGTCCGGAAACCTTTATCGAAGCACAACGTTAGTGTAATATAATCCAGATTCGCCAGTTCTTCGCCAGCGAATCTACCTATCGTCGAGTGTCCCACCTGAAGACACTTCCACTGAGAGACAGCCAAGAGTCTCGTAGCCACGTTGGCTGCCATCTGTTTACCATGAAGGTCGATTGGAATAAGGTGGAACATAACCTCTAAAGCGCGTGTAGGTGTTGTCCCGCTTATAAGCATGCAGCCCGTTCTTTGCACCTTCTCCATCATACCTCTATATGTTACCTTATCCAGAGCTGGCCACCAAACGCCCACCCCGTACATTAGCACAGGTCTTACCATGGCGGTATAGCGCCAGTATACCAGCTCCGGTTTCAAGCCCCATCTCTTACCTATAGCGTTTCTGCACGAGTATAAGGCTACATTAGCCTTATTCACCCTTTCCAAAGTGTTAGGCTTCCAGCTGAGCTTACTATCAAAGATTATGCCCAGAAATCTCGCTCGGTCAGCCAAAACTAGTCCGCTGCCGTTTGTGATAGGAGGGCTAACCACCGGAATTTTATATTTCCTAGTAAATAGTACCAGCTCTGTTTTGGAAGGGTTGATCCCCAGTCCACACTTGCTGGCTCATTTCGTAATGATCAGGAGTGCATTCTGCATAACATCCCTAATCGTATCTAGATATTTGCCTGAGACAGCTATCGCTACATCATCAGCATATGCTACAACCCCTATCCCCTCTCTCTCTAGTTCCAGCAGCAATCCATTAATCACTGCACTCCAGAGAATGGGGGACATTACACCACCTTGCAGGATTCCTCTAACCACCCGTCTTCTAATCTTGGACTGTCCCAGCTCCGAGGTAATAGTCCTGCTTACCAGCATCTGATTTATTAACCTGCTTATAGAGCAGTCCACCTTTAAAAAAGACAATCCTTCCATGATCGCCTCCTTTTTGACGATTAGATTAATCTATAATTGCAACGAGATTAATTTAACACTAAACCTACCAGAGCAGTCAAATGACCGATTTTGTTACTTTAATCAAAATTGTTAAATTCCAGGTTTTCATTTTTCTTGAACTTACTGCACGACTTTTCTATACTATATACCTACTTAATTTTGTAAGAAGAGATATAGCTTCTTCTTTCGTTTTTCCTGATAATCATATGTACTCTACCGTTATCTACCGTGAGCGGTCTTTTGACCGCTGGAAAATATATGAAATTTTATAAAGTTATCTGCATGGAAATCTCGAACTTCCAAGTTTTTCAAGAGAATGTCATCAGATTGGGCTGTTGTACAAAAAATATACAGAGAAACCTCACTATAACGGATATCGACGAGACCAGTTATTCGTTGCAGTGAGGTGTTCCTTGAACTGAGGATGATTTTTTTTTTATAAAAATTATATTGGAATTCTATTTCTTATCCGATTGTGATGAAATTCAAAAGTTCTAATGGGAATGGGATTCTCAAACGGTTTTGAGACGCATTTCTGGGTAATGGCCAATTAGGAAGGAACTTGGTCATTTCTTATCCAATCTTGATGAAATTCAGCATGCACGATTGAAATGAACCCTAAAATTATTTTTATATCTTGTTCTGGAATATGGCCGATTAGGAAGGAACTTGTAGCGATTCTCTCATTCAAATCGCGCATTTTCATTCGTTTATTCGCCACAATTATTTGAAATGTAATGCATTTCAACTTTCAAATATAATTGTATTTGAACAGTCTTTTCGGTTTATAGTGACACCTACATAAGTTGTATGGTTTGCATCTGTACTCAACGCAAATAATATATTTCCCTATTGAGTACAGTCACAAAATACTGTAATTTAATAAACTATAATTTAAATACTATAATTTTATGGTACAGTTCATTATTTGGTATTAAATAAATATCATGGACAATTTAATACAGCAACCGAAATTACTCACACCATCTGTTGTCGACATTCACAAATCATTCATTCCGCAAAATACGAGTTTTTGCTGACACAGAAATAATAGTCGTGTTCCAGTCGACCACTCACAAGTACTTATGAGTAGATAGGTTTGTGTCTTTGCTTAAATTTAACTACTCGTAACTGCTCTTGCCAGAATGCAAGAGCAGTTACGAGTAGTTAAATTTAAGCAAAGACACAAACCTAACTACTCATAAGTACTTGAAGTGGTCGACTGGAACACGACTATTATGTCTAAGTTTTTTACCTCTTGAATATTTCATTTTTGACACACGCTATTTTTCTATACAAAAAAAACACTCTCGTTCATGCTTTCATCCGCGACGCATCGTCCATTACAAAATTAAATAAATTGTGAAATTAGTTAAATAATAAAATTAGAAAGTGATTAATTTAATTTAATAAATTCAATTTAATAAATTCGCGATTAGTTTCCGCGTAATATTACAGTGGTGGTGGATATTAATCCACGTATAATTTGTTAATCAAATATTGTGTATCGGAATAAATTTCCCGACCACATATAGTGAAAATTGTGTGGTCGCTCGAATAATTGTGCGTTATTATTTATTTATGGCCATCGAAGCCCCATAAACTGGATCGAAGAGCCATAAACTTGGTCATTTTTTATCCAATTTTGATGAAATACAATATGCATTAAGGAAATGGGGTTCTAAAATTATTTTTAGATGAAATTCTGGAATTTGACCGATTAGGATGAAACTTATCATTCCTTCTTAATTGGTCATATTCCAGAGCCTAAACTCATTTTAGGATCCCACTTACATCATGCATGCTGAATTTCTTGAAAATCGGAAGAAAATGACCAAGTTTCTTCCTATTATTTATTATTTCCCTATTATTTATTATTATCGATTATTTATTATTTTTATATCTGCAATACCTTTTCTTGGAATTAATGTGTTGCAAATAAATACTCCTTTTCTTATTTCATCACTTAACACTATACTATCACTATTTCGTTTTATATTTCATGCTTGTAAAATTTCTGTTCTAGCAGGTACTTTAAAAATATTTTGCTTGGGCAAACTCGTTTCCATTGGTAAGACAATTTCTTCTTCTTTAAATTTTATCAAAATTGTAAAGGTTTCATAATCAATTATACACTGGTTTCGACTCAAAAAATCTCTACCTATTATACCATCAGTGATAATGGGAATATCTTGACCTACAATATGCCTTTTCTGCTTTATACTTTGTCTATCTATTGTAAAATCTGCAAAGACAGTTCCTAACGAATAACTTTCAGAGTCTGTTACTCCTGTAATTCTACACTTTTCCTTTTCATTAACTCCTAAATTAATAATTATCTTATTTATTTTAATTACAGAGATATCTAATCCTGTATCAACCAGATATGTCAAGACGTCTCCCGATAAATCATTTGTGTCAGTCCCCAATATTTTAGAAGCATCACGAGCAATTTCTATAGATTCACTTAACGTTTTCGGTCTACTGGCTATTACAGTAGGTTTCAACTCTTCTACTAACCCTATTTGGTCTGATATTTTATAGATTGTTTTCCAATCAGCATCCTGAAGGTTCCTTTTCTGGGTTAAATTTAATTCATTCACTAAACTTTCTATTTTAGTGATATAATCCTTAATTCTACCCGTTTGCTTAACTCAACAAATTTCTGACTGTATTTCGAGTGCAGTTCTTCTCGACACAAAAATCCTATCAAAACAATTTTTTAAGTGGTCAAAAGTTATCAATTTATCGTCTAATGCTATTTTAGACCTTACTGTATCAGTAATTTTAACTGATGGTACCAAAGTTATCAATTTTTCTTTTCCGCCATTTTTAATGGGTCATGAACTAATTTGGCTAAATTAAGAAAATTCTCTAAATCCCTATGTTCTCCATTAAATACGGGGATAATTTTAACGGCATCAGCAATATTTAGATCCATCTTTTTCTTAAATGGTGTGAATGACAAAACTCATTAACACATGAAATTCGAAATTAATATGATCCGCATAACACTACTACATAAAAAAAAATCACAAAATATGCAGAACAAAACGAAATTTCTCAAACCAAATTTTCTTAATTTCTTAAGCATTGACCAGTCAGTCTTTAAGAAATTTAAGTAAGAATGCGACCATAGGAACATGCATGTTACTGACCAGCGAAACTTTAAGAACTTTTCGTTCAGTTTCGTTAAATTTGAATTGTCATTTAACAATCTTTAACAAGAGCGAAAACTACCGCCCAAACTGAAGGAAGAAACGTCAAACATTAAAACAATTCAGTTTTGTGATATTTGTGAATTATTATTATGTATTTATGTTTTCGTATTAATTAAAATAATATTTTATATGCATTTTAAACATGTACATACATAGTATATTATGTAGTGTAATCTGAAAAAACAATTATTGCATATATGTATTAAAAATAATAAATACAAATACAAATATTCTGAGTTTTTTTTGTCAAATCGTATTAAAGATTCGCTGGGCGATCTGTCAAAATTTCCGTAATAATACACTTTCGTTAGATTCTGTAAGGTTTAATTACGGATTCTTAAAGACTGACTGGTCAATGCTTCTCACTTAAATTCTACTCTTAAATTTCTATAATTTATTTTATTAATTTTTATTCTATCTAGGCATTTGAAGCTCGTACCGCAGCTTCTGTTACTTCTGCTATCAAACGCTTCTTATATCGACGACAAATTTCTCTTAATAATATCATTATTATAATTAGTATTGTAAATATAATTATTACCTCGGGGTATCCAAGGTTTGCTTTTTCTTCTTTAATCGCGATTTTTTCATTTATGTTGTTGTTATTTGTTGATTGCTGGGCAGGCTGGCGCTGTTGTATGTATGCACTCGAACTTGTTTTTAAATAATCCCAAAATTTTTAAATGGTGGGCCCACTCTCGTCTTTGTCGTTTTCATATATTTTGTTAATGCGACGGACATTAACACAACTTCACTTCACTGTTTTAGTAATTTCTTGCATTAGTTATGTGGTATCATTTACCATACCACCACATCTACTTTGTTATTATTATTATTTTAGTTAATTCTTGTCTTTTCTTTTTTTTTTTATCACTAATAAATCACTTATAACCGTGTTACCACTAATAATCGTTTGTAATTCGCAAGATCGCCATGTAATGTTTCTTTTAGTAGGCGAGGCAATGTTCATAAATAATAAAATAAATTCCACTTTTTCATTTTTCTGTTTTTATAATATTTTTATTCCCAGTTTTAAATTTACGTCTTTACTCTATGCTTGCCATTTTTCGACTTTTTTCATTCTTCTTTTTTACTTAAAAACTAAAATTTCTTGTGTACTATTTCCTAATTCAATTTTTAATTAGTAAGCTTAATTTATATAGTAATCGAATATCGACATTAAAATATGCTTACTTTACAACTAACAATTTAATGACCTAAAGTAACTTGCTTATTATATTTAATTATACGACAAGTGTCCTGTAAAAACCCCCCATATAGCGACGCTGAAGTGTTAACAGCTATCCAGTTCTTGCCTGATCAAGTTTTGGCCAAATCTGCCTAGTTATGACACACGAGGCACCATTGGACTAAATGCTGCCAATGGCTTTATTCTTGAATCTTTCTACATAAGAAACTAACAAGAAGTAATCAAATCTTAAGCTAAAATTATTACATATTTTAAGGCTTAACCAATGTTAATAGATACTTATTGTTGGTGCTCACAATTTAATTAATTTAGATTATACTTATCCATACATATGTATAACATCAACATTTAATAAATTTACAGGTTCACAGGTTCATCAGTCCGAGTGGATCTGTTCTTTTCAGTCGCCTAAATCGTGGCTGTTATCCCTGGCCAATTCGTTGGGATGCGCTTCTAGTTTTGAATAATATTTAGAACTGAATTCTTTAATTGTTTCTTTAATGGTTTTAATCCCAAGGTCATCATGTATATTACTATTTCGAATGTACCACGGAGCATTAGTAATACTTCGAAGTATTTTCGCTTGAGTTCGTTGCAGGAGCTCTCCGTTTGAAGCGCTGGTGGATCCCCATAACTGAATACCATATGTCCATATGGGTTTGATTATCGCTTTGTACAGTAAAACTTTATTGGCTAATGACAACTGAGATTTCCTTCCCATCAGCTAATACATTATGGAAAATGTCATTTTTATTTGGTTGCGCTTAGTTTCAATATGGGTTTTCCACGTTAACCTTCTATCCAGGTGCAAACCTAAGTATTTGACCTTCGTTTGTTGAGGAATATTTTTATTGTTTAATTTCACTGGTGGGCAGGTGCGTTTGTTCAGCGTGAATGTGATGTGAGTTGATTTGTTTTCGTTCACTTTTATTCGCCATGTCTTTAGCCAGTCCGCGATTTTGTTTAAATGATTCTGTAACTCCTTTGAGGCAATTTCGGGATTATTGTGTGACACCAGGATGGCCGTATCATCGGCAAATGTTGATATTGTTGCTTTGTTGGTTACAGGTAAATCGGCTGTGTACAACAAGTATAATATTGGCCCTAGAACGCTGCCTTGCGGGACACCTGCATTAATATCATTTAAGCAAGTAGTTGCGCTATTTTGTTTCACAATGTATTGCCTTTGAATAAGGTAGTTTCTCAAAATTGAGTGAAATTTTTTCGGTAGAAGCTCTTTAATTTTGTATATTAGCCCATCGTGCCAAACTTTATCAAATGCTTGTGCTATATCCAAGAAAGCAGCAGAACAATATTTCTTTTCCTCGAAGGTGATTTTGATTGCGTTTACAATTCTGTGAATTTGCTCTGTGGTACCATGTTGGTTTCGGAACCCAAATTGATGGTCTGGTATAACGCGCCTTTCTTCCAATATTGGTTTCAATTTTGTTAGTAACATTTTTTCAAATAGCTTTGATATTGTGGGCAGCATGCTTATTGGGCGATATGATGAGATCTGCGTTTCATTTTTTCCAGGCTTATGTATCATTGTGATCAAAGATATTTTCCATTTTTGAGGAATATAACTGGTTCGCATGATCGCGTTGAATATGAATGTTATTAGTTTTATGCATTTGTCTGGCAATTCCCTTATCATTTTTCCAGTAATGAGATCATGTCCTGGTGCCTTTTTCGGGCTTATGCAATTTTTAATTGTATTCTTAACTTTCTTCCAATTATACTTTATAGGTTTGTTGGATAATCCATCATTCATTTGCTCGGGTAGCACGAAAGAATTTGTTTCCTGGTGTGGTGGGAATACTGTCTTTAGATGAGCAGCAAAAGCATTGGCTTTTTCTTCATCACTTCTCGCCCAATCCCCAGTTGGTAGTCTAATCGGTGGATTCGAATTTGTTGGCCTTTTTAAATTTTTCGTTGCCTTCCATAAAGAGTAATCTGTCCTCTCGGTTGCCGAGAGATCACTTAAATAATACTGGACGCTTTGATTTTCTTCTTCCCGCAAAGCAAATCTTAAGGCCTTGATAGCTCGATTTAATTTCCATTTCAATAACGGTGATTTGGTTTGCTGCCATAGCCGGCGAATTTTCCGTTTTTCCTGGATTAGTTCCTGTATATTATGTGATAGCTTATTAACTTTTTCGGAACTACTTATGACAGGTGTAGCCCTTTCAGCTGATATTGCCATGATGTCTTTTAAATTTTCGGCCGCCGCATCAATATCAACTGGTGTGGTCAGAGGAATATTAAGTAGGCAATTTTGTTCGACTAGCCTCCTATATTGATCCCAATTAGTTTGCTTGTTTGTAAGACGGTTGGGTGTTTCGTTCCTTAAGACATCGGTACTCACTGTTACTATTACCGGTGAGTGATCAGAAGACAGATCATAACAATCGGTGGCCTTAGCATATGTACGTGGAATGCCCTTAGTTACACAAAAGTCGATTAAATCAGGAATTTTCTTTTTATTCGTCGGCCAGTAAGTTGGATTACCGGCAGATAAATAATCCAGGGACTGTTCCTTTATAGCTTGATAAAGTTGTTTGCCTTTCGGCGATGTTAATCTGGAGCCCCAATGAGTATGTTTGGCGTTGTAATCACCTCCCACAAGAAATTTATTACCCAGCTGGCTGAAATAATCCAAGAACTGGAGTTTTTTTATAGCATGTTTTGGAGGACAGTACACTGCCGATATGACACAGTTTCCAGACCACTCCTGAAGACAGATGCTCGTTGATTGTATATGCTCTTTCTCATATTTCGTCAGCTCATAGTGCTTTAATCTTCTTTTAATCAATACAGCTGTGCCTCCATATGCTTTCCCATCTGGGTGCTTGGTGTCATAAATAGAGCATCAGATCCATGGTTCTCTCCATCATCGCCATGAGGCTTTGTATCATATTAGTCAATTTGTTTAGAGCTTTTGAGATGTTTTCCTCTTCACTTGCTTGCACTTTAGGAGCCGTACCTTTAAGAACACTTGCGTATGAAACCCCTTGGTGTACACTACCGTTGACAGTTGCGTACTGATTTCCATTTTGAGCGTTTGGGTTTACAATTTCTGGGCTTGCTTGTTTTTTAGCTGAAGAATGGAGATTAAGCATTCGTTGTTCAGCTCGCTGCTTTGGATTGATTCTTCTTTTCAATTCAAGATAAATTGGGCACCCTCTATAATTAGCTGTGTGATTTCCATTGCAGTTGCTGCATTTTCTCACTGATGCTTCCGTTTTGGCTTTATTGCAAACCTTTGCGTTATGGAGTTCACCACATATAACACAAACATCGTTCAAAGTGCAATATGCTCTAGTGTGTCCATATTCTTGGCACTTAACACACTGTACCGGCCCATTTCTTTTCCTGGGTTCTTCGATGGTAACCCTTCTGTGCAGTAGATATTTTAGGTCATATATTGCATGTTTTCCTTTGACCTTTTTATTATCTGGTTCTAATTCCAGGCGGAACAATGGCTGCGGCGCCTTCTCCCGATTAATAATATTGGTAATAGATTTACATTGGAAACCTTTCTCAGCGAGAGCAGCTTGAATTTCGTTTGCATCTACGAAGCTCTCTATTCCTTTCAATACTACAACTAATCCTTTTTGGCTCTTTAGTTGGTACGTGTAGTAATGTTTACCAGCTTGATCAAAATGCTTGATTAATGCTCTGTAAGCATCAATATTGAGCGGTTGAATTTTTGTTTCTTTTATATCTCCTCTTTTGATAACGGAAATATAAAATGCACCTTCCGTAATAAACTCGATGGTTTTTGCAAGTTCTCTATTTGATTCTTCCCTCAAATAGATTGGTGGCGGCTTCTCAATTTTTGGAGTTTTTTCGGGCGGCGGATCTTCAAGAACCAAGCAAGAATACCTATTGCCATGTGTTAATTCAACGGAAGCTAACTTAGTGAATTTGTTCGCGCTTGCACTGGCCGCTGATCTAGGGCTTCTCCTTCGCTTTGATCCGACAGTAATATACCGGTCAATTCCCGTTTGCACTAAACACTGACCTACATCACTGTTCATTTTATTTTCATTTGTTGTCAATGCACTTTCATTATTTATTTTTTTATCGTCAATATTTGTCGACGATGCACTTTTATTTTCTTTATGGTTCAACACACCAAAGTTATTTAAATTAATTTCTAGTTCATTTTGATTTAAATTGCCTGGTAAAGCAATTTTTTGGAGTATTTAAAATTTGTTGTCGCTTTGGACTATGCTGCACATTTCCACTTTTGGACTATGCTGCACATTTCCGCTTGCGGACATCGCTGTCTGCTGATTTAGCCCAGCCTTTTTTACTTGAGGCGGAGATTTGAACATCACGATTTCACTTAATTTTTCACATCACAATATTTAAAAAAAAAAAAAAATTAAAACTGCTGATTCAACTTTTCACACAAGTAATAAGTAAATTATTTTAAATGTTTACTCGGTGGTAGTAAAATTGCAACTGATTTCAATATTTACCTTACTTTGTAAAGTGAGGCAATGTGTACCCTGTCGAGCGAGTTCATCTGTATTTTCAATCCCCGCAACACTGAAGTGCCCTAGCACCCACATTAGGTGAATGTTGCACTGATATGCCATCTGGTTAAGAGATGATAGACAGCTCTATACTACCTTCGACGTAAGGAAATAAGCTCGCAGCGTTTCAATAGCGGCCTGACTGTCCGTAAAAATGCGAATATCCCTTACAGATACTACATTATACCTCAACGCTCAACCAATCGCAATTAATTCAGCCTGAAAAACGCTGCAATAGTCGGGGAGCCGAAATGAGAGGTTTACATTTAGTTTCTCACAGAAAACACCACAACCAAGCTTATCAGCCATTTTTGAACCATCCGTGAAGAAGTTTAAAACTTCAGGGTTCAACATCTCTTCACTCAGCCAGTTCTCTCTTGAGGGAATATCGGTACGAAACCTTTCCTTAAAACATGGAAATGGAATCATGTAATCGGTGGTACCACGGATGTCTCTGTTACACAAAATAGGTGAGCGTCCTGTATTATTACAGGTCCACATAGAAATAAATTAGAGCCTTATGGTTGTGTTCGCTTCCATTTGAGTGCCCAGAATATCTAGCGGTATGAGATGAAAAAGAACCTCCAATGCCTGAGTGGATGTACTCCTAAGTGCACCACTAATACCCAAGGTATAAGTTCTCTGAATTTTCATCAGCAACTATTGGTTAGCCATACTATTTAAAGCTTGCCACCAACTGAGGTATAGAGCCAGTATAAGATATGGGCTTGACGGCTCCATCGTTTTCCAACATCGTTTTTACAGGAGCATGCACAGTAGTAGCTTTCTGCATTCTTTCTAAAATATTAGCCTTCCAGCTAAGTTTGCTATCCAAAACAACACCCAGGGTATTTCACTTTATAAGCAGAGGTCAAGCTAGCACCATTTCAAGAAAGAGGAAATTTGTATTTCCTAGAGAAAAGGATCACCTCAGTTTTACGTGGATTAACATTTAGTCCATAACTCATTTGGAAAGAAGACCAATTAGCATAAGCAATCAGCAGCCTGTCATCCGCATAAGCAACCATCCTAAAACCTTGCCCTCCAGTTCTAGTAACAGGTCATTTATGACCAAGTTCCAAAGAAAGGGGGACAAGACTCCACCTTGCAGTGTACCTACAACTACAAATCTGCTAATAGAGGATCCGACCAGCTTAGCCTTCACGATCCTGCATCTCAGCCTCTGGTCTATCCAGCCAACGAGTGATTCATCCACACCCAGACATAACCAAACCAGAGTTTTTGCCACCGATTTAACGTTGCTAAAGACACCTTCTATATCCAGAAAGGTTACCAAGGAGTATTTTCTTAATTCTAGGGATTTCTCAACAGGAAAAATCAGGGAGTGTCGAGCCGTTTTCACCGATCTCCCTTTACCGTACGCATTTTGAGATTTCGACCACTTAGCCGGCTCAATAGAGCTCTAATGTGAGCTTCTATTTGTCTTTCTAGTATTTTTAATAGAAAAGAGCATAAGCTTATAGGACTAAGGCCTTTAGGATAAGGTTGTTACGTTTACCTCAGTCCATTTCCTAGGAATGTGACAAAGTTGCAGGCTGCCTCTGAAGGTGCTTCAGCTGACTTATACGGCTTAAAGCTGTTAATTGCTCACACTAACCCATAAAGTGGGTTATCAGTAGTAACTTCAAATATTCAGCACTGGTTCTGATCCAATAACCATCCGGTCATTGGAGATGACTCGCGATGATAGCACTTGAAGCCAGTACTTTCCGTAGCCTCGCAGTCTCCGAGGACTCCTACATTTTACCACAGTAGAGCATCCAGGCACCTATTTTGGCACTTCTTATTTCATATTTGTACGTTGTTCTGAGGACTTATTTTTTCTTGGCTTTTCTAAAAAGTTTTGTTTACATGAAAAGCATCTGATAGCTTGTCTACTAAGTCATCAAGCTCCTGCGTAGATACAGAGGGTTTTGGAACCGGTACTGGCAATGAATTACCTAGAATGGTTCTGAAGGTATCCCAGTCTGTTTTAATCCTGTTTCTAAACATAACCCTATTTGTGGCTTCTGTAACCAGTTCATACTGAAGATAGCAGTGATCAGAAAAGGAATGGTCATCAGACACTTTACAATTCACCAAACTATGCTTAATAAAATCTGAGACAAGCGTGATATATTTTTTTATATTTTTATTTTTAAAATTCCATTCTACCTGTATCACATTCACTCCAAAAAAATCTGGTCACCCTTAGTTTTCGTGTGCATTTTTAATACATCTATTTGATGTCAATTTATATTTGTTAACCATATTTAACGATTTACTAAATTAGTGTTATCCATTTAATTTAATTTAATTTATAGGGCTATAGTAATCATTTTGACAAGCTAACTATTAAAGAATTGACCGATGTATTCAATGAACCTGAAAATTAACATTTTCAAAACTTCTTTATTTAATTAAATTATTTTCTGTTTGTTTTAAAGATTTTTAATACAAAATCGTATTATTTTTCATTTAATTTCAGCGAAATATACATCCTATTTCACCAGAGATTCCGGCCAATGAAAGTTAAAACTACATTTCAAAGAGTATCCAGCCAGGGGTAATGTTTACAGAAAGGTGATTGGTGATTATCGTGATCACATACAAAATTAATCAAAAAATGTTGATAATCTAACATTTTCGTATTATTTCGGGATAAAAGGAGGTTGAATTCTAATAGAGAAATATGTAAAATGTGAGTACATATTAACATATTTAGCCAAAAATATTAAATTACTACTCGCTGCATTACGAATATCTTAATTCTGAATATTCTGTTATTAATCGTACAGTACCCGATTTGAATTTCAACTATTATACATTTTGATAAAAAATTTACAATAAAAATTAAGATAATTAAAAACTAAATTAAATGATTTCATAATTTTGTAAGTCGATTAAAGGCTACATACATACATACTTATTAAAACAAATTTATTTGGTATTTAGCTTATTTTTTTTATTAATCTATTGTCGACGTTTCAACGGCTTTATTCCGTCATCCTCAGGACAATTTTTTTTACAAATAAAAAAACATACAAATTTCAAACAAAATAACAAGTCCTTACAAATGTACATACTACTTGATTAGAAAAAACCCGTTGGTCAAAAGTGTAAATTAATTTAGAATAACATTGTCGTAGTAATTTAACAAGAATTTGGAAATTTCCTGTACATTTAACAAATTTGGACCCCGCATTTTCTTAATATAAATATTTTCCAAAAATAAACGCTTTTCCAAATTACTTTCTTTCTCCAAAATTGTAGCATCCTCTAAAGATAATACGTGGCCACTGTCCCGTAAATGGTTTGTTATTACACTATGTGAATTTTCAAAGTTGAAAATTTAGTCATGAACATGTTGGTAAACACGCTTCTTTAGGTACTGTTTTGTCTGTCCAACGTATTCCTTTCCACATGAGCAATTTAGTTTATATACCAAATTTGATTGTAGTTCTAAAGGAATTTCGTCTTTTAACTTAGTAAACAAAAACTTATCTAAACTTTTTACTGGTCTACCCACAACTTTCATCTCAAAATTTTGACAAGTTGATTTAATTTTTTCAAAAAGAACTTTTATGTATGGAATCGATATAAAGATTTTCCTAGTATTTTCTACCTCTAAATCCTGTGAATTGGATGGAGTTTCTAAGCGATTATTTTTGACAATAGCTTTCCTTATGTTCCGGCGTATCGTATTCTTTGGATAACCATTTTTTAATGACACATTTGTTAATTTTGAAAAATTGTCCGAATGAAAACATTCATCTGATAATTTTAAAATCTTTTCAGCTAACAAAAATACTGTATTATTCTTATATGATAATGGAAGCCATGAATTATAATTTAGGTAGCGGCCTGACCAAGACATTTTTTGATACCAATTTGTACTCAAACTTCCATTATCATTCCGTATAACCAATACATCCAGAAAAGCCAACCGATTTTCATTTTCCATTTCTACCGTAAATTTATTACGCGGCGTAAAATTGTTGAAATCACTAAGGAATGTGGTAACTTCAGAGTTTGGAATAGCCGCAATAATATCATCTACATATCTGAAAAAGAGTATTGGTTTAACAGAAGATAATTTCAACACTTCGGTTTCAATATAGTCCATCAGTAAATTTGCTATTGCAGGACTGACTGGTGAACCCATTGGTGAACCAAACACTTGTTTAAAAAATCTTCCATTAAAACTAAACTCAGTATGATTCAGGACGAATTTTAATGCCTCCACGAAATTGTTCAAATCCAAATTTGTCCCACTGTTTAATTTTATATCATTCCATAATTTTTTAACTAAATTTAGAACCAATTTTGAATCCACGTTAGTGAACAACAAGAGGAATTTTTGTTTTTAAGACAATAAAATTAGTTGCGTCAATTAGGCCATTTTGAATGCCTGGTAATGCTCATAAAATGAGGGAACTAAATTCCTGTAAATGAACCAAAAAACTTCTTGGAGTAACCAATAAATTTACGATTTTCTGCGCCCTAAGCTTTTAGATAGTTACCACTCTACAAATTTTTGTAATTTATGTAAACAAAGTTATGTATAAAGTTAAAAATACATATTTGAAATACCAAACTAAATAATTAAATTTTTCGACGCGGTATCGATAGTGTAAGCTCAGGTTTAGAAGATGATTTCAATAGACCAAAAATATCCGACTATACTACTCAAAACCCGAAAGTAACAATTCCAGTAAAAACACTAATCTAGTCCTAATATTCTCGCCTACAAGCTTAAATACACTACCGTAACTAAAGGGGGGTATCGTACTATGATTTCTAAAATTATTGAAGTCCTACCAAAGCTAGCCTAAAGATATTTTGGTTTCTAAATATGACGGATCTCAGCATTACTGGAACTAGCAGGATCAACCAGAATGTGAATTATGATTTTGCTCATAAAATTTTAATCATATACAATCTTGTATTAAACAATATAGTAAATCTTGTACATGTAGCCTAGATAGGTATATTTAAATTGGACGTCTACATTAAAAAAACTTACAAAAGAACTTAACATTTTTGCTAATTGACAATAGATCTTTACAAATTTCAAGAACATAATATCCCCTCATCGAATTTCAGGCTGAGAAGAAAGTTCCTCGTACGATGTTTGAATTCCGGAGGTGTTGGGTGATCGTGGAGCCCTTACATTGACCTCATAATACCAAAAAAACAACTCTAAAATATCCTGATTTAATCTATAGGTTAACAAGTAACAAATGCCTTACTGTATTTTCAGTTCTTCGAACAGCCAAGGAGGAGCATTACTGCTTACTAAAATTCCTATTTGAAACGGCAGCAAAATTCTCTTTTTTCCAAATCTCATTTCATTAATTAAATGTTTGATATCACTTTATATCCCATCTTGAATATCCTTTGACAGGCCCTACGCTTTTATTCTCTCTCGTGAATCAATTGCAGGGACTTCTTTCTTAAATTAAACTTAATCACCTTTTTTAATAAATCGGCAGATTTACCCCAATTTTCACTGGGGCATATTCCTAAAGTACCCATCCTAGTTATTGAACTTGCAAGCTGTGTAGCAAATTTCACCGTTTGTCCACCAGCCCTTTTCACTGTCTGATGATGGCTACTTAGTTTATGGGCAACGTTAAGCTCATAAGCCGGCCGACGTTTTCTGGAGCAACTAAACAAGAGGTTGTTTGGTGATATGTTTGGGTCGACTGAAAAAAATAACAAAAATGCATGTTAATTTAGACACTAAAATACACATCTTAACCCTCAACATTGATTGAGGCCGCTCGTATTGTTTTATCGCCCCCACTCGTTCTCGTGTTGGTGAAATGCTTTTTTCGGTTATTGTTTGTCCTAAAAACTTTATTTGCTTACTTTATTTGGTTAATAATAAGGCCTGTGTTTACTAATTTTTCAAAAATAATTTTTAGATGTTCCATATGGTCACTAAAAGAATTTGAAGCTATGATTGTGTCATCTATATGTATATTGTTACGGCACCTGTTATGTGCGTAACGTCAATGCGGTCGCGCATTGGTCTGGTGCGAGTGAATAAGTGTGAACAGCGCTGCTCACTTCCAGTGGTTGATGGTGTGTGCGCCTTAATGCCGGCTATTCACTAATTAAGTTTATTAATGTTTTGAGTGAGTGATATTTTTGAATGTGGTTTTAAATGATTGAGTGAAAGCGTGGTGCAATAATTTCTTCTTGGTTTGGCTGTGTTGATTGAGCGAGAGCTTGGTTTTATAATTATCGTACGATTGTTTTTTTCTTGTGATTGGATGGTTCGTATGGAAAATTCTGGATGGGTATTGTTTGTTTTTGGTAAATGTTGTTTGCATGCGGTTAGATGTTGGTGTGGTGGTGGGCAACAGGCGTGACTACAAGAACGAGAGAGTTTTGCGGTTCGTGTCGAGTTTTTTTTTTGCGATTTTTCTTGTGGTTATCTCATCGCGAGAGATATAAAATTGGAAATTTTTTTTTTGCGAGAGAAGAGGAAAAATTTTTTTTGAGGCAGTCTAGTTTTGAATTTTAAAGACGATAAGTCGAGTTTAAGTTTTGAAAAGTCAAGTTTGGTATTTTGGTCGTGTAAATTTATTGCCGTGTGGCATTTAATGTATTTTTTTTTTTTGAGTCAAGCTTGGATTTTTAATAAAAGAAAAATAAAATCAAGTTGTGAACGAGTGGTAGAATAGTTTTTTTTACCAAAGACATTCCTGTGTTGTTTAGTGAAACAAATTAAATATAGATTTAATGTTAATTAAGTGGATTATTGTAATTTTATATATAAAAAAAAAGAAAAAACATATTTCTATAATCTTAAATAATATACATGTAAATTTTGATTTTTATTGTCACAAATTAAATTGATATTCAGAGAAAAAAATAAAAATAAAGGATTAATACATAAACTTTGATAGTGTGGTGTTAAATTTATTGGTGTATTACTTTGGTGGAGTTTTGTATCCGAAGTAGTTGAGTTAGATATCTGCAAGGCTAAATCAATGAAAATAAATAATTGAGGAAAAAAATATATAAAGGAACTTTTGAATTACGTGCTCGGGTGTTAATTTTATTGTGTGTTGATAAAACTAGTGCGGCTGTGGTATTTGCCCAAATAAATATTAAAATTTCGTATCTGATAGACAGTATTAACGGATAAAGTAAAATCAGTGACTACCAATTAATGTGAAAACGAAGATCTCCGAGTCACAAGTGTTGTGTCACGTGAAGGTCACTACATCCGGAGGTATAGAAATATATAGTCGTTCATAGCAGTTTATAATCTAGTTTTGGTTAAAGATTATTGCCTTGGTGTGTATGAGTATTCCGCACGAACAAAATTAACAGTTGGTATTTGTGGCAATATTGTATATCCACGTGTGGAGAAAATTCCACCGTGTTTGGCTTATTTTTGGGTTTGTGGCAGCAACTCCGCCAAACGGAGTGGGGTTCGCGATTGAGGGGGCAGCTGCGTCGGTTCCTGCGTCGGCGCTGTTGGTAGCTGTTTTGTGGTCGGACGGGAAAAAAAATTTTTTTTTATTATTCAGGTAAGGTGTCAACCGGTAAAAATATAAAAGAAACCGGTGCACCGTGTGGTATTTTTTTTCTTAATTTTATTGTGAGCCAAACTCGGTTTTGTGTTTTATTATTATATTTTTTTTTCATTTTATATGCACATTTTTTTTCTTATTTAGCTCTCCCGACCTTGTAGTCGCGCCTAAATAGATAATTTTCTTTTGGGGTTTTCTTTTTGTGTTTTCATGCCGTATGGCAGTTTTGGTGTGTGAATGTGGTGTAAATTAGGTGCCATGAGTGAGTAGGAGATAAATGGTGGATCTTGATGGGTAATAGGGCAGGGTCTCATATGTAAGGTCGGTTTAGCCTCCGTTACTTTTAATTTTCGGGTTTTCTAGTTCCTCTAAACAGGATAGTCAAGATGTAGTTTTCCTTTTTTTTTTCTATTTACTGCGGTTATTCAAGCATAGAGTAATGTCTGGACACCCCACGCCATCCCTGAGCTTAGCCAGCTAAAAGACCGCACCAGACCGCTACTCTATGTCTGTTAGCGACATCGCAGGATGACGTTAAAATGGCGCACACCTGATTGTTGAACCAAGGTGCGCCAAACGAAATCTTGCGGTGCCGTTACAGTGGCGCCCAAGCTTATTGGCTATTAATTAAATTTTTTTAATTTTTTCATTATTAATTTCGTCTTTTCAGTTCACAATTTTTTTCGCTTAATGAATGCACTCGTTGTTGTATCCGACGCCAGCGTTGTTTGAATTCACGCGAGTGTATTCATTTAAGTTCCTGGTCCGGTTGGTATTCGCATCGGTGATGGTAACCGACTTAAGGTTGTTTGATTACGCACCGGTGTGAATATTAAACCCCTCTGCTCGGTGTATCGATTGTAGTGATTCCTCCATTTCCGCTATGTGGCGTCTGATTGTGGTTGGAATTCACTCTTCCTTGCGCTGAGTCGAGAAATTTTTGAAATTTATTTTCTTTACTTTTTTCAGATTTCTTCGTACCCTTTACAGTAGTTTACTTCATATTTCAAATTTTATTTTAATTTCAGTTTTCCGACTATTTAAATGAGGAGGCGTTCCTTGCGGGTTCCGGCGCTTGCGTCGTTCGATCTTGCGGGAGCGTCAATCATTTAGATTCCATGTGCTTTGAGCATTGAGACGGCTGAACTAGCTGTTTCTACCAATGTGGTATTGATTGGGCGGTTAGTTGTCTCGATGGTCAAAGTACATCATTTGGTCCTTCTTCTAGTATTTCGTTTGTCTTGTTTTGCAACAACTGCCTTGTTTACAGGAAAATTTATTATTATCTTTATTTTCATTTATCATTACTTTTCATTTTTATTATTTATTAAGTTCAGTTCATTTATTATTCTTTTTTTGCCGACCCAGTGCGGGGCCCTGACCCGCGACTCATTAAGATCCACTCTTTTGTTATTGATATTTCTTTTGTTTTGCGTTTGAACATTTGTATTTTTTTGAAAATTTTGATATACTGTTGAATTTATAATCATAATTTATCTTTTGGGAAGATATTTAAAAATAAATTTTTTCTGAATATATATATTTTTGTTATATAGACATATACATATGTCCTGTGAGTTATATAGGTAGTATCATATAATTTGCGACAACTTAATTAATTGTTTGAATTATTTAATTTCCCTTTGGGACGAATGAATTCAAATCGCACACCGTGGGATAACCCGGCCAGTTCAGTGGTTAGGTCCGTGTTTGAGTCGAGCCCAAGTCAGGGAGTTGTGCGAACCACTCCGTGGGATCAAAGTATTGCCTCTCCTGCTCCTCAACATCCTAGAGTTATTTGGATTCACTGGATATACGTGGTGTTGATTTAGAACTCTTTAAGTTACTATAATATTTTTTTTCTTTATTATTCTAAATTAATTTTAATTGTAATTGAATTTGGTTAGATATTTCGTAAATACTTTAATTATTTCTAAGAGCGGTGTTGGTTTTTTTTCTTTTAATTTACCTTGATTGTGGAATATATATATAGTTTTCTTCCGTTTACCCTCGAAAAGTATAAAACAAAATTATAGTAATATAAATATAACTCATGATGGATATATCACATTTAAACCCTAATGAGATCGATGTGGAATGCGAGGTGCGGGGTTTGTTTTCGGGAGCTCCACAAGTGGGCGATCAATTGCGTGCTTTGCTGCAGGCAGAATTCGAGGGTACACAAGCAGTACCTACCAGGATGCATGGGAAGGCCAGTCGACAACCCAAGACCGAAATTGCCCATTGCAATGAGAAATTGATGCAACTCCAGGATGAAATTGCCTCCTTAACAGAGGTCGAAGCAGCAGATCAACTAAGTTTAGCAAAAAAAATTCGTTCTAAACTTTGGCACATCCGAGGGCGTTTGGAGCGTGCTTTACCATCCCCAACTTACGGCAGTGACGCTCAGAAACAACTAACGGCCTGTGTTTCGGTAATGGAAGCGCTTGAGCAGTACTTGGGTGATGAGGATCTGTTGAACCGGTCTCTGGATGCCGCCAAAGCTGTACCGATTGAAAAAATTTCGGTGTTAAATACCGAGGAATATTCTAAGCCGGACGGGGATCAGGCGGAAGCTCGGGCAGGTGGTTCCGCAGCTACGTTTCAGTCCGGTCCCTCATCCTGTGAGCAGCTAGTTAAGCAGGATACGGCAGTTTTGGTGGCAACCATCCAGCGCAAGATAGACATATTATCCGAACAGTTGAGAGCTTTGACCAACGTGGCAGCGGCACCTTCATCTCGGGAGCCGACTAATTTCCAAACTAGCGATTTTCAGTTTCAATCTAAATTACCGAATAATCCTTCTACTAATACACAGGTCCGCTTTCAGATTCCTCCAGTGCCTCTTTCATCCATAGATCTTCCCAGCATACCAACTTCAATTACTCCTGGTGGTAGTCAGTTTCCGACAGGGCGTTCATCTCTGGAGCCGACTATCCCAAACAGCGATTTCCGGCTTTCATCAAATTTACATTACAATCCTTCTACTAATACACAGGTCCGCTTTCAGATTCCTCCAGTGCCTCTTTCATCCATAGATCTTCCCAGCATACCAACTTCAATTACTGCTGGTGGTAGTCAGTTTCCGACAGGGCGTTCATCTCTGGAGCCGACTATACAGAATAGCGATTTTCATTTTCCATCCAATTTACAGTACAATCCTTCTACTAATAGACAAGTTCGCTTTCAGGTTCCTCCAGTATCGTTTTCATCTATAGATATCCCAAGCATTCCAACCGCAATTACTCATGATGGTAGTCAGTTTCCGACAGGGCGTTCATCTCTGGAGCCGACTACGCAGTCTAATGTCATGGCGGGATCTTTGCCCTCTCACAGCCTACACAACAGTACTTTTCATGGACCGAGTTCTGATTTCCCTCCTCGTCCGTATGGTGGTGAAAGTGCGTCTAACCCTTGGGCCACCGGGTCCTCCGGTTATCGTTCATTGGCACGCAGTGGTATTTCTTTTAGTGGATTATCGTCTGGTACTACTGTAGACATGTTTCTTTTCCAACTGGACATCATCGCGTCCTCAATGGGTTTGCGTCCAGAAACCTTGCTGGTGGAAATCAGTACAGTATTGAAAGAGATTGCCCTGCAGTGGTACTGGATCTATCGTCGGCACCACCCTTTGGCTACCTGGTTTGACCTTAAAAGAGACCTTGTTGAGAGGTTCAAAGATCGGCGTACCGCATATGAAATCCGCCGCGTTATCGAGGGTAGAAAACAACAGCCTAACGAAAATTTCCTCGAGTTTTATCATGAGATGTGGGGTTTATCTTTGCAATGCCCGACCCCGTATTCTGACGAGGAATTCTTACAGTTGATGATTTCGAATATGAACCCAGTTTTACAATTTCACCTCACGGATCGTAGATTTACTAGTATTGGGGAACTAATCAAAAGCTGTTCTGCATGGGAGGATACGTTGAAACGCTTTCCTTCACGACCCGAGGTTGCAACGTTTCCTAGACGCACTGTTAATGAATTGATTATGGATTCGGGGAATGTCTATGGGGGGCCGGAATTGTATCTTAAAACAACGCCAGCTGATGTTGGTAGTAGCGGTGAAGTGGCGGCGCTGCAGGGTCCTTCTATAAGTCCGGTGGTTAAGGGGAACACTGTTAGAATTATGTCCTACAATAACCAGCCACCCGCTGCTTCTCAAGCAGCTGGGGGAAATATTCCTCCAGTCTGTTACAATTGTTCAGACATAGGGCATGTATTCAAGAATTGTTTAAAAACCCCAACGAGACCTTTCTGTTACAAATGCGGAATGAAGGATACCATTACTCCCTACTGTCCTAAATGCACGGGAAACCGGTCGAGTGGCCAGTGGAGGTCGGGGAACTCTGGTCCACTTCAGACAAGCACCCCCAGGAATGCGTTGCAGGACGCAGCCAGCAATACGGATGGAGAGCTTCAGCGGATGTCTACCACCTTCGTGAGGGGACAGACAGAACCGCGAAGGCCTTCGTAGAGTCATTTGACTCCGAATTAACATCCGGACCGGTTCTGGCTGGTCCCGATCGTCGGGTGGGAGACTCCACATTGCTCCCCTCCGTTTTGAAATGTCGAGCTGTCCCCTCTGTCAACGTTAGGAACTCCATTTCACAAAATCCATTTCTTCAACCTGATATGTCATCCTCACCTTATACGTCAACGCCCTATCTTTACACATCTTTTTCGCCAAAACCTTATAATTCAAATCCGTCTACAGTTGAGACTCCTATCACGTATACGTCGATACCGGATCTGTCGATACCGGATACGATTTCATTAACTACAAGACCTTCTGTCAAACCTATTCTACAAAATACAACTGATTCCAATGCCATTATTTCTACTTCATTAAATTCATCTGTTTTTCGCTCCCCCTCAGCTTCTCAGATCACAATTCGACCTAACGGCTCCAGCCGTTTGATGCGCTCTAAACGCTATTGGAGAAGGCGGAAGAAACTGAGATCATTCATTGTTTCTTCTATTTTCGGTACTGAGGCAAGCGACCTGAGGCCATATGCCGATGTACTTGTCAATGATGTTCCATACCGAGGCCTTCTGGATAGTGGAGCTAGTATAAGCGTGCTGGGTCGTGGATCGGAAAAATTGTTAGTCAACCCTTTCATTAAGATTCATAATTTTCCGTCTCAAATCCATACCGCTAGCGGACAACCTCAACGGGTGTTCGGCTACATTCATGCTACTGTTAAATTCAATAATGTTTCTCACAACCTTGTTCTCTACCTAGTACCATCACTGGAACAACCCCTGTATTTGGGAATTGATTTTTGGAATCGTTTTGGGATCATTCCAAAAATTTCTTCTTTAAATGTCTCCAGCGACATATCGGATTCTTCCACTGAGTCTAAATTCCACCTTCTTTCTGATGAAGATAACCGCTCATTGGATCAAATTAAAGAGTTGTTTCCATCCAGTGCTAGTTTGGGTCTAGGTAGAACCTCTTTTCTTACGCATGTGATTGATGTTGGTTCGGCTAAACCGGTGAAACAACGTTTCTACTCTGTATCTCCTGCCATCCAGAAGCTCATGTATGACGAGTTGGATCGGATGGTGTCTTTGGGGGTCATCGAGGAATCACAAAGTTCCTGGTGCTCTCCGATCACCTTGGTGCGTAAGGCTAATGGTAAAGTTCGTCTGTGCTTAGATGCTAGAGAACTGAACAAGGCCACCGTTAAGGATGCGTATCCGCTGCCCCTTATCAACGGATTGTTGGGTCGTTTGGATCAAACCCGATACATATCGGCGATTGACCTCAAAGATGCCTTTTGGCAAATACCTCTCGACCCACAATCCAGGGATAAGACAGCGTTTACGGTACCTGGGCGGCCTTTGTATCAGTTCACCGTTATGCCCTTTGGGCTATGCAACGCGCCGCAGACACTTTGCCGCCTCATGGACAGGGTGATCCCACACCAGCTGCACGATAAGGTTTTCGTATACCTCGATGATCTTCTTGTCACCTCCGCCACTCTGGATGAACATTTCTATCTATTGAGAGAAGTTGCACGTTTACTAAAGTTGGCCGGTCTTACCATCAATCTCTCTAAAAGCCAATTTGTCCTGAAGGAAGTCAACTATCTAGGATATGTAGTCGGACATGGTTGCCTTCGCACCAACCCAGATAAGTGTAAAGCGATTTTAGATTTCCCTGCTCCGAAGACCACGAAACAAATCAGACGCTTTCTGGGAATGTGCGGATGGTACCGTCGTTTCATTCCAAATTTTGCTTCGTTAGCCGCGCCGTTGACTGATCTCACCGGTAAATCTGGAAAATGTTCTTGGTCTTCTGCTGCAGAATCTTCTTTTGTTGCTTTAAAAACCGCTTTGTCTTCTGCTCCCGTGCTGGCTAATCCCGATTACAGTAAGCCCTTCTACATACAGTGCGATGCCAGTGCCGTTGGCGTAGGAAGTGTATTGTTCCAAACGGATCCTGATGGTGCAGAGCATCCCATTGGGTTTATTTCGCATAAACTCAATGCGGCTCAGCGAAACTATTCAGTGACCGAGTTGGAGTGCTACGCCGCGGTACTCAGTGTGCAAAAGTTCCGGCCTTATGTAGAAGGGTATCCTTTTGTGATTTACACTGACCATGCTAGTCTTCGCTGGTTGATGTCACAGAAGGATCTGTCGGGGCGCTTGGCACGGTGGAGCCTAAAATTGCAGGCTTTTGATTTTCAGATCGGGTATCGGAAAGGGTCAGTTAACGTGGTTCCTGATGCTTTGTCTCGAGCCTTCGGCGAAGAAGCATCCCCTTGTGATGTGGATTCCACTGGTTCGAACTTGGTGTCTCCTGATGCTTTACCTGAGACTTGTCCGTCTGTTGCTAGCTCTATAACAGCTCCTGTTGATTCCGTGCAAGTCGCTAGTCTGACTCCGACAAATTCGGTTCCTGTTCTGCATATTGATTTGAACTCTTCAGCGTTTGATGATCCCGAATACGTGGCACAAATCAACAAAATTCTTCAAATGAAGTGTGAGCACAACTTTAAAGTTCAAGGCAACAAACTTCTCATTGCTCCATCTTTTGGTAAGCGATATGTTGATACAGATCTTCCAGATTTTAGGTTGGTTATTCCTTGTCCTCTGACTCAGTCTTTGATTGAACAGGCTCATGTTCCTCCCACTGCGGCACACCTGGGCGGCAGCAAAACCTTAGAACGGCTGCAACGACAATTCTTCTGGCCTGAGATGGCTAAACAAGTAAAACTATTCGTTGCTAACTGCTCAGTGTGTAAAATGTCGAAAGCAGTGAACTTTGTTACTCGACCAGCTATGGGAGCTCCGGTGTCATCTACTCGCCCTTTCCAGAAATTGTACGTGGACTTTCTCGGCCCCTATCCGCGATCCAAACGGGGAAACACTTGCATTGTGATAGTTGTTGATCACTATTCTAAGTTTGTCTTCATTAAACCCTTGCGAGAGGCTTCGGCTGCGTTGCTGTGTAATTATCTGGAAAATGAAATTTTTATGATGTTTTCCGTTCCCGAAGTTATCACATCCGACAATGGTAGACAGTTTACCTCTCATCTGTTCCAAGGTTTGCTGACCAAATATAGGATTGCTCATGTTCGCACTCCTGTTTATTCTCCCCAGAGTAACGCATCAGAAAGGGTAAATCGAACGTTACTGGCTGCTATTAGGTCATATGTGGGCGATCACGAGCATGGTGAGTGGGACAAACATTTACAGGAAATCGCTGCTGCCTTGCGCAACTCAATACATGATACTCTGCAGTATTCCCCTCACTATCTCGTCTTCGGTCAGCATATGTCTCTGAATGGTTCAGACTATGAGCTGAGGGCGTTACTCAGCGTACCTGCACCTGATTCTAACGAGATTCATCTATGGTCCAAGCCCGATCGCCTAAATATAGTAAGGGACAATATCATCCACTATCTACGGATTGCACATGAGAAGGGAGCTCGACATTATAATCTACGAAGTTCGAATCGCATATTTCATGTTGGACAACCTGTGTTCATCCGCTCATTTGCCTTAAGCGATGCGGTTAACAGATTTTCGGCCAAATTGGCGGCCAAGTTTAAACCGGCTGTAATCACTTCTAAAGTTGGATCCGTGGCTTATAATGTCGAAGATCTGTCCGGGAAACCGTTAGGTCTTTATCATGCAAAAGACATACGGGCATGAGGACTATTGCTTATTTCTTGTCCGCTTCTCTATCGTCGCATGGGACAATTAACTACCGTCCAGCTTCCGTCATTCGAATCACTATGTGCCAGTAATTTGGTCCGAAATATATTAGATATTGCCAGAAAACCTACTAAATGGATTAAGCTCTCGGAAATGTTGACGCTCATTGGTTTTTTTTGCCCGGCTTCTGAGAACTCTTTTCTCGGGTGTGGGTCGTCCCCACGATTGTTACGGCACCTGTTATGTGCGTAACGTCAATGCGGTCGCGCATTGGTCTGGTGCGAGTGAATAAGTGTGAACAGCGCTGCTCACTTCCAGTGGTTGATGGTGTGTGCGCCTTAATGCCGGCTATTCACTAATTAAGTTTATTAATGTTTTGAGTGAGTGATATTTTTGAATGTGGTTTTAAATGATTGAGTGAAAGCGTGGTGCAATAATTTCTTCTTGGTTTGGCTGTGTTGATTGAGCGAGAGCTTGGTTTTATAATTATCGTACGATTGGTTTTTTCTTGTGATTGGATGGTTCGTATGGAAAATTCTGGATGGGTATTGTTTGTTTTTGGTAAATGTTGTTTGCATGCGGTTAGATGTTGGTGTGGTGGTGGGCAACAGGCGTGACTACAAGAACGAGAGAGTTTTGCGGTTCGTGTCGAGTTTTTTTTTTGCGATTTTTCTTGTGGTTATCTCATCGCGAGAGATATAAAATTGGAAATTTTTTTTTTGCGAGAGAAGAGGAAAAATTTTTTTTGAGGCAGTCTAGTTTTGAATTTTAAAGACGATAAGTCGAGTTTAAGTTTTGAAAAGTCAAGTTTGGTATTTTGGTCGTGTAAATTTATTGCCGTGTGGCATTTAATGTATTTTTTTTTTTTTTGAGTCAAGCTTGGATTTTTAATAAAAGAAAAATAAAATCAAGTTGTGAACGAGTGGTAGAATAGTTTTTTTTACCAAAGACATTCCTGTGTTGTTTAGTGAAACAAATTAAATATAGATTTAATGTTAATTAAGTGGATTATTGTAATTTTATATATAAAAAAAAAGAAAAAACATATTTCTATAATCTTAAATAATATACATGTAAATTTTGATTTTTATTGTCACAAATTAAATTGATATTCAGAGAAAAAAATAAAAATAAAGGATTAATACATAAACTTTGATAGTGTGGTGTTAAATTTATTGGTGTATTACTTTGGTGGAGTTTTGTATCCGAAGTAGTTGAGTTAGATATCTGCAAGGCTAAATCAATGAAAATAAATAATTGAGGAAAAAAATATATAAAGGAACTTTTGAATTACGTGCTCGGGTGTTAATTTTATTGTGTGTTGATAAAACTAGTGCGGCTGTGGTATTTGCCCAAATAAATATTAAAATTTCGTATCTGATAGACAGTATTAACGGATAAAGTAAAATCAGTGACTACCAATTAATGTGAAAACGAAGATCTCCGAGTCACAAGTGTTGTGTCACGTGAAGGTCACTACATCCGGAGGTATAGAAATATATAGTCGTTCATAGCAGTTTATAATCTAGTTTTGGTTAAAGATTATTGCCTTGGTGTGTATGAGTATTCCGCACGAACAAAATTAACAGTTGGTATTTGTGGCAATATTGTATATCCACGTGTGGAGAAAATTCCACCGTGTTTGGCTTATTTTTGGGTTTGTGGCAGCAACTCCGCCAAACGGAGTGGGGTTCGCGATTGAGGGGGCAGCTGCGTCGGTTCCTGCGTCGGCGCTGTTGGTAGCTGTTTTGTGGTCGGACGGGAAAAAAAATTTTTTTTTATTATTCAGGTAAGGTGTCAACCGGTAAAAATATAAAAGAAACCGGTGCACCGTGTGGTATTTTTTTTCTTAATTTTATTGTGAGCCAAACTCGGTTTTGTGTTTTATTATTATATTTTTTTTTCATTTTATATGCACATTTTTTTTCTTATTTAGCTCTCCCGACCTTGTAGTCGCGCCTAAATAGATAATTTTCTTTTGGGGTTTTCTTTTTGTGTTTTCATGCCGTATGGCAGTTTTGGTGTGTGAATGTGGTGTAAATTAGGTGCCATGAGTGAGTAGGAGATAAATGGTGGATCTTGATGGGTAATAGGGCAGGGTCTCATATGTAAGGTCGGTTTAGCCTCCGTTACTTTTAATTTTCGGGTTTTCTAGTTCCTCTAAACAGGATAGTCAAGATGTAGTTTTCCTTTTTTTTTTCTATTTACTGCGGTTATTCAAGCATAGAGTAATGTCTGGACACCCCACGCCATCCCTGAGCTTAGCCAGCTAAAAGACCGCACCAGACCGCTACTCTATGTCTGTTAGCGACATCGCAGGATGACGTTAAAATGGCGCACACCTGATTGTTGAACCAAGGTGCGCCAAACGAAATCTTGCGGTGCCGTTACAATATACAAAACAAAAATTTAAATTTATCAATACAGCATTCATTAACCTTTGAAAGGATTGCGCCGTGTTTCGTAAGCCGAATGTCATTTTAGTGAATTCAATTGGTGATATCACTTGGGTTTATCGGGATTTGATGGTACGCTCTTAGTCTCTTACTAAATCTAGTGTCGAAAATATGGTACATCCCGCTATTTGGTTGGCAAAATCTTGAATATGTGGAATTGGGTTCGGTCCGGTATAGTTATATTATTCATTGCCCAATATTCCCCACACGCCTCCAGTCCCGATTCTTCTTTTATATGAGGTGGAGTGGACTGAACCAACTGATGCTACTAGATCTGCAAATTCCTTGCTCCAACATCGTTTGAAATTCCTTTTTGGCAATTGCCAGCTTATGTGGAGCTAATCGTCGTGTTTTGCATGATATTGGCGGACCTGTAGTTTTCAAATAGTGGTTAACATTATGTTTGCTAGTGTTATTCTTTAAAGAAATTTGATTGAGTTCCGGAAATAGTGATATTAATTTTGAGATTTCTGGTGGTATCGCAACTTTATCTACCAAAGGCAAAGCTAGTGTGGTCTTTGAATTTTTGTTATTGCACAGATGGTATACAAAGAGGTTAATAGGTCAATGATCCATTTGTATATGGACCAACAAACCTGTCTCCTTCAAAAAATATGCCCGCGTATTGGAGTGGCCACGTCTGCTACAATAAATGTCCAAACGAAATTTCTACGAAGGCCCAAATCTAATTTTAACATTTTTCTGCTGAATGCACTCACTTTTTTTTTTTTTTTGCTGCAAACAGGTTGAATTCTGGACTTATTTTCACATGTTTGGTATCCGCCGGAATTACTGAGACCTCTGCTTCGGTGTCGATGAATTGTTGTTCCATGCTTTGTTCTGTTATTTTTAAACGACTGGGATTAATCTCATCAATGTTAGTCACTGTACATTGATGATTTATTGGTTTATTGGGTTTCCAGATGTATTTTGGTTCTTGATGAATGAATCGTGATGCTTGCAAGTAGTTACACATACCCTTACTTGGGCTCCCCATTTTCGATGGTAAAAACATTCGTCATTCTTTTGGGCCGTCCTGGATTGGGATCGGTCTCGTCTAGCTCTAGATTTAGATCTTGCTGTTGTTCCTACATAAGTATTTTGCTTTCCGACTAATGCAAAGAGATCAGCGGTAACCTGATCTTTAAATTCCTTGAATTTTATTGCTAGGTCCACGTTATCTTCCTTTCTTTTCAGAGTTGGCTTCTGCGATTCTTAAGTACTATGAATCGGTAAACGGTTGAAAGTATCCAATACATTATCCGCTCGTTCTAGTGGCGTTGTTACAGGCATACTAACCATAGTTGTTTTATGGATGATTCGTTCAAATTTGTTCCCGCCGTCATCCTGAGTTTATTGAGTAATTTGGATGGTTTCTGGTCTCTTAAATTTTAGCTATGTAACAATTGGTTTAATTTGGTCTTTTCGGATGCCCCTAGTATACGGATTACCTGTTTTTTGAATTTGGTGTATGGGGTATTTCCTTTGTCTGTGGTGATGTTGTTGGCGAAGGTCCCGTGCAATCTAGCATCCAAAGCACTAACTGCGTGACTATATTTAGTGAACTCTGTTTTTGTGTTCGCCACTATAAATTACCGTTCTAGTATCAGAAACCAGACTACGGGGTTTTGGTTGTACAATGGCTGAGGAAGTTTGAAAGCGATATGGGCTATACGTTGTGCGTTAATATCTGATGTTTTTTCTATTTGATTTACATCAGACATTGCTTGGGTTCCACTAAGCCCACTTTCATCCCAAGTAACAATTTCAGCTCTAAATATTCTCTTGAAGCGCTTCTAGAGCTATATTATAGAGCATTTGGCTTTAAATTTTGGTCTAGCAGCGCTGTTAAAGCTTATTTGGAGTTGTTATAGCGCTTGTTTAGCTACTTTTACAGCAATAATTTTCCTCTCGAAGATCATATGGCACAGCTTTCTTAGAGCTGTTAGTTTTATTTTAGAACCATATGAAAGTCGTATAAAGCCCTTGCTATAGTGCTTAATGCTCTTATGGTGTACATTTTTAGAGTGTTTATTAGAACTTATTTCTTTAAAAAAGGCAATAAAATAAATAATTTGGTATCCACCTTAAGGTTGGAGCTCAAAAAAGCTTTATTGCCTTATTTAAAAATCCCTACGCACAACCTGATAAAAAATTATGGCTGGCTAGACCATGTCGCGTAAAAAAAAATATAATAAAAATGTACAGCATCGCAGAACAAATTGAGGAGTAACTCCTCTCAAAAAACGTTACGACAGAGGATGATCTTTACGAAAGTGATGAAGCTACCATAACGCCAACCAATAATAGGATTAAGTACCTTAATTCCACATGTTCCGCTCAACCAAATTTTGATATGATAGCCGAAACTATGAATGCAGCTTCAATTCCTGTGGCTACTGCAAAAACAACAGATACAAATGAAACTGTGAGTGATGAGACGATATTAGGCGGAGAGGCCCAGACCATCAGAATTAATAGCAGAATCACACTACCGTATGTTACGTTATTTATCACTACAATATCCATCTATCCTATAGCAATAATAGTAACGCTCTATTTACAGAAATAACGGATACTTCCGACTAATACAGTCTTGGAAGAAAATGTTCATTTTTTGTGTTTTTGGCAAAAAAGAAAAAATCTGCCACATTTTTTATTTTACTTCATGAACAATGTATGATGATCGACTAACTTTTGAGTTTCGTATGAGGCTATAATATTGCGCTGGAGTAAAAATTGTTTTGTGTTTGCGACACTTGTTTATTCTTGAATGCATCGAATCTCCTTCATTTTGAATGTGTCCCTTTTCAAGATATTTATGATGAATGTCGACATTCAGTTTTCTAGATACGAATGAATAAAACGAATAAAGCATCTTATTTTTGTTTTGCCCGGGACAATTATCTGACCAAAATATAATTTTTTTTACATTACTTTTGCTACTTTCCTCTAAAATGAATTGGTATAGGCAACTGGCCACCTCAGACGCTCCTTGTCTGGCAATGGTTTCATCCCATAAATAACATAAACCCTGACGACCCAAATTGTATATGGTAAAATTATGAAGGTTTAATTTTCTTTTATAGAAGAAAATACTCGTCCCACCGAAAGGGCACTGTAAAATTTTTTGAAAATCGAAACATGCAGTTACTATATGTTCACTTACAGTAGCTTAAAAATATTGGCAGCTTTGTCAATATTTTTAATTCGTCGTGCTTCGTTTTTCATTTCTTTATGTTTTTCAAAATTAATTTTTTTCTTTATCTGGAGGGGACTGATTTAAGTAACTTGTGCAATCATTGCATTGATCTTTTTTGGGTTTAAAGAAACCTAAATTAAAATTATACACTACTCCAAAAAATTAAAGGAACACTAATTTTTTTCAATTTTTTTAGTGTTTTTTGAAGAGCTGTATCTTAGTAAAATACGGTCGTACAGAGATGAAAAAAAAAGCATTTTAAAGCTTCAAATCTCTAGTTTTAAAACTTTTGAACGGAAAATTTTTGTGAGATACCGTTATCACGCAATCATAAGAAAGAGCGCGAAGAAAAAAATTTCGAATTTTTTTTTTTTTTGTAAGGTGCCATGGGCTCGGGAAATTTTTTTTAAGTTAAACCAATGCATATAGGTCGGTTAGGCTGTTAATTAGGCGTAAATTTAATTTCATTCTGGTCTCTCTATGTCAACTTTTTGCTGAGATATCTGACTTTGAATCAAAAAAGATTCTTTTGCCTTTGATCATCGATATCTCAGCAACCAATGATTGCACAGTAAACTTTAGCGCAGCCTTAAAAACTTCAATAAATTTCCTACAAGATCCTTTAATGATTGGTGGAGAATAAATTTTTTTTCACCCTCAATTCTGATTTGAAAAAAGTATAAAAAAACGACTTTTTAGGTTGTCTTAATAAATCTACCGTTACTTTACCGTTATTGATGAAAAGACTAATGTTGCCAGGTCATTTTACAGCTTAACGTACTCCTAATAGCCCTGTATTATTTTCAAATTGATCCATCCAACCGTTTTTTCGGACAGATTGATCAAAGTTTTACAAAACAATTAAAGGAACAAGTATTCATCAAAATAAAAAAACGACTTTTTTCTCATTTTACGTTAGTTACTTGTTAACCCTTAACGATCGTACGGTTTTTTTTTGTAATACTCGCCGATAAGAGACGATAGAAAATTAAATAAAGTTCTGCAATATGAGCAATAATTATGGAACTTGGCCATTTCTCATCCGATTTTAGTGAAATTTGGTATGCACGATGGAAATGGGATTCTAAAATAATTTTTGGATAAAGTTCTGGAAAATGGCCAACTAGGAAGGAACTTGCCCATTTCTTATCCGATTTTGATGAAATTTGGTATAAGCAATGGAAATGGGATTCTAAACTGATTTTTGGATGAAATTCTGGAAAATGGCCAACTAGGAAAGAACTTGCCCATTTCTCATCCGATTTTGATGAAATTTGGTATAAGCAATGGAAATGGGATTCTAAACTGACTTTTGAATAAAGTTCTGAAATATGGCCAACTAGGATGGAACTTGGCCATTTCTAAACCGATTTTGATGAAATTTGGTATGCACGATGGAAATGGGATTCTAAACTGATTTTTGGATGAAATTCTGGAAAACGGCCAACTAGGAAGGAATTTGCCCATTTCTCATCCGATTTTGATGAAATTTGGTACAAGCAATGGAAATGGGATTCTAAACTGATTTTTGGATAAAGTTCTGGAATTTGGCCAACTAGGTTGGAACTTGGCCATTTCTTATCCGATTTTGATGAAATTCAGCATGTACGATGGAAATGGGGTTCTAAAGTGATTTTTGGATAAAGTTCTGGAATATGGCCAACTAGGATGGAACTTGCCCATTTCTCATCCGATTTTGATGAAATTCAGCATGTACGATGGAAATGGGGTTCTAAAGTGATTTTTGGATAAAGTTCTGGAATATGGCCAACTAGGATGGAACTTGCCCATTTCTCATCCGATTTTGATGAAATTTGGTATAAGCAATGGAAATGGGATTCTAAACTGATTTTTGAATAAAGTTCTGGAATATGGCCAACTAGGATGGAACTTGGCCATTTCTTATCCGATTTTGATGAAATTTAGCATATACGATGGAAATGGGATTCTAAAATGATTTGTGGATGAAGTTCTGGTATATGGCCAACTAGGAAGGAAATTGGCCATTTCTTATCCGATATTGATGAAATTTAGCACGTGCCTTAAAAATGGGATTCTAAACTGATTTTTGGATAAAGTTCCAGAATTTGGCCAATTGTCATGGAACTTGGAAGTTTTGTATCCTATTTTTATGAATTTCAGCATTCACGATGAAAATGAGATCCTTAAATTATTGATAAAATAAATCATTAAATACAAGGAATAATGATTTTAGTTATTCACTTTTAAAGCACACATCGAATTTCTTTTATTCGTTTAATGAATAGGCAGGCGCCTTCCAACTTTAATATATAACTTTAACCAAAAATAATTTTAGAGTTTTATTTCTATAGTACATGCTGAATTTGTTTAAAATCGGATAAAAAATGGCCAAGTTCCATCCTAATACGGCTTATCCAAGAATTTCATTTAAACATAATTTTAAAACCCAATTTTCATTACAAATGCTGAATTTCATCAAAATCTTAGAAGAAATGGCCAAGTTCCACCCTAATATGGCTGATTCCTGAATTTCATCTAAACATAATTTTAAAACCCAATTTTCATTACAAATGCTGAATTTCATCAAAATCTTCTAAGAAATGGCCAAGTTCCTTCCTAATTGGATATATTCCAGAACTTTAGCTAAAATTCATTATAGAATACCATTTCCATCGCGAACACTAAATTTCATCAAAATTGGTTAAGAAATAGCCAAGTTCCATCCCAGTTGGCCAAATTCCAGAACTTTATCCAAAAATCACTTTAGAATCCCATTTACATCGTGCGTACCAAATTTCATCAAAATCAGTTAAGAAATGGCCAAGTTCCATCCTAGTTGGCCATATTCCAGAACTTTATCCAAAAATCAGTTTAGAATCCCATTTCCATCGTACATGCTAACTTTCATCAAAATCGGATAAGAAATGGCCAAGTTCCATCCTAGTTGGCCATATTCCAGAACTTTATCGAAAAATCAGTTTAGAATCCCATTTCCATCGCCCATACCAAATTTCATCAAAATCGGTTAAGAAATGGCCAAGTTCCATCCTAGTTGGCCATGTTCCAGAACTTTATCCAAAAATCATTTTAGAATCCCATTTCCATCGTGCATACCAAATTTCACTAAAATCGGATGAGAAATGGCCAAGTTCCATAATTATTGCTCATATTGCAGAACTTTATTTAATTTTCTATCGTCTCTTATCGGCGAGTATTACAAAAAAAACCGTACGATCGTTAAGGGTTAACAAGTAACTAACGTAAAATGAGAAAAAAGTCGTTTTTTTATTTTGATGAATACTTGTTCCTTTAATTGTTTTGTAAAACTTTGATCAATCTGTCCGAAAAAACGGTTGGATGGATCAATTTGAAAATAATACAGGGCTATTAGGAGTACATTAAGCTGTAAAATGACCTGGCAACATTAGTCTTTTCATCAATAACGGTAAAGTAACGGTAGATTTATTAAGACAATCTAAAAAGTCGTTTTTTTGTACTTTTTTCAAATCAGTATTGAGGGTGAAAAAAAAATTTGTTCTCAACTAGTCATTAAAGGGTCTTGTAGGAAATTTACTGAAGTTTTCAAGGCTGCCCTAAAGTTTACTGTGCAGTCATTGGTTGCTGAGATATCGATGATCAAAGGCAAAAGGATCTTTTTTGATTCAAAGTCAGATATCTCAGCAAAAAGTTGACATAGAGAGACCAGAATGAAATTAAATTTACGCCTAATTAACAGGCTAACCGACCTATGCATTGGTTTAACTTAAAAAATAATTCCCGAGCCCATGGCACCTTACAAAAAAAAAAAAAAATTCGAAATTTTTTTCTTCGCGCTCTTTCTTATGATTGCGTGATAACGGTATCTCACAAAAATTTTCCGTTTAAAAGTCTCAAAACTAAAGATTTGAAGCTTTAAAATGCTTTTCTTTTCATCTCTGTACGACCGTATTTTACTAAGATACAGCTCTTCAAAAAACACTAAAAAAATTGAAAAAAATTAGTGTTCCTTTAATTTTTTGGAGTAGTGTAGTTATAGATATCTCTGTACTGTCGTTCGGTAACAATGTGGAACCTAATCTGTTTACCTTCTATCCATTTCACATACAAACGATACATTTTGGGTAACGAAAGATCACTATCTAAGAAACGTTTCTCTGTATGTGCTCGTGAGTAGTGTAACTCGACTACGGAAAAAGTAGTTATATGTTCTAACATGAAATTTTTTGAAGTTTGCTTTACTTCATTAACTGGCCGCACATATTTACCTACACTGAGAAAAAAAACATATTAAAACCATTTAAAATTCACCGTAAATTCACTATATTTCAGGTTATTTTACACCAAAAGGGCCTCCAGATTATTATAATATTCTTAAAGTTGTCAAATTCACGTGAGACATTTATAAAAACTATCCCCAAAATACATTTAAATTCGTCAGTTCAAACTATGGGTTTAACGTGGGAGAATTTATATATAGTGAAAATAACGTTATCAGCATGTGAAAAGTAATCGAAATATCACTTTGTTTTTAAATGTAAAACTTTTATTTTTATATTTGCAATTTTACTTACTTATTAAATTAAACTGAGAGGTATCTTGATTTAACGTTAATGCTGACTGATAATTTAACAGTGAATAACTTTATCTTCACATAGGCCAGTTTAATTTCATATTGTAAGATCACATTATTTTTATGTGGTGGCCATATTAATTTCGTTTGCGTCGTTTACCAATTCACACATTTTTAGTTTCGTTTAGCAGAGACACATTAAATAAAAATACATAAATTTAGTGTTGCATTTCCAAGTAACAGTGTACATAGGTCCCATAAGCAGATTTTTACTTAAACCACCTATTTCGTTACTTGGGTTATCATATTTTATTTATTTATTAACATTTAATATTTCTTAAATTGTACATAATAAAAAACATAAACTGAATAATCATAATAATTAAATTTAATTAAATAATTAATTTTTGGTTATATAATATCAGAACTGTATATATAAAATGTTATAATATATTTTAAATATAAAAAATCCTTTATATAATAATAAAATAATAATTATACTAAACAGTAACATTAGTATAAAACTATCAATAAGTAATTCTGGCAGCTTTTCTACCATCATTTAAAAAATAAATATGAAGTGGAATGGGTTTTAATTCACTAATATGTTTGACTAAATGAATGCCACTACTAGCAACAATATGTGATAATAGTTTATCATCAAAATATAAAATATTAAATCTATTTAAAATAAAATAAATGTTATGTTCCTTTTCAATTAAAATATGTTTTATTTCAAAAATGTCTCCTTTATTATCATCGACGTAAGGGGTTGAAACAAAAAAATCCTTCTTTAAATTTTTTTCCTTTTAATTCAATTTGTTTTGATGTTAAAATTTGTGATAAATTTAATTTAAATAGTTGCATTAAATTAGATATAAATTCAGTTTGAGAAAGATTACTAATTTCAGAACGTTTTATAGAAATATTTTCGCAAAAAAAATCTTGAACTAATAACGATTTCGAAAATTTAAGTGAATCTTTAATAGCAAGAGTTTTGGATATATTTAGGAACGAGATGTGATAGTATGAGCATATACTTCATATTCTTTATGTTGAGCTTCTAAGCGAAAGCCCCTCATTTGTCTCACAGGTCCACACATCTTAATACCAGTGCATAATAAACAAGAAAGTGATGTTTTGGCTTCAACGGGTCTTTAAATATTTGATGATATAGTTTATTATGCTTAGCCACTAATTTATCAAGCTTTACTAATAAATTATCATTCAATTCATGCAATAAAACAATATCGACTATGTTTAGAAGCGAAAGGAAGAATGACCAAACATTTTGATTTTTGTCAATCAAATCGCCAATTAATAATGGAAAATAAATTATAAATGTCATCATTTCTCTAGCGCTTAATCTTAATTTTCCATTCTTAATGTGTTGAATTTGTAAGGGAGGAGATAATTTACCAATTTCTAACTCTCCATAGTTAAACATTTGTTTACGATAATTTAAAGTATCTAAAGAAATAACCTTTTCTTCTAAAATATAGTGGCGAAGTATATGACATATATCATATTTGCACACCCCCTCGAATAAATCGTGCTTGATATCAGACGAAAAATTATCGAGAACATGGAAATGAGTATATCATTAAAAATAGAGTATTCTTTTATCCCATGGTTCTTGGTTTGTACTTTGTACATCATCGGAATAAAGATTTCTCGACCTCATGGAACTAGGATATTCTTTAAAATCAGTTTGCGTTTCAATTTTCGATCTATTACAATTCCGACAAAAATGGTTAGAATTAAAACTATCATTATAACCCAATATATTATTTAGGCCTAAATTATCCCCAAGAATTTGACATAAAATAAAATGTACTTTAAATTGGCAATTTTTTGTGGTAAGTAGGTATTATTCCATTTTCCTGCAAACTTATTATTTGTTGTATTAAGGGGTAAAAATTTTTTCCATTTCCATGATCTCTTTTGTCTTTAGTCTTGAACATTTCAACTAAAAAAATATTGTTTAATTTTGATAAATGATGAGGAGGAATGGTTGGGAATTGGTAATATATAGCGCCAATCGAATGAACCCATGAATAAGACCCTAGAGGGTTATTTATTTCGAAATCATCAAAATATAATCTAAATGGTATTAATGTTTTATCAGAAAATATCGCGTTTTTTGATTTCCACACAACTCCATTTATTATATTTTTATAGACTCCATCAGGAATTTGACTTACATTTTCTTGGTAATGTAAAGTTTCACCTAAAATATTTTGACTTTCAAAATATTTTTTAAATTGATAGTCTATAAGGGCATAACTATGCCACAATCATTGGTAGGTGCTAGCACAGGAGTATGGTTTAAAATAATTTCAGCTAATTCATTATTTATGGTAAAACTTTTTGGACTTCTAAATAAATCAAGTTCAGTAAGCTTCTTAAACAATTTATACTCCGTGTTTATTTGTTCAAATGGGTTTGTTAAATTGTCAATTATACTTTTAATTGTTTGAAGATTTTCAGAATTATTAACCAAGGGAAGTATTTTAGTTTTCAATGAGCTGATTAGTAGATCTAGAATATCATGCGCTACACTATTTTGAATATCAATAATGTTTTGACGATTAATATTATTCTGATTATGAAGGTTAAGAATGAATTGCAAGGCATTATTTAAAGAAAATTGTTCTATTGCTGTTGAACTTTGTACATACCTAGAGCTAGAGCTACAAGTAGATGTTTCAAATGACTGCGCGGAATCTGGAAAATGTTTTGAAATAAGGTTTTGTTTTTTGTTTGTGTTGTACTGCACACGACTTGGTGATTGATTTGAATGTATATTGTTTAAATGACGTTGAAATGAATAGCTTGATTGAAAAATTTGAACACAATTACCTTGTATGCACGACTACATCGAGTTAAAGAATGATCTTTTAATAAATGTCTTAAAAGAGTTAGATTATATTAAAAGAGTTAGATTATATTTATCTTTTACTGTATTTTTTGCAATCACTAAAAATTTTCTTAAGAAAAAGTCCTATTTGTTAAATAAGCTATCTTCTTTACCAGGAAAAATATGACAAAAATCGAAATTTATAATAAAACAAAGATGTATCGAGTTATGGGGATCCCAATATCCAATTATCGCGAGCGTAATGACGTTGAAGATTTTAATTTGATATATAAATAATTAGGCACTGTTTATAATTGCGGCCACACAAATTCACAATGTATATACGTATGTGACCGGCGTTTATTTCACAAGAAAATATTATATAAAAAAAATGAATAATTTCCACCACCATACAGAATTAGTTGTGCGGTTTACTTAGAACTTAAATGTGCTAATCACTGCACTAAGATTACGCGTGCGAATTCAATAATTAACCCGATAATAATTTTATTGATTTTTATTTATCATTAATTTTGCGATGCCTCAAAATGGCGCACGAGGTTTTCTTTCTGCCAGTTTAGAAGACAGTCTGTTTTACATAAAGTTTTTTTTTGGTTTCTTTTTATTGACATTCATTGCTGCCAACCTAAATGAATGTAGGTGTGTTAATATAAATGAATGTAGGTACGTTCATGTAAATTGAATGGAATATGAATGCGCGTATTATGTTGGTAATGATTGAATGTTTTTGTATATTGTAGCGATGAACGAGTGGTGAATGTTTTGTGAATAATTGGATTGATTGATGAGTGAGTCGCTACAGGACTCCCCCGCGAGTGATTTCCCCCTCCCTAGGGAATGATTGTAGGATTGGAAGCTAGACGGACGGTTTTGAGATTTCTATGACATGATGTTTCAGGCGAACTGAGTATTCCGTAAGCTGGTTTTAGTCGATCGATTGAAATATTGGAATTTTTCCCATTAATCGATACGATGAAATGTTTCCTAAGTCTGCGTATAACTTGATACGGACCTTCATAGGGAGGAGTTAATCCCGTGCGAACCTTGTCTGTTCTAACAAAAACAAAATCGCAGTTGCTGAGCGATTTCGGAACAAATACGTCATCTTGTTTGGATTGACGTGGTGCTTTAGGTATGAGGTTACGCATGGTTTGTCGCAGTTGGTCGATGATTGTGTCGGTAGTTGGAATTGGTGAAGGAGGATTTTCAATAAAGAATTCACCGGGTATGTGAAGCTCGGATACCAAGTAATATGATAGGTACTTCCGAACTCCAGTTGATCGTATTGCCTCTGGCCATTAATGCGGCTTTGAGTTGCCGATGGAAGCGTTCGACCATGCCATTGGCTTGGGGATGATAAGCCGTTGTTCGTATCCGATGTGAGCCAAGGAGTTTTGTTAACTCGGTGAAAAGCTTGGACTCAAATTGCGTTCCTTGATCTGTTGTGATATTAAGGGGTACGCCGAATCGTGATACGTAGTTGTTAACAAAGGTGGTGGCTATGGTTGCAGCAGACATATTGGTCATGCAGTATGCTTCAGGCCAGCGAGTGAAACGATCGACACAAGTGAGTAGGTATGAGTATCCATTAGATGGCGGAAGTGGTCCTACGATGTCTATATGGATATGCTCAAATCGACCAGGCGGAATTTGAAATTGTCCATGTGGTGATTTGGTGTGCCGTTGAACTTTAGCACGTTGGCAGGATAAACAAGACTGAGCCCATTGGTTTACGTCTTTGTTTATACTGGGCCAAAAGTAGCGAGCTGTGATCAATTTACGAGTTGCACGGACTCCAGGATGTGAAATGTTGTGTAATGTATTGAATACGGTGCGACGTAGTGAGTCTGCGATGTATGGGCGATTCTTCCCATCTGCGATTTCGCAAACTATTTCGAGGCCAGGTAGTTTGAAAAGTTTAAGTTCCATTGGCGAACTATTGTGACATTCGGAACCAGAAAGTAAATTCTGAAGTTCTAGGTCTGCTTTTTGTGCGTTTGCAATTATTTGTAAGTCGATGTGTGTGTCGACTGCGGCCATTTCATTGTCGGTTGTTCGCGATAGTGTATCTGCGACAACGTTGTCGTGTCCGTGAACATACTGAATGTCCGTGGTAAATTGACTAATGTAATCGAGGTGGCGAGATTGCCTCGGATTACGTTCAGTTTTAGACTGAATTGCTCGTGTCAGAGGCTTGTGGTCGGTGTAAATGGTGAAATCCCGACCTTCGACAAAATATCGGAAGTGTTTGACTGCCAGATAAATTGCGAGTAATTCCCTATCGAATGCAGAATATTTCTTTTCGGCATCCGAGAGTTTCTTGGAGAAGAATCCCAGTGGTTCCCAACACTCGTTATTGTACTGTTGTAGTACAGCACCGACAGCAGTATTAGACGCGTCAGTTGTTATGCTGAGCTTTGATTCGCTCAGTGGGTGTGCCAGAAGTGTTATCTGGGCCAATTCGGCTTTAAGTGACGTGAATGCTTGTTGACATTCGTCAGGCCAAGTGAAATTCTTGGCTGTCTTGGGCTTTTTTAGTAAAGCTGCCAAGTGGCTGTGAATTGGTGCGAGTGTTTGAGCGAGTTTTGGAATAAATCGGTGGTAATAATTTACCATACCGACAAATCGCTGTATACTTTTGATTGAAGTAGGAGCTGGGAAATCCCTAATGGCATTAATTCGTTCTTCAGACGGCAGAATACCATTAGGTGTAATCTTATGGCTGAGAAAGTCAAGAGTAGATACGCCAAAAACGCACTTTGAGCTCTTGATGTGAACGTCAAACTGTGTTAGCCTTTGAAAAAGTTGTTCAAGGTGCAGTTTGTGTTGTTCCTCAGATTTAGATGCAACAAGAATGTCGTCAATGTACACGAAAACGAAGTCTAAATCACGAATGACTTCGTTCATAAATCTCTGAAACGTTTGAGCGGCATTGCGTAAGCCGAATGGCATTCGGGTGAATTCGAATAGGCCAAACGGTGTTGTGATTGCCGTTTTATGAACGTCCTCAGGTGCGACGGGAATTAAATGATATGCTCTGACAAGATCAATCTTGGAGAATATTTTGCATCCATTTAAGTGCATGGAGAAGTTTTGAATGTGGGGTATCGGGTAGCGATCCGGTGTTGTCACCGTGTTTAAACGCCGATAATCCCCACATGGTCTCCAATCTTGATCTTTTTTCTTCACCATGTGAAGTGGACAAGATACGGGAGATGCAGATGGCCTACAAATCCCTAATTCCACCATGTGTTGGAATTCTGTTTGGGCGGCTTTATGTCTCACTTGATCTAGCCGACGTGGTCTCGACACGGGCAGATGACCTGCTGTGACGATATGATGAACCACGTTGTGTTTAACTGGTAAGTTGTAGTTTGGCTCTGCTGTAAGTGATGGGAAATTCTTCAGCAGAGTGGCATAACCGTTGTTGACTGCATAATGGATCGGAGTTGGAGTGTTATCACGAACCATTGTGGCATTGATTGACAGCTTAGTAGCTGAATCAACCAGCCTTTTGCGCTTGAGGTCAACAAGGAGGCCAAACTTACACAGGAAATCGGCGCCAATAATCGGACGATTCACATCAGCTAAAATGAATGCGTGAGTGAATGTTCTTTTAAGTCCGATGTTCACCTGAAGCAACTTTGTGCCATAGGTGAAAATTGTGGTGTTATTGGCTGCCGATAGGACTAGATCGGGATCACGTTTTGTGTATGCAAACGCGTCCCTGTAATAATTTGCTGGAATAACCGAAAGGTCAGCGCCAGTGTCTATGAGAAATGTGAGTTTGTTTTTCTGGTCGTGAATGAACAATCGACCTAGTTTTTGGGTGTTGGACGCCGTCGTCTCTACCCGTTGAATGACTCGTTTTTTGGAGTTGAATCAACATCCATGCTTGATGTGGATGTTGCTTTGTAGTTGCAAGGAGTTACACATTTTCGTGCAGCTGCGCCGAACTTCCAGTGGAACCAGCATTTGTCGTAGCGGCGGTTGCTGGGACTACGGGAACTGGGGCTGCGTCGGAATCCGGATTCTCTGCCTCTTGAGCGGCTGCGATTATTGCTGTTGGTCAAGCGATTTAGTGTCGACTCAATTCTCGCGAGGCGATCCTCGATCGTGGCGCTGTTTGTCGTATTTGTAGGCGCCTGTCGACCCGGATCCGTGCGTACTGTTGATCTTGATTGGCGAGTAACAGCAGAAATAGTGTGTAGCTGTGTTGGATTCATTACCGCGTATAGTTTATCAGCGGTGGCAGCCAGATCATCGAGCTCGCGAGAGTCCGGCTGTGCCAGTAATGCTATCCTAATTATTTCTGGTAATCTGCGCACCCATAGTGATTTGATTATTTTTGTACTGACTTGAGTACCGGCTAATTGCTGGATATGGCGAAGTGCCTCGGACGGTCGTCTGTCTCCCAAATCTTTATTTGCTAACAGTGTTTCTAGCTTCGCTTCGTCCGTGGGTGTTAACCGGGGAGAAGCGCTGATTTTACTGTTTGATATAAATTCTCGTTTGGTGGGTTTTCCAGGATATCGGAAACGACCTCACATGCTTGGGGCGACAGTGCAGACAACAGACTGACAAATTTTTCGTTGTCCTTCTTTAACCCGGTCACTTGGAACTGCAGTTCTGCCATGTTAAACCAGTTCTTTGAGTTTTCCATCCAGAATTGCTGGAGTTTTATAGAGCGAGAGGTGGCCTCAACCTCGGCTTTTATTTGTTGGGAGGCCTTGTCCTCATCGATGCTGGTCATTATAGTGTCCGGCATTATGAATTTTTGAATTACTCCGTCACAAAAGAAATAAATGAAATTTTGAATGAATGTATAACTAAGCGGAATGGGTACCGTGTAATGTAATTAAGAAAACCAAAAAAAAAAAAAAAAAATTATATATATCTTTGTGGTTTGAATTGTGTTGCTGACGCGTGCCCCCAAGTATGGGACGAGCCGTCACCTACGTCTTGCGGCTGCTGCACGTCAAATTACCCTTCACGTTAGGATAACACAAAAAAATGTTGAATATGTAGTTTGAAAGTGTGAAAAGAACGACAAAAAGATTAAATGTATTAAATTATGTGTGAAACAAACAAGATTGCGAAATAACGAAATTAAATTGAGATTTACCGAAAGAGCGAGGAAATATAGATAACGAAATAGATACCTGTGCAGAAATTTTGAAATAAAAACCGTTTAAAACTCGTGTTTTTTAGACGTCGGAACCGAAATTATGTGAAAGTAAATGTCGAGACAAAAAAAAATATTTTAAATGATGGTGGAAATTTTACAGTATATGATAATAATAATAATAATATAATTATACTCTAATTGCAGCCAAGTTTCGAGGTAAACGAGAGAAAATTTTTTTTTTTTAATAATAATAATTTTTAATTAAAGGAATTAATTTGACTTTGGCTGCTCAAAACAAAAAAAAAATAAATAAATAAATTTCGAAAACTTGCGGTTCCTTAAATTGTTGCTTCTGTTGCACCACGTGTGTCGGTGATTTGACCCTCTTTTGTTGTTGTTTGTTTTGATAACAGAAGAAAATTAACAATTTTACGCAGATTGTCTCGTTCATGTGAGTTGTACCTTCCGCTGTATTATTTGTTTTTGTTTCACCCTGTATATTGTTTGTTACCGTTGTTTAATATACCTGTAGTGTATTCTATACATATGTATGTTTGGATTGTAGCGAAGATTGTTGTTGTAACCCAAAACAAATGATGATTTTGCGCTATTTTTGTGTAGGCGCTAATTTCCTTGTTGATTTGTTCGGTATTGTAACGCTTTTATTGTTGTATATTTATTGTTGCAATTAATCTGACTCTATGTACATATATGCCGTTATTTGATGGTGGCAATATGTTCCGTATTTTGTGACTTCGTGGGTGTGTCTCGCGATGTGCGACGCGTAATTTGAAAATAAAGTAAAATGGCACCGTATTAATTCACATTCACTAATTGCAATTAAAGAAATTCTGTACTAAAATTGGCACTTACCGACTGGCCAGTGCTATGCTATTGCACCTGGCCGTTTCGATAACAAAACTCGAAAATGTTTTATGCTGCTCGTTGATGTTGATTGTTTGTGTTGCTTCGAAACGCAACAAAAAAATGTTCACCTTGTGTATTTTGAAATTAACAATTTATTTATTGATTTTCAGTGCACTTGTTTGCCGTAAAAACGGTCGACGGTGGTCACCAAATATCGAGTTATGGGGATCCCAATATCCAATTATCGCGAGCGTAATGACGTTGAAGATTTTAATTTGATATACAAATAATTAGGCACTGTTTATAATTGCGGCCACACAAATTCACAATGTATATACGTATGTGACCGGCGTTTATTTCACAAGAAAATATTATATAAAAAAAATGAATAATTTCCACCACCATACAGAATTAGTTGTGCGGTTTACTTAGAACTTAAATGTGCTAATCACTGCACTAAGATTACGCGTGCGAATTCAATAATTAACCCGATAATAATTTTATTGATTTTTATTTATCATTAATTTTGCGATGCCTCAAAATGGCGCACGAGGTTTTCTTTCTGCCAGTTTAGAAGAGAGTCTGTTTTACATAAAGTTTTTTTTTGGTTTCTTTTTATTGACATTCATTGCTGCCAACCTAAATGAATGTAGGTGTGTTCATATAAATGAATGTAGGTACGTTCATGTAAATTGAATGGAATATGAATGCGCGTATTATGTTGGTAATGATTGAATGTTTTTGTATATTGTAGCGATGAACGAGTGGTGAATGTTTTGTGAATAATTGGATTGATTGATGAGTGAGTCGCTACAGATGTTTATGTGATTTAGCAAGAAATTTTTTCTAAAATTACAGTACTAAAGTATGACCCAATGAATAGCCGAACTGTGGAAACACTTTTATAATATCAGCGGTTTTCGTATCTTTACAATGAATTTTAATTTTTATGAAATTTATTGTTTTACTCCAGTGTTCTAATACTGAATTCCATGGTTCATTGTTATACTTCAACCAAATAATTGAATTTTGACAATCACTTGTTTCAGTAACATCGCACACTTCAATAAAATTAAAAGCAATTAAAATATATTCGTAACTTGTTGAAACTTCTTATTTTACCTATTTCTGGTTCTTGTTCTTTATGTTTTATTATTCTTTTTGTGTTCAAAACTCCTTTTGCTCTTAATAATTGCGCCATATTAGAAGCCCGATCATACAATTTTCCTTTAGGATTTTTTCGTTTGCTTTCAGGGATGAAATAATATTCCTAGTTTTTTAATTGTATGACATAATTTTATATATGAATTTAGAAATATTTATGTACGTTTAAACTTACTTGTGGTTCTTTCTTGAAAATTTCAAATATTTGTTGATTATATTCAGCAACATCTTTAACGGTCATCCTTCTGCTATAATCAGAAAATTCCTGCACAATAAGTTCCGTTAATTTTTTTTTTATAAAATTTAGGAAGCGATTCAGATTTCATTTCGAGTAGTTTTCTTCCAGTACTAGTTTGTTCTAGAATGTTTTTTAAAACAGTCTGCCTGTCGTTATATGCTTCAAAAGAACCAACCTTTGCAGTAGAATTTTCAAACTGTTTATTGTTTTCCATCCATTTTTCTATAACGGAATTCATTGAAATCGTATCATGGCTGCATGTCCCATATGTAAGAGCAGCACATCCCTAAACGAAATAAACGAAAAATTATGATTTAAGAAAAATATGGTTTAACATAATAATGTCATGCATATAAGAGAGATTTGACTTCTATTCTTACATTATCCAAACGCCATTTTTCTAATTGCGAACGAAACAAAATTCTAAGTCCAATCGGGTGATTTGCAATAAATTCTTTTAATTCTACATAATTAATTATTTTTAAGTGTTCAATAGTTAAACCTGATTCTAAACAAAAGAAAATAAAAAAATAATAGAGAATAATAATTATTATGTTTATTTTTTGAAACCCCACCATAAAGAATATTGAAAACAGTATCAGTTATTTTAACAATTTACTACAATTTAAATTTTAAGTTGTAACAGATCAAAACAACATTTTTCTTTTCAATTCAGCCTGATTTTGAATGAATTTAAATCTTTCGCTATAATTTAAACATGCACTTAATAATAAAATGCTACGCATCTCAATTTAAAGTGTTCTTTTTTTCTCAGTGTATTAAAATATTAAAATTCTTTACTTACTATTTCAAAATACTATAATTTAAACTTTAACCCTCCTGGTAACTATATTAATTAAGTTTATTAAGTGTTAATATTCGTCTTCCTGCACTGAAATAATTTTTGTTAACCTAATTTACACAACAATTCATCACTGAACAGAATATAATTCATCACGTGCTGCACCGACTTAACCCTTTCCAATAGGAAGCATGCAGCCCAATATTCCGCCAGATAAAGGCTTATATGTACTGACGAGAATGAGCACTCGAAGGGTTTCTGGTATATTTAAAATTTTTAAAATTAATTAGAACTAGTTTTAAAACAACTAGATATTGAAGGTTCAGAACTAGTTCCAACCAACCCCAAAATTTAATCGCGGTTTCAAAACATTCTTAACAACGGAAGTCTCCAGAATAACTTCAAAATCAAATCGCTATTACAAAATATTCTGAAAATTAAAAATTTAATTGAAAAATTAGAACAGGAATCTTAGAACATTCCAAAACTAAATCCTCTTTTTTCAGAATTTCTGCAACAGAAATCTTCAACTTTAAAATACTCTGGAAAATGGCGATTTAATTCCGAAACCAGAATAGAAACCTTCACTACCTGAACGGTTCAAAACTAAATTTTCTTTCCGGAACTCTAGAAGAGGAAGAATCACTTCTAAAATATTCTCCCCAATATTTTGTTTGAATTGCTTTTTATTTTTTGAAGAGAGAAAAGTGTATGTTTTAATTTATTATTGTTTGTTATTGTTTGGCGCGAACCGATTAAATTAGGAAAACTATATTAAAGAAGAAACATTTTCGAAGAAGTCGACGTCGAAGTTTGTGTAGTTTTCCCCACTCCAGAGTAAGTCTCGTCATTATTTTACTGTCTTATCTAAATTCCAACAAAATTGTTTGAAAGCAAATTAGTGCAATAATATCATATTTTGCAAAATTCAGTTGATAATGAGAGTGACTGACCTTAACATTTTTGAATTATTTTGAATTAGATGTTATGTAAGCATAATGTTTATCTTTTCTTAGTTATGTTATATTAAAAATCGGAAATAATAATATGATATAGATAAGATTCCAAAATCTTTGTGTGACAATTGTTGATTTCGTTTAAAATTATTAAATTGTGTTTTGACACATATACTTACCCGTTGAATATTTTTATTTATATTTCCACATTTTAGGCAAACATTTTTTGCTTTTTTTCTTTGAAAAGTTGTTTTTTTAATGTTCCTTGGATTTTTATTAATTGTCTTCCCCAAATTTATTGATGGTCTTGCAAGTTGCATCGTTGGCGTTATTACTGTTCTTGAAGCCTCATTTCCACACCTTGATTTTTTTCATTTTGCGGCCAATTTCACAAACTCATCCGCATTGATCTACTTGAAATTTTAATTGTAGTTGCTTCTTTTTTATTTTCTGGTAACACAGAATACGATGGGAGATTGCTCATTGCTTTTTTCGGTAGAAGTAGTAGGCATAATCTTCTTTATTTTGAAAAAAATTAGGTATCCGAATTCTTCGTTTGACGAGCAAAATGAATCGTTGATTGTAGAGCTGGTTCTTTGTGTAGGGCCATCCGCTATAAAATTTAGAAAAGTTCAAAGTATTTTTTTAACCAATCATATTTGTATTTTTATCGCCTTCTGGCGCCGATCTCTTAAATGTAACGCTCGGGTCCGATTCCCATAGTCGTATCGCTTATCACGCCAAATAATCGTCAAGTTTTCATAGTTCTTCTATAAACTCTGTATAGCTGCTATGAAAAACATCATATTGCACTGGCTTTTTACGACAATAGTCATTTGAAGTGTCTTTCCTTGTCATGATATATTTTCAAGTGATGAGTAGCTGTGCTAGTAGTCACTTCAAATGACTATTGTCGTAAAAAGTCAGTGCAATATATTGTTTTTCATAGCAGCCATACAGAGTTTATAGAAGGATACGAATACTTGACTTAGACTATTATTTGGCGTGATAAGCGATACGACTATTAGAATCGGGCCCTAACACTACTATGTACTTTGTACATATATCAAATACAAATAATTCAATTTTAATAAACTAAATAATGATAAAACAATAATTCAATTCAAATAATAATAAGAAACTAAAAATTAAACTATAATAAACTTATTTTATACTACTTAGATTCTGATCTGATCGTTTAGATTCTGCCTTTGACCGTTTCGTTTGCCGATCTTTTGCAAGTTGGAACCACCTTTTGACAAAGGTTACCACTTCATCACGCGATGTACTCGGAATTTTTTCTTTGTATTGAGTCTATAAAACAAAAATACAAGTTAGTTTGAACGTTAAGGTACTAGGTCTTCTGGTACTCGTACCTATTAGATGTTTCAAAATTATATAGTCCTTAACTGGAATATTCACATGCTGACCAAACCACGAGAACTTTGTAGCAACTTCGTCTATTACGAGGTTTTGTAGGTTCGTCTTCAGAAAATTGCTCATAATATCATGATTCTTCTGGGAGTCAAATATGCTGACCTATAATTATTATGAAATTATTATGATCTATAATTTTAGCTAAGCTTGTCAACAGTTTTTACTAATTGTTTTTCTATTGCCTCACTCTCCTTGGATTTCGATTCTAAATCATGGAAATTCAAAATTGTTTCAATGTAACTAGCTCCCTCAATTCGTTGCGTGACTTTTATTTCTTTGCACATATCCTTCACGGTTTTGACATAATTTTCAATGTTTTGCATTCTCTGCTTTACATTGAGTGCTGTTGCTAAAAAGAAACCACATTAAAAAACTTAACGGTAATTATATACTCTTAAAATTAAAATACTTTCTGAGCATACTGTTTTCTATATTTGAATCATGTGGTGGTTGTTCCAGGTGACGGAAAATTGCTTTTTTCGGTAGAAGTAGTAGGCATAATCTTCGTTTGACGAGCAAAATGCATCGTTGATTGTAGAGCTGGTTCTTTGTGTAGGGCCATTCGCTATAAAATTTAGAAAAGTTCATGTATTTTTTAAACCAATCATACTTGTATTTTTATCGCCTTCTGGCGCCGACCTCTTAAATGTAACGCTCTTTCCTGGAATAATTGTTTTGTAAAAATGAACTTATAAAAATAAAACAAAAACATAAATTAGAAGATACTTTCAGAATCTGAATTCGTTGCCAAATTGCTGACGGGATAAAAAAAATAAAGTTTAATGCAATAAGGGTAAATAAATCATATAAGAATTATTATTTAGTGAAATAATTTTATATTGAAATTCCTCTATTAGACAGTGAGAATGTTTCTTTTCGAACAATAGTCCAGTATCGTAAAGTCTGTCGCATTGCTCCAAGCAGGACGCAGTGCATATAGTCCACTGGAAATTGATCCACACATCAAACATCAATATTCTCCAATTCAATTTGCTCTATTTTCTTATGGTGCATTAAATCAATTCTGTTCCGAAATCCAATATCAGTACGTAAAGGTTTGTTAATTTCAGCAAAAACTACTCTTCGGTTTATATAAGTTTTTTTCACATGACATTTCGTATAACCGTAATATCCGCTGTGGCCTTTTAAATGCAAAATCAAAGATCTTGCAAGGGCATTACAAATAAATACTTTTAAGACAACTTTATATAAAATATTGTTATTTAGAATGCCATTCGATATAATATTTTTTATTTCATTCACAAATTCTTTTAAAAACGTATCGGCACAATTTGGTTTTGCATGTTCGTGGTAAGCTCCTATCAAAAAAACTTCCTCAAATTCATGTATATTTCCTAATGTTGGCCACAACTCGCTATTGGAGCTTTTCGTTAAGGGAAGACTATTTATTCCAATGTCTAATTTTAATTCAGTTGTCAGTTGATTTTGTGAGAATTTAAAATTCTGTTAATATTTAGAAATGACGTTGTAGATCTCAATAAATAAAATGCCTTCTTTTATGCCAAATTTGTATGAATTTGATGCTTGTAAATGAAAAATTCCTGGTTCCGGGTATCACTTTTCGACGCTAGACTCCGAATTTTTGAGATCTCACCCAACATTTTAATTACACAACACACAAAACCACTCTGCTTACAAGTCACTTCTGATAAAAAATTAAACTCTTATTCGAACAACTGACATTTGTGAAGTTGTTTGTACATATATAAATTTAAGTATATAGTTAAAATGTTTAAGTGGTATGGTACAGTGCAATAAAGTTAATATAGCTATTAGGTACAATACATAAATATTTTGCATTATTTACTCTATATAAATATATTATATACAAAATTAGAAATAAGCAAATAATTTTGAATTAATACAATTACATATAATATGTGGACAACTCAAATTATTTATTCGATATCCCGTTATACAACCAAAGACTAACTTATTTACGCACTCATTCTCGATTTTTCAGAACGTTTTCCACTGAACTTATTTTTCGAACTTCCTGATTGTTTTTTTTACCCTTTTTTAAGGCTACTCGTCAATTTTCTTTTTTTTCCGAATTTTCAAACATCTTATGATTTTGTTCAGTCACACACAGTATTGTATAATGCCCCCACTTTACCTCACTCGCCTGATTTTACTTATGCGGTATGCTCACCCGGAACGACACCCCCAAGGGTCGTTACAAGCTTAATGCCAAAAAAATTAATTACTAATAACGTTTAATTAACTAACATTATCTTATTTATGTTTTTTAATTATATAATTTTTTGGGTTTTGTAGCTTAAATTTATTTTTTATTAGTTTTTTAATAAAAAATCCGGCGTTCGACGGTACATTCCGTCATTCTCAAGGGTACAACTTATACTATACTTTCAAAGAAAATTGTTTTTAACGAATGTTTTTCTAATGTAACTAAAGTTCAAATTGAAATTTATAAAATACTCAGTTTAACCGAAAAATAGTAAGTTATACAATTACGTAAAATTTTTTTTTTGTTTTAAATTTAGAAGATCAACAAAATGTTGTCGTAATAATTTAACAAAAATGTAAATGCTTTCCAAAATTAATGTTTTATTGAGATTTTGCACCTTCTTATCAAGCATCTCAGCGTCATCTATAGATAACGCGTGGTTATTTCCACGTAGATGATTCGATAGAGCGCTGTGTGGCGGTATTGAAACACATAAATATTTGTTTTAAAAGTCGTTTACACATTAAAATTAAAAAAAATATGTGCAGTTTTCTGGCTAGAACACTATAAGATTGTTGCTCAGTTTCAATGACAGCGGTTGCAGCAGATCTCTAGCCTCTCTACATAGAATTTGGTAATGTGATACAAAATTTCAATTTAACACCACTGTGCGAAATAAAAAATTAAAACGTACCTCTACTAGATGTCACGCGGAATGGCCAGGAAAACAAAAAACTCGGCATAATTTGGCACACCTGGCTGTCTAAGCTCATCAATCATACCTGAAAGAAATTTAGAAATTATTGAAACTGTAACACTGAATAAAACAAAACACTCAGCTCACATTGTAGATTTGTAGTCCTATGCGGTGTCTGCAAATTTATTGAACCGCACTTTATATTAGTTTGAACCACACTTTATATTAGTTATGTAATTTTATGTTAATGCCTAGAAAGAAATTATGTTAAAGTTATTTATTATTGCATATTGTATCATAGTATTGTACTTATCTCATTCTTTAATTTTGTAAACATAAACACTAGCAAACACAGTGAATTGTCAAATTGACTCATTATAACGTTTTATTATAATTACGTATTTTAGTACTCATATTTCTATGTATTGAAATTGGTATTGTCTGATTGATATCACAAAATTGTAATCAAAGCAAAAAGAGGAAAACGATTATGTGATCACTGTATATAGCGAACGAATTTGCTAATAAGGCGACTCATAATTTCGCTATCTTTTTGTTTTTGACCACCGTAAGACCAACATCAATTAGTATTATCTAAAAAAAGTAAAATAAATAAAATAAAATTGTACTGTCGATTTTCATTAAAGATAACTGTTTTCCTTCATTAAACCAAGGCTTATTTACCATTCGTACAATTTTATACACCTGGCAGTGACCAACAGTGAACGCCACATCACCCCCCTTACGAGTAACGTGCTGGTGGTTTCGTGGTCCTTCCAGCTCTCGTGCGCGGTTGATCACTGGTTGTGTGCATGACGATGTACCATCCGATGGTGTATCCGTAACTGTTTTCCTTCATTAAACCAAGGCTTATTCACCATTCGTACAATTTTATACATGGTCCTTCGAGCCGGATGGTGATCATTTTGGAATTTTCGAGATAATTCTAGCGTTGCACAGAAAAAAAAAATCGTAAGTACGGAAACAGTGTTAGATACACGCAGTGATATTGTGGCTTAAATCATAAGGCGGAAAATCTAAAAATTTGTGTAAAATCGATTGAGTACAAATTGAGGTGCAACTCATAAACATATACATATTCGGTAAATCAGTGAAAGTGATTCAGTGTTGAGATAATTAGTGAAATGGCGGAGGATCTTAAACGAAAACGTGGTAATATCAAGGGAGCGCTTACTCGACTAAAGAATAATTTTGTCGATAAAATTAATGCATCAACCACTATTGAGGCCATTAATGTACGCCTGGAACTACTGGAAAAGCATTACGTCGAATTTGGGGATATCGAAGACCACTTACTCGCATTTGCAAACCAAACGTCTGAGCGAGATGACTTTGAGGAAAAGTATTGCGATATTAAGGAGAAATTACAGATTGAGGCAAAGCGGAGGGATTCAATTCAAACGCAACTTCAAAGCACCCTAAATGATACACTAACTCGTTTCGCTGACCAACAACAATCATATTTTGATCAATTGAATCAAACTGGCACAACAACATCCACGTGCGATTTTCGACTACCAAGGATAGATATTCCCCAATTCAGTGGAGAGTATTCGGAATTCACGTCGTTCAAGGATTCATTTGAAGTAAGCATCCATAATAATCATACATTAACAAACGTACATAAGTTTCAATATTTACGGGGAGTGCTCCGTGGCGAAGCATATGATCTCATTAAGCACATTCCCGTTACGGATGCCAATTACAAAAATGCTTGGATTAAAGTTAAAGAACGGTATAATCGTATGGGGCACATCGTATCGTCCTTGATTTTTAAATTCTTAGAAATACCAGCTACTAAGGGTACGGCACGAGGACTTAGAACTTGCACGAACATCGCTGACGAAGTTATAAGAGGCCTTGCAGCACTGGGAACTCCTGCAGAAGGGCGCGACCCATGGCTAATTTACTTGTTGATGGACAAACTGGACATGGAAACCAAGCAATCATGGCTATTACATATTGCAGGCAAGACCTATCCAACATTCAATGAGTTTCTCACATTTTTAACAACAAGGTGTGATGCCCTTGAAACATGCGATCAAAGTTTGAAGAAAAGCACTTGCAATAAATCAAAGTGCACACAGTCGTATGCCTTGACATCTACGCAAGCAGATCAACCATGCACGGTTACACCACAACCTAATTCCCCAATATGCGCAATCTGCCATCAAGGACATAGAACATTAGAGTGCTTAGAATTCAAAGAAAAGAACCTGTGTGATCGTAGAGAATTGGTTCAAACTAAACGATTATGCTACAACTGTCTTAATCAAGGCCATTCAGTAAACATATGTAGATCTAGATTCAGATGCTCCAAATGCAATCGGAAACATCATACTCTACTTCATGAAGAAATCCAGGCTAACTACAGTAGTGCTTGCACGGAGGATTCTTCCATATCACCAGCTGAGGAACTGTCAGTTTCAACGAATTCCGCGACTACGAATCATAATTCGTCAGGTATTGTTTCAAACCACAGTTCATTATCAAATATCACTCAAGGGCAGTCAATTCATCATTCCCGTCAAGGATGCTACGGGAATCAACCATAAGTTTAGAGCATTACTGGACTCAGGATCTCAATGCTCTTTCATATCAGAATCATGCGTCAGGCAGCTGCGATTGAAGCGAACACACGCTCGAATATTTGTTAATGGATTGGCCACTAAGGGATTGATCACTAAGGGACGATTAGAACTTACTGTATCAAGCATTCATAATTCGATTAATTCGCTTAAAATCCAAACATTAATTCTAGATAGATTAACATCATTGCTGCCGTCTACCCCAGTAGATCGAGGAAATTTGAAGTTCATTTCTGGATTAGAACTAGCTGATCCCTTCTTTGATCAACCTGGAGAAATTAACGTTATAATCGGAGCGGACCACTTTTTTCAAATATTGATGGCCGATCAAATAAAAACTTTAAAGGAGCCACTCATCGCACAAAAAACCATATTTGGATGGGTGATAGCTAGCCAAACAATACTTAGAGAGAACGCTACCTATAATTTTAATTTAAATATAGAAGTCGACAAAACATTAAAGGGATTTTTTGAACTTGAAGAAGTTTCAACAGTGCATCCGCACACCTCGGAAGAACAGTATGCAGAAACACACTACAAGGAAACTCACATAAGGCAGAAGGATGGTAGATATGTTGTACGGCTCCCGTTCAAAAAGGACGGGATATTTCTAGGAAACTCATTGCACAAGGCGTATCAAAGAATTCTGTCATTGGAACGTCGGTTCATTAAGGATAATAAATTAAAGGAAAAGTACATCTTATTCATGAATACCTACCAATCCCTTGGGCACATGAAACTTTTATCAACTAAAGATAGATTATTAAATGATAAGCGCACGTTTTACCTTCCAAATCATGCTGTTTTTAAAAAGAATGTAAACAATAGTGACATACGGGTGGTTTCGATGGGTCCAGTAAGAGTTCCACTGGTGTTTCTCTAAACGAAAGGTTAATAGTCGGCCCGACCATTCAACCGATGCTCTGGGAAATTCTCATCCGTTTTCGAAACCATAAGATTGCTCTAGTTGCCGACATTGAGAAAATGTATCGGCAGGTTTTAGTGAATTCCGATGATACCAATTATCAGAGAATCTTATGGAGAGAAGATTCCAGTCAACCTCTAGAACATTATGTGTTAAGCACGGTTACCTACGGAACTTCTGCAGCACCATTTTTAGCTACTAGAACCTTACAACAATTAGCACAAGATGAAAGTTCGCATTATCCGGATGCAGCTCAAATAGTATTGCGAGACTTTTACGTCGACGATCTGCTCACTGGTGCCAAAACTCGATTGGAGGCGGCTAATTTAAAAGTAAAATTAATAAATATGTTGGCGTCAGGAGGTTTCCAATTGCGAAAATGGAAATCCAATATTGCAGAGCTTTGTGATCCAACCGACAAACCTTCTGCAATTTCTTTTGACAACGAATTAAGTTCCATAAAAATTTTGGGACTGCAGTGGCTTCCGAATAAAGATTATTTTACGTTTAAGGTTAATATTGACAGTGACAGTATTGCTACAAAAAGAACGTTTCTTTCTGAAGCATCTCGGATTTTTGACCCTCTGGGATGGCTTGCTCCAACAACAATCACGATGAAGATTTTATTCCAGCAGTTGTGGCTGTTGAAAATCGAATGGGATGATGCACTACCCAAGGACGTTCTAATGGTTTGGAGAAGAATAAAAGCAGAATTGTCAAGCCTTGAATGTATACAAATTCCAAGACACATAAGTATTCACAGAAAAGACACAGAAATTCATGGTTTCTGTGATGCCAGCGAGTCAGCTTACGCATCAGCAATATATTGTCGCAGTCAAGACGATACAGGGAACATAGAAGTGCGGTTGATTACCGCTAAAACAAAGGTAGCACCAGTAAGAACAGTATCTCTACCAAGGCTAGAGTTGTGTGGAGCACATCTACTGACAAAATTAATAAGTCGATTAAATCTGATGGATATATATCAACCATTGCAATTTTATGCGTGGACAGACTCATCGGTGGTTTTAGCATGGCTCTCAACACATCCAAACAAATGGAAGGCATTTGTAGCTAATCGCACCTCAGAAATACTTGATGTTATTTCACGTGAACACTGGAATCATATTCCATCTAAAGACAACCCTGCAGATTGCGCAACTCGAGGACTGTCTCCGGCTGATCTAGTCAAATTTGATCTTTGGTGGTATGGACCAAAATGGATGAAAGAACGCCGTGAAGCCTGGCCACAATTTGATTCAAAACATGACAAGCTGCTAGTTTGCAAGGAAGCCAAGCCCACAAAAACGACCGTTTTCCATCAAATCAACGTAACGACCGTTTTCGGAAATTTAATGAACAAGATCTCAAGTTGGCGTACGATTCGGCGGGTAGTGGCCTTTTGTCAAAGATTCATAAATAACTGCAAGGCCAACAATCATGATACAATCAGCAAACGACAAGGTTTTCTAACTGGTGATGAAATACAAGAAGCAGAGAACAAACTATTGATTTGGGCACAAAAGGATACATTTGGAAATCAAATAAACACTCTATTGACACAAAAGGCTCTATCATCTAAAGACACGTTGGCATCTTTGGCCCCCTTTATTGATCCAGCTGGGATCATGCGAGTGGGTGGCAGACTGCACAATTCATCACTGCCCTACAACGCGAAACATCCAATCATTTTACACGCATCCCATAACCTAAGTAAAATGATTGGCAACTATTACCACTCAAAATTCCTACATCCTGGACCTTCCTTAATGTTTAATCTTATTCGGCAAAGGTTTTGGATCTTGGGTGCACGGAGCATGGCTCGCCAAATTGTTCATAAATGCTTAGTTTGTTTTCGGCAGTCTGCAAAAACAAGTACACAGCTAATGGGTAATTTACCACCATCGAGAATTGCAACCACGAGAGCGTTCCACCAGGTCGGGGTGGATTTTGCGGGACCCATTATACTCGCCACAAAAAGAGGAAGAGGTGCAAGGCATGTAAAGGGTTATATCTCAGTATTCGTCTGTTTAGCTACTAAAGCGGTCCATTTGGAAGTAGTATCGGATCTTACAACAGATGCCTTTATTGCAGCTCTCAAACGTTTCATTGGTAGACGAGGCTTACCTATGGAAATAATGTCGGACAACGCAACAAATTTTGTCGGAACGAAGAATAAGCTAACCGGTTTGTACAATAATTTGCCTAACAATTTCAATGAGCTCGTTTCAGAATTTGTCTGTGAAAGCAACATCAAATGGTCATTCATTCCACCAGCGGCACCAAACTTTGGCGGTATATGGGAAAGTGCCGTAAAATCAATGAAAACGCATTTAATAAAGGCAACAGGAAATACGTTTTTGACATTCGAGGAGATGACAACACTCACAACCCAAATCGAAGCAATTTTGAATTCCCGTCCGCTGTGTCCTATCAATAATGAAGATGTATCTAATCTAGATGCATTAACTCCAGGTCATTTCCTCATAATGGCTCCTTTAACAGCTTTACCAGAACCAGGGTTAGATCATCTTTCAACCAACAGATTAAGCAGATGGCAATTGGTTCAGCAAAGGGCAGACAATTTTTGGAAGCGTTATTCCAAGGAGTATTTGCATACTCTCCACCAACGTACCAAATGGAAATCTCAATCACCAAATTAATTAAAGGATGATCTAGTTCTTCTGAAAGAAGATAATTTACCTCCTTGCAGTTGGGCCTTGGGTCGAGTATCTGAAGTAAAAACTGGATCTGATGGTTTAGTACGAGTTGCAGTTGTTCGAACTGCCAAATCGTCATTTACACGACCGATTAGTAAAATATGTAAATTGCCAAATTGTTAAGGAACTATGTTCCTTAACGCGCGGGAGAATGTCTAAGCTCATCAATCATACCTGAAAGAAATTTAGAAATTATTGAAACTGTAACACTGAATAAAACAAAACACTCAGCTCACATTGTAGATTTGTAGTCCTATGCGGTGTCTGCAAATTTATTGAACCGCACTTTATATTAGTTTGAACCGCACTTTATATTAGTTATGTAATTTTATGTTAATGCCTAGAAAGAAATTATGTTAAAGTTATTTATTATTGCATATTGTATCATAGTATTGTACTTATCTCATTCTTTAATTTTGTAAACATAAACACTAGCAAACACAGTGAATTGTCAAATTGACTCATTATAACGTTTTATTATAATTACGTATTTTAGTACTCATATTTCTATGTATTGAAATTGGTATTGTCTGATTGATATCACAAAATTGTAATCAAAGCAAAAAGAGGAAAACGATTATGTGATCACTGTATATAGCGAACGAATTTGCTAATAAGGCGACTCATAATTTCGCTATCTTTTTGTTTTTGACCACCGTAAGACCAACATCAATTAGTATTATCTAAAAAAAGTAAAATAAATAAAATAAAATTGTACTGTCGATTTTCATTAAAGATAACTGTTTTCCTTCATTAAACCAAGGCTTATTTACCATTCGTACAATTTTATACAACTGGCAGTGACCAACAGTGAACGCCACATCACCCTCCTTACGAGTAACGTGCTGGTGGTTTCGTGGTCCTTCCAGCTCTCGTGCGCGGTTGATCACTGGTTGTGTGCATGACGATGTACCATCCGATGGTGTATCCGCGTGTTTCGAGATGTTGTTGAGTTATCTTGCTGTAAATTGTTTTGGTCACCTTCAGTGAAGCATGATTTTAGCCTGTCATTGGATACATTGCCTTTTTTGACTTTTAACATAAATGCTATTTCCCCGCGACTGATGACCAGGTCATATGGCGCCTGCAACGATTTTCTTATGGCGTCTATGGGTATAAAAGGTGTGTGCATGTGGTGAGTTCTTGTTAAATAAACATTTTGTTGTTGCAATGCCGAGATAGTTGAAATGGCCGAATGGTGTTGAAACGTTTTCGTAACTCTTCTGCAAATTCGGATTGGCTGGTTTGGTTTCTGGTTTCGACAAGTAAGCTGCCGAGCAATTCTGCCGAGGTAGATTTAAAATTGTCTCTATATGTGGTGCGTAGTAATAGTAGTATCGTGGGCAATATCCTGGTCCGCTGATTTTTTCGTGGCATATGATGGTTGCTTTTAATGGTCTGTGGAACCGCTCGTTAAATCCGTTGCATTTTGGATTGTATGCCGTTGTTCTTTTATGATGGAATCCTAGTAATTTTGCGAATCCATTGACAAATTCCGATTCGAACTGTGCTCCCTGATCGGTGACTGTTGTGGATGACACTACGGAGCGAGCTATCCGTTGCCTGTACACCGCGACCACAACCATTTTGTCTTTGATATCTGGAGTCGGAATCACCTCCGTCCACCTGTTAAATCTGTAGATGATTGTAACGCAGAAACTGTTACTGGCGCGTAATGTCCCAGTGGGCTCTTTGTATGCCTGTCGAAGTTGGCTTGCTGGCATGCCAAGCAAGATTGCACCATCCTTTTTAATCTCTCTTTACGTGTTTCCATACAAATTGCTGTGTCATGGCTTTTATCGACGGAAGCACGCCTGGGTGCAACAGATTATGCATTGCTTCGAACGCTATCTTCCGGAATTCGGCCGGGATGTACGGGAGTTTCCCGAGGACATGGCAGAGTAGTGATTTGTCTGATCCGAACGCGACGAGGATTTCTTTGAATCGCAATTCCGTTTTCGATTTCACTAGCTCTCTTACTTCGTCGTCCATCTGCTGGGCATCGGCAATTAATGCGTAATCGATTGACTCGCCTACTGTCGAAGAATCGAAATGCCTAAATTGCCGCGGTGATGCGTTTGCTGAATTTTGTAGTAACGCGTATGTTAATGGCTTGTGGTCTGTGAAAAGTGTGAATTCTCGACCCTCTAACATGTGTCGAAAACGCTTAACCGCCAAGTAAGCGGCCAAGAGCTTCCGATCGTATGTGCTGTATCTTTGCTGTGTTTCGGTGAGTTTTGCCGAATAGAATTTGAGTGGTTCCCATGATTTTTTGCGTGTGTTGCTTTTATTCTGTTCATTTGCTGCAATCCAGCCCCTATCGCCGTGTCTGATGCGTCGACCATTCACGCGAATTTTGCTGCCTGATTTGGGTGTCGCAACATCGTTGCTTCGCATAGCTGTTTCTTCACTAGCTGAAATTCTGCTTCACTTTCGACTGACTAGTCGATAGCGCGTGTGTCGTTATTCTTACTACCGTCTAGGTAGCAGTTTATAATGGATTGGCTGCCGGCTGCGTTGAGAATGAATTTCCTATAGAAATTTAGCATACCGAAGTTGTTTAATTGTTGTAGGTAGCTCGAACTATGCGATACATTCGACGCCCTCCGGGAGAGGTCGAATGTCTTCTTTCTGATTTATTTAATTTAGTGTAGATAATTTCTAGATGGTCTAAATGTGCGGCAATTGTTCGGGATACCACTAGTATATCGTCCAGGTAAATGAAGCAAAAATGTAGACCCTGTAGAACCGAATGCATATGAAACGTTGAAAGGTATTGCCAGCATTTCTCAACGCAAACGTCATCAGAGTGAACTCATACAGTGCGAATTGGTGTTGAGATTGCGGTTTTGGATATATCAGACTCTTCGAGAGGGATTTGGTGGTACGCCCTGACTAGATCGATAGTTGTGTAGTAGGTGGTACCCTGCAGTTGTTGAGTAAAATCGTGAATATACCGAATTGGATATATGTCTGCTAGAGTGACATTGTTGAACTAAGTATAACGGGCTCGCTCACGAGCTATCCGAGCGTCAACAAATGCCTTGTTATAACATGTATTCGAATTCCTTTTGTGCGCTAATGAGTTTGCCCTCGTTCGTGGCCTTGCGTAGACTGTTGGATAACGTGTTATGATGTGGTGTGTTGAGCGGGCCGGTAATCTGTTGTATTGTATATTTCGACCAGTAGCCTTGACTGGTTTAGAAAGTCTGCGTCTTTAATCGGCATGGTGGCGTCCGCGATAGTAAAAGTTCATGTAAAATTTTGTCATAGTCCCAGATCTAAATTAAGAAGTCGCCTTCCGAAAATTTTTATTTATCGTTCAATTCGCCATGTGTAGATTGAATTCGAGGTTGTGGTTCCTCCGGCCGCTGGATGTTGGACGTTGGTGGTGTAACAGAAATGACGGCGCACGTGTCGATGAGATAGGTTTGATTGATTAGTATGTTGTAAATTTTGAGGCGACAATTTAGTGTGATGCTGTCGCAAGTCGCTATCTGCGCAAGGTTATCTAGTTTTTTGACTTGTACTCGTTCCACTTCGGGTAAGAAGGCTTGCAATTGCGTTCAGCTTCTTTAAACCTGAAGTGGTAAAAAGGCGGAACCCATGATGAATGTGGTCGATGCTTGGTAAACTACCTACTAATCTGCCGGTCTTAATGATCTCTTCACTTAATAAACGAGTTTTAGTTTGTATAATGCTGAAAATACCTCAAATCACATTTTTTTGGAAGTCATGTTTTAATTTTTATATTTTTAATGTGAAATTTGTCTGTTAATCAATAAGATTTTTCCGGCTTTTGCAATTGTACAGTTGTGCTTTTACAATTGTAATAATGACATTCGCAATTTTTTCGATTAGTTAATCAGAAAATCACTCATAATATATCAATCCCCCCGTACTTTACCCTAAGAGTTATACCAATGTATCTACTCTTACAAATTGAAAACCCTCCTTGAGTTGCTATGTTGGTAGTTTGGTTGCATAGTTTTGTACTGAGAAGTTTGTCTACCAATCAGGTAGCGATCAGACCAAACTACAAAAATACAATTCTCGCTTAATACATAAAGTATGTACCATAAAGAACGTAGTGATCTAGTGAATTATATTCACTAAATCAAAAACCCAAGGAAAACCCTCATTTGTGTGTGTATTATTAATTATGCCCACACAATTAATTAAGAAGTTGAAATTTGTCTGTTAATTAATATATTTTGTCTATAAAAGCTGAAGAAAATCATATGGAAAATTAAAAAAATCTATTGAAGTGCTCAACAATTTGTAGTTGTATAATTTGCCTAGCACCTTGGATAGGGCAGACCAAATACTAATCGGGCAAATATCACAAATGTTAAAAATTACATCAATTTTAGGGTTATCAACTCAGATTATCTTTAAAAGCACTGGATAATAATTGATTAATATTAATAATAATAGTTATTGATGGTACTAGTGAGCAAAACGAGATATTATCCATGAGGGATAAGTTTGTCCCACGAGGCGATAGCCGAGAACCAAATCTAAGAAAGCTAATTTGTTTTCAGTTTCCAATTCCATCGTAAACTTTATATTATTGTTGAAAGAGTTATACGAATAGAAGAAATTAAATATTTTTGCCTTAGGAATAGCTGTTTTTATATCATTAACATACCGAAAATAAAAAGTTGGTGTGAAGTCGAGAGAGCTCAAGACACTGGACTCTATGAATTCCATCACTAAGTCCGCAACAGCAAGACTGCAGTTGGGTGATCCCATGAGCAACCAAAAAGTTGTTTATACGAGCTATGATTAAATGAAAACTCAGTTATTTAGTACTAACTCCATTACACTGATATACGGGAATTTACTTAATTTTGTGCCTGAATTTATTTCGATTTCATTCCATCTACTATTTATCAATTGTAAGGCTAATTCACTATCGATATTGTCGATATTGGTAAATACCCATACTACGTCTAAAGACAAAACAATAATATAATCCTTCGGCAGCAAGATGTTTTTATTTTATCTTTCAACTCGACTGAATTTTGAACGGCACTCGATGATTTACCCAATAGTTTCATTTAATAATTTAGATAAAAATGAGAAAGTTCATATAACTCGTTGCATACACGTGGTTTATCAAAATCGACATCACTTCTATCCAAAAACGTACTTTCTACATTTGTTATGATTTGAATATAAGAAACAAATTTAGCCGAAGTGGGAGGGCAAAACTTTTCTCCAAGTTTCAAAACGCTTTTTACTATATTAAGAATTTCTACAGTGGTCAAAACTTTTTTTATATTATTACTAAATATATGATGTCAAATTGATAGAAATTTAATATTCCGCGACTCTAATCATAATAAAATTCCACAACGAGAAAATTTGACGTTTCATTCCACAAAATTGTAGTTTATTTGTCGATTTCAAAAAACCGGAATACTAAGTTCTCGTTTAGAACAAAATTCCGTTTCACAAAGTAATTTCATCGAATCTATAAGAGAAATAACTAAACAAACTTTCTAAGTCTACAAGAGATTTTTTAAATTGGGCATACGACCTCTTACTAGTTTTTGGGGGGTTGTAGATAGTACCGAATAATATTTTACGACCATTAATGAAAACGTCGACAAATAAAAACTCGAAATCCGATACTAACAATTCTGAAATAGAAGGAGGTATGGTAACTAATCTAGCCTTAATATGATCACCTACCAACATACATAAACCGCCATAATTAAGGGGAGGTACCATCTTATCTTTCCTAAATATATTTAAACCTTTTATAGCAGAAGCTGAATTAGGGATATTTTTCATACTTTAACAAAGTATGTCCACTGAAGCACCGTTAAAAATGTGACGAATCTTGTCAATATTGAGGACTAGACTTTGAACGTTTAAACTGGCTACATTTAATAATGACCCATCAATTAACATGGATTTCAGGACTAGATTTGGATAATTAAGTGACATAACTAAACTAAAACTAAAAATCAAAACTTGGCGTACACACGACGTGGGCGTGATTGATACGCAATACTTACAAATAAAATTAAGAAACGCTTCATCCAGCTTCAAAATGAACCTCAATCACTGGAAATCTAAAACGAGAAGAAACAAAAAAACTATCCAAAGTAACAAATGCCAAGAAAAAGTAAACAAAGGAATAATACTTAACCGTAAGCCCCAATTTATGCCCCAAAAATCGATTGAAAAATTATTAATTTTTTATTTTCCTACGATGAGAAAAAGAAACGCAACACTTCTGTCTAAAACTACTATCAAGGGGCTACTTAAAAACCGGAATGTCCGGTGGTGTCTGTATATTAGAATGTTTTTGTTTATAATTTCGGAAGACGGTTGTGGCTTTTCACAATTTACGTCAAACAATTCACGCTGTCCACATAAAGAACGATACGCAATTCACAGCACGCAAAATAAATAATTCATAATTCAGTTTTAATTTTTTTATAAAAAAATTTACGATAATGGTTTAAAGATGGACGACACACTTACGCGAATAACGCGAGTAACCGGTTGATATACGGCGAGCAATTCACTTCTCGCAATTTAAGTTGAAGCGTAATTTACAGATTCAATTAAATTACACAACCTAATTTTTTTAATACTTTTTACGGTTGTAGAGTCAAAGTAGCTATGTTCGCGTGGTGGCCCTTGATTGCCTGCAAGCATTTGTGTGCGTATCATTTCATTTGTTTACTGCTTCATTTTTAGGCTTTCAATAAAACATAAATTATTGGAATGGTCAATTCCCACTGCAGAGCTGAATTTTCAGTTCTATGCTTCCAATACATTTTTTATTTTGTCGCCTTGTGTTAGCATGGTATTGTAATGATTCCATTTTAAAATCTCAAATCGTGCAAATCTTTAAGCTTTATCGACTATAAATCGTCCCACAAAATTATCGTCAAAATAACTTAGCAACTCTTTCGGAATAAGATTTTCAGCTACAACGAATGAACGTACACTAGTGCTGCCAGAAATTTACAATTCATGGCGAAAGTTGCGTCGGTATCATATTTATATTTGAATCCAAGACAACATCTGGCGAAAATGTTAATAACAAAACTTTACATAAGCATTTGCGATTTTTTATTTTTCAAATGCATTGACATCTGCCATTTCAAAATCCATAAGTATAATTGCTAGCGTTAATGAAGACTTAAATATTTTCAAATGAGTTATACATAAGTCTGTTATAAACTTTTCCGATTTTCCCGGTTGCAATGCATACACACAAAAGGAGTGCCCTTATTTTCGTAAATGCCGAGAATGACATAGAGTTGTCCAAAATGAGCAGTGCAAATACTGAAGGTTTCACCACAAAACCATTTAGTTAAATTTGAAAGAATCTATAAATTGTGAGATGTTTCAACAATTAACAATCGTTGTTCTTCATTTGATCCACTGTCAAATAACAAAAATAATGTTCCTATCTGCTAAAAACTTATAACAGTCAAGTATCTTGAAACTTCGACACGTTGGCATTAACTCTACTTCTTCATTATGTTGTTACTTTTCTCGGCGAATCGTACGAGCAATTGAACTATTCATCGGCATCCTTGTAGCTGCAGAAGACGTAATAATAACTACGGTCGAGTAGATACGGTCTCGTTTCAAATAAGCTGTTGAGTACTACCAACAAAAAAATTCTGAGCAGAATTATGTTTCCTATATGTTTTTAGGTGGTTGTGTTCCTCATTACTTCATATAATATAATCAATACAGCTTGTTTTTTGATAAGAAGTACAATGCCATTTTGATTTTTTCAATCCGTCGCCCCAAAGTAAAAGAAATATCCTTTATATAGAATGCAATTTCTTTCTTTTCCGGAAGAACGTATTCGAAGTTCATTCTAGAAGGAAAGTTTTTTTTTCAAATATTTATTTAATTCTCGGAAGACGTTTCATTCACGGTGCACAATCCACTTTTCTAATTCTCACTACAGGCTTTTATGAAAACTGGTTCAATATAAATCTTATATTTGTCTTTTCTTCTATTCTGATGCCAGGGAAGTTTTTACTATTTTTTTACTAAGTGACGTCATTTGTAGATAGTAAATTTTTAAAAAAATCTTCACACGCCTATATAAACCTTGGAAGTTTTTACTAAAACTTTGTAAATTTTACTAACTATTTATAAAGCGTATAAGTATTAGTTAACAATTTAAATAAAGGTAAACATTTAGGCGTTTTATATAAAATGGAAATGGTACATTATTTAAGTACATACAGTGAAAATCCTCTATCCCGGAAATCCGATATTGCAGAAACTCCACTATGCCGCAAACAATAAACGAATAAAGTTCCTTTCAAACTAATTCCCACGCGTTTTTGACACTTTATGAAGGAATTTCTGAGACACGGACGGAAATTTACTTCCTAGTACAAAACAAAAATGGTGAACTCCACTTTGCCGGAATTATTGATAACTTCAGGCTAGTTCAAAATAAAAAAATAACACAAAATAAATGTGATTATTGGCGATCGGATCATTTTTTCAACTTCAAAATTGGTAAAAAAATAGAATTGATAAATTTATTGCCAGGTATGTGCATAGCTCGTTTGTATAATAAAACTGAAATATGTATGTAACATTAATAAATATATCACCCAGTAAATTTATAATTTTAGAGATGGGCAAACTACTCATAAATAACCTAACATTAATGCAAAAATACAAAGTTATTAAAATGAAAGCAAACAAGAACACTGGAAAACAGCTTTGCGATAAATTTAAATGCGGAAAATTCAATCTATGAATTTTTAAAAAATTCAAATGAAATATCATTGCGATATTCAGAGGGGAACGAGAGTGGCTTGATGTGTAAGAAACGTCGAAAAACTGACATTGGCCAAATTGATGCCACTATAATGACATGATTTTCTGCCGCCAGAGCCAATAATATACCTATCTCCGGCCCTATATTGCAGGGAAAAGCCAAAACATAATACAAAATATTTGAACAGGGTCCTGAAAATAATCAAAACAGATAAGGATAATTTTTATATACATATGTATGATAAATTTACTATTTCATACTTTGGTGGTTTGACTCCGGTGAACTCTCGTTGCTGTTTCTTTACCGGCGTATTTAAGGGCTTATTTAAATGTTTATATTTACGCATAAACTGTAGTAATTCTTCTTGTTCAGTCCTCTTCGCCTCCCCATTTAATCTTTCAATATATTTGTTCATGTGTTTTACATAATTCTGGAAAAGTTCATATAACTTGTGTTTTAATTTCTGTTTGTCGTCCTTTTTCAATGCTTTATATGCATTACAAAAATCTATATATCCACTATGTTCATTCTTATACAAACTATGAACAGTCAATGGAGGTCTCTCTGGTTTCCCGTACTGTTCATCTAACAATTTTTTTTCTTTTTTGGTGATTTTGACCTCGTTATCAGTTTTATTGTAATATCCGGCCCTATATTGCAGGGAAAAGCCAAAGAAGTAGCCGAAAGAATGGGATTAACTGATTTTAAAGCGTCAAACGGACGACTAAGATGCTTTAAAAAAAGGCACAATATCGGATTTAGTACATGTTCGGGAGATGCAAATGATGTGAATCCAGTGATGGACAGAAAAACTTAAAGAACTAACTGCCGGATACAGACCACATAACATCGCAAACTGCACATTTTTTTTATTGAAATGTTTTTTTAAATGTTCATATTTATTTGTTACATATAAATATGTATGTAATGTACATACATTTGTGAATACATATGGTGATATGTACGTACAGTATACATTTTTATAATAAACGATACCAAATTCCCAAAATTTATTGAATTATTTTTTCAATTGGAATTGAATTAAAAAAATCTTCAAAGGCGGAAAAATCACGAAAGCCGGAAAAATCCGCAAAGCCGGAAAAAAAATCGATCCAACTGAGTTCCGGCTTAGAGGATTTTCACCATAAGATTTCAATTATTACTGAAAAACTTATAATACTTATAACTTGTATCAATGGTTGGAGCAAATAAAAAGAAGTAGGTACTGATAAGAGACACCATTCCCATAAAAGGTACTACTTTTAAGTAAAAGCTTTCTCTTATTTCGAAATGAATAATAACTACCTTGTGCTTACAAGTAAGTACAGGAAATAATTTAAGTAATACCTTTAAGTCTTTATTTATTGTTAAAGGCAGTACTTCTGATAATTTAATTCTAATTATTTCTCTAAATAATTTGGTGCTTATTTTGTGCCAAATCAGTAAGGATTTTTTGTATTTAATCCTCAGTTATTTTTCGTTTACCTCGAATTCGTAGCTGTTTATCTTTATTCTCGCCTTCTCCATGGAAGACTTTAACGTGATTGCCTATGGTTCAGTATTCACGAGAAGTTCCAAATTCCTATACTACATTCAGTATGTGACATTTTTCAATATTTCAATACCCTATCCCCTATTTAGAATTCTAAAAGTTTGCACAAATGCGTGACACATAATGGCCTACCATAAAATCATAGTGGCCTTCGTGAACAAATGGCCTAGAGTGGTTTAGTATTCACGAGAAGTTCCAAATTCCTATACTACATTCAGTACGTGACATTTTTCAATATTTCAATACCCTATCCCCTATTTAGAATTCTAAAAGTTTGCACAAATGCGTGAAACATAATGGCCTACCATAAAATCATAGTGGCCTTCGTGAACAAATGGCCTAGAGTGGTTTAGTATTCACGAGAAGTTCCAAATTCCTATACTACATTCAGTACGTGACATTTTTCAATATTTCAATACCCTATCCCCTACTTAGAATTCTAAAAGTTTGCACAAATGCGTGAAACATAATGGTCTACCATAAAAACATAGTGGCCTTCGTGAACAAATGGCCTAGAGTGGTTTAGTATTCACGAGAAGTTCCAAATTCCTATACTACATTCAGTATGTGACATTTTTCAATATTTCAATACCCCATCCCCTACTTAGAATTCTAAAAGTTTGCACAAATGCGTGAAACATAATGGCCTACCATAAAATCATAGTGGCATTCGTGAACAAATGGCCTAGAGTGGTTTAGTATTCACGAGAAGTTCCAAATTCCTATACTACATTCAGTATGTGACATTTTTCAATATTTCAATACCCTATCCCCTATTTAGAATTCTAAAAGTTTGCACAAATGCGTGACACATAATGGCCTACCATAAAATCATAGTGGCCTTCGTGAACAAATGGCCTAGAGTGGTTTAGTATTCACGAGAAGTTCCAAATTCCTATACTACATTCAGTACGTGACATTTTTCAATATTTCAATACCCTATCCCCTATTTAGAATTCTAAAAGTTTGCACAAATGCGTGAAACATAATGGCCTACCATAAAATCATAGTAGCCTTCGTGAACAAATGGCCTAGAGTGGTTTAGTATTCACGAGAAGTTCCAAATTCCTATACTACATTCAGTACGTGACATTTTTCAATATTTCAATACCCTATCCCCTACTTAGAATTCTAAAAGTTTGCACAAATTCGTGAAACATAATGGCCTACCATAAAATCATAGTGGCATTCGTGAACAAATGGCCTAGAGTGGTTTAGTATTCACGAGAAGTTCCAAATTCCTATACTACATTCAGTACGTGACATTTTTCAATATTTCAATACCCTATCCCCTACTTAGAATTCTAAAAGTTTGCACAAATTCGTGAAACATAATGGTCTACCATAAAATCATAGTGGCCTTCGTGAACAAATGGCCTAGAGTGGTTTAGTATTCACGAGAAATTTCAAATTCCTTTGCTACATTCAGTATGTGACATTTTTCAATCTTCAATATAATAGTATCTAGTTTTACCTGTTAATATATGTATGGTATTTTTTTATTTTGTTTTAATTACAGTAAACAACTTTTTTGAAATTTTTAAATTATTATTATCAATTATTTTTAAATAATACTCCTAATTGTTTTATGTATAGAAATGTTTTCCATTTTAAATATAGACATTTTGTAAGTCGCCCGAATGTTTACCTGAGTACGAATACACACCAATACAAATATACAATTTTTATAAAGTTAGTAAGATTTTAGTCAATATAGTATAAATTTCCAACTGGTCTATTCTGATATTATTTCTATGAAAACTCGATTTAATTTAAAAGATTTCTACACAAGTTTACGAATTGCTTGAAAATCATATCTAATTTTCATAGAAATAACAGCAGAATAGAAGAAAAGACAAATAGAAGATTTACACTGAATCGGGGAATATAAAATAAATATCGAAATTTGGAACTGTTTCCCTCTGAGTTCTTACATTAAATTTCTTAAATCGAGTAAGGGCTCTAGAATGACGTCAGTAACTTCCCTGATTTATTCTTCAATATTTTCACTTACTCACATTTTTTACATAATAACACTAAACTTGAACAGTTGAAAATTGCCACTAGAACAAAATTTAATATACTGAATTGTGTGTGAGTTGTTCCATTTTTGTGTTGGTTACTTGATGAACTTTTTCTACTAGGGAAAGTACCAAATTTCATTTCACGTTCAATTGTTACTTCTTGTCTTTTATACGTAAACAAAATTTTAATAATTGCTTATTAATTTAATGGAGTTTTTTTAATTTTGTTTATAATGTTCTGTCTAAATTGTATATCCGTTAAAATTAGTGTCCTTTTTATAAACGAATGCGCCACATTCTTTTTCGTTTGATATTTAGCGTATTTTGTTGACCAAAATTGAATCCAAACTATTTTGGGTTTATTCGTTTCCCAAGAAAATAGCCAATTTGATTTAATTGGCAAAAGCCAACTTTTCGAAATAAAATATAAATTTAATATGTAATATGACCTGGTGGCAGGTACCATAACCAAAAATTAGAATTGGGTTTAATTTAACCCAATATTTTTTTGGGTTAATGTTATTCTTGCGAGGGTTTATCCTACGCAATTGTTGTTGTAAATTTTTCAAGGAAATACGCTTATTGATGATTTGAAATACAATTTAAAATTATGTCTGAAGCTATTTCATTTTTATACCACTCAGTTTTAATTTTGTTACCAATTTTATGCAATTTTAAATCTAAAAATGCTAAAACATTATTGTTTTCTCTTTCAACAGTGAATTTTAAATTTTCTTAGAAAGAATTAAATAAACATTGCGCTTTCTCTACATTCGATTCAACAGTAGAAAAAATTACATATATGATCTACATACTTATAAAAGAATGTAGGTTGTTGATTTAACAAAGAAAGTTTCTGTTTAAATAATTTTTCAATAACAATGTCTGCCAAAATAGGTGATAATGGATTCCCCATTGCCAATCCAAACTTTTATTTGTAAAAAACCCCTTGGAACTCAAAATAATTATTGTCGAATCATACAAACATCTAATATTTTTATAAATTCATTTTTTGTTAATATACACTCATTAGAAATTTCATCCCATCTTTCAGAGATTGCCGTTTTTTAAATTTCTAATGGTGAACAATGATACTACGTCTAACGATTGTAAAGTTTCATTTTCACCAATGTTGATAAATGTACTCTTTAAATATATTATTTACTTTTTTCTGTAAATGGCTTAAAAAATTTACAACAATAATTTGGTCATGATCCTTTAGAAACTTTTCCGTACTATTTTTAGCTTTTATAAGTATCAAATCATTTTTTGAAAATTTGGTATTTTTTTACAGATATTGTTTTATATGGTCTGTTATTTTTGTTCTTTTCTCGTTTGCTTCATTGTTAACATCCATCGAAAGAATATTTTCCACTTCAGCCAACATAACCTTAACCAGGACGTTTTTTCTTTCTATCGGAAAACTAAATTTTGAACCAAAACTTCAAACCATGTAACAATCTTCTGACTCTCTTTTTTATTTTCACGCAAAATATTTATGTCTCTATTTTTTATTATATAGGGTGTTTGGCAGATGGACCGACACAATTTTTTGGGAGATTGGGTGGGTCATTGGGTCACCCGATAATGTACCGGAGAGCCATCATTTTGAAAAACGATCGGCACACCTGCTACTAAAACTGATAATAAAAGTTCAGATAAATCGTTCTGTAAGAACCCCCATATTTTTGCCAGAACGCCTAACCGAAAATAGTTATCTTGAATTCTTACCCCGTTTTGTATCGTGTTACAAATTTTAATCACAAAATTGAGAATTTTTCTAAGGGAATTATTCTTCATTCGGTTTATATTCTCCTGAAACGGATGTTTCTGTTGTTCCAAAGATTCGAAACATTTACCTTTTGGTAAGATATATTTTGGTAGCACATTTTCTCTCTTGCAATGCCGTAGAAACTGCCCACGTTCTTTTATGTTCGCCAGTTTGTTGTTGTTGTTATCATACAAATATTTTTTTTGTTAGACTAGGGTAGCATCTCCATACATTCTTCTAATGGTGATTAACATTTTTTTCATAATATCATCTGCCATACCTGTGCGTTTTATGTCGGCACTGATTAATTAATATAATTTTTGTTTTGGTTTAATTTATAATTTTTTAAAAACACGTATGGCTTTTTTATTATGAAAATGTTTCGGCTTTTTTATAGACAATATATTACTTGTAAACGACATTCACTGTATTTTCGATTTGGTAAATCAGAAAAATAACAGAGGCCAATCACTTATAATATATGTATCTACCAAACAAAGTAGAAATGTTATCCCCTCCCCCTTTTTTCTTTCCCGCAGAGTCAATACAAAGTGTATCAACTCTCAAAAAATTAGAAATCTCTTTGTGTTTTCGTGTTGGTAATTCGGTTTCGTACAGAAAAAGTAAGGTCTACTCTTCAGGTAGCTACGACCGTTCTGATTTACCAAATCGAAAATACAGTGAATGTCGTTTACAAGTAATATATTGTCTATAAAAAAGCTGAAACATTTTCATAATATTCAGACAATTGGCTTTTTTATTGAAGCGGTTATTCAAAGAAGCATGTCAAATATGGTTGGAGAAAAGTCGGTAAATTATAAATTATAATTATTATAAATTAGTTTTTTATAAAAACTAGGTACAGTTATATTACTATATTCGTGAAGCACCGTTATTTTGACGAAAAAAGGAAAAATTCGAAAATATTCCATTAAGGCGTAATTGTTAAAAAATAGTTTGTTAATTTACTTTTGAGCGCTACTGGAACTCTACGTGAGAATCCTTCAAAGGCTTGCTAGTGACATGCTGCTTCAAACCTTTTTATACGGCCTTACTCGCCACTGTTTTCACAGGGGCATCCGACTCACTTGAGAGGAATGTTTCGTTTCATCCTATTCGCATGGCCGGCATGACAGTCCCACCAAGTTCGTAAGCTCATTTACGCTAATTGCGGTCTTGGGTAGATCAAATACAGATACTTAGTTCTATTCCAAAAAATATAAGAAACGGTAGCACATTGTGGTTCAAGGTCACGAAAAATTACGTTATTCAAAACAATGCTCTTTTCCATTACCAAGGAATTAATTTGGGTTTCATTTAATAGACATATAAAACCCTTTCATATTACCTTTCATTTGAGTCATCAGCCATACAAATATTGAGTAGTTTTGAGAATGAGCACTCTGAATATTTGAGTTTTGAACAGAAATACAAAAAAAAGGGAACCGTGAAGCGCTCTGTTTCGAGGAACAGGGGCGTAGAAGGAAACCAGAAGATATGAGTCGCGCAACTCAAAAGGAATCTGGATCAAATTTGCATTTTTTGATAACTTTTTTAGGGAATTGGGGAACAGTAAAGCAGTCTTGAAGGATTTATACATGCTTGCGAATATAATTTTCCATAGATATAATTGTAGAAATTAGTGCACAATGATTTATACACTCATATATACATTGTTTTCGTTATCAATTTTTATTACCAGTTTTTAATAACCGGTACCTTACTTTTAATGTTTTAATAAGAGAAATGCAACAGTCCAGCATCCACAATAGTTTTAGTTCAAAATTATTGTTTATTAGCTTGTCTTCGTCGGTTTTATCTCATTGTTTTGGGGCACATTGTTGTAGATTGAAGTTTGTTTAAATTTTCTGTATAATCATCTACCTGAACCTAAATACTTGTCTACTCTATTTAGCTACACTATTATTACTTGATAATAATAATCAGTCTATATAAAAAGGACCCATGAGTAACAATAATTCAAAAACAGGTGAGTTACGGTTACCATATTCCACTGATTGTACGATCAAATCAGCTAATTCAATTTCAAAACGAGATAACAGTCCTCGAAACTCTAAAGAGCCCCCAATGGCATCACATGCAATCGTGTTGATTATAGACATGTACGATGTATTTTTAATTTTATTAATATCATATTTTATGAATTACTCTGTAAATGTTCAAATAAACATTCTCACTCAATGCCACGAACTGATAAATCACCAAAAAAAACACGATTTGTCATTCAAAAATTAAAAAAAAATCAACATTTTATTTATTCTTCCGATAACATAATATCGAATGTAAATTTATACACAAATATTCATTTATTTACTACAATCACTATCGGAAACATTCAACAATGCATGATCCACAATCGGCGAAAATGCTCCAACAGCAAAGCATACAACAGCAAGCTGCACTGTCATCGTCTTCTTGTTTTGTTTCGCATGAGGTGAAATTTGTCACTTGTGTTTCCTGGGTTATTATTGGTTGAGTAACTATACTTGATGAAATTTCTTCATCTCTCAAATTATCTTGGGCGTTTTGCATTCTTAACATGAATACAAACAGTTCAAAGTTTTATTTAATACTGAAATTGTCTATGAATGTATGTATTGTTGAAAATATGATATTATAACATCTTATCAAGGTATCGTATTTAGATAGTAATAGGGATACCCAAAAATATAAGTAATACGATTATTTTATATAATAGATAACGAGCACTAGTTGACTTAGTTGAATTATAGGCGGAAGTGTTTCAATGTAAATAGTGCATATCGAAAATTACAATCGGTGCTAATACACATTTAAAAAAGCTACCTGCGTAATGTATGTAATCAGTGAATCTAGTATGTACCTAACGAAATCTTGAGTATATACACACTTAAAAAAAAATTGACCTATCTAATGCAAGGTGTATTTCATATAGGTCCAAGACAATACTACTTTAAAAAATAATACAGAATTTGTATTAAAAAATCTTTAGCGTATGATACATTAAAATCTAATTTATATGCTACGTTAAAAATTAAAGAAATACTGTACTAATACTAAATTCAACTTGCTTTAAAAAATAGATTGTATATAACATTGAAAAGAAATGCATACTGCATTACAAGAACGACGCTACGATGCATTAAAATGTATTATTATTTTCCTTTATTAATTCTAATGCATTTTATATTATAAACCGGCTTTTACTGCATTACATATTATAGTAAATTACATTCTATTAAAGTATAATGCAACTTTAATTTAAAAAAAATAATGCATTGATGCTTTAAAAACAAAGCCATATTGTGGCTTTAAAACCTATCGCATTTTACTTTGACCTCTGCTGCATTTTATAGAATTAGCTTCTTCCATTAAAATTTAAATTAACTAATTCTAAATGTAAAGTTTGCGCTAAATTAATTAAAAAAAACATATTTATTTGCATATCTATAAGTTTTATTAAAATTTAATGTTTACAAATATGTATATTATACAACTATGTATTTAAATTAAATTAATATTATAAGCTAATATATATTGCTTTTTATTAACATTACAAAAAACCTTTTCATAAGACTTTTTATAAGTAATATCTGAATATTTTATACATGTTAAATCCATTTCATTATCAAATATATTAAATGCACAGTAAAATGGATCGTATGTTCCAATAAACTGTTTGACTTTAAAATAAATTATATTTTCTTGTTCTATAATTTCTTCAATTTTATAAAAATAATTTAGAACATCATTAATTTTTTCTTTTAATAAGAAAAATCCTGGCTTATAGTGAAAATAATGTTCAAAAAAATTCAACTTATAAACTAAGGAGTTTTGGTCCCCAATTTTTTTTTTTTGTTCCTTTAATAATTTTTTTTGTAAAATCTGAATTAAGCCACATATTAGCCATCATCTCTTGATGTCGTTCTGAAAGTGTTTTGCAAACATTTATGTAGTTTTGCATTTTGAGCCTAGTAAAATATCTATGTTTAGCTTCATAGCGCATGGTCCACAAAAAAATTATAGGTCCCATGTTTCTTATTATATTGGGATAATGGGTTAATAAGTGCTGTTTTGGGGTTAACTTTTTTTTAAAGACATCAATAATTATTTTCAAATGAGATTCAATTAAATTTTCGAGATTTACAATGTCTAATTCGTGAATTTCAAAAGAAAATATTATTTTTAATATTTTTAAAACAGTGGATATTCCCTCCCACTGTTCACTAAAATCTGTTTTATAATATCGAGCAAATATAACAGGAAAATGTATTATTAAACATAGAATTTGTATGGCATTCTGTCCTGAAAAGAAAAGATGAAAATACGGTAGCTCAATTTTGAGTTTCGTCTTGTTATACTTGGGGTGTCTCTATTCGGGCCTAAATCCCGGTAAGGATTTAAATTTTCCAGTAGCCGGACGATATGTTTGGTTGTAGTGTTGAAATTCTCAGTCATCTATAAAATCTAGAAACGAAAAAAGAAAAAAAAGAAAAATGAAATATATAATTATTATTACGATAAATTTACAATTGTATATTTAAAACAATCATACTTACATAACTCATATAAATGGAAATTATGTTGTCGCGGATATATTATGCTCGCCTAAATCGTCGGTTCAGAAACCACAGTATTTACAAATTTCCCACTCCAATCGTTTCCGAATACATGAACCGTGTTCTTTATGTGATCTTGAATCATGCCGAATTCAGCAAAATGGAAGCCTCCACTTGACAAATCATTATATTATAGTTCTATGGAAAAATTCAAAACATAAAAAAATAATATAATAAATTAATTTATATATGTATAATTAAAAATTTTTAGGTTTCTTTATGAATTTCTAGGAATGTGGTTTTTTTTGTTAATTTGAAATTTTGTGTTTTTAATTTTGTTTGTCTTTTAAAATTTGGATGTATTTCTTTTTTTTTAAGTTTTTGTTCGGCAAGATATAAGATGTTTTTCCCCGCATTTGCGTCACGGTTCCACACGATACGACATTTTGGACAAAACTGGTATCTGTGTGGAGACCTTGACGTAATATGCGGTTCATGGCATTTAGCACATAATATCGTTGTTCTAAATTCGCTTATTTCCAAGACGTCCGAAATTTTTTTGAGGGCTTTTATTAATTTTGTTTGTGGGTTCCGAACGTAGCCTCTAATGGGTGATTTAGCTTCAATTTTTGTATTGCCAATGACAACGAGAGCTCTCGATCTAACTCGTGTCCCAACTATGTATCTTGCTAGCTGGTGGGTCGCCTTATCAATACAGATAAATTTTCGAAAATTGAGCCGAGCGACTTTCCTTTGTACACATTCGCCTTGTCTGATTTTAAAGTGTTTTAATTGATAATTTGTATATCGCATGTATTCTTCCGACATGGGGGAGATTATCTCCTTTTTGGTTGACGGCGTGTACTTTTTTAATTTATAATTTCGGGCGTGGACCCCGGACATATGCCGAAATAGAGAGTTTTTGTACTTAAATGGTACGCCATCGTTAATTCCGGCAGCAATTAACCTACAACCGGGGTCCACGCCAACTTTTACATCATACTTTTTATTTTTATAGTTTTCTTGAATTAGCTCTAAATTTTTTGTCTCGTAATCACAATTTTTTATTTTTTTTGGTTTATTATCATCGTCATTTTTATCTTTTGTCATCTTATAAGAAATAGCCACCCCGTCCGTCATCATCGAATAGCCGAATTTTTTTGTTGCCGTCTTCGGTAATTTAAAATACTTTTTCCACTCGTCTTCTCTATTAAATTCACTCCATTTTGATTTAACTAATTTTAGGGAACAAAGTAATTGCCAGAATGCTTGAGAATCGTAGCGGATATGGTGCCTTCCAAAATTATAAATTGGTATAAGGGCAAAATTTTTACATTTGTTGCGCTCGTTATATCGTTGTAATTTATAAAATAATTCAATATGTTTTATATGTCCGTTATTCTTTTGTATATCAAATAATCGATCACCATTCCAATTTAGGTGCACGCGCATTTTTTCGAGTAATTCGGGTTTTGGTACATGTGTGCTATTTTCAACAAATAAATAATTTAGCGTTCCATATGTATCTTCTTCGGGGTTGTCGTGGCGAAGGAACCGTCGAATTCTTGTGTAGGCATATGCATCCACATATTATTGTGAAACAGTACCGAATATTGGTTTGCGTTGTCTACAAATATGTTTGATTTTAATTTCTTGCTATAAATTTCTAATCCATACGTTGTCCTCATTTGTTTATAATCGTTGTCCATTGGTAAAGCAGAATTTAATAAATGGCGAAAATATTGTAAAAAATCGACGTGTTTAAAATCTCCATCTGCCCATTTCTTCATCAGTGAAAAGTGGATGTAGCGAGATGCCTCCACAAATAATGAAGACATCTCTTCTACATCCACCTGAATTTTATTGAAAACTTCTTTATTGTTGCAATGGCCCGACAAACCACATTTGATTGTTACAGTTTTTGTACTATTAGTGCTATTATTATCACCATTTCATTTTCTTTTTGGCATTTTTTGTTAATTTTTCCAGTTTTCTTTCTTGACCACTAAAAATGATATAAATTACTTTCATATCTTAAAAAACAATATATTTGTATGGGAGTATTAAATTTGCCCTGATTGTTCCAAAAATGGAACACACAGATAGATATGGTGAAATACGGCGATAACCCGTCAGTCACCACTGTTCTTGTACACAAAATCATGCCCACCAATGAATTTGGCCAGGAGTGTCCGCAGCATGATTTTATGTACGAAAAACAGGACCAAAATACCACCAGAGGAGGACGAATTGTATAAAAAGAAACGAGGGATGTCGAATCCGGATCGATGTTGCTTGCAGCCTCTGACTCTCAACCCTCCATGGATCCCTCGTTGAAAGTTGTCCAGTGATCATCTTGGCGTTATAGTTGTAGTTTGAAAATCCGATATGGCACATCCCAGGACACTTGACTCATGATACTTGACACTTTGCTCTAAAGCTTGGGACGTAATAACATTGGCAAAAAATACCATAGTATTTATTTTCAAATTCTCTACCAAACAACAAATCAATTAAAATGAGATAAAGTTTGGTTAAATAAATTCAAATTTCAAACTTTTAGATATTGTATCGATGCATCACATTATTATGGTATTTTTTGCCAATGTTATGTGATATGTATTAACAATTTTTAACCACTACAACACAAATTATTAGCGATGACATGTGCTCATATTAAGTTTTGTGAAAGCATTCTTATTCCATATTATTTTCGCATGCAAATCACAGAACTAAGCTCCTTTTTTTTGTCCTAAGAAACACTTAGTAATTTTAAATTGTTCATACCAACACCAAATGGCTGAACAAAAAACATAAAAATTCAATTATCTCAAAACCATCAATATGTAACTACTTACTATGTTTTGTTAAATCACGGGAGAAATATACAACAAGAACTCGTTTATGTAAACAAATTAATTCTGGTTGGTGACTTTAACATTAATTGGTATTATTAAACTGAGGATATAATTTGTGATAGTGGGAAGACTCCAGTAATTTGGAAAAAGCATAAAGACACAACAATGTATTGTATGATCAAGATGATGTAATTGCCAATAAATTTAATGAATACTTTGTGTCAAGTATAAATGAAATTAATTTTAGTATACAGTACAAAGTCTACGAGAATAATTTCGGATTAAGGAGATTGGATTTGAAGATTTGAAATTGGTTATTAAGTCACTAAACAATAAAAGAGATTTTAATTTAATGAATTCCGCAATTATTAATGATATTATGGACTTACTTAATTGGTGAAAATTTGGTTAAATTGATAAATCAGTCCTATAAATGAGGTATATTTTCAAAGATTTAAAAAGAAAAATCGTTAATTAGACCTATAACTACGGATGAAAAAATTTATGAGAAAATAGTTTTGCATCTGTTGGAGGAATACTTTGAATCAAATAATATAATATCGGGACAACGCTCGGCGTTCAGAACCAAAAAATAATGCGGATAGCGCAAGTTGAGTTTGTTTAAGCGAAGGAAACTTTTTTTTCGGATATTTAAAATATTAAGATAAGGAAGTGAAAAATTGGTTAGGAAAACATAAATAATACAGATAAGAATCTAGTGAAGAGATTTGGATTTTGGAAAGGGATAACACAAATTTATTAAAGACAGAAATTGATCTATCAATAAATCAATATTGAAATAGTTGAAATTTATGTGTTGGATTGATTGCGGCAACGATTTCAAATGCGTATACAGACATGAGGCAATTTAATTTCACCCAAGATTTGCTATGCCTTCATACCAAATATACTTAAAAAATTGGCTTGATACCCCGTCATGCACAGTTAAATTAAATGTCCGTTTATAAAAGGAAACTCTTCTACTTAGTCGAAGTTTCGATATAGACACTTTTGTAGATCAAATGTGAATATTCTTAGAATTTCTGAATTTTTGTTTGCATTTTTGTTTCTCCTGGTTTTTGAAGGGTATGCTAAATCGGCCATAGCTTAATGTTCTTATTGCTGCTTTAGTGTTCTGTGGCTAGTTTAATTTTTTTATCGATAGTCAATCAATTAGGAAAACGTTGCATGAAAATGTAATGGCATATTATTAACCAGTAGCCTCTCGCAAATGTATGTTTATAGTTGGTTTTTGGAAATAGCTGTGAAAGGACTGAAAGACATGGAAATAAAAATTTGAAGATCCACTTTTATTAATTCAACATATTACATTAGAAAATTTCATTACAAACTTCACAACTAATTGTTTTTTATTTATGTTTTAAATTAAAGCATTTTAGGGATAGTTGAGGTAAACCAGAGCACTGACCACAGTAGATAAAAATCATTGGAGCTCGCTTTCTTGCTACTTCACGTCCTTTTTCCTTTTGTATACTTGAGTAACACTTTACACATTTTCTACGTAACTTTTTCCCATTTTCATTGGTTCTAGTTATAAGCAGATGCTTATTCGAATTTGTTACAGGAGAATCGACATCTAAATTTAGCAGGGTTGCCACCAACTGCTCACAAAGGCCCGAATTTGAATTTTGTTTTTTGTTGAATGCTTGTATAGAACCCATGCATTTACTATTGCTACACTTAATAGTAGTTCGATACCAAGTATTCTGTACCATTTCACACCCTTGCGGAGGGTTGTGTCATATGAAGCCATTTGGTCGGATCGATCAATGCCAGCTTTTCCTTTATTATATGCCAACACTCCAATTGGTTTTGTTGTAGCTCTTCTACATTTTCGTCTTTTGTGAGATGTATCATTAGCTTGAGCATTATTGCTACGTGATTGGGTTTCCATCTGCGGATTGGTACAAGATGGTACAAGATGCATGCTTAGTGCATACTTTGTTGAGAGCAGCCTAACATCACGAGTATCTTTCCATTTTAGGACAACAATTCCATTTGTATCCTCACGAGAAATAATTTCACCTCGTTTCAGTTTAGCAAGAAGAACTTCCTTGGGAATATCTTTTTTAGTAGCCCTTAGAGTGCCAATAACATGAGTTATTTGCTTCAATAAATTTATTGCTAAATCATAACTCGTATAAAAGTTATCGACATATACAGTTCTACCAGAACTTCCAGCGAGTTCAAGGCATATATTTTTTGCTAATCCGTTTTCTCGTTCGCCAGATGGGAGTCTTCCAGAATAAATTTTTAAGGCCCATGTGTAGCCATCAACTGAGCATAGTTTGAATAACTTTTTGCCATAACGGTGAGCTTTATTTGGTATATACTGCCTGAAGAAAAGTCTTCCTCTTCCTGGCACTAAGGTTTTATCAATAACAAATTCTTCGCCTGGATAAAATAATTCCTTAAATTTTTTTTTCCAACATATCAAGTTATCAACTAATGGCTGAATTTTTATAGTCCGACTGCATATTTGATTATTTCTTTTATTATCGTTGAAATGTAATATTGTCAGTAAAATTTGGAATCAATTGCGCGGCATAATATTACGTGGAACTACTTGACGGTAAATTCCTTTAGTTGACTAATAGTCTGGAAGATTAGATAGCCTTACCAGTCCCATCCACATCATTAAACCAAGAAATTTTTCCATTTCCACTGCATTTGTTGGGATACATTTTTCAACCCTGGCATATTATGTTGGTGCTTTAGCATTAATCGTCTGTTCTATGTAATTTATCACTTCTTCATTCACAATAAGTCGAAAGATTTCCAATGGAGTGGAGTAACGCGATATGAATTTTTGTATACCATGCTTCTCAATGAATTCAAACGTTTTATGTCTTCCCGTATACCATATTCAGACCAACAATTCACATCAGTTGTCAATTCATCATCATCATCTATCTGCTCATTATCACTGTCATTCAATTCATCTTCTTCTTGTACAGCAAGATCTCGAAGGACTTCATCAATGTTATCTTCATTTGAATTGTTCTCAAGGCTTACCGTCAACCAATCATGATCTGTTATTGAATCATCTGATCCGTAATCTAAATCACTGTCGTCTGTAATTACATCTTGTGCTTGCAATTTAGAAGTCCCTGCTCCGTCGTCATCCTGGATTTCGTGACCACGTTCGTTTGTTGATCTGATTTTCCGAATAACTTTTTTATTTTTTCTTTGCCGTTTATTGTTTATTTTTTTATACATAACTTGATCACTATCACTATCTGAACTTGCTAGCATCTCCACAATTTCTTTTTCACGAAGCTCTCGTCGTTTATTCATTTTTATTATAACTCAAATCCGTAAAATATATTTTATAATATTTGCACAAATTTCACTAATCACTTTTTCACTCTCACACTAATTTAGTAAGAAAAAATCATTAAAGTAAAATTTAGACCAGTTGACAAATAGCGTTTGCTACTATGCTGACGTGAATAGTGAGAAGTGTATGCTGGGAAACTGTTGATGTGTTTGTAAATTCCATCCGTTGTTTCTTTTGGAAGTGTTTTATGAAATTTAGATGCCGTTTCACGCCTATCTTTTTTCCGGTGTATAGCTCTGGGATATTTGTATAATTTATCACAAGCTATATCAATGAATTTACGCGTTTCACCAAATGTATCTAATAAGCATTTTTTGCACACTTCAAATCGACTACCGCAATTTTTAAAAAGAATTTTGCTGAATATCGGCGAGTTGTTTTGCAAATAGTTTTTCGGCATTTTGTTGGCTCGAGTTCGATTAAACCGCATATATAAGCTGATCTCATATCATAATTCCCTAAAATAAAAATTTTATTTTATTAAAAGTGTATAGGTAACTAACCAGGCGTATAGAAAAATGGCGTTATGATAATTCTAGTTATTTTGTGTCTAGAGTAAATCAACGTTTAACTGGCCTCTTTTTAACGCTAGTAATATAATAACATTCATAATTAAAAGCTTGATGACTGGCAAAGTTATTTGGGTTCCTCGTATTATATGTGTTTACGTGCGATTGTGCAAACTGTTACGTTACTTCGATTAAAAAACATTTTGAGGACTTTATAGATATAAAGATATCTAAATGGCAATAAATTTAGTTCACGAAACAATGGAACTGTTGGTGTTGTCTGAGGGCGCCTGTAAATTAATTTAATGATTATTTTTTGTGCGATAAATAGATCCTCAATATTAATAAAGTAAGTAGGTACCACCCCAACTGGATATGCCATACATAACAATTGATTCTATTAGGGCATGGTATAGTTTCCTCAATGTAACCCTTGGTCAAATTTGGCTAAGATTATAAAATTTATGTATGCCCCAGATTACACTTTTCCTAGTATTATTGATGTGCGACTTCCAGTTAAGTAGTGAATCTATTGTTAAACCCAGATATTTAAATTCATGTAAAAACTCAAGCACAAAGCATTGAGGCGAGCATATATTCCCATCGCATGTAAACATGTGGTACGTTTGCGGGTGCGCTAGAGAAATGGTATACCTTCGCCCAAAATGCATGAGTTTTGATTGGTCGCTAACAATAAGTCGATTATGAAAAAACCATTGACTTAGATTGTCCAGATCCTTTTGAAGAATTTGACTAATTTCCCAGGTACTATCAGCCATAGGAATATCGTAGCTAAGGGCCAAATCATCAGCAAAAGCAGTCGGATATCCTATGAGATTAACATCAAAAATCGGATTAAAATAAATCAAAAATTAACGGACCCAAAACTGATCCTTGGGGGACGCCATACCTATCAGCTCCTGGGTCACTTAATATTTCGCTTATTCTAACAATTTGGCGCCGATTTTGAAGGTAACTTGTAAACCAATCTAAAATTTTACCTCGAATACCAATATTACATAGTTTAGCTAGCATTATTCCATGTAGTCAACCATCGAAAGCTTTAGAAATGTTCACAAACATTCCTGTAGGCTTTTGCGAACTATTCACATCTGTATATATCTGACTAAGGAAATCAATTAGTGCTCCTTCGGTGGATTTACCAGAATAAAACCATATTGTTTATTGTGTAAAAAATTAATTTTATCAAGATAATGCACTAACCGACGTTTTATTAGTTTCTCAAAGACTTTCGATACGGTGCTTAGAAGAGAAATCGGCCTATAATTGTTCAACTGTAATTCATCGCCTTTTTTGAATATTGGAATTACAATTGCTAATTTTAAATTATTTGGATATATTCTATTATCAAGGCTCAGGTTATACAAGAATTTTAAAACATCCACTAAGTACCAAACGCAGTTTTTATCAACCAAGTTATCAATTCCATCAGCACCTTTAGATCGTTTGTTTTTTAAATGATTAATTTCAATAATAATTTCTGAAGAAGTTATAGGCTCAAAATAACAAGACGAGACGTAATTATTTGACTGTGAGCCAAATATAAATTTATTAGGTTCAGTGTCATCATTTCTAGTAGCACTAAATGTGGAAGTTAATTCTTGGGAAATGTTTATAAAAAAATTATTAAATTCATTAGAAATCGACTTAGAACATGTAAGGATATGTTCAGTTCGGAGTTGATATATTTGCGTTATTTGCTTATTTCGAGAGTTACGTCCTAACACCTCGTCAACAATCTTCCAAGTAGCCTTGGAATTATTAATGGATGAATCAAATTTGTTCTTATAGGAGACTTTCTTTGCAGTATGAACATCCACTTTTACCTGCTTTGAAATATTGACTACATATTTTTCCAGTTTCTTATTGGAAGGATATCGTTTTAATTTCTTTGAAATTTTTTTTAATTTGTTCATCTTGCGCAAAAGATTACAATTCATCCACTGTTTCAATTTTGTGATTTTGTGACTATCAGTGATAAAAGTGGGTGACCTTAGAATATCGATAAAATTTTCAAAAGCACGATTACAATTGGATTGAGAATACACAGAATTTCAATTTTCAAACTTTAAAATATCATTTAGTTTGGTGTAATTCGCCTGTGAAATATTTGATCTATAATTAACTGTACCTGAACTCAATATTGATGCAGATATATCGACTATAATCAAATTATGGTCAGAAAAATGAATAGGTAGGTTTCTAATGTTAAAATCAAATAGTTGCTCATTTTTCAGGAAGACATGGTTCAGACAAGCTAACATTCTAGTTGGTTCATTTAAAAAGTTTATTAAACCATGTGAAACCAGCATTGTTTGGTAACCATACGAGTCATTGATATCTAAAAGATTTAGATTAATGTCTCCCAGAATAGCTAAGTTACTTTTTGTAAGCGTACGCAACAAATTTTCCAGCTCATCGCAGAACCCATTAATAGACTCATTATTAAATCGGTAGATACAAATGAATATCCAATTTCTCCCTGCAACGTCAAGATCAAAACGAATAACATCTGCTGTGATCCAATTGTAAACATGGATTGAGTAATTCACAATGTTATTGCGAATAAAAACACCAACACCCCCAGAACGGGGCTGAAGTTGTAACCCGGTAAACTAAACTCACAGCATTCTTTAGAATAAATCCATATTTCAGTCACAAAAATTAGATCGGGAATTTCGTTAAGGCTTGCCACACATAAACTAAATATATCAAAATTTGCCCGTAAACCTCTAATGTTCTGCACCAATATACTAAAATTACAGTTTCGTATCTTACTCATAAAAAAATGAACAGTGGAATGGTTAATTTCGCTGGCACCCTCCGAATATCGCTCACTTTCTAAGTTACTTAAATCTTCATTATTTCGAAAATTGGCACTGAATTCCTCTGAATCAGAAGATAAATTGCAGGCTGGAACATAAGACACGTCTACATCACAATCATCAAATTCTATTGAATCCTCGGATAGGCTGAGAGCATGATTTACAATAGTTGAGAATTTTCATCTGTACGCTCAAAATTGCTGGTTATTTAACGAGATATAAAAACTATCTAATAAAATTATGTGTTTTTAGATTTGTTCTAACCACAATTTCTTGTACAAATAACTGAAGAATGTAGAAAATTTTTCTACGAAACAATAAGCTTCTATTTATGCTATACATATTAGTTAAAATAACAGTCATCAGTGTTTGTTGCGTTATCATTATAATACATCGCTTGTACTGCAGTTTTGTGAACTTAGTGAAAGAGGTTAACTAGATTATATTGATTTTGAACAATGAATGTAATGGTATAATTCCACTTAATCCATAATTTATTACGTTTGTAAAAATGAAGAACGGATTAACTGAGAAAGCTCCTTTCTATTATTTTGTATGACATAATTTCGATTTATAGAGCAATATTTTAAAATGTGATAATTTGTGTTATTCTAGGAATTAGTCACTATACACAATTAATAAAAAATGAGTACTATAGTTGTCCCGTTTTCTAATTAGTATGGAAGGTACCTGATTCTCTTGACATACAGGTTCCAAATCTTTTCAAATCTCCGCTTTGATCATAGAAACTGATTAGCGAAAAAAAATCGAAATCGGACAAGCCGTTCTCGAAATACCATGAGTACAGACCTCCAGACATCTAGGCATCCAGACGTCCAGACAGACGAACGGGCATTTTTTTTTACTTTTCCAGACTCGGGAGCTTTCAAAACGTCGAGAAATGTGGTTTTGGACCAACCAAATTGTTGCTCATTTTTGACAGGATTTCAATAATTTGGTCTTTTTAGACCGAAGTAATTTGGAAGAAAATCTTTAGCATTTATAATACCACATGTTTATAATAAACTACCTGACATAATTAAGAAGTTTGATTATATCTTTAAATTTAAGAAAATGTTAAAAGCACGACTTTGCGTAACGTCGAAAAGTTGTCGACCTACCAGTGGAGTTTTAACGTAATCCGATAGTTTTTGGAAAACTCATCTTTAATACTAAAACGTTCGTCGTACCGCACCCACGTTAATTGAATATTAGGACGATGTCGTCATCCTAATCGTGATCCAAAGCAGGTGCAGAAGTTCTGTCAGAGTTTCTCAAGACGAACCATTTGGTGTCAAAAAACAACTTTCGAAAAAATTTCGGATACGTTAATTCACTGGTAGGTCGACGATTTATGAAGCAGCGCTACGAACCTCATCTTTATCTTTCATAATTAGAAATTGAATTTTAGGTACTGAAAGCGAACTGATTGGCTTTAAGAGGACACACAACTCATTAGTCGGTCGGAACTCTTTTTGTTATTTTTTATATTGGATATTTTATGAATTCAGAAGTTACTTTATCCTGGTCAACAGGACTGCTGACCGATTTTCTGTAGCATCTTTTTCAAAATTAATTACATTTTTATAATTACCTAATTTATGTTTGTATTTTTATTTGGTTATCAATTACATACTTGGAACTAAAAACTCCGCCGATTTTTACGAAACCGTCAGTTTACAACTTAGGCAGATTACACTATAATAGCTGAAATTCAAATCACAATTTGTTGGCTAAATATGTTAATAGTTGTAACATTTTACATAAATTTGAATCAAAATATGATATTTAGCATTTAAAAATTAAATTTCTTTTTAATTTTTATGAAATTTTATACTACATTAAGACAATACGAAAAAGTTTAAATTATCACCGTTTAGTGATTAGTACATCTGAGTGGCATCACAAATCACCAATGACTTTAACAGACGGTGGCAACCCAACAAAGCCGAAATAAGTAAAACCAAAACAATATTTTGAGTATATTATAGAGAATATATTTCTTTGCATTTTTATTTCAAATCAAAGTTTAATTTTTATTTTTTATCAAAAATATTTGTAATATACTCTGGTATATAATATTTATGTATGTATGAATGTATCTTATTAAAAAATATATGCATATGTATATTTATAATTAATTATTTAATGTATAAAAAATTATTATTATTATCAATATTTATTTATAAAATATAGTATATAATTCATCAGAAGAAATAAAATCGATCACAAAAATTAATTTAATCTGGATTTTTTGTTCTAAAATAAAATAAATTGAAATACTTTGTAAATAAAAATTACTTAATTATAAAAATACTAAAAATAAAATTATTATGTTTATTTTATTTATTAAAAAAGTTTAAATTTATACGCTTTCATCCCCAACATTTCGGAGTTTATAAAAAAGACGCGGCATCATAGACACCCTTTAAAAATTAAAATACAAAAATCACTAGAAATATTAATATTAAAGGAGTACAGTAATTGGTAAAAAAAAAATTGATATATTTCGTAAATACGCCGATTTTATAACAAACCATTTAAACTTTCCGATAAACTAGTACTAGGCCGTTTATTTGGGCAGGCACGTTTTAATAGTTCATTGCCTAGGGTTGTAATGGGAACGGTTGAATGATATTTTATTAGGTCACCTACAAATAGAATTGAGTGTCAGATTAACCCATTATTACATATAATAATTGTGTAATTTCTTACCTAATGTATCGTGCGAAAGTTGATTAGCACCTAAGAATTGATATTTCCCATTCGATGCCTCCACCAAATAATGTTTACATTTATCACCGTCTCGATACGAAATGGCATATCCCCAAATTTTTTCAGACACCCTAACTAAAAATGCACCAGTCGACTCAGACATTAATTTATGTTCAGCCTCGGCTCGTGTTGCCAAACCATGAAACCATTTCGATGGTTTTGTCTCCGTCTCAAAACCAGCCAAACGTGGATATTCTTCGTCACGATACCATTTTACGACAACCTCTTGATTTGCTGGTCGTGGCACATTTGGATCTAAGCTGGTTGGTTGACTAGTTTGATGCGATGCATAGGTGGAATGACTTTGCGGATCATTTTTCTCATCTTCCATTATTGTTGACTTACGATGTTCTTCACGGGCACGTCGCGCTATTTCACGTATTTGGATTTCGGCTTGTTTTGCTTTGCGTTCTGTAATTGAGAAAAAAGAAATGTTCATGTAAATGATTGATGGAATTGGCCAAATTAGGTAGATAGAATTTACCTTGTTCTCGCCATAATTCTTCTTGTTTTTTAGCATCTTCTTCCGCTTCCTTGGCACATTCCTGCTGTTTTTTCTGCATTCTTTTAAATATTTCGGTGGTTCTTTCGCCAATAACTCTTTGTTCCCATAATGCAATTCTAGCCGATACTTTTTGTGTTGGTTTGTTTAGTGAAATTTCCTGTTGGAATAAAAATACAATCTTACTAACATCTTCAAGGACTTGAACACCCCATGTTTGAAACTAAATTAATAAACAAAAAATTGATTTTATGTTCATGAGCCGCAAAATATTTCGAGTATTTAATACGGATTCAACATTGCAATGAACAGTTTTTGGAAACAATTTTGGGCGGAAACACGCAATTCGAAATTAACTTAAGAACAAAATTCTAATTTCGGCAACTCCGGACTGCGACCTTTCTCAATATGGTTAGACAAAAAAAGTCAATTTCACAACCGAAATCAGTCCAAGGAAAGAAATTCGCTATTAACCAAATGGGAAACAATTGCAGGTGCGTCAATCACAATATTAAAAATTCATATCTGACGAATAAATCAACAATGTGCGGAGATTCTAAAACACCATTAGTTTTTACAGTCAGTAATGAAAGCCGAATTTTGCCAAGAAGATGAGATGAGAATTCGAGGAAACAGCTCTTGAAAAATTAAGGGCAGTTATTTAAGATCTCGGACCAATCTGACGAAAAATTGTTATGCAATATCGAATGCTGTTCCTGGTCTAATTGTCTGATCTAATGGTGCAATGTGTAAAGATGTTCCAGTTTCCAGTAGAAAATCTTAGCAAATCAAAAATATTCAGTTTTTTGTAATAATCTGAAAAAACTCAAGATATTAAGGATCAATTGGTTGGTGCCAAGCAACCTGATTCTCTCATAAATAGAATGAAGGGGTGCTAATGGGACGTTCATTTCTTCTGGTTTCGGATGCTCATTCGTATATCAGCGGCTGTCCAATGATATTAGGCCATTGCAACTAGAAAATGCTAAATATTTCGAACAATTCGATCGAAAAAAGTCTCCGGTGACTTTAGTATAAATCAATAATTTAAATATTTGACTGAAATGACGTAATTTAATAGAAAGTCTACTACATTTACCTGCTAGAACTTCCCAAAAGAAAAATAAAAGAAAATGGAAACTTTGAGTGATTGGGGGCATTGTTGAGGCTTGTTGGGGCTAGAATAAACCCCAACCATTGTAGATTTGTGAAATTCTTTAGAGAGATTAAAACTGAGAGATTTATTTTTGAACGGTCGGCGCATGAGGTTGTTCGTAGTATTCTAAGGAACTAAAACTGAGACGGGCTACCCACATTACATTAAGGGAAAACACTAATACCAACAGACGAAGAATCCTTCTCCAATTATTGGATCACGTGCACATTTTGCAAGCCTAAGGTGATAAATATATCAAATATGTAATAAAAGTTCGTGGTGCAAAGTACAGTTAAGCTGAAAAGTCACCGGAAGATGCAATTTTTCTAAAAATTTGCCTACCTTTACATTTTTTTTAACAATTTTTTGTAAATAATGTTACAATGTTTGAACGCGAATACTTTGGTTCAAACATATTAAAAATCTATGCAATCGTAAAAATTTTAAGCCAAATTTTGTAATTTGGAGCGAAGCAATAGAGTTCGATAGCTGTGACAATATGAACCACCCTATTCTATACTAACACATACTTATGTAAAACCACTCACCACTCTTATAAAGTCAGTCATTATTCATTAAAGATCATTCCATCGATACACACGTATTGTCATTTTATATCATGGCTCTCTCAATATTCGATACTCATAAGTATTACATGGTGTCAGAAGTGATTTTAATGCGTGAATTACATAGCTAATAAAATTGAAAAGTAGTAAATCGGAAATAAGAAAGAAATTAATAACATTTCTCGCCGAATAAACTCGTCAATATTACACACAACGAGGTAAAAGAAGTACAATGGTAAAAGTGACGCTTCATCAACAGAACATTCGATACCGTATCATCATTGCAATTTTTTTTTTATTGTGACAATGTCCGGAATTAAACCACCGAAAAATTTTGTGATAAATTCAGTGCTAGGTATGGCTCAAGAGTGGACGGAATAGATCGAATTATTTATCCATTACAGTAATTCGATGGAATTAACAAAAAAATACAGCCGAAATTCAGGCATCAACATTAATTTCGTGCCTTGGTCACCCCGCATTGAAAGTATTAAATAATTTGGGCGCCATAGGCGACGAAAAGAAGGATCCGAAGCAAATTATCGACAAATTAGAAAAACATTTTGCATCGTCGCGCAATAAAACGTACGAGCGATACCAATTTCATCGTATTAAGCAAGAAGAATGTGAATCATTCGAAAAAATTTTGCAACGATTGAAAACACAAGTTACGCGTTGTGAATATAGCACAAAAGAAGATGAATTCGTGATGGATCAAATCGTTGTAGAAATTCGCAACGAAAATACCCGTCAAAAAATGTGGGTCGAAGATGATATGGAATTGGCCAAAGCGGTTAAAATTTGTCGTGCTGCAGAGCGTGCTGAGAAACAAATAAAGTCACTGAGTGATCTATTGACGCCTGCACATTCGTCATCAAGTGTAAACAAAATAAATAAAAAAGACGACGACGAATTTGATTGTAAGCGCTGCGGCACACGACACGGTAAGAAACACAGTCCAGGGTAATTTTAAAAAAATGTGTCGCTCCAAAAAGAAATCATCGGAAAAAAGTCAAATAAAAAAGACAAACACAAAAAATCGGGGAAAGTGAACAAAATAGCCAGTGACTCTTCCGAAAGTGACTCAGATTCGAGTGTCGAGAGCGAGTATGATTTCAATGTGAGCAGTATTAAAGGTGAAAAGGAAGAAATAAAAGTGGGTTCAATTGAAAAAGACAAATGGATTGAAACATTGAAAGTCGGCGAGGGTGAACTGTTGGTAGATTTGGATACAAGAGCTCACTGCAACGTAATATCGCGGAAAGAAGCGTCCAGATTAAAATTGAAAGTAAACATTTCATCGACTAAACGTCTATCAACATATAATCTCGACACAGTCAAAGTAATAGGTGAAACCATCAAGGTATGGTGTGTATCGCCGCAAAAATCAAGACAGGTGATTTTTAAAGTAATTAACAAGGATTTTAATATCAATTCTCGGCCGACATTCATGCGAAGAGCTGGGATTAGTGAAACGCGTTCATAAAGTGGATATACAGTTGGGTTGTTGCAACAATTACGAGTATGATATCGACTTTGTTGACAATCCGAAGTTCAAAATAATTCCACCGCGTCGAGTTCCAGCTGAATTTAGAGATAAAACAAAAAAAAAATTTGACAGAATGGTTACAATGCAAGTTCTAGCGCCAATTAGTGGACCAAGCCCAGCCGTAAGCCCTATGCTGGTTTCTAGCTGATTAAAGTGACTGAACGAACGTCAAAATACTTGGTCATCGGTACGCCATGGGGACGTTACCGATATTTACGCATGCCGTTTGGTATAAATTCTGCACCTGAAATATTTTCACAGATTATGAACGAGACATTGCAAGGCACGGACAATTGCGGAAAATGCGGAAATGTTACAGGGAATCACAAAAAATGTAAAGGGTCGATTAAAAGATGCTGGTTTTACATTAAATCAGAGTAAATGTGAATACAACAAGAATAGAGTAAAATTTCTTGGACACGTTTTTTACATCCAATGGTTGTGAGATTGATCCGGATAAGGTATCAGCAGTTCATCGTTTGAACACTCCAGCTATTGCCAAGGAATTGCAGATATTGCTTGGTACAGTAACATACCTTGCAAAATTTATTCCGAAATTTTCAGATTTGACAGAACCATTGAGAAGATTAATAGTGAAGGACACCGCATGAGTATGGGATGTTCACCAACAAATAGCTTTTGAGAAGTTAAAAGAGGTCATCACATTCACAACAACGCCAGTTCTGGGTTACTATGACGTAAATCAAAGCGTTAAAATTTCCTGCGATGCAAGCTCCTTAGATATTGGAGCTTGTTTGCTCCAAAATAAAAAGCCGATCGCATATGCCAGCCGGATATTGACGAAAGCCGAGAAAAATGATACACGAGTCTGCAGAGAAGCAGCCGCCATAAGATTTGCGTGCAAAAAATTTCACCATTATGTGTATGGCAAAAAATTGGACATCGAAACCGATCATAAACCTTTGGAGACAATCTTCAAAAAAACGATTTCACAGGCGCCGATGCGTTTACAACAAATTCTTTTTGATGTTTTGCCATATTCGCCAACAGTACTACAAGAAAGGTGTGGACATAAAGTAGTAGACACACTCAGCCGCGATTGCTAAGCTGAACCAATTGACAAAAAATGGATAGAAAGCGAAGAATATAAAATCAACGCAGTATTCGCTATGTCGGAGGTGACGAAAAATCACTTAGCAAAATTGGCAGACGAAGATTTCGAACTACAATTGCTACATACAGTTGTCGAAAGAGGATGGCCAACGGATGACGGCAAGTTGCTAGAAGCAGTAAACCGTACGCGAGCTTCAAGGAGGAAATTTGGTATTATGGTCAATTACTATTTAAAGCTAATAAAATTATTGCCCCAACAGCTGAACGCCCAAAAGTGTTAGCTGATATACACAAAGGTCATCCAGCTGTGTCGCAATCATTGGCAAGAGCCCGAAGCAGCCTCTACTGGCCCAGACAAACAAAGGAAATCAAGGAATTTGTCGAAAAGTGCTCTACATGTCAACACACTCAAAGATCAAAAACCAAGATTACTACAGAAGATTTTGCCGGACTATCCATTTCAACTAGTTTCTACAGACATGTTTATGTTCAAGGGCAAAGACTACATCATTATTGCCGATCATTATTCCGATTTTATGGATTTTCAAGAAGTAAAGTCAACAACATCGGCAGCAGTCATTTTGCAATTTAAAATATGGTTTGCTATTCACGGAATACCGGAAACGTTGGAAGTCCACAGTTCGCATCGAAAGAATTCAAAATTTTCGCGTTGCGTTGGTAATTTAACCATCGCATTTCATCACCACATTACGCTCGGTCAAATGGATTCGCTGAACGCAATGTTCAGACTGCACAAAATCTACTCCGCAAATGCTGGCATAACGATTCAGACATCTATGAAGCATTGTTATTGTTGCGAAATACACCACGCAATGATATTTTGGGTTCTCAATGCCAACGATTGTTTAGCCGTCGCACAACAACATTTATTCCGATCAGTCAAGAAGATTTGAAACCAAAAATCATCAGCGGTGTCACCAAAGAATTGGCAAAATTACGCTTTCAACAAAAAACTTACGCCGATCGTGTTTCATCACCATTCAAGCAGTTAGAATTGAACGAAAAAGTTCGATTACAAAAAGCCACCGTGATTGGGTGTCAGCAAAAGTCGTGGAGAGAGTCAGATAACCCACGGTCGGTGATTGTGGAAACAACAACGGGTACAATACAAACAACAATTCATATGCAGCGCTCATCAACTAATATACACAAGATGTGCCGGAAGTTGATATCAATCAGGATACCAATGAGAATACAGACAACAATTTAACATCGACTCAGGTATCAAATGAATTGGAAATTGGTTCCACCATTCCACAACCGAAGAGACCTTTGGGTGTCAAATCCGAACAGGCACCTGACATTCATATCAGCAGTCAACAGGATAATCAACAAAAAACAACTAGAAATTAAAACTAGTAAATTAAATTGTTCAAAAAGGGGGGATGTGACAATATGAACCACCTTATTCTATATTAACACATACTTATGTAAAACCACTCACCCCTCTTATAAAATCAGTCATTATAAAAGATCATTCCATCGATACACACGTATTATCATTTTATATCACGGCTCTCTCAATATTCGATACTCATTCATAAGTATTACAATAGCGTTTTTCAAACTTCAAATTTGAGCTGGTAAATAATCGAATAGAAAAAATTGTAATTATATAATTATTGTGATTATATTTACCAGCAAAAAAAAAATATAACGAATAGAAAAGGGTATTCCCTAGAGATAAAATCGGCAGCTATGAAATGTGTGGCCGATGGGAGCAGTCAATCGGCAGTTAATCGTCAGTTTGATATACCAAACTCAACTGTAAACGAGTGGTATCAAAATCAACGCGTACGTGGGACCTTAGAGCGCAAGCTTCGGACTGGACAGCCTCGCAAGACCACAAAAAGAGAAGATTCAGACATTGTACGACAGTCACTAGCAAATCCGAGACTCTTGGCTCCAGCGATAATGAATTATTTCAACGTCAATTATAGGAGAAATCTTTCCGTTTGTACCATAAAAAATCATCTGACAAATGCTGAACTTCATGGAAGGCATCCAAGCAAAAACCCGCTGATCTCCAAAAATAATCGCGCAGCCTGTGTGAAGTTTGCGAAAGAGCATATAAATTGGATATCCGAACAGTGGTCGAAAATCTTACGGATCGACGGGAATTAAGTAAATATGTTCTCTTCTGATAGAAATCAGTATGATCGTCGCCCAGTCAACAAAAAAAAATGATGTGAAATATCTGAAAAATCTGTGAAAAATGTATTGATTCAAAAAAGTTATAACACAAAAATCATTCTTCCGGTGACTTTTTAGCGATACTCTACATACATCTCTTTAATTAATCTTAAAACAATACAGAAGTTAGAAAAAACAAAGGTTTGGAAATTTGATAGGCAAAAAAAGAGCAAGATCCCATCGCGCATTCTATTGAGGTGATTAAGCTACTGTAGCTTAACTTTCTCGCGAGTTTTCACTTTTAGAAATAATAAAGGAGGAGAAAATTTAAATCTCTAAGGAGAGAGGCTTTTTTGAAATCTTGCTAAAACGGTATCACTGCTTGGTAACACCATGCAGGGTTTTCATTCACTCACCTGTAGTACACCCTTTTTATCATCTGTTTGATTATTAAAATTGAAATTAGCCAACCGGTTATTTTGATTCCCATAGATATTGTGAAAATTTTTATTCTGTTTCTTTTGATTCAAATTGATCCGTTCCCGTAACTCATCAACCGAACAATAAATTTCCATTTCATCAATTTTTGGTGTACCCTCCTCATCACGCATCATTAGGATTTCTTTTTCGCTGCTCAACGAATTATTCAAATTCTTCTGTTGTTGTATATCATCAATGATGATGTCACACAATTCAGCTTCAACACTTTTGCGCAATTCCTTCGTTTCTTGTACCGCTAATTCACGTGCTTTTTCTTGTGACTCCTCGACGAGTATATCCTCAATGGTTCGATCATTTTGATGTTCACCCATCACCCAGACCCATGGTTCACCATCTTCGCCGCATAAAAATTCAACACTGCGGTTTCGTGTTTTTTTTGTTATTGGCTTGTTTGAACTAAGCGGTAATGGTAGCTGCTTTTGTTTATCCACCTCTTTGTCCCACATCAACCAGCGGCGTATTTGTTCCTCACGCATTTTACAAAAAAGGGTTTGTTTCTGTGTTTCGTCCAGACCAGCGAGAATTTCCGGATCGACATACATGTCGCGTAATATCTGTTTTAACATTTTGTTTGTGTGTGTGGCTGTGCACCGTTTAGCCTGAAACGAGAAAACAAGACAATAAAGAGTTAATTACGCTATGTGTGTCATACGTAAATGATTTGCTTTCGCTTTAAGTACGAAAATAAAATTAATTTTTTTTTAAATTTAATTAAATAAAATGAAATCGAAATAATTTGATTCGCATTTACCAAATCTCTACAATTGTCATGACTGACATAATAATTTTATTATACGTCAACTTTAAACAACGAGCGATATTTACACGATGATTTGGCAATTTTGACACATTTACATTTACTACCGGCTGAATTTTGAAAATTAAAGAAACGCGCAGAAACCTAATTACCATAAACATTAATAATATTTGTTTTATTTTTTTTTATTTGATTTACATAATTTTATGTTGTCTCAAATATGTACCTACCTGAGTATGTGTATTCAAAGGTAAGTAGAAAACTAGAAATACCGCAACAACAACAAAAATAATTATCAAGTTCAAAATTAATTTGATGTGGAAATGAACGGCGAAGGTGAATTCGTTTAATTTCTGGTGTTGGCTAACATTGCTGCTTGCAGATATGTAAGTATATGTTTATGTATGTATTGTTGAATGTTTTATGTGTTATGTCAGATTTATTTTCGTTGCTGATTATTTCAACGGAAGTTCAATGGTAAAGTCGAGAGAGTGATTAGTTGATTAATGTTAGACGATTGTGGTAAATGATAGTTAATATGCGAATTATGTAGCGTTTTGTAAATTGCAACGTAAATATGACCAGACATTTTATAATAAGGTTGAAATTTGGATGCTATTGTGGTAACCTAGCCAGCAAATTTTGCTCTGTCATTGAAAAAATGGGGCGGCCGATCAGCGTCGCACTATTCTTACTGGCCAGCGCCAGAGGTTTCTTGTTTAAAATTATTGGTACAGTAATAATCTAAAAATTCTTAGATTATTGATCTAGGCTGGGATCTGGGGTATTTTTAAATTTTTTTTTTTTAATATTCACAACGTTTCTTGAATTTCTTGATGTAGATACCTCGAAATTCCTAGAATTTGTTAGTGTCTTGAAATTTAAAAAAAAACTCTAATATCTGAAGTCATTTTGAAAATTTTGAAATTCCTAAATTTGATTTCAGAATTTTTTGAATATTAAGAATTTAATTATTGAGTTTTGAATTTTAAAATTTTAGGAAATTAAGAAATTCCAAGAATTAGGATATGATATTTCAAGAACTTCCGCCCTAATCCAGAAACTTGGTCGAAACGAAATCATATAAAAGGCCAAATAAAATTAGGAAGCAAGAATGTTAGAGATTTCGCACATCGTGAAAAACAAAAAGCAGTAGACTGACTGTGGTGTCAGAGTAAAATAGATATTGTGGCTAGATAGGAAACAAACATTTCAAATCTAACCTCAAATAAAATAATCTAACGTCAAACTTTAAGTGGTTTTCAAGTGGAAACAAGAAATCTTTAAAGGAAAACAGAAATCGAGCGAATTTACTTGGAAATTCAAATAATCCTATGCCTCGCTATACGGAATCCCCTTATTCGGAATTTCGGTAGAAAGGAATGACCAAATATGCTCCCATTTTCTATTTACGGAAGAATAAGGTTAAAAAACGGATTATGTTTAATATTCAATATACGAAATTACGGTTTACAGACAAATTTTTCGGAACGTCTTTCCGTTAGGAGAGGCTTAGGTGTAAAACGATTTTTTGGAATATTAGAGCGGGTTTGTTACCGTACTGTGTGTAGCAACAGTAAAGAAAAAGTTGAATGCATTCACACATTTTTAGAAATAGAGAAGTAATAATAATATGCGATTCAATGTCCATTGAGGAAAATACCAAACGATTACGACTTATTGGACCTAGTATACATCACAGGGTCAAACCAAATTGGTCAATTGCTTTATGATTTTATAAATCAACACGGATTACGAGATGCTCTCTGGGGGATAAACATCCTGTTGTGTTACATTGAGAAACTCAATGACCATATCCTTAGTATAAATACATATAGTACTACCATCATACGAAAAAAATATTTAATCGGTGAAGTTCCAGATGTCACATTGATCGCATTTAAATATACAGTCAGAAACATTCAGATGTATACGGCAAATTAAAATCAACGAAACACTTTTTTTTTCTTACCTTTTTTATTTTAAAAATAAATAAATATGAAGTAAATATACATACGTGTATGTGATAACATTATTGATAAAAAATAAAATTTTAAATATGATATGTTCTGTTTGGTTTTTAACTTTATCTTTAAATTTCCCTCTAAATATGAGCCGTATACATCTGAATGTTTCTGACTGTATGGTGCAAAACTTTGGTAATCACCTAAATGAATGCAAGGTTAGTTAGACATCTCCTGGCCTACTCTTTTGTAGTGCAAATATACAAAATGTACATGTATTTTTGAATAATATTATTTATGATACATACAATCAAAATACCAATTTTTATTATTTTAAATTCTGATTCCTAAAATTTTTCAAAATATTCACAAAACCAAATTTGTTAATTTGTAAAAAAATTTTATTATTAAAACTTCTCTTTAAACCATACAAAGTAGAAATTATGCAAAAAATAAAATAGAAATAAAATTAAACAATGAAGATTTGTACTGTTTGTGTTTTTTAACAGAGTGTGGGGGGTTTAGGCTTCTTATTTCGAACTTATTCCACTTCGTATCTTAGATCATTTTCGTTTTTTCATTCCAAAGGAGGAATGCAGAGAATAAAATATTGGTCTCGCGACTTTGCAATATGCACGTTATACAGTAAAATTACGAATTGGAATAAGTGGAATCAATTTTCGACAGCATTCTTGGCCCTAATACGCGATTGAATTATTTTACTTTTCAAAAATTTGGCGTAAAAAGACCTTCAAATGTGGCAGCTTCTTAACTGTACTAGCTAAACAAAACCAAATGTACTAGCTAAAGCGTATAAATACTGTAATTATATATTTGGTAATGCGAGTGGCGTGCGCATAACATAATCGATGTGGATAGTTCCCGTGAATAAACTTCGTAAAAAGTTTGTCAAGAACATTTTTTTCCTAACCCATATTTGAGATATTTTTTTCAAATGTATTTAATATGATTCCGACGAATTTGACGGAGGGCAATGATAAATTTCCATATGCAGCTGATTTTGTATTTTCAGTTACATATAGGCCTTCAGTTTTAAAAGAACGTCATTTTTTCGTTCTTTATTATTTGCATTAACCGCAAAGTCACAATTGCCACAATTATACTGTTTAGTAACTTTCTTACTGAAAACCCCCTGTTAAGTAAACTATGAGACCATTTCCGTAATTTTTCGAATTGCATTGTTGTCTAAAATAAATCTTTTGTTGTTCAATATTTCAATATCGGGTTCTTCAGTTGTTTCGGATCCGGGTTCAACCGTTTTCCTCCACAACGTCGGCAGTTGAATCAGGTAGTTGCTCGTAGAAATTAATTAAGGTGTTGGTAAGGGAGTCTTTATATTCAGAAAGCATTGGAAGGAACTCTTGAAAGCATATTTCTTTTAAAATTTTTATAAAACTCGATGCTGATGGATTTTTTCATAGGAACCTAATTACGAACAAAATATTTAATTAATTATTTTATATAGTAATCAAAATAATTGGTCCTTTATTGGTTTTTTTATAATTTGTTTATCTGACTGTAGGATGTTAGTAATAGCTAAATCGTAAGTAACTTCAATATGAGACTGCTGTACTTCTTCAACGATTTTTTGACTTTCGTTCAGTGTTTCGAGAACAACATTTTTAGAAGTAGTGTTGATGATAACTAGATGTAATCGAATAAGTAAAACAGAAAACTGCAAAGGAGAATTACGTGAAAAGCTCTTAAGAACTCAGTACATTCCCGACCACCTGGCAGGCAGAGAGCCCCACCAAAATGACCTGTCTTTTTGAAGTTATGTTTTTTTAGGTATATATATTATATATCTAAGTCTTAGCTTGCCTCAAATATATATATGTTTTAGGCATGATAAACTAATTTAAGAGGTATGATCAAGCGCATGTATTGCTATCTCTTTCGCTAAAAAATTCCGTCATTCGGTGATTTGTGCTATACTATTTTTTTTTATAAACACTAGTTCATAGCAAACAAAAACAAATCGAATTGTTTTGCGGTGATAGTTTTTGTGAAAATTTTGTGAAAACAACGAAGCCTTATGATTTTATCGCGCCGATTGACGACATGCGCAAGAAAAGACGAATTTGAAACAGCTGTCATCATAAATTTCAATTGGTTTATCATGTGTTTTAGGTATCTACAAAATTCAAATTTGAAACTGCCTGGCAACATTTTAGACCCGACTAAATGATCTGGCTTTTATGTTTGGTAAAACATTTAGGGGACTAGTTTTGGGTTCATGTTACATGCTGCGTTAACAACTTTTGTCATGTTTTGTCATGTTAAATGTCATGAATACTTCCTCTCTTTTTATTTAACCCATTAAAATAGAAACAAAAAATATCAATGCCGCACGCCATATTGATTTAAAACTATAAAATAAAAATAAAAAAGTTCAAAAAAAATTTATTATCATTATGTAAAATATTGCGTACATTTTTTGAATTTATGTGCTGTATAACCTATGCCATCTTAGAAAAATATATAGTCGCAAAGATCAGGCCGAAAAATGTTAAGGTTTGTGAGTTATGGGTCTTCAAAGTTTTCAAATGACCGGAAACTAATTTGATTTAATACGTCATTTGAATCGTCCATAGTTAAAAATAAATTATATCTAGTAAGCTTTTATTAGTAGCAAGACATTCCCATTTCTGTGACATTGACATTTCTATGACGTTTTATTATATACAATTTGTTTACAAAATATTTTCACATTCGCTCAAGAGAACACAATAAAAATTTTTGTTTATTGAACTTCACACGGCATTTCACTACAGTAAAATTAAAAATATGGAAGAAAATAATATGAAGCGGAAGGAAGAAGGCAACTCTTTGCCGAGACCGAAAAAGATTCGAATACAATCCCCACCGGATTACCAACAGAATCCCGTGTAGAAAGTAACAGTTGCGCACAACAACAGCCTCAGCCTTCAACATCCTCGGCTGTTTACTTAAATACAAATTTGTAAGTTAATACATATGCCGAAACAATATTTTGTAAAAATTAAAATATCAAAATTTCATAAACATATTCTGTATTATAGGTTGACGATACCGACACAAACTGCCTTGAATGTTCAAGAAAAGGCCCAACGGAAAACTAATGCGGAGTTGCGATTTGAAATTTTACCATCGCTTTCAAAATCACACTCCCAAAATGCACGAACTCCGCAACGAACTGCAGCGTTTGGATAACCATCGACTTCGGGTAATTAGCGATGACATACGTGATTTTCTTCGTGGCGTTCCAATCATCCAATTGTGTTTACTCAGCCTCAATGTTCAAAGTTTAGCAACTCATGTTCATGATCTTGAAGTTGATGATATTATTCAAAGAGCAAATTTATTAGCTGTCTCTGAAACTTGGATGGACGATGCCAATGTTGTCATTCCACTCAACTACAATTTGATCAGTCAACAGAAACGAAAAGATGTCAGAGCGGGCGGCGTAGCTATCTTCGAGCGAAATGATGCCATTACAAATGCCATCAAACACGAGCTTCGCAGGTCAAACTTTCAATGTCATCGTACAAGATCCGCTTGCAGTAAAGGAGACATATGCGCTGCCGAACTTAAAATCAACGATATCACAAGTTTACTGGTGTCTGATACATCTCTCCCGGAACCAGCTCCGATGACTTGAAATTATTCCTACTGCAATTTCTGCTGGCATACACAGCCAAAGCAGCTAACGCTTTTGAAATTATCAAACAACAGAAATTGCACGAGATACCAATATTGTTAACCGGAGACTTTAATTTAGATACACGTCCTGGTAAGAATAACGAATGGTTCATCGAATTTATGAAAGAAGATCTTGAATTACAAATCCACAACGATCCGGCTCAACCTACTACACTTGGTGGAACCGCCATAGATCACATTTTCCCCAGGCATCTTTCCCAACTCAAGAGCGTAAACTGCACGACCTACTTCTCATATCACAAACCGCGTATAACTATAATGGGGTAATGGGGATTTAATCAATTTAACTTATGAATAAAATAATTATAATTTTTTTTTTTAAATTTTGTACTTTTGTTTTACCAAACATTTGCGGTACAGGTGGAGCTTGACTATATATAGCTTGAACCCGGTACTTTTTTTTATTTTATATTTTACTAGCTGAGTTACCCGGCGTTGCACGGGAGGTATATAATTCAAATATGTACCTTGATTGTTATGCAAGAATTCTCTCATTACATCGCTGTAGTTGCAATCACATATGAAAAGAAAATTATAAATAGCTGTATTCAGTACTTTCATTTTGTCTATGGATAATAATATCACGTCGGTTGAAATCCGTTCCGACCATAACAATAGCAACTTCGTTGATTGTTGGAGCATTGAATCGTCTTTCATGTTGACCAGACGGTGTTTTGTCTGCTCGAATAACTACTCTGTGGTCATCTGATGGCATTTGCTCCAATGCAGTTTTGAATAAATTTACCAGATGATTGCGATCATGGAATAAAATCTGTAAACTTGATATTATTTCACGTTTTGTTCCGGGATTAATAGCACAACGTTGATAAGTCTCCGCTCCAATTTGTTAAAACTTGGAGTCGTTGTTAGAGAGAGGAAGAAGTGATCCTATTTTATGATAAATTTGTCCTTGTAGTTTAAACGTCGGCATAAAACTTCCATCCTTAACAATTTGGGTTGCTCCAAAAGATGTCATTTGAAAGCATGAGTTATATTTTCGAATATTTTGTAGAAAATGTCTGGATAACTCAGTAGTTCCGGAGACGTAAGCTAGAAGAGGTTCAGGTGGATCATCCAGAGGAGGCAAATTCACTTTTTCATTTGAACAACACATTCCAGGCGATTCATTGTGAAACTTTAAAGCATGACAATACAAACAAATGTTTTCCATTTGCCCAATTGAAACATTGTAATCATAGTCTTTCTCGTAATTGAATGCTGCTAACTTTAAATCACCTCTAAAAGTTTCTATTAATCGTCCATATCGTAACCGATCGACTTCCAGCCGGGCCTCGCGATGTTCAATGGTTTCAGTAGCTCTAGAAGAAGACATCCTGCTTCGAACCTTTTCAAGTCGTGTTTCACGCTGTTCAGTTGTTTCATCAGCTCTTGAAGAAGATGTACTGCTTCGAACGTTTGCAAGTCGTGTTTCACACTGTTCAGTTGTTTCATTAGCTCTAGAAGAAGACTTACTGCTTCGATCATTTTCAAGTCGTGCTTCACGCTGTTCGCTTGATTCAGCCACCCTTGCGGCTCTAATCTTCTTCGACTTTGCAGTTACTTGTGTTTGAAAATGTCTTTACGGAATTTTTTTTAAGCAAAATCAAATGTTATCTACAATCAAAAAGTAATCATAGATTAACACGTTTATAAACTGAAAACTTAAATCTAATAAGAATGTATATTCACTTGAAATAATATTTAATTCCTGGAAAATAATCACCAACAATTATTTTATTGAAATATAGCTAACTAATCGAGAACAACGGCATCCAAAACACAAATTAATATTAATTTATTCAAAACGATTAAAACTACGTCCACTTCGATACGTTTTACCGCGAACTGTGGTGGAAAATGACATTTCGAAAAACAAAAGAAGTTTTTTCAAACTAAGGCAATTTTACACGTACAATAATTTGAATCCAAGGATGTTTCTTGTAGAAGATGCTATTTTCAAATATAAAACAAAACGCTAGTATTTTTCAAAGTAAATCTGTTTATACGTATAATATCTTTTAGTACCTTTCCTAGAATTGACTGTTATGAAACAATCATGAAACAGTAATAAACTATTGGCGTTTAGTATGAAACTACTATTTTCATTAAAAGCCGCCGGTTGCAATAGTGGATTAAAATAGAATGTTAATTATTTCTGAAGTTATGTGGAAATTAGAACTCGCTGACTATGGTACATTTCAAAACAGGATATGATAAATAGAATATCACTAAACAGTACATGTCAAACCAGTAAAAATGGATTATTAGTATGGATAATATAAGTGTTCAGAGATTTGTCTTCAGTTAAAGTGATGAAAGATTGTCTTAAATTTAAATTAGTAAAATTAATTTGAATAATTAAATCAATTATAGTAGAGGTATGATTTGTGTATAACAATCGCATGCTAGATATCCTTTTTGGTGTATAAATTTGCGGCTAAGGCGCTATTTCGGAACATTTAAATAATTGTATCTATATATGTAAAATTGAATTCTTGATCCAGGGCAGACTTCCGGATTGGAGCATGGCACTAATTTCATATAACCCCTTTCCTAAAGTCATTCCCGTCAAAAAAATCTTAAAAAAATTGAAATTTGAGAAACAATTTGTACCGCAGTCCCTAGACCCCGGGGTCCAGCCCCTGCCAAAATATCGTAAGGTTGGTTCTGGATATGCAACTTGTACATGGTAAAAATTTCATGGCGATCGGTTGAGCGGCTGAGACGCCCATTCGGATAACAGACAAACAAACAAACAGGAATCCATTTTTGTATATATAGATTAAATACTAACCTAAACGGTATAAAAATTTAAAAATACCTCAAAGACATTTTTTGCAAAAAAAATTTCGCAACTTCAAAATATCAAGGGTTGACAATGAAATTTTAGTTTTAATTTTAATCCCCAGAATTGCTCGATAGCCCCACGGAAAATTTTTTTTACATAGATTAACGAATGCTGATTCTTAATCAACAATAAACCTGAAATCTTGTAAGCAACACTTACAAGAATTAATTATTCAAGTGACGTTATGATCTTGGTTATCCGATCAATGAAAGCAATAAAAATCCATGGTCCAATATGTGATCCTTGAGGAACACTCGATGCCACTTTGATATCGTTGGATTTTTTATTTCCAATTATTACACATTGTAGACGGTTTGTTAAGTATGACTTGAACCAATAAATTAATGTATTCTAATGAAAATCCAAATGCAAATAGACTTTGGAATGCTTTATGATGACATATACATAGAATCAAATGCCTTACTGAAATCCGTATAAGCTACGTCTTTGTGATGATGCTTTTCTACCGCCCTTATTACTTGCGTTTAATTTAACCAGGTTAGTAGATGTAGACCTACCAGACATAAACCCATGCTGGTTGGTAGATATATGACGTATTAGTGTTGATTTAAACGCATTGCATACAACTAGTTCAAATAATTTAGGAATTGATGATGAAGTTGATATTCCTCTGTAACATGCAACGTCATCCCGTTTGCCTGATTTAAAGATTTTTTTTTTTTTTTTTTTTTTTTTTTTTTTTTTTTTTCATTTTATTTTATTACAACTGAGACTGCGCTCATCTAGCAATTTTTCTTTCAAATACAAATTTTTATATATCTAGTAAAATTCACGTTTGTTGGGGTGTAACCCACTGGTTAGCCCCGTAATCAATTAAACCTATTTACTAATTTTAGTTTGGTAAGTTCACTAGGTCAAGTGGCCTCGTTCTTTGGAGTCTTCTTTCAACGACAGGGTTATCTATCATATGGCGAATATAGGGGTTTCCATGTTCCTGGAGCCTTATTTCGTGTTTTGCGGCATGCATTTTTATTTCCTCTTTGATGTATTCCATCCGTAGGTCCCTGTGAAGGTCTTCATTTCTTGCGTACCACGGAGCATTGACGATGCTACGAAGAACCTTGTTTTGAAACGTCTGTATCATTTTGGCGTTTGTTTGCTTGGTACATCCCCAGAGTTGTATACCGTAGGTCCATATCGGCTTCAAAATTTGCCGATATAGCAGCAGCTTATTGTGAATTGTAAGCTCAGAGCCTCTACCTATGAGCCAATACATTTTTCTGAACTTTATGTTAAGTTCTTCTTTTTTCTTTTTGACATGCTCTCTCCATTTAAGCTTGGCATCGAGGGTCATGCCAAGGTATTTAGCTGTATTTGCATATGGCACGAGTCGCGAGTCAATTTCTATAGGTAGATGGTAAGCCTTTTGATAAGTAAAGTTAATATGCGTGGATTTTGTCTCATTAAGTTTGATTCGCCAACGCTTTGTCCAGTTACAAACCGCATTGGTCATCCTCTGGAGTTTGCTCGTTGCATCAGCGACATTATTTCCAACTGCCATAATTGCTGTGTCATCTGCAAAGGTGGCTATGGTTCCTTCATTTGTGGTTGGTATGTCCCTTGTATATAGTAAATACAGGATTGGTCCTAAGACACTCCCCTGCGGGACACCGGCAGAGATTTTCTTTAGCTCAGAGTATTCATCCTCATATTTCACTCGAAAGTGTCTATTGGATAAATAAGATCTTAGTATGGCATAGAATTGTCTCGGTAGATCTCTATGCAGCTTGTATTCCAGACCACTGTGCCAGACTTTATCGAATGCTTGCGCGACGTCCAGGAATATGCTTGAGCATACTTTTTTACGTTCTAACGTTCTTTCAATTATGTTGGTGATTCTATGGACCTGTTCAATTGTAGAATGCTTTTCTCTGAATCCAAATTGATGTGGAGGAATTAGTTGTCGGTCCTCAATTATTGGTTTAAGTCTCTTTAGTAATAATTTTTCAAAGAGTTTTGACATGATTGGCAGCAGAGAAATTGGCCTGTATGATTTTTTATCGTTAGGTGGTTTATCAGGTTTTGGTATCATGATTACTTCTGCTACTTTCCATTGATTCGGAACATATTTTAACCGAAAGCTCGCATTGATTATGTGTAGTAGCTTACGAAATCCTTTGTTAGGTAGAGCTTTGATAATTTGGCAAGTAATCAAATCATACCCTGGGGCTTTTTTAACATTCATGTTACTTTTCACTTCTTCTTTTAATTCTTTGAGAGTTACTGGCCGTATTTCAAACTCATCCAGCTTGTGAATAGATATTATATTTTCATTGGCAGTTTGTCTTGGTAGTGGTTGGAAGGTTTCCTGGAGATACTCCGCAAATAGATCAGCCTTCTCTTTGTGGCCTCTTGCCCAGGTTCCATCATCCTTTTTAAGTGGAGGCACTTGTATTTTGGGTCTTTTGAGTCCCTTCGTCGCCTTCCACAGTGAGTAATCAGAATTTTTTTCATCAGTTAGGCTAACTAGATATCTGTTGATTGATTCATTTTTAACTTCTTTAAGAAGGGATTTGAGGCTGTTACATAAATTGTTAAGAATTGTTTTGTTCTCCGGTGTTCGATTAATTTGCCAGGTTTTACGAGCTCGTCGTTTTTCTCTTACCAACTCTCTAACTTCCATTGGGTAGGATATGTTAAGCGTCTTCTTATTTTGTAAAATGGGAGTGCTTGCCAATGCAGCATAGTGAATTATTTCATTGAGTTTCTCCAATTCGTCTTCCAACTGTCGAGAATTTCTTATCGGTACCTGGAGATTGATTTTGTCCTCCATTATTTCACGAAAGAGATCCCAGTTTGTTTTTGAATTTGTTAATCTGAGTGCACTTTCCCTTTGAATTACAGTTTCACTGACTGTCATGATAACCGGTGAGTGATCCGATACTAGAGAATTGCTGTTTTCAATGTGAATATAGTTCTGAGATATACCTCTTGCTACATAAAAGTCGATTAGGTCCGGTATCTTAGCTTCGTCACTGGGCCAGTATGTTGGGGAACCACCAGAGTAAAATTCACATTTTGATGTCTGGGCTGCTTGAAACAATTCTTTACCCTTTGACGTCGTAAGTCTAGATCCCCAATAGGTGTTTTTTGCATTAAAGTCTCCTCCAATAATAAAATCACGTCCTAATGATTTAAATAGTTTAATGTAGTCCTCCCTTTTCAAGTTATGCCGGGGAGGACAGTATATTGCGGAGACAGTAAGCTGTCTGTGATTTAAAGATTGGAGTTATTTTAGAAATTTTCCATTTTTCGGGAAACATAGCAGTGGGTGGGTAAGGAATGATTGAACAGTTTGCACAATACATTTACCAAAATACTCGCAAACGTTTTTAATATAGATGAAGGTCCATCATCTGGCTCACATCCGTCTCCAAAACCTTTCAAAGCTGCTAGAAGGTCTTCTTCAAGGGCGGCGTTTAAATGGCAAACCACATTTCACAAAGTTACGTTTCATCAAAATATCTTTGGCAAATTTGCATATTTGGCAAATATCATATGACAAAACAAATTGAATGGCAAATGTATGTTTGATAAAAAACCTATTATAAATTTGACAGGTATGATGTAAATGGAATTTTTAAATGATTTTGGATACATTTTTGGAATATAACTAGCCTATAACCTAGCTGTTTCTTAATCTATTGTGATTAAATTTGACAGGTACGGTTGAAATAGGATTAGAAAGAGAAGTTAGTTGTCTGTATTAAATCAATAAGATTCTTTCGGCTGTTTATACACACAATATATTAATAATAATGGCATAATCACAACATGTTTGACTTGTTAATCAGAAAAATGAAGAGGCCAGTCATTTATAATATATCTACCAAAAAAAAAAGGAGAAATGTCAAAATTCCCCCCGTACTTTAACCCGAGAGTCAATACAAAATGTATTGACTCTAAAAACTAAAACCTTTCCTCGAGTTTTCTGTGTGGTAGTTTGGTTTCGTACTGATAATCTCAAAACAATAAGTTCGATCTACTCATCAGGTAGCTACGACCAAACTACAAAAATACAATTCCAACTTCATACATTAAGTATGAGGCAAGAACGTAGTGACTGAATTATAAATTCACCAAATCAAAAAAAAAAAACGCAAGGAAATCTTTTCATTTATGTGTGTTTCATGCCCACACGAATAATAGAAAGAGAAGTTAGTTGTCTGTATTAAATCAATAAGATTCTTTCGGCTTTTTATAGACACAATATATTAATAATTCTGATTTCTGATTAACAAGTCGAAAATGTTGTGAATGCCATTATTATTAATATATTGTGTCTATAAAAAGCCGAAAGAATCTTATTGATTTAATATAGACAACTAACTTCTCTTTCTATTATTCGTGTGGGCATGAAACACACATAAATGAAAAGATTTCCTTGCGTTTTTTTTTTTGATTTGGTGAATTTATAATTCACTAAGTCAGTACGTTCTTGCCTCATACTTAATGTATGAAGTTGGAATTGTATTTTTGTAGTTTGGTCGTAGCGATAAACCAATGGTATGATTGACAGCTGTTTCAAATTCGTCTTTTCTTGCGTATGTCGTCAATCGGTGCGATAAAATCACGAGGCTTCTTTGCTTTCACAAAATGTTCACAAAAACTAGCACCGCAAAACAATTCGATTTGTTTTTGTTTGCTATGAACTAGTGTTTATAAAAAAGCAGTGGTGGCAGAAGAAGTTCTTCCGATTTACCCGTTGAAAATGCAATCACTAGCTTGAAGAAATCACCTATCTCAATGACCGTCAAATAGATATTAACATACATATACATAATCGACGGTCAATTAAATGACGGGTTGTTTTTCATTATGAAGAAATTTATATAAATCATGTTTTAGGCAAAATATAAGAATTTTTCTATTTATCGATTTTTGTATTGAATTTCATTATTAATAATAAAATATTAAAAATATTTTAAATACATTAATAATAATACATTAATATTTTCTTAAAGTTTTCATTTGTTTATGTTTTTTTTTATGCTACCAAATGTCAGTAAATATGTATGTACCTATTACTACGTCAAAAAATACTTTTATATTGCGTATCCTCGCTTATCGAAAAACTATAGTTGCTTTCCAATCGACCAACCGCAAGCTCCCGCTAGCAAACCGCTAGTAGAATGGTTTTTGTCTTTGCTATGGTTGATTGGTACGCTCACATTTGGATGTTACGAGTAAAACATAACCTTAAAATCGTAATTGTGTGCTATTACCCTAAAGTTGTTATTGTTTTATATAAAATCAATAAAAAAAATAGTTAATATATAACGCGCTAAACAAAATTAATTAAAATTTTTAATTTTAACATAAATATTAAGTGGTTCTACATTTAACCACCTGGCGTCGAAATTGTGCGTAACTGCTTCTAACCGCTCGTAATAAAATAGCAAGAGCAGATACGAGTATAAAATTTAGCGAAGACAAAAACCATTCTACTAGCGGTTTGCTAGCGGGTGCTTGCGGTTGGTCGATTGGAAAGCAACTTATTTCTAACTGATTTTATTTCAAAATGACAAACCGCAACAACACATAATTACCGTAAAAAAAATATTACGCAGAAGGCTATGATTTTTTCTTGTATGTATTTTGAGTAGGAAAAAATTTTCTTCGTGTATATTCATTTCCTTATAAGTTATAAGTATGTAGGTTTATAAAATAAAATTGTTTGAATGTATTACAATTTTATTGCAATTCAGAACATAAAAATGCCAATTCCTACATTTTTCAAATTTCTCTGAAATACCTAAACAGAGTTGGCAGTTTCGTGTTTTATTACATTTTTTGGGTCGGTTTGTTTTGGTCGTTCGCTTTTTCTTTAGAAACTCCAGTACTATAAACGTTTTCAACGTTAAAAAAAGGTATAGCACAAATCACCGAATGACGAAATTTTTTAGTGGAAGAGATAGCAATACATGGGCTTGATCATACCTCTTAAATTGGTTTATCATGGTCGTAGCTACCTGATGAGTAGATCGAACTTTTTGTTTTGAGATTATCAGTACGAAACCAAACTACCACACAGAAAACTCGAGGAAAGGTTTTCATTTTTAGAGTCAATACATTTTGTATTTCAAATTTCTCGGGTTAAAGTACGGGGGGGATTTTGATATTTCTCCTTTTTTTTTTTGGTAGATATATTATAAATGACTGGCCTGTTCATTTTTCTGATTAACAAGACGAAAATGTTGTGAATGCCATTATTATTAATATATTCTGTGTATAAAAAACCGAAAGAATCTTATTGGAAATAGGATTGTTAAATGATTCTTGGGTGAATTTTTAGAATGTCGCAAATTTGTCTGTAACTTGGCCATTTCTTTCGGGATTATGATACATTTTGACACGTACGATGGAAATGGGATTGTTAAATGATTTTTAGATGAAGTTTTTGAATATGCCCAAATAGCTTGTAACTTGGCTATTTCTTTACCGATTATGATGAAATTCGACAAGTATGATGGCAATGATGATTAATTTTGGTAGGTATGACGCGCGCTGGAAATAATAAAAATAGTTTTGCTTTAAAACGGAGATTTAGAATTATCTGGAAAATGGAGATTTGTTAGTAAAATTAGAATGGAATTCTCCATTTTCCAGATTATTTCAAAATGAAATTCTGGAAAAGGAAGGGGTATATGTCTTTTAGCAAAAAAACGTTTCGCAAATGAAAGTTTGATCAAATTACTTTTAGCAAAAAACACGTTCATTTCTTTGGCAAAAAAGTATGAATGGCAAATTCACCTATGTCAAATATTTGTTTGACAAATTTCTTTTTGGCAAATTATTCTTCAGGAATTATGAGGCATTTTGATCGCGCGATCAAAATGCCTCATAATTCCTGAAGAATAACTTGCCAAAAGGTGATTACCCTAAAATTTGATCAACATTTCCGCATGCCGCGCCTGAATTAATAAAAATATTTTTGCTTCAAAATGAAAATTTAAATTCTGAAAAATAAAGATTTATTCTTCCTTTTCCAGAACTTCATTTTGAAATATTCTGGAAAATGGAGATTTCCATTCTAATTTTTAATAAATCTCTATTCTCCAGATAATTCTAAATCTCCGTTTTCAAGCAAAAATATTTTTATTAATTGCAGCGCACGTCATACCTGCCAAATTCCACCACAATGAGTTCAAAAATAGCCTATAATAGCTAATTGGCTATATTCCGAAAGTCTATCCAAAAATCATTTGAGCATCCGATTGCCGTCGTACCTGTCGAATTTCATCATAATCGATAAAGAAATAGCCAAGTTACAAGCTAATTGGGCATATTCAAAAACTTCATCTAAAAATCATTTAACAATCCCATTTCCACCGTACGTGTCAAAATGTATCATAATTCAGAAAGAAATGGCCAAGTTACAGACTAATGTGCGATATTCCAAAAATGCACCCAAAAATCATTTAACAATCCTATTTCCACCGTACCTGTTAAATTTAATCACAATAGAATAAGAAACAGCTAGGTTATAGGCTAGTTATATTCCAAAATTGTATCCAAAATCATTTAAAAATTCCATTTACATCGTACCTGTTAAATTTATAATAGATTTTTTATCAAACATACATTGGCCATTCAATTTGTTTTGTCAAATGATATTTGCCATATATGCAAATTTGCCAAAGATAGTTTGACGAAACGTAACATTGTCAAATGTCGTTTGCCATTTAAAAGGCTCCCAAAGGAAGATTAAATCTTCATTTTCCAGAATTTAAATTTTTATTTTGAAGCAAAAATATTTTATTAATTCAGGTGCGGCACGCGGAAATTTTGTTCAAATTTTAGAGTACGATCAAAATGCCTCATAATTCCTGAAGAATAATTTGCCAAAAAGAAATTTGTCAAACACATATTTGGCATAGGTGAATTTGCCATTCATACTTCTTTGCCAGAGAAATGTTTGTGTTTGCGAAACGTTTTTTTTGCTAAAAGACGTATACCCCTTCTTCAGATATGACTGGAGGAGTGATTGATATGCTGCTATTGCTAGTTCTATCGATGTAATCAGTACTAGCGGTTAGTCGATACAGATTGAAAAAATGCAGCAAACATGTCCGCTATCTCTTTATCGTTTGAGGTGCCGATATTGTTGAAGGTCATATTGGCAGGATACCCCTCGATTTCACGCTTAGACCTTAAATATTTCCAGAACTGTTTTGGATTAATTCTAATTTTTTCTTGAATGCCAGCCAAATAAGGCTTGTACATAAATTTAAAATAGACATCAAATTCCTCACTGTGTTGTAAAATGGACAGCTTGTCTGTTTCCAAACTTGATTTCATCATTTTAGCGAAGGCCTTACATTTACGATTTTTAGATTTATAATCCGGTCATCGAACCACGGAGGGTGAATACTTGTTGATTTATTGGAAATAGGCACATGGAGTTCAAAGCCTTGCAGTAATATCTGATCAAATTTGTCGACTTTTTCATTCACATCCCTTGCATTTAGAATCTCATCCTAATTCACTGCTACCAAAAAACTTTGTATGAAACTTTGTGTATGTGTGTAGTGTCAAATACAATATCCAAAGATTTATGGTTGAAATCATTTACGACAAATGGATTGTGTGATTCAGTGACTTTAAACGCATCTACTTCATTGGTGAAGACAAGATTTAAAAACTTCCCCAGATTATTAGCAATAGAGTTAATTTGGTTTTAATTATAACCAAGCATTGCATTTCTCGGAGCTATTTCGAATCCCGAATAACGGAACTGATAATTTTCGGGGTTTTGGGCAAATTCACAGAAAAGGAATCTAAACAAACTCGAAAAATTATGTTTTTTTTAACAATTATGATAACGCTCACCGAGTGTGAATGCTTGCTCCCAGATTAAATGTTGATTTTTTTAGATAATTCTCTGGAATTCTTTTTGATTTCGGTGGAATTAGCTGAACGGTTTCTTCTTATTTTCTACTATAACCAACGAAAGTCTTTAAAATCGCCTATGGTTTGTTGCCATATTATAATTTATTCACTAAATTACCGGCATGTCTTGCCACCGGATCGGATTTCAGATCAAAATGTACACTGAAAGCGACAACAAAAACAGACATACATATTTTTATTTTCGGATCAAAATTTTGATCCGCATTTCTTCGTCATTTTATGAAACCTGATTTATAAAACAAATCAAACGTTAAGAAATGCAATGTCGTAATTTTTTTTATTTTCTAATTGTCTTATTTTTTTTAAACGAATGTAGAAATCAGTGAGTGGTACGTAATATGAGATATTGATTTATGAGCTATTTACACGTAGCACACTCATGAAATTCACGCACAACATCCCGCGTGATATAAATTTATAAAGTGTATTTTCACTGATTTATTTTTTGTTTTAAAATTCTTGAGTGTCTGTTTTTCTAACGTCCTATTACGATCAATGGTTTATTTTGGATTACCGAGAAAATAAAGACCGCACAACGTAATCGTGGATTCAATTTAATGAGCGTTTTCTTTCTAAACCTTTATATTATAGGTTTTTCACTTGATTTGCTGTAAACATTAGTTCACAAAATCCTTATCGGCACGGTTCTTACAATAGGATGTCTTAAAACTTATAATGTAGACTAGAAAATCAAACTTATCGTTATCATCAAGCATAATTTGACAATTCTTTATGATAAAACGTAATCTTGTGATTGGCCTGATTCGATTGTGAATTATTGACACAAAGCAGCATTTTTATTTTGATTCATCATCCATGGTTTCTAAAATTAATTTATTGATAGCAAACTATGTATACCTTATGCACATTTTATTTATTTATTTACTTCATAAAATTAAATAAGAAACATATAAGTTTCAGTACAATTTTGACTTAACAACTAATTTAACATTGATAATTTCAATTAAAATAACAATTATTTAATGCTCCTCTCACATCCAACTTAGTATGTATTATTAAAATCGCACAACATAGCGGAATCATTGTAACAGATAGATAATAGATATGGATTGCAACCGGAATTAGCCCGATTAAAATCTATTTCCAAAAGAATGCGAGATCATTAATTCAAACGACCCAACACCAATTAGCGGCTTAAACCGATAGAAAGAGTTCATCTTAAAAAAAGTTGAAACCCAAAATTGCCAAAATTTATTATGTATTTATTTAAAGCTAATTTAAGAATAGCCACCAAACATAAAGTTCACACCATAAATATTAACAAAGAAAACCTAAAACGCTTCTTCTTTTGTAAAATTATGTGGCACACATCAAATAATAACCTAAATTAAAAGTGTGGGAAGTTGAATAAAGCTAAAACTGAAGTTCAAGTTTAAATTTATTAACCAAATCCACAATTGAATATTACGCTTCTACATGCGTTTAAAATCCCATCATACTGGAACAAAAAAACGGTCGTCTTACGTTACTAAACATTAAAACAATTAACAAATCGTTTTTAATTAACTAATTTTATTAACAAAGCTTTACAAATTAAAATTAAGAAACGGTAGATCTTTAAAATTATAAACCATAAACATTTTATTTTTAACTAATATAATTATTTATAACAATACATAAAAAAATATTGACGTGAACCAGTTTTGTGTAATTGATATATGTATGTACTGTAGATACACGTTAAGAAACGTAAATTTCTTTTTACAGTTTTGACAATTTATATTAACATACATTAAGACTTATTACCTCGTTATATATTGCATAACGCAGAATGCAGCTAAATTCGCGCGATTGTATAACAAAACGTTCTCACGTTTAATAATTTTAGCACATACATACATATGTAAATAAATCTTAAATAATTTAAAATAGGTAACTGTCAAATTTATAAGTTGCATTCGAACTCTTACGACAATGTACATATATACAAATATGTGTGTACAAAATAATAAAAGGCCACCAGCGACTGATTTGGTTTTATAGCGGTGGGTGTGGTTGTGGTATTAGATTTGCTCTAAATATCTAAGATAACCACCATTCTCTTTTCGTCTAAATATCGCACGATTAAAATGTGATATTTTATTGAAAGTAATGCAAAATTTAAATCGGCGCTTGAGATTAACCTTTTTTCTAATTAACTAAAAAAAAAAAATACCGAAGGTGGTCGCCGAGAGGCGGTATATAGTAAATACTTTGCAATTAATTTCACATCAATAATGAAGAAATTTCACTTTCTAACACAAATAAATTATTTGTGCAAACATTACAAATATTTATTATAACTTAAACGGTAATGGCGACATGCGAATTAACTATTAAACATTAAAATGTAAACACAATCGCGTCTAACAAAAAAAAAATTAGAACACGAGTAATAAATATTTTATCTAAGATTTCTATATTTATGTACAAAATGATACAAAGCACCGACTAAACAGTAAACAGTTTTTTTTTCTTAGGTGTGTGTGTAGGTATCTCAATTGAATTGTTTAAGCAAGCTGCTGTGCCTATAGTCTGTTTTTATATTATTTATGTTTTGGTCTAGCCAAATTTTGAGTTTTTTTTTATTTCGTTTTATTGTTATGCTAAATAGTTCCGCTTTCGATGTTTTATTCATGATCAAAATTGAAATTAATTGGGATGAGCGTTGATGGTGGTTTTGTTGTGTGTATATGGGTTGATGATTTATGGGTTTATTTTAATGTATCATATTATTTCGTATTGAGGTGCACGTGTAAACTGGATTGTGTAAACTGTGAATGGGCACGACTTGTGACCTACATGATTATGCCCTATGTTCTTCCTCGTGGGTAAAATAAAGTAGTTTGTTCCTAGAATTCCATCCAAAATTTAGTGAACCAACTCATCTCAGTACTCCCAGAAGAATTTCTGTTTTCTATTAGTTTGAGGATGGTCAACAGATAGGCTGTGTTCGACAAATTGTTTACGAATTTTAGCCAAATTATCTACAATTGGTCGGTTAGGTTATTTAACTGTTTTCTATACCCCAAAATAAAATACCATCGACAATTACAACCTTGAATCATTTGAATACCTGATCTCGCTGCAAGCATATCAGTTCGACAGTGGTGTAGCCAGAAATTTGTTATGTGGAGGATGAATGGGAGGAGGAGAAGGAGAAATAATGCAAACGAGTATTATTTGAATTCATTGTATATTGATTCGTCCGTCGTCGTAACACTAAGGACAATTCATCGACGACACCCTCTATTGACATACATATCTGCATCACTGTGAATATTTAATAATGCCAAACCATTTAGTTGAAAGATAGTGTTTCGTAGGCACCTGAGCGTCCGGGAACTCGCCAATTGGAGGGATTATCCAGGTTAAGGGTTCTACTAATACTGTGACAAATATTTTGTGCTAATTTTGTTATTATAGGTAGAATCGTTCAAGATCTACCGTTTTTAAACATTTTAATTCACTTCGCTTAGGCTAATTACGATTTAATCTGGATAAAAGATCTACACATCTTATTATAAATGGTTTTGTTAACAGTGTGGATTAGCACATCATCATATAATGATTTTATTATTTGTGAAACTCAGGGGCCTAACGCCCTTCCCTCGCCGCTGCTTCGGAACAGTTTAAAACATTATTATTTTAATTTTAAAATATTTCCCCAATCTTCATCGAAAAATTCCTCTAAGGGGTCGTCTGCCTACCAAGGAAAGATCTGTAGTCTCCTCCAGGTATCTTAATATACGTGTCAATCAATCTATTCTAAAACGTAGGGCATATAATTTAATATACTATCCGCCTTAATTGCAGATTTTGTAACTGAAATGACAAAGTACAAATTCTTTGATAGGTTCCAGATTATTCGAGATTTATCATAGAGGTCACTATTAAGTGTTCAAACAGAAACTGAAATGTTAGGTCAACACGTTTTGTCATTGTCTTCAAGGAAGCAAGGCCTTTTAAGTAAAATGCCTTTGAACCTAATTATTCAAAGGCGTTTTACTTAGAAAGCCGTGCTTTAGGAGGTAATCTGCTAAACAAAGGACAATCCCTATTCTGCCATAACCCAATTTTGCCATAAAATAACATTCCTATTCCACCCTCCCATACCCCTTTTCGCTTTTTTAAAACTAACGATAAACGAAACCGAAAAAAATGATAGACGGTTTTATTATAATAGTTTCACGACTTATGTATGTAGAAAATATTTCAATTACATATTTTGATAAATTTATGAAATTACAGAAGACAAGTTTTTTTTATTACGAAACCTTGTACACTGCAACCAATAAGTTCTAGTTTGCATCCCTTAGTGGAATAGTCACGTGAAGCGAAGATTTATGTCGTTGACGAACGCTACTTCCTACATATTTGTTGTACCGGCAAAGGCCACTGGCATGCTGTATAAGATAGCAGAAAATTTCCAGCAGAAAAAATGAGATTTTCTACTCACCACCAGGAACAGCACTAAAACAAAAGAGAACTTTTTCTGCTGAAATATTCAGTTTGGTCAAATTTATTTGAAAAATTATGCTTTAAACTCGATCGATTTTCTTAAAATTGCTTATGTGGATGTGTTATGACCCCAGGTATCCAAAAATCAGGATCCCATATTGGTTACAAGGGGGTCCATATGATACAGTGGAAAAACTGACAAATGCAGTTTGGACAATTGATTTTGGCTGCTTGAAGAGCGTTCCGTTAAACAAATTAGGCAATCTTTGCGAACGAGAAATACGAATAACAACAATATTAAAAACAAAAATAAACATTAAAAAAACAACAACCAAAAATGAACAATATTCATAATTTTTCTGCTGCCTAATAAATATTTCAGCAGAAAAAGTTCTCTTGCCCCTGGTGGTGAGTAGAAAAACTCATTTTTTCTGCTGGACATTTTCTGCTATCTTATACAGCATGCCAATGGCCGTGGTGTACGTAGGAATTTATATCTTCTAAAAATTTTGGCATCGCATATAAAAAGTCAATGTTCAGATATTTCGTTTTTCAGCCCGCAGAATCTGCAGCGTTTTTTTTTTTTGGAGGATTGGAAGGTTCTCGCGATATTAACGTCGAGATGACACCACCACCTCCTCCATCATATGATGAAGTGCGGAGCGTGATATCGCAGATGAAAAATTACAAGACACCTGGTGAGGATGGTATCTGCAACGAAATGCTCAAATATGGCGGTGATTATTTGTTATGCCGCATGTTTGAGCTAATATCAACAATTTGGTCTAGAGAAGAAATCCCAGTAGAGTGGAAGACGGCTCTTATATGTCCACTTCATAAAAAGGGAGATCGATTAAACTGCAACAACTATCGCGGTATAGCTTTGCTGAACACAGGCTACAAGGTTTTGGCCAACGTAGTCGCAGTAAAGTTATCAACCTATAGCGAGAGGATCTTGGGTGATTATCAATGTGGTTTTCGTCCAAATAGATCAACGACCGATCAAACTTTTACGCTGAGGATTTTGCTGGAGAAATGCTATGAAAAGGACATCCCTGTACACAGTCTATTTATAGACTTTCAACAGGCGTACGACAGCATTAAGAGGAATACGTTATGGAACGTATTGTCCTACCTGGGCATACCGTCAAAATTGGTTTCAATGTGCCAGCTTTTAATGGATGGCTCAATATGTAAGGTGCTAATAGAAGGGAAAATTTCGGATGCCTTTGAGATAACATCTGGAGTGCGGCAAGGAGACCCAATTGCTCAAACTCTTTTCAACCTATCATTGGAGTATCGTCAGCTCAATATGGCGCAGCGTAGCTGCCTGTATTATAAATCAACCCAGCTATTAGCATATGCTGACGATATTTGCATTCTGGGTCGCAATATCATATCTCTAAAAGAAGTCCTCCACCCATTGGAATTAACAGCCCAACAAATAGGCCTTCAGATCAATGAAGCGAGGACCAAATACATGGTGACCGCGAGAAGGCAGACTCGTGGGGACTTCATTTCAGGAGACACTCAATATGAAAAGGTGAATGAGTTCAAATATTTAGGATCACTGATCACTGAGCATAACTCCGTTTCTGTGGACATTTCATCGAGGATCGCAGCAGGCTACCGAGCATTTTACGCCAATCTAAAAATTTTAGATTTGCGCTAACAGCGCAAAACATCCAGAAAATCGCTGTAACTGAGCGTAAGATGATAACAAGAATTCTCGGTCCCATTAAAGAGGGAGCCACGTATAGAATGCGAATGAATCACGAGATCAGAAATGATCTCGATAAAGTCGACATCATAGGATTCATAAAATCGTCAAGGCTGAGATGGCTTGGGCACGTGCTACGTTCACAAAATCGGACCACTAAACAGGCCTTGGAGTCGGCACCAGCGAAAGTAGGACCTCGTGGGAGGCCACCTACCCGATGGATGGACGACGTTGAGAGGGACCTATACACACTCGGTCACCGTGTCTGGCGTTCTCTTGTGGCGGATCGAATTATTTGGAGGAGCATCGTTGAGGCGGCCAAATCCCTTCATGGGATGTAGCGCCAGCGGAAGGAAGAAGGTCAGATATTTCGTTTTTCAGCCCGCAGAATCTGAAGCGTTTTTTTTTGGAGGATTGGAAGGTTCTTTCCAGATGGTCATTAAAAGGGTGTGTCCCGTTAGATACCAAGTAAGAGTTTGAAAGGTAACTCAAGAGTTTTTTGGTTTGCCTCATTCCAACAACGAACTCCCAAAATTTGTTCCTGCATTTTTGTTTCCAATCCCTTACGCATTTGAATTAAGAGGGTTCAACTTTAGGTTCAACATAACCGATTTTTTGTGGCCGCCGCATTCTGGTAATTTGACGCCACTGGATTACTTTTCTTGGCGATTTTTGAAATCAAAAGTTTATGATAATAATCCTCAACAATCCAGGTATATTCAGGAGGTTCCGGGCGAATTATACAAAACAATTATTGAAAATTTAGAGGAACGTATTATGTCTTGCTATCGAAACCATGATTCATCTGGCGAGATATTGCATTTCACATATAATTGAACAGGACTAAATTTAAAAAAAAAATACAAAACATCCGTTTTATTTACAAAAAAAGCCCTTATTTCGACACCCTTTATATATCTCGGTTCTCAGTATTACTTTATAAGAAAAAAAATGCTAAAGTCTCTGCTTGCAGGATTGATAGGTTTTATCCACTGGTATGTGGAGTTCGATAGAGGCTAAATTATCCCTAGGCACCCACATTCGTTTTGACCCCTCGGTATACCTTATGAGGCCTGAGGGGATGACGGGGATATGGTGATTCCTGCTAGATCTCCTACGGTACCTTAACCGTGAAGTTACTTCGATGGAGTAACAAAGTTTTATAAATCACAGATATTTAACTTTCGTTACTATTAGCTATCGGTTTCCTCCATTCAGTGTTAGCGGTGGAAGGACAAATTTTCTTCGGTTTGTGAATAGAGTGCAAATAATTTTGTTTGAATTGACATTAACCTTCAACTACTCGCCGGATTAAAAAATTCTCATTTATCGAATATTACTTATGTTGACGATCTGGCCTTGGTGGTTAAGGGAAAATTCGAGGGTACAAAAATAGAACGCGTGCAGAATGTCTTGAATTACTTTTTGTTCTTGAATTACTTCGAATTTGTTATTACCTTGGAGTGTACCTTCCATTTCTGATGCCAGTTTATGCAGAGCCATTTCTGGTGATTTTCCAGTTCGATAAGCATGTTGCCTATGTGATCTAAGGAGTATATTTGGACGTAAATATAAATAACGTAAGGCTAAGACATCTTTAAGACCTCTTATTATCAAGACATTTTTCATCCATTTTTTGGATTACAAAACACTCGAACGTTCCTCGAGCATATTGGAACGTATTATAAAGTAAAGTTAGCTCTGAACACCAGGTTGTTTTGTTTAGTCATTTGTCCTCTTGGTCCTACTAAAGAGTTTACAGACCTCTCTTGTTTTGATTTTCAGAGCGGCAATTCAACTCAAAACTTCCAAATGGCACAGTAGAATTTTAATAACTAGAAAATTGCTCCATTTCGTTTGAAGTGGTTATTATTTGAACTAGAAAATGTTAAAGTAGTTAAAAATGGCAACTACAAAACATTTTTGAAACAAAACTGTGATTATTTATGTAATGCGTTACTTTTAGTAATTAAAAAAATGTGTTAGCAGCAATAATTTTTTAACAGTGGGAAATTGTTTTTGTGTTTGTTAATTGCATAATTAAATCAAAATGTTTATAATACATATAAAATAAATTGTTTGTATTCGTTTTTTTTTTAATTTTTGTCATCATTTGTTTTTGAATTAAATTTGCCTTTTTCAGAATTTTTTGAAATTAAAATTAGATGTGAACTGCCATTTTATAATATGTATTGTGGCGATTTCGGTCATAATACAACAAGTGCAGCGATATTCCAGATGGTTGCGCGTAGGGTAAACAGAAAGGTCGATGGTTCGATGCTCGTCGAAGCCAATGTTTTTATATTATATTGTGGACATCGAAATATGTTTATACACCAACCACCAATGCACAAATTCACAATGATTTATAGTGATTGAAGAATAAAATGAACATCGATACATACATATGTACATACCACACCGCCCATCGACAATGATGATGATTATGGCACGCGATAAACGATATTTCCAGATGATTATGGGTCATAAACAGAATAACCAAGAATGAAGACGATTTATGACATGCAATAAAGGAAATTTCGTGAGCAGTATTAAACTGGTATATACATAAGCACGACCTATGGCAAGCAGAGATTAGTTTTTGGTTTACTTTAAATCGTTAAATAAGGAAATAAATCTGTTGTAATAGCTCCCACCAGTGCAACCGGACAGATTTAAATAATGAAGTCAAAGAAAATATCAAAGTGTATAAAGGTACAGTGAAATAAAGTTAAGTCAAGTGACATAAAGATACACAGTGTTTTTAATTGCAAAAATAGGAGTGTTCATAACCAATTTGAACAATCAATTTATTTTAATTGTAGCTTTTACCAATTCTTAATTTTATCCATTTCCTATACGAACTACATATAACAAAAAATTGCATTGACTTTGTTCGCGCTGTTTTAAAACTAACTGGCTACGTAAAAAAATGTGCGACGGGCACGCGCAACAGAAGTGAAATAGCAACGGTAGTACAGCGTCTCGGAATTAGAAAAATCATTTTAGAACCCTATTTTTTATGTAAAAGTCGAAATTTATCATAATCGGCTTAGAAATAGCCAAATTCCATCGTCATATTCCAGAACTTCACCTAAAAATCATTTTAGAATCAAAACTTTTCAAAGTATATGCCGGGTTTCGGCACAACCTACACTACCTTCCATAAGTTGGACACCACTTCGCCTTAATACGAAAACTAAGCGGTAACATAAATAATTTCAATAAGTTGTCTTTCAACTTTTCTTTGGGTTTGGTTGTTGGAAAAATGTGCACCCGATCTATTATGAGGGTCTGAAACTTATTTTGGACAGAGTGCAAGTCGATACGTAAAGAGCCTAAATGTTGATTTTGGGTTTTATTTAATTTTGAATATGCCATGAAAGTGTGAAGTCATCTAAGTTTAGTTGCGAAACGGTGTAAAATGTGACGTGACGCGGCGTTGAAATTTTACGCTCAACGCTGCTGAAGGAGTTTCACTTCAAAAATGTTCAAACAGGTTTATTTTGTTTAACCAAACGATGGGATTTTTGTCAGAGATGTGTAGGTCCACCTCAAAACCAAACATCTCACCTATGATTATCAAGTTTAAGTGGCAGATCAGTTAGAAATTTAAATATTAATTTTTTAAATATTTACAGGGATACAGGGTTATGCAAAATAATCGGCGCAGTCAAATAGTTCGAAGAGGTTTTACAAACAAAAGTTGTATGCTTTAAATATTTATTAAATGCCGATATTGTTTTGAACTTGGGAATAAGCCTGAAAGGCCCCGTCACCTCCTATTTTTTTATTACGGAACCGTAAAGCTCAGACATTTTCAGACAAATTTTTTTTCCTTTCGACTTACACTTTCTGATTAAAATTATTTAATTTTTTTACATTTAAAATGTATCATAAGTATTAGGGTAACTTTGAATTCCGAATTGTCAAACTATTTCACGTGTATGTATGTTTTCTGTTAAAATTGCAAGGAGGATGTGTAAAGAGCGAACGTCACCGCTTGTATAAAAATTTTTGTTCGTTTTGGTTTGACTTTTTGACTTGCAACTTCGAGACATTTGACTAAAGGCTGAAAAATGTTGAGCTTATGAAAAATTTACCCATTTTGAACACTCACTTGTTGATTGAGAGTCAATACTATTTAGAAATAACATTACCGTAAAGAGGTTTATTAAACAATTCAAAAGGCGATTAGTCGGGATCAGGTATTGTTAGACTGGGGTACTCACAAGTGGTTTATTATGTGTTATCGTATGTTTTTGATTGATGATTTAACGCGACGCATAAGTTAAAAGCATAATCAGAAAATTCTTCTCGAATCTCGCTGGGTTTGCTTAACGGATTCAACTATGCGGCTTATACTGTTTCAGTGTAGTTTACTGGGGATTATCTCTATTTTGTAAAGGGAATCCTCAGGAATATTTTAAGGATAATGCCCAATTGGAAAAGTGTTATACAACAAAGGAGAGGATGTATCTTTTTGTACAGTGAAAATAAAATTTGCAAAGTTTACGTTTTACTTATGTTTACAATCGATTTATTTATTATGTATATTAGGCTGAAAGATCGAAAATACTCACCGAGCGAAGAAACAGACTACAACGTGTTCTTCTTTTCTATCAAAATTAAATTTTCCCTATTCCAAAATATACTCACGTTCATAATTTAACTTAACTAGTGACTGATAAAAGAAATTAATTTCTATTAAAGATTACAGTTGCCGTCCCCATTAGCTATGTTCGTTCCAAATAACAAAATATTAACTTAAGCTTAAACCGGATTTCTATATTTTCGTTTATTAGTATTACGTCTCTTTCGGTTTGGTATTATAGATCTTTTCTAATGGGTAAAATTCCCCACTTTTTCCTGGGCATTAAGTATGTCCCTTTACAAGCAGACGGGACCATATCCAAAAGGGGTTTTATCATAGCATCAATTGGGTGATGATTAGCAGTAGACGGTTTAGATATTAGAGGTAATATCGAAAGTACTCTAGGAATGATATGGTCTAGTAAAATGAGTTTAACAAAAGTCTATCACGATAGAAAAGATAAAACAGTCAAATGTAAGTAAGAATGGGAAGGTGAAGAGTACAAGTAAAGGAGGGGTAGTAGTTGAATGTATAAGGCCGGAAGAGGTGCAGAAACTAAAAGAGATGGCGGAGGTATCGATGGAAAAGAATTTCGTGTTAGAGATACCGAGAGCTAAAAATCCTATGGTGAAGTTGCAGCAAATCAAGGAGGATGCTGATGTGAACCAAGCAGAGCTGGTGGAGGCCATAGTGACACAAAATAGGCTGGATAGGGAGAAGGGTGGTTTTTGCTTAAGGGTAGTGAAAGTGAGTGGTATACTGAAAGTGGAGCTGTGCTCAGGTAAAGGACTATGTGTTTGTGAGAAGGTGCTATAATTGTTTGAGCCTAAGGCATTTGGCTAGAGATTGTCCCATGAAAGGGAAGCAAAATTGCATGAAATGTATTTATCGGTGTTGGAAAATGCCTATAATGAGTAATGACATTTGTGTCGCGGAAACATGACTGACTGGTTCGCACAATTCTGCAAAGTATTTCCCCCCGGACTACTAAGCCTGCAGACACGGTCGTTATTCGGAGAGTGAATTTCTGGCGAAAGGTGGCGGATTTCTGATAGCGGTCTCGAAGGATATATGTGCCGTTATTAGTGTTCTGGAGAGTAACGGGCTGGAGATTTTAGCTGTTAAACTTGCTTTCAAGAGTAAACTGGTGTTGATAGTAAATGTTTATATTCCATGTGGGACCTTAGCTTATATGTACGGAGAGTTGTCTACGTGTTTCTCAAACCAATTTGCAGTTTTAGCTGCTGAATTCGATTCTATGATGATTTTGGGTGATTTTAACCTGCCGAAAATAAAATGGCTTACTGTTGATGATGATCTTCTGCCATTAAATGGTGATTTAATCTCAGGCCTCGTGATGCATTCTATCTGTTCTCTTGGACTTAAACAGATTAACAACATTGAGAACCAGAGCAGCAATATCCTTGATCTACTGTTCATATCAGTGGAATTACATTGCACAATCATTGCTTGAGATGATCTAGGCAGTTCTTCTAGTATTTTTCATGCACCACTTCATGCATCCAATTAACTTTTGAGAATTGGGTTAATGTTAACCCTTTCAAACGCCATTTAAAATTGACTTTCGTCCAAAAATAAAATACATAGCACAATTATGCACTGCTATGATATGGGATTGCTCATAAAACTGTAGTATGAACATAAATACATAAGAGAACGATCGCACAAGAGAAATGAGACAAAAATTAAAAATTACGGTTGGTCGAAGCGACGAAAATTGATGTACAATATATTGTACAAGGCGTTTGAGAGGGTTAACGTTAATTTTAATTCTAGTGAGTCGTTCAACATAAAAAAGGAGACTATCATGCTTTAAATGAGTTTCTGAACAATATTAATTGGGATCAATATAAAACTAGTAGTTTGAACGAAATAACGAACTCGACAATTGAACAACTTATTCCTCGGTCGCCTGTAGTTTTGTCAGCACGTGAGCCATGGTTTAATCGTTGCCTGTCAGCCTTAAAAAATCAGAAATCTAAAGCTCATATAAGGTATAAAATGAATCCATCCGTCGAAAATTATGAAATATTTAGTGCTTTTAGAGCTCAATTTAAACTTTTAAATCGTTTCTAGTATAATTCATATATTGTTGAGATTGAATCGAATATTAGAATCAATTCTAAATGTTTCTGAACCTATGTTGATTTGAAGCAGGCGGGTATTCCCTCGGAAATGTCTTTCAATTCTGTGACTGTTAGTGATCCACATAGAATTTCTAACATGTTTGAAGCATTTTATGAAAATGTATATGTCCCATCTTCAAATGATGATTTCAACTTTGATTTTAGTAATAATTCTAACATTCAAATTCAGTTTGCCACCGATGACGTTCTGCAGTCATTATTAAATGTTAATGTGAGTATAGTAATTGAGTAGTGGCCCGGATAAAATTCATCCTATTATGTTAAAAGAGTGTGTTTATGGTTTGGTTCAATCGCTGACGAACCTCTTCAATTTGAGTTTGGCGAATGGCGCGTATGGAATGTCATTAACGTGTATGTCTTCACATATGTAGGTATGTAAAACATGATTTATTTGCGTACAACAATGTATTTGCGTTGTTTATTGATGGGTAATCAATAAATAATTGTATAGTTACTCGATTACGACATACTTATTCTATTTTTATTAAGTACGGCAATAACAATTAACATATAAAAGCTGATGTTAATGAACTTACTTAATTGAACTATTTGTTGCTGTATCCAATACTTGGTATTGATAGTGCAAGCAAATAATTAACACAATCCAAGTTGTAAAGTGCAATAAAATTATAAAATTTTGCTCATTAACTTTATAATTTAATAATTAGCACATCTTTTATAGTAATATAATTATTACCGCCAACTTCCAATATCACATTCAACATAATTGAAACAATAAATTTAAGACGCTGTATCCTTCGAAATTGAACAAAAGAACAATGTCGAAGTTTTAACTACTTTGTTACGCATAATTCACAATTTCGGCAAATGTGTATGCATTTAGCCGTGAAAAAGTATGTCAAATCGTAGTAACCATATGTTCCTATGTCCGCATGCTCTCACACAATAACACAATTGACCTGAAACACCTTTACAAAAGTGAAAGCACAACACTATTATTGTTTATTGCCTTAGAATATTTCGCGTTAAATTTAACATTTAACCACACCGTCTAACTTATACACGAATCAATTAAATTTCTTTATTACCTCGTAAAAATTTTCAATTAGTTTTTTGTAATTTGCAAAATTATTATCTTCTTTAATTAGAAAAAAAAACAAAAATAATTAAATTGCAAACACAAAAATTAGTGTTATTTTTCTATTTCTGAATCTAGCGGATATTCTCGTAAGTACTACATAACTATACATAAGTTTTTAGACAATTAACGATCATTGTTGGATTCCCAACAAAAAAAATAATTATTTCAAATGAAAGTTTATAGCCGTACAAAATTGATGAATTTCCATTTCGACTAAGAAATATCATGTCATAGTGTTCGCGGTTGTGTAAGACTTAATCTGATACAGTAAAGGTGAATGAAATAATTAATTAGCATTTTACTTAACAGATTATTACATTATTGATTTAAAAATACTTTTAAGTTTTAACCCTAAAACCTATACTATAACCTAAAAATATAAGGAAATTAACCTCGGAAATATATACGCCATTTAATCTATACCTAGAGTCCAGTAAAATTCCACTGTTAATCTCTTTTTGCGTATTAAATTTAAGATTATTAATGTTCAAAATCCATATACATAAAAATTGCCCTTACTTGTTATTGGGCCATGCCCAAAATTTGCAAAAGTTGGCTACAACCTTTCTCTTGACATAACAAAAAATAAGAAAAAAGTGAAAAAATGATAAAAACTTATGATAAAAATACCGGAAGAAAACCTTCCTCTTAGAAATCATCATTAAAATTAACGATATGTTGAAGTTTTTTAATCAACAGATTTATATACGTATTGAAATGTTTCAAAAATTTTAATTTTATAGAAAATTAATATTTTATACGCAGGTATTAATTAGGTTGGGTTTTAAATAAAAATACATAAAAGATTTTGGTTTGTTCACTTTTATTTTTAAAATTTCAATTTCGCTCTTTCTAAGCCGAATTTTCTGCACTCGCACCTATCTATCTTGGGTTACAAACATTGCTTTACCATTAAAAAGAGGCCAGTTGAGGGTCTTGATGAAACTTGTCGAAGATGATGATGCTTATATTTACTTTCTGTATAATTGTCCGACCTTTGATAAAATCAGGTTCTCAATGTTTAACTCTAGAGTTTCGCACCATTCGTCTTTGGTGTTATTAAGTGTAGAATATCAATGAGTTACACGCAATTATAACACATAATAATAAAAATTTTGGTCAATAGAGGAAATTAAAATAAACGCGAAGAGCTTGCTTGAATATATAATACATTAGGTAGAAGTGTGCGCAAATCTATTTGTTAATAATTTACGACACCCAAAGTTTAGGTTTTACGCTTCGTGTTTTTTGGGTCGGTATACATTTTGCCAATCAAAACAAAGAAAACTTGAAAAGCTAATTTTTGCCCTAATTTGAAACTCTAAAAGTTATCCAGACTGGTCCATTATTCACAACTAAATGCAACAAAATAGTTTTTAGAAATGAACACAAATCAATGCAAACCACTATTCCTGTCACGAGCTATCACATATATGTCACATGTCGCATGTTCAAGATTTTTCTAATATCGCAGTTTTTTTCGGTATTGGTTTTGCGTGATTTCGTTTCCCGGAATAAGCATCACACCAACCCCTAATAGTGATTGGAAATTTTTGTTTCAAGATTTTGAATTATCAAAATTTTATTTTTGGCATTTCAACATTTACTATACGAATGCGTACCTCGGTGATCAGTGAAATTTATCTTCCTAACCCTAACTATTAAAACTGGTTATTTATGAAGCTTAGATAATTTCGGTTCTACAATTTCAGGAAGTTGGTCATCAAAAGTCTCCAAACTCTTATTAAAATTCTAATACATATAAAATTATTTTAAAATGTAATCATAACCAAAATATATGAAATTTGCAAGAGGATTTCTTGAGTCATTTATATTGGCATCGAAATAAGCTTATAATTAAAAATTTGGTACATAAGTTCTAGCATTATTTATAAAGAATCTTGGTCAACATTGGTCTAAATTGGCTGATACAGGAGACAGCAGCGGAATTAGTAGAAGCTGGCTTAGAAAATTATTCCTGAGGTGATTGATTACAGCAAAGATAATCCATATTAAAGATGATTCATTCAGTACAAAAATATGAGGCAAAAATTGGGTCCCCCCGATGCAATATATAGGGTTCCTTTGATATATACGTAAATATTTTGCATACAAATTACATGTAAATAGTTTAACTTTAATGTGCCGGTTTCTATTCTACTACAACTTATGCAAAGGTACCCTATATAAAGAAATGGGAGCGTTTCGTAGTCTTTTGAATTTTTTGTACTGAATGATTCATCTTTAATATAGTATGATCTTTGATTACAGTCATCTCAGTTTGAGAATCTTTGAAAGCTGGTGATTAAAATATTTTAGATAAAATGCGATGATTAAGATTTATCTGGCCTATAGTTGGCCATGCAAGGTTGCCAAACCATTAACTAAGAAAACTTGGATTGAAATATTGCATATTTCTTCCTGGCTATTCGTTCTATAGCTTTCCATTCCCTTGTGAAATGATAATTTTTTGGTTGACACTTTTGGGAAATTCGGTTGTAAATCAGTCTTAATATGCCATTATTAAAACTTAACCTGAATTTGAACCAAAGTTTCAGGAAATAGGTAAGGTTTGAAATTGGAATGATAAACAAATATCAACAGAAATATTCCAGAAGTGCCAGATTTGAAAATTTATCCAAAAAATGTTCTTCTCGGCTTGGAATTACTAGGATATATGGAAAATAAAATTTGTGATTATGTGAATGTCTATAAAAAATATCAATGCCCTTGCTTTGATTCCATTCTAGTTACATTTAAATTTTCACCAAACTAACAATTTTCCATTGAGCAAGAGTGGCACCCTATACCTATAATTAATTAAAGCATAAAGCGACTTATTTTCATAATTTGAGGGATTGGCTACATAATCTCGGTTTTCAAAATCTCGATATTAAAATCTCGGTTTTCAAAATCTCGGTTTTCAAAATCTCGATTTTCAAAATCTCGGTTCTCAAAAGCTCAGTTTTGAAAAATAAATTTTTATTAATTCGGACCGCGCGAATTAATAAAAATTTATTTTTCAAAACCGAGCTTTTGAGATCCGGTTTGCGATTATGTATCTCTCGTGTTGCGAGTGAATGAGTGTATGTGTAAGTTTATGTGTAAGTGTATGTGTGTGTGTGTGTCCTTCTCGGAACACCTTCGAATTTACAGCTCCTTGCTGAGGCTGAGTGTTGGCTGATTGGAGTCGATCAAATGATATTTATGTGATTTTGTGTATTTATAGGTTACATGATGCTCCAGTAAACGTATTTTTGCACGAGATTTCAAGTTTTATTGGCAACATTAAGTCTAAAAATCTCTTTATTGTGGGTGACATTAACATTGACATACTAGATTTTTCTTCGCACTGTGATGATTATATGTTTCTTATGTCGTCTTTTGGACTTGAATCATTGGTTAATGTGCCTACTCGAGTGACAACATCATCATCCACTTGCATTGATCACTTCTTGGCTCGTCTTCGATCAAATGATGTTTCATGCCTCAAGCCATCTGCATTCGATCTTAAGATTTCTGACCATCACTTCATTGAAATATTATTCAAATCTGATACAGTTTTGACACCACGTACTGATTTTTATTGTGGTAAAAAAAAAGTCAATATGGTACTGTTAAATGAACTGGTCGAGCAGGCAGACTGGACGTCTGTTCTGAATCTTGTTGACCCGTCTCTAGCCCTTGATACATTTTTTAGCATTATTACGAATATTATGAAGCAGTGTTATTTTTATTCTCGGGTCAAAAACATCAGGCTTTTACAGCCTTGGATTTCCCATAATCTTGCCGGTCGAATTAAAAAGAGGAACCAATTTCGCAAGAAATTAAAAACATCCAAACGATATGCATTTATTCGAAATGTATGATTGTATTTGCAAACAAATCAACGTCGATGTTAGGAGGGAGAAAGAACTGTATTACATGAATCGGTTTTCAATTAATGGTGGTGTCGTTAAAAAAAATTGGAGCCTTATTAATGAAATTTTAACAAAAAAGGCTAAAGCATCTTCCATTAGAAATATTTTATCCGATAGCGGCACTCTGCTTACTAATGATACAGACATTTCCAATGAATTCAACTGTTATTTTACTAGCATTGCTGACAAGTTAAGATCAAAAATTTTTTCGAATATCACAGCATCCCATCACGACCTTCCGTATGATTACTGTTCGAAAACTTTCTTTATGACTCCGGTTTCTAATAGTGAAATTCTTGATATTATTGGTTCGTTGGAGCCGAAAGAGTCTGTCGATAATGAGGGTATTAGTAGTAACATCTTGAAAGCTATTTCTAAGTTTATTAGCCCTGTTCTGGTCCATATATTCAATCTTTCTTTTGAACAGGGAGTAGTACCCAAGAGATTGAAATATGCTACTATTCTTCCTATTTTTAAAAGTGGTGATCATAGTGATAAGGGTAACTATAGACCCATTGCTCTCCAACCAGCCATTCTCAAAGTTCTTGAAAAAGAAGTAAAAAACAGAGTTACCATATTCCTTGATCTATGTAATACACTAAGCGTTTATCAACATGGGTTTCGCCAACACGGAAAAAAATAAACTGGTCCTCAGCTAAGAAAATGGACTTTTAATTCAAGAAAATGTACTTTTTCTTGATTTAAAAGCTAATTTTCTTATTTCTATCGAGTTTTTCTTCATGTAAGAATTGCGTTTCTTGAAATGAAGAAAAAATCGATAGAAATAAGAAAATTAGCTTTTAAATCAAGAAAAAGTACATTTTCTTGAATTAAAAGTTCGTTTTCTTAGCTGAGGACCAGTTTATTTTTTTCCGTGAAGGTATGAGTACTGAATCGGCTTTATTGGACTTTTTAAATAATATTCATAATGGTCTAAACAATAGTAAGATCTGTGCTGGTTTGTTTATTGATGCTTCTAAGGCATTTGATATGGTGGATCATGAACTTTTATTGTCAATTCTGCATGATTGGGTTTAGAGGTATTTCTAACAAGTGGTTTGCCTCCTACCTAGATGATAGGGTTGTAAGGGTCAGAGTCAATGACACTTTTATTGATCTTAGAGCTGTGAATGTTGGTGTACCGCAAGGATCAGTGCTTGGTCCTTTGCTGTTTCTAATTTATACGAACTCTATTTCTAAACTTAATTTGAATGGTCACAGTACTGGATATGCTGATGATTTAGCTTTAGCTTATTCTGCGGGAACTGCCAGTGATGTGATTTCTATGGCTAATTCCGACCTAAAGGTATTGCATAAATGGTTTGATAAGCATTTCCTGATACTAAGTGATAAAACTAAGTTTATGTGGTTTAAAATTTCTGGTATTACAGCCGCGCCTATTCGTTCCCAAGTAATATATCATAGTGCTTCTAAATGTACTTCTGGTAGTTGTCATGTGGATTGTTTGAATATCGAGCTTGTCAATTCTTTTAAGTATCTAGGAATTCATTTGGACACTAACCTTAATTGGAAAACTCATGTATCAAAGCTAAAAAGTTACATGGCATCTGACTCACGTACTTTTTATCTCCTCCGTAATTTATGCCCCGTTTCTGTTTTAATAATTACGTTTCATGCTTTGGAAATGGCTAAATTGGAATATGGTCTGTCTTGCTGGGGTAGCTGTTATCCAACTACTTTAAAACCATTGTACATACAACAGAAAATGATTTTGCGAACAATTTTGAGGAAAAGTAGCTTGGAATCATCTTGGCCTTTATTCAAAACGACCAATATTCTACCTTTACAACATTTGTATATTTATAAGGTTTTAAGAGTATTTTTTATGCGTAGTAGTCAGCAGGTAATAAGAAGTGATGCTTGATACAACTTTCGCGCTAATCATCGTCTTCTTTATATTGTTCCCAAATTCAATAATGAGCACTTCCGCCGCTATATTGTTGTTTCTGCTCCGACGTTTTTTAATGCATTACCCGAACACATTAGACGTCATGTTTATTCTAAACAATTTTTACCTAACGTTAGAATTTGGCTACTCGATACATCAGACGTCTCTCATTTATTTTGCGTCATTATTTGATTTTTTTTTTCTTTATTATGTTAATTCAATTATTCTTCAGAGCTACGATTTAAATTAACCTGTAAGAACATTCTTTTTTTTCTGTTAGATAACTGATTGGTATTTGGCGTTAGATTGTATGTTTTTATTTTATTTTTATTTTTTGTTTTTTGCTTTAAATGTTGTTAAAAGAAGCAATGCCTGCTACTGGATTATTATCCACAAGGCATCTATTGTATTATTAAATGTTGTTAAACTTGTAATAATTAAATAAATAATAATAATAACGTTTTGAGGCGTTCCCATCGTTTATGCGCCAGCTTTTCATTATTCATGGAAAAATTGAGCATGGGATCGTCCCGCTACTTGTTTGTATTATTAGTTCAAAAAGTCAAGTGTGGAATATAAATTTAAATACTTTAACCCTCTAATGCATATACCCACCTAAAGGCGGACTTTACGTAATCTTGAACTGTGTAACTTTACGTTATCATGAATATTTTTTTCTTTAGTTTTTACATGCGTTATTCTCTTTTCAAGTACTCTCGTCACAACGGTTTGGTTTTTGTTGTTGTAATATGCACATTTGTTCAACAAATACGAGTTGAAGTCAAAGTTTTGATAGAAAGTGATTAAAAATTCATGCATTAGAGGGTTAAGAGTAATTGCGGATTTTTAAAAGGCGAAAGAATATTTTTCCGGAGGCAGTAAACAAAGGATGTTTGTTTGGGCAAATTATCTGGCGTAGAGTACAGGCCCAAGGGTTGCGGTAAAATATGGAACAGACGAACATTTTAGCATTCAGATTCGCATGATTAAAAGTCTAGCTTTTGTGCCTGGTGCAGAAAGTATTTCTTACTATAAATCATTCAGAAAATCTTTCGATCCTGATGGACGCAAAATTGGAAAATGGTTCGAAAACGATTATTTGACAGGGGTTAAAAAAATGTAAAATTCCATCAAAACCTCAGTACTCCCCAAATTTTTGGTCAGCCGCCGATATCTCTGATGGAGTTTTCCCGACGACCCAAAACAGTGTTGAGGCTTGGCATCGGATATATAAGGCGTAGTTGGCAGAGCACATATTGGAGTATACCAACTAATTGATGAATTAGGGCAAGAATTAATCATCTCTAAGGCGCGAATTTAAAAAAATCAAAGCTGGAGTATCACCGCAAATAAAGAAGAAATTGCAGGAAAAAATAAGAAAATTTGCAATATTTACCAGAACAGAAATAGTGTTGATAAAACCACTTTTTTAAAAAATATTGTACTGCTATAAATAAATTTCATAATCGTTTGGTTTTGACTTAGATATTCTAATTACTTTGAACTTAACTTATTATAATTATTTTGAAGTAATCCAACAAAAAACATTTTTATTTATTACCACCAAACTTATTGTTACTAAAAATATTAAAAACCGTTATTAGCAAAATATTTAGACATACAATAGAAAAAATAAAAAACCAAAATTTTAAAAAAATAGGATTTTTTTCAGCAAAACCAAGATTTTGTAAACCGAGATTTTTAAAACCGATATTTCGAGACGCTCCCTAGTTTGAGATGTTTTTAGTACTACAAATAATCTAATCATCTTATTTACGATCATATTTGAGAATTTTTCTAAAAAGATGGAAAATTAGCACAAATGATTTTGAAAAATCTTAGTAAATTGGCGTAAATTTTCACTCCTTAGCAATTTTAAATTTAATTTCGAGATTAGACCATTTTTTATAAAATTAATTGTAGCGTCAAGCCAATGCAACAATGTACGCACTAGAGACCAAGGAAAGGCGCCACAAATGAATCAAAGAGCTTTATAACATCAATGTTCTGTCTTATGTTTTTTCTTTTCCACTGAACTCATTTACACAATTATACTTTTGTAACATAAATAGTTTTACATGATATATTCATGTACCAAAAATACTGAATAGGTAGATCTAGTTTACCAAAATCAAATGTGTCGCCATTGCATGTATTTCATATATGATGTTGTAGCCCATCAACTGCTGTCTTTGTTAGGCGTCAGCGAATATTTGATCAACATTAGGGCCAAGCTAATGTACTGTCTTGATATAGAAAACACATAGCATTCAGCGCATTCTTTCCAGGTTAACAAACAATATACATTTCAACCAATATAAGTTGAGGATCCCATATTGCCGGAAATTACATGTCTGAATTCGCTTATCCGATAAAATATTGCGACCGCATTTTGTATCGTATGCATTTATGCATTGTTCTTTAGTCTAAAGTAATGTTAATCCAAAAATTCGCGTTTATAAAATCCACCTTATAATGCATTAAAATATTAAAATTTAGATTGAATTGCATTTAAATTAAATATTTGTTTACACAAATTTGCAAATGTTTAATTTTAAAAAGCATTAAAATGTCGAATTTTACCTGCAGATTTTTAGGGCGAGAATATACTAAGATCGTAAATTAGCGTCAAATTTCTGTGCTCCAGTTTCCTTTGAAATTAGGTCTAATATTCTTAGGCAGAATTTCTTATTTTTCATTTAGTTATCGTTCTTGTTACTCGGACCATATTTCTAACACCTTCCGTGCAGACATTGTGTTTCCTACACCATTTGGTACCAGAATTTTAAATATTTGGGATTTAGATGCCTTTGACTTTATCGTTGTACATAGTTCTATCTTGGTGTAAGCGCCAACTGTTAGTTATGAGAAAATTAGAAGATCTAATCATTATTAGCTGCATTTCTTGACGCATAGTGATCCAGATCAAATCAATGTTTACATTGAAAGCAACAACTTGGTTGATCCCCAAGTTTATCCAAGTTGTTGTTTTTATTGCTAGTCGTTTCATGAAACATGATCTAATCCGGATCAGTTCAAAGGTCAAGAAATAAGGTTAATGTCACATTTAAACTACGATATTTTGATCCAAATCGATTAAAGTTGTTATGCTTTACATTTGCGCTTTTGTTTTCCTTCCTACGATTACCAGTTTTCTCGGAAAACGTCAAAATTTGCCGGAAACGTGATTTTGGACTTACACCAAGATAGAACTATACGGCGACGTTATATAGGCATTTATGTATTATATCGATACCCTAGCCTAGAGCACACAAGTGCTATATCCATATTTTGAATATCTACAAGAATATCTCTAAATTCGATAATATTTGGAATTTTCATTCAATCCCGTGGAAATAGTGCTATAAATGATTTTTTTTTCGCTGGCGCTACATCCCATAGAGGAATTTGGCCGCTTAATTGTGAAGTTTCGTAATCATTTTTGCAACGCATAATGAGTGATTAATTCATTGATCCTTACATTAACCAGCCGTGACTTTTTCATCACCCGCCGGGGATCGAACCCGGGATCTCCGGAGCTTAAAGCAAGCATGCTAACAACTATGCCACCGGGATGGCTATAAATGATTATAGTACAAAATAACAGAACCATAAATGATAAAGAATGCCTTTCTGAAAGCCGAAATTTGTATTTACCACAAATTGTAAAAAATGGACAAACACTCGTCCTCGTGTGCTCTAAGGTATCGATATTGATGAAATCGATGAACTGCTTCTCTCAGAAAGCTCCTGATTCATTGGAATTTAAAACTGGCCATCCCACACAATATCCCAGCGGTTCGTGCTTCTGGAATTTGACTTAAATTTAAAAATATTTAAACCAATGGTAGGAGCAGCTGTACAATTAACAAATAAACATAAATAAGTGAAAATGATATCATTACATAAAAAAAGGAGTTGCATGATGGAAGACATACTAGGATTTATTTAGAAAATATTGGTCCCAATGATTGGAAACGTGAAGCAGATCAAAGCTATTATCTTTAATTGCCTAACAATAGGCGGGCGGCGCGGTAGATTTAACTCCTTTTGTTTACTTTCAGACGCTATAGGTATGGAATTGGATTGGTGGACTTGACAACTTTAGGTACCATCTTACAGAATTTCATTGGCTTCTGGCCAAATTTCTAAAGCAACTAACTTAATCGATTGAATCTCTCACGATATAATTTAACGGTTGAACAGTTCAAAATTATAAAATTCATTCACAATATACACAAATAGGTGATCTTAAATCATGCAAATTCATTCACAAATAGGTGATCTTAAATCATGCAAATTAAGCCACATCGTTTCATCTAAATTCACTAACTATCCTACCTTAATCGAGGTCATTAAATTAATTTATATTAAATTGAAACTAATTAATTTTTAAAATTGAAACACAAAAAAGTTCATCGATTTTAACTCAATACACACCTTGAAAAAAAACTCAAGGTAGATAAAGAGAAAAAATCACCGCATCTAAGACAAACTACTATTAATCTTTTGCGATGGTTAGTTAGTTGAAAAAAAAAAATTGTTAGTCATATTTTGGAGGAATAAAACAACAAAGGTGCAGTTTTGTATCTCGAAGTTTACATAAAACGTACAAATCAAATTACTATACAATGAATAGGAAGCAAAATCGGTATGTACACTGCTAACCTTCAATTTCAATCAAAACACTAATACCTTGTGCGATTACCGATAATTACAAATCAGATTTTTTTTATATGGTTTTACGAACGATCAATGCTACTTCCACATTTTTTGTTGTTGTTTTTGTCAATAGTACTATAAATTGTACACTAATAAAAGAGAATGTTACCCTATTATACGTACATGTACAGGCAGAGTACATTTTTGGAGTAATTTATTGATATTTATTTAAGAATTCGCGCTCGCGTGTATATTCGACGATGCGCGTACGATGATGTAATTAATTTAAGTAAAGACAATTTTGGTACTTGCTTTATATCATCAACAATAAAAAAAACATCGCAGTTATACTTTTCACTTACCTATTTTGTATTATAATAAATGAATCCGTCTGGGCATGCACGCCTGAAAATAAACATAAAATATTAGAATTCGTCACATAATTCATGCACAGTGAGCTTTTATTTGTGCCTTGGGAAGATTTACATCCGTTAACGGATTATGACATATTTTGATGTAATTCCAAATAAAATAATGCATGCTTGTACGGTCACTTAAATTTAATTAAAAATATCAAAAAAATCTTAAAGAAATTTGGCTATAAAATTTTAAAGTAAAGGCGGAATGAATAATTAATTTGGTTTACGAAATGAATGTAAATTCGAACATTTTTTTTTTGGTTTTCATTTTGCTTTGCGCGTACAATGACATTGTTGAATATTTTATGGATATAGTTGTTGTACGCTATGTTAGTTCAGGCTCAAGTTATTTACTTGATTTATGCGGTAATAAGTAATAATTTTAACATGTTGCACAACTATTTCTAGGTTTAAACAAAATTGCAGCTGCGGTAATGTGAATACTTTTGAGATCTGCGATTTATGAGGTCAACAGATTTATCCAACGAACAATTATTCAATATTTCAATAATATTTTGTCAGTTTGCGACTACCTTTTAACAGGGTCCCATTTGAAACGTGATTTTTCAAAACGCGATATGGTACAAAACGCGATATTTCAAAACGCGATACGGTACAAAACGCGATATGATTCAAAACGCGATTTTTCAAAACACGATGTGGTACATAACGCGATATTTCAAAACGCAATATTTCATGATAATTTTTAAATCTTTTTTTGACAATTTTTTGGATTTTGGCCGGTGAAACTTGTTTATTTTTTAAACGATTATGAAGAAATTCGACATTAGGAGGATATTGCTAATTTCTTAATCGATTATAATTTAGACGGCATATCGTCATGTGAGTTCCCTCTGGTCCTATAGACCAGTAATTCTCAAATTGTGGGCCGCGGCCCACTAGGTAGCCGTGGAGTTGTTGCCAGGGAGCCTTAAAACCACATCTTAATATCTCTAATAAACCGCACAATTTCCTCGTACCCAAAGTTCTGAATCTGCCTATTATCAATGACCACTACTTATCAATGACCGCTTTTCTGGGTTAATGATTTTTGTAAAATATCTGAAGTGTATATGAATTCAACAATCACAACGTTTTTGGTAGACAAGTTCTTATTCTGCAATGAACATGAACAGGAATTTCGGATCGCAAACCTTGACCTGGGGGTCTACTATGTATTCGGATCAGAAAGTAAAGTCGATCGGATAGTGTAATTTTAATATGAAACCAATTCAATTTTTCCTTTGTTCTCTCTATACAAATTTCTGAATTCAGAAAAAAATTACTTTCCGATCCGAATACATAGTAGACCCCCTGCATGGCAAAAACAAACATCGTTAAAATTGAGGCCTTTATCGGAAATTTAGGAGCAAAATTTAAACTACTAACTATAGGAACTTATGTTAGGTCTATGAAAATTCGTGAAATTGGATATTGAAAATGTACGTATTTAGCATGTAATATTAAAAAATTACTCGTACTTTAATTTAATTTGAAACTTCAAATAGCAGCGTGTCAAAGTTGGCTTCAGCAATTCCAATTTGGTTAAATTGTATATCAGGTTAGTGTTGAGAACTCTAAATCGAAAATTCTAGGATTATAATGCCGAGTTTTTTGTAGGGAATCCAATAGCGATTTTCAGTAAAACGGTTGATTACCGAAATGTTGGTAAATTTTTGGATTAATAAGTTTTATAAATTTGTCGAAACGTTTACCTTGGTTTTACACGTAAAAATGCCATATTTTAAATATCTTTTGATTGATTTGCAAATCTACCCAAATTTACTGAATCTAAAGATAATTCAATTAATCCGATTAATTTATTATGAAAGTTGACAAAAAGTAGGCACCAGGTTTGGGGAATAAAACCCTTTACTATTCAACGTTACAGAGTTTAAAAATTAAAACTGAGTAGCAGTTTTGTTTAAAGTAAATAATTACGAGGGATTTTTTTTTGTTAGCCTGCCAAAGTGCCAACACTTTTTAAGTATAATCAGTCTTCCGTGAAACCGAAAGTGGCTTTTCCGCCCGTAGGGCAGTTTTGTTTAAGACTCAAAACGACCATATGTATAAAATTTAAATTAAACATTTATATTCATTTCTATCTTCTTAATGAGGTCAGTCAGTTTTCTAAAAAATCAGAAACAAAGTTTGTGCGTCAAATTACTAATACAAACAATGAAAAAACTGGGATTTGAATTTTGACAAATTATGTGCTCACTTAGAATTTATAAGGGAAGTAGGAATATTCTCTAATTTGTTTGTAGGAAAGTTAAAAAAAATTACCGAGAATCTAATAAACTGCCCCCCGCCCTCTCTGGGATGGATCTTCTCTCATTTTCTAAGCTATCTGTTTCTATACTATGGCCCATTCCGTTTTTTTTTGGAAGAACTGGACATACAATTGCAAAGGTGCCAAAGCTTTCAAATTGGTTGATTACATTGAAAATTGGTAGTTGAAAAAATCTAACAAAAACTTTGGATTATTACAATGGATGATAATTTCCTCTTCAGAAACATTACGAAAATTAAAATGTTATGATCCGTACTATACCTATTGCAATGTATCGCTCATGTAAACTCACGGGAATTGATTTCGCATTTTGGTTCCACAGCTGGTGGGTTTATGTAAGTCTTATAATTTTTCCACAATAATTTACTTGGCACCTGGCTATTGAATTTACCATTGAAAAATTTGCGCCTAACCATACTATTAACTTTGTTTCTTTTCACTGTTATACCTAAGTAAAAATAATTTGACACTAAAATTATAAACGAGCCAAATTCGGGTCGAGTTGCGGTCAAATTAGAGAAACGTGCAAAAATTGAATTTTGACAAATTTGGTATAGTAGTAAGCTTAAAAATGTTAATCTTTAACTTTAGTTTAGTTATTTTGGTATCTGTTTTGCTTCACTCATATGTATGTCCAGCTAAAATATTTAATTTCGGAATTTCCACAGATAATCGAATTTTTAATAGTTCCTGATGTAGAATTCTCTCATATTTTTTAAAACCACGCATAACAATTTTCTGGAATTGCACAATATTTGCCTATAGGAATTTTTTTACCTGTAAATCGAATGAAGCTGAAAGAATATTTGGGTTGGCAGAACATTTTTTTAAATTGGCGGGACATGGATATGAGATATCTGAGATCCTTGAACAAGAATATCCAAAATGCCTAGCTGTAAATTCATTATTATTGAATACAATTTTTGGGAGCCCTGGATTTTATTTTTTCGATGTCGGTGGCCACAGTATGGAAAAGTTTGAGAAACACTGCTATAGACCATTTTTTCAAAAATGAGTTAACCATTGGTTCTGGAGTTTTAGACCATGCCTCTCTCAGAATTTTTGATCAAAATTGGCGTATCTCTTACAGTTTCGAAAAAATATTTTTTTTTTCTATAGCCCTATACACACCACAAAACCTTGTTGTTTTTGAGCGCTTTAATTCTGTTTGGTTCATGTGTTAAATTCTTCCAAGTGCAGAGACAAATGCCATTTACGTAATTTTTTTATGATTTCTCTAGTATCCTATATCCAAAAAAACAGACTCATGATACAAATTAACAATTTTTTTTTTGAATCCACATTCTTTTTACAAATTCGTAAATACATTTCGGAAGAGAATCCTGTAATAGCTCTAATTGAATTTGGTAATTTTTTGTTAATTTTTAATTAAATCGAGAACAAACTTAATTTACATTTTATTTAAGATTGCGATGCCAACAATGCATTACCGTGCATCTACAAATTTTTGGCAAAATCCTTTGATTGCTTTATCGTTGAGAAAATTAGTGTTTGTTAGCTTTTTAATTAAATTTTTGAATGCAACTGTAATATACCACTGTAATAAATAATATAGTATGGACTTTCACTGTAAACATATTACCCAAACCATGTCAGCTAAGCTCACCTAGTATCCATGTGAGGGAACTCACATGACGATATGGTATACTACGGCATATGGGATATTTCAAAATGGCATATGGTACATTACGGCACATGATACACTAAGGCATATTTCAAAATGGCATATTTTAAAACTTGGCCATTTTTTAACCGATTAAGATGAAATTCGACAAGTATGTTGGAAAAGAGATTCTAAAAACAACAAAAATTCGTTTATATTTGCCTAATTAATTCATTAAAACGAAGATGGAAAACCCAACATTAGAAATTAATTTTATTTCTAAAATTTTAATCAGGTAATAAATAAATTTTACTATCAGTGGGTATTTCTGTTGTACTTCGACAGTATTTTTTTTTTTAAATAACCACAGAACTGGTAAGGTAGTTCGGTAAAAGAAAAACCACAAAAATTAAAATTAAAATCTGGATTTCCCCACATATCTTCGTAAAAAAAAACCCTTAAAGAAGGCCATAAAAACAATCATTACAAAAATAAAATAAAAAATCGGCGAACTAATAAGCAAATTAGCTAATTAGCCTTGCTAATTGATGTTCATATAGTAAATAATTTTATTTAAATAATTAAAATTAGATTTACATACAAATTTAATTCCATTAGAAGAATAAATTTAATTTGTTTAACACATAACCGGCGGGGCCCGCCTTAAACCGTATTCGTGTGTTTATATTAAAGCTCTTGAACCAGACGTGGTATACTGTTTATATTATTCAGTATCATAATTAAACAACAATACTTGTCTGATTACAGGACGCTCCTTTTTTTTAATGACCTCTACGGGCGGAAATCTACAGGTTACAATTTTCAATCTAGAACAAAAAACGAAAAAGATTTTTATGTAAAAATCTAGTGAAGTATATGAGGATTTTTTTGATCAATTAAAACTTAACGTTTTTTTGACCGGTTTTCGACCGATTTTTTCATATTGACGCCATTTTTGTTAAAATCAGTACATATTTTCAAAAATTCTACATACTTCACTAGATGTTGACATCTTTTTTCAAAATCTTTTTCGTTTTTTGTTCTAGATTGATAATTGTGACCTGAAGATTTCCACCCGATGATATCATTAAAAAACAGGAGGTTCCTTTCATCAGCCATTGCACGCCATTTTGTTTTTAAATAATTTTAAAAAAAATTCTGCTACTTCAAGACTTTATATAAACATTTATTAAAAATCGAATTTAAAAATATCACCTCGTTTTTCTTCAATAAATTGCAGAAAATGGCCGTTGATTTTACTTCCACAAGGTGTTATTACGTTCCCACTACGACATTAAAAATTCTAAGTTGATTGGACGTAAAATTATAGTTAATAATTAATATTTAATTAAGTGAACTGTGCTTGTGTAAGAATAAGATGATCTTGCATTTCGAGTTGCAAAAATAATTTCAAATGTTATTTCCAAACATCGCTGCTATACTACAGTCTTCCCCCCAAAAATAAAGGAACTAGCTCTTTTAATGGGACAGAAGGACATCTGGTCCTTTTATTCGTTTAAAATTCGTTTGGTTCTTAAATTTAAATAGAACGAGCCATCATTAAAACGAAATGTAAACAAATTTATAAAAGATATTACAAATAAGCTTTTCAGCCTTTTTACGCCAAAACGAAAGAAAACTTATTTCGATTTGTTTAAGTCGAAATGAACGTAAATTAATTAGTATGTTTATTTTAACGATAGTGCCGAAGCAAGCGGTATTTATAATTTTTGTGTGGATAGTATTTTTTTTTTAATTTTCCATTCGAAAGTGTGAGAATAATAAAATAATTTTAATAAATGAAACTAAATAAATGTTGGGCAATTAATTGTAGAAACCTTTGGGTACACGGTGAAAATTAATAATTAATGATAACACAATCTAATTTTTTCGTGATTTTCACAATTTAGACTATTCGCTTTCGTTTAAAAAGACATCAATCAGAATGACTGATAACCCTATGATAACAAGGTTGATATGAGAAGTTAATTTTTATTTTTTTATGCTTGCCCAAATTAGACTTTCGCCGCCTGTACCGAGACCTATTTTTTAAATGATCTGATAGACTGATGATGCCTTTTTGGACGAAAGCGCTAATAGGTTGAATTTTTTATGTAAAAATAAAAAAAAATTGTGAAAATAACTAAATAATTAAATTGTGTTATCATTAATTGTTAAAATATTTTATGAAAGTATTGTACCTAATGTAATTAGGTTCGGTTTTAATAACCCAAAATTTTTGGCACGCAATTATAAAATTTTAAATTATTATTTAATGATAGTTTTGGTGTGATTTTGAAATAGTTGAATTAAGAAAGACGTACACAATAAAGCAAAAAATGATTTGATCAATAATTAATAAACGCTTAATACAAAAAGCAGAGGCTCCTATGCGGTTTCTAACGAAACGGATATCCCAGCAGTAAACATAAAGCGGTGGTATTCTCAATGAGAACAATTAATAAAATTGGCTGTTAGGTGGTGGGCGAATAGAGGAGTTACGCGAACTGGAAAACAGACTTAGTGATTGGATACATACCAGAAACGATAATGGTTTACGTGTAAAAGATAAATTTATAAGTATAAACGCACTATCAATCAGCAAGCAGCTATTTACAAAAACAAATGACGCAAAGTACAACGATTTTTAGCGTTTCGAAAATTAGCATCGTCTTCTTGCCCGAAGGAAGACGATAACACGAGTTTTCCCTGATGATGATGTCGTCCATCCAGAGTTTTTCAATTAATATAAAATAAAAATATTGAAATATTTTCGATCAAGTCCTGCGATACTTCGAAGCTGAGCCAAAAATTATTATAACCTCTAAAGGAGGTAGAGAAGCGTTGATCGGAAAAGCTTCGTCGTCACATAAACGCTCGTCGTCAACGTTAATACAACTGTCATGTTGAATGAAGCATTTGTCTGAGAATGTCGAAAACTTATTTCGAAAACATAACATTTTCATAATCTTAATTCCACCGAAACTTATAGGACTTCTCACACCACTGGACATCTGTGTCAATAGAACTTTCCAATCATCATATAACGATACTTACATCAGCGAAGCTTTCAAAAACAAGGACTACAAACAAAACCAGGCAACCCAAAAGTGCTGATATATTTAAAAGGTTAAAACCCAACCCGCTGATTTATCCAAAAATCTTAAAAAAATTCCCGGTATTGGTTCTAGGGAAAATTATATTTTTAATTTACTTCACGAGCCATTACGAATCCTTTCATCATCGCAATTTCTACGCATTAAGTGGAAAGAAGTGTAATTCATGATGTGTGCTACTTTTATGAAATATTCGCTGATTGGCTTTGGCCGCGCTGAACACAAAAAAAAAAATCTTCGCTTGTGTGATGCACTTTGTAAAGGTCGTTCCGATTTTAGAATATCGTTCGAGACATATTTTCCACCTTTATTGGAACTATTCTAGAAAGACGGGGAGTTGCACAAACTTTTCGATGAAAATGATGAATGGGTACTTTCAAAAGGAGAGTGCACTCAATCCGGTATTGAGAAAAGGGCGATGGCAATATTATAAAATATATATACAGTCGTTGGCCAAAAAACTTGCGCGCCTATTGAAACCACATAAATATTTGTTTTAAAAGTCGATTACACTGTTTAAAATTAAAAAAAATATGTGCAGTTTTCTGGCTAAAGTAGTATAAGATTGTTGCCCAGTTTCAATGACAGCGGTTGCGGCAGATTTTACTTTGTCGCTGATGTCCTTTCCACTCATTTTTTCAAAAACATAGAATTTGGTAATGTTATACAAAATTTCACTTTAACACCACTGTACGTAAGATAAAAATTTTAAATTGACCTCAAAATATGACGAAATATCACGTAAACAAAACACAAAGAAAACGAATTTTTATTGTTGACCACACACTTACAATCGTGAGCCAAAAATTTTGCGCGACTCCATCATTTCAACGTTTTTAAATAAAATTGATGAAAAATACGTCAAATCACAAATTTGGTATATGGGACCGGAAGTCGTGTTTAAATTTTTTTATTTTTTATGTTTTGAATTGGTAGTACTAGTTAAAAAAAACATTTTGTAGAAAATGATTTTTTGTTGTTGTTGTTGTTGTTTAAAATACAGGGTGTCAAATTTTGAGAAAAATGATAAACATGATGTTGTGTTTATGGCTATAAAAGGAAAAATAAATATCCGATATTTATGATATAGGGCTCGTTTTAAAGGTAAGTTAATACGGGTTAATAAAAAAATATAAAAATGGTAAGTTCTTTATTTCTTCATTTTCAAATTTCCCGCCAAAATTTTATTTTTGAATTTTCTCAATGATCGTCCAATTTTTTTTTTTTTTTTTAAATTTTACCTCATTTAATTCTATTGAACATACTAAAAACTTGCGCTAGTAAAAATTTTCGTTTTCGTGCAAAATACGTTTAAGTATGACAATCTACAAATTTATTATATTTAAACGTATTTTACACGAAAACGAAACGAGATGCTGTCCTGATTTTTTAGGATGTCTAATAGAACTAAATGGGGAAAAAGATAATAAAAAATAATAAAAATAAAAAAAAAGTAATTTTAAGAAAATTGAAAAAAAATGTTTCGGCGGCCATTTTGAAAAAATAACAAATGAAAGATAGTACCATTTTTATAATTATTTTATAATCCCTATTCATTTATCTTTAAAATGAGCCCAATCTTATAATTTTCGAATAATTAATTTTCTTTCTAGAGCAATAAATACAATACCAAGTGCATTGAATTTTTAAATATTTGACACCCTGTACCTTAAAAACAACAACAACAACAAAAATCGTATTCCATAAATTGTTCATTTTATTCAGTGCTTCACATCCAAAACATAAAAATTATAAAATTCAAACTTGACTTCCGGTCACATATAAAGATATGCAATTTGACGTATTTTTCTCCATAGTGAAAAATTCGTCAAATCAAATTTTTTCTGAAGTTATATTTTAATTTTTATATTTTTATGTTTCGAATGTGTAGCACTATATTAAACAAAACATTTATGGAAAATAATTTTCTTTTTGGTGTTGTTTTTTAAGATACAGGGTGTCAAATATTTAAAAATTCAATGCACTTGGTATTGTATTTATTGCTCTAGAAAGAAAATTAATTATTCGAAAATTATAAGATTGGGCTCATTTTAAAGATAAATGAATAGGGATTATAAAATAATTATAAAAATGGTACTATCTTTCATTTGTTATTTTTTCAAAATGGCCGCCGAAACAGTTTTTTTCAATTTTCTTAAAATTACTTTTTTTTATTTTTATTATTTTTTATTATCTTTTTCCCCATTTAGTTCTATTAGACATCCTAAAAAATCAGGACAGCATCTCGTTTCGTTTTCGTGTAAAATACGTTTAAATATAATAAATTTGTAGATTGTCATACTTAAACGTATTTTGCACGAGAACGAAAAATTTTACTAGCGCAAGTTTTTAGTATGTTCAATAGAATTAAATGACGTAAAATTAAAAAAAAAAAAAAAAAAAATTGGACGATCATTGAGAAAATTCAAAAATAAAATTTTGGCGGGAAATTTGAAAATGAAGAAATTAAAGAACTTACCATTTTTATATTTTTTTATTAATCCGTATTAACTTACCTTTAAAACGAGCCCTATATCATAAATATCGGATATTTATTTTTCCTTTTATAGCCATAAACACAACATCATGTTTATCATTTTTCTCAAAATTTGACACCCTGTATTTTAAACAACAACAACAAAAAATCATTTTCTACAAAATGTTTTTTTTAACTAGTACTACCAATTCAAAACATAAAAAATAAAAAATTTAAACACGACTTCCAAAAATTTGTGATTTGACGTATTTTTCACCAATTACATTTTGTTTTCACTTCTTCTTTAAGTTTGCTTCAACTTTTCTTTATGCTATCTTCGCGCTCTTGTTTATACGTGTGTTAAATGCCCGATCGCTTGAGCGTGTCTACACGTGATTTTTTTTACAGAGACCGGGGTACGACTCGTTGTTATTTAAAAGTGTAGAGAGTAAATGTGAACCATTAAAAATCTGTTTATATAAACAAATTCGTTTTTTTTGTGTTTTGTTTACGTGATAATTTGCAATATTTTTATGTAAGTTTAAAATTTTTATCTTAAGTACATTGGTGTCAAATTGAAATTTTGTATAACATTACCAAATTCTATGTTTTTGAAAAAATGGGTGGAAAGGAAATCAGCGACAAAGTAAGATCTGCCGCAACCGCTGTCATTGAAACTGGGCAACAATCTTATACTACTCTAGCCAGAAAACTGCACATAATTTTTTTAATTTTAAACAGTGTAATCGACTTTTAAAACAAATATTTATGTGGTTTCAATAGGCGCGCAAGTTTTTTGGCCAACGACTGTATATGCGGTATTCTCTGTCAAATCGGCCACCCCCTGCACATTTCATTTTTTGAGATAAATTAACTTTTTGGGCTTACAATTTTGCTTAGAATGTCTACTTTGTAATGCCGTATGGCGTTTTTATGGCGTCCTTGAATTTTCAAAATGGCGGACCATATCTTCTAAGGAAGTCTTTAATTTTTAAAAAAATTGATATAAAAACATAATTTTAACTCTGTTAATTTACTAAAAAAGTGTTTTTGGTGTCATAGATTACACATTTTTTCGTTAGAAGATCGTTAGAAACTTGTCTTAGAAGGTTTTCGAGGTCGCTGATCACGAATTCGAGCTCAAGACTTTAATATTCAAGATGGCGGACACAGTATGGTGGTCGAATATGGCCGAAAGTAGCCTAATTTTGCGACATTCATAGAAATCAATAAAAACTCGGTGTGGGGGGTTTTCGGGTTCGGTGATCATTAATTTAGGGTCAGAATTGGAAAATTCAAGACGGTGGCCGCCATAATAGGTCAATTTTTCAACGTTTATGAAAATCGATAAAAACATGATCTAGGGGGTTTCCGGAGTTGCTGATCAGTGATCACGAATCTGAGGTCAAAATTTAAAAATGTTCTCAAAAAAGTACCAGATTCTCGATAAAAATTGTTATTTTTAGATATTTTTTCAAAAAATGTCTAAAAATAACACTATTTATCGAGAATCTGGTACTTTTTTGAAAGAATTTTTAAATTTTGACCTCAGATTCGTGATCAGCGACCTCGAAAACCCCTAGATCATGTTTTTATCGATTTTCATCAACGTTGACAAATGGCCTATTATGGCGGCCATCTTGGGTCCGCCGTTTTGAATTTTCAAATTCTGACCCTAAATTAATGATCACAGATCCCGAGAACCCCCCACACCGAGTTTTTATTGATTTCTATAACCGTCAAAAAATTAGCCTTCTTTCGGCCATATTCGACCACCATACTGCGTCCGCCATCTTGAATATAAAAGTCTTGAACTCAAATTCGTGATCAGCGACCCGGGAACCTTCTAGGACATGTTTCTAACGATCTTTAAGAACGTCGAAAAATTTGCCAATTTTGGCGGCCATCTTGGATCCGCCATCTTGGAATTGCAAAAAAAAAATAATAAAAAATGTTTAATCTATGACACCAAAAATACTTTTGAGTAAATTAACATAGTTAAAATTACGTTTTTATATCAATTTTATTAAAAATTAAAGACTTACTCAAAAGATATGGTCCGCCATTTTGAAAATCCAAGGACGCCAGAAAAACGCCATACGGCATTAAAAAGTAGACATTCTAAGCAACATTTTAATCCAAAAAAGTGTATTTATCTCAAAAAATGAAATTTGCAGGGGTGGTGGCCGATTTGACAGAGAATACCCCATATACATAATATGTATATATAAAAATAATTGAATTGAACAATGAATATTACAAATTCTCAAAAACGAACAATGAACGGAGTTCTCCAGAGAATTTAGTCATCATGGCAAAAGTGGATGGCCATTTCGGGTTGAACATTTAAAATACAGTGAAACCTCTATATATTGGACAGCGAAGGGACTGTCCAATTTATGGAGGTGTCCAATATAAGGAAAATTTCTTCCTTTTTTAATAAAAAATTAATGACGTGCACATCAACATTTTTATTTTGAATTCAGATTAATCCCATAGTTAATTCAACATTTTCGCTGTCTGATTACTTTTGTTGTCCAATTTTCAATATATAAAGATTGCCCAATATATAGAGGAAAAAGAGCTTTTTTCAAAGGACTGAATGAAAGTGTCCAAAATAGAGGAGTTTCCAAAATAGAGATGTGCCCAAAGTAGGAGGTTTTGCTGTAATTAGATTATAATTATTATTAATGTATTATATGATTTAATAAGAATTTAAATACTAAATTCAAACTAAACATTTATAGTTCATGTTTTAGGGAATCAGTTCTTTTATTCGAACCAATAGGACTGGTCCTTGTGTTTGAATGTTCTTTTATTCAAATTATTTTCTACGATTCCTAGCAATGGATAATTAATGTTCTCCCGAATTAAATGACTAGTCCTTTTATTCCCCCCTCCCCTCCTCGTACCTCAGATCTACATATTTATTATCACAACGCGAGCGGTATACGCTCTAAATCGAGGAATCTATATTTAACTTTACTTGAGGAAGAATATGATGTTGTCTGTATATCGGAGACATGGCTGACATCTAATTTTAAGACTGAAGAATATTTTCCTACATCATGTATTGTCCATCGCCGAGACAGGTATCTTCTTGAGGACAAATATGCGAAAGGTGGTGGTGTGCTAATTGCTGTTTCGGAGAAATTTTCATCTGTCCCTTTATCATTGACTGATTGCGATTTGGACATAATCGCAGTACGAATCAGGTATCCCTTGTTTTCACTAATTGTTTGTGTTTATACGAGTCTAACTTTGGAGTGTATGATAAATTAATTGATATTATCAAGGCCAGCATAGCACCCATTTTGCAACCAGAGGATCGTTTATGCACATATATTTGGTGATTGCAACTTACCAAATGTTAATTGATGATTTTTTAACTGCGTTGAACTTGAATGCGAATTATGATAACTTTATGACCGGTTTATTTTCGATGGGTCTCAAACAATGTGTAGATGTTAAGATTAATTGTGGGAATGTTTTGGACCTGGTATTTTTGTCGTTGGATCAAGAATTTATTGTCGATACGTGTGACGATTTAGCAGGATCGTTCAGCATTTACCATTTTCCTTTAAAAGTATCACTGCCTTTTATGGTATGTGAACGTGTCAAGGATGAGTTAATTGTTGAAAATTTTAATTTTAAAATTGGGGACTATGATTCCTTTAATGCTTTTCTTGACAAATATAATTGGAGTGTATTTGAAGGTAACGATCATTTAGATGAAGTGTTGGATGAATTTTATAATGTTTTAAATGTAGGAATGGAGAAATTTATTCCTAAAATTAAATCCCCGCATAAGAAAAAGGAACCGTGGCATAATAAACAGCTTATTAATTTGAAAAACCGTAAAGACAAGGCTCATAAAAGATTTAAACTTTTCCCTACTTCTGATAGGTACGCTGTTTTTGAATCTTTGAGAAATGAATACCGAATATTGAATACATTTCTTTACAGCAATTACATTTTGGAGATTGAATCGAACATAAAAGGTAGACCTGACAGCTTCTGGAAATTCATTGATGCTAAAAGAAAAACAAGTGGATATCCGTCTACTATGTTTTTGGATGTTCGTGTGGGTCATATAATTTGAATAAGAATTGTAACTTTTTCGCAGATTTTTTTGAGAGTGTTTATGTAAAGAAACCGGTAACGACAGATTCGACATCGAGCTATTGTCCTGTGGCTGAAAATATATTTTCCTGGCAATTGGACGTTGATACCGTTTTGAATGAACTACTATCGCTCGATGCTAATCAAAGTACAGGTTTCGATTCCATTCCACCCTTGGTTATTAGGATGACAGCCTATGCTGTCGCCTTTCCCATCACCGTTTTTTTTACCAAAAGTCTTCAGCAAGGTTCCTTTCCGAACCTCTTGAAATGCTCCTTAATTAAACCAGTATTTATGTCGGGTTCCAGAAGTGATATTAAAAATTACCGAGCCATTAGTATTTTATCCGTTTGAAACTTTTTGAAAAATTAGTCAAGGCTTTTTTTTTATACTCGTAGGTTTATTTTATATAAGCAACATGGATTCCTTCCTGGCAGATCAACGTTTCTAATTTGTTTTTACTGACCAATTTTATTTCAACTGCTTTTGACTTGGAGAAGGATGTACTATTGACAAATTTGACCACAAACTACTGTTAGATAAATTAGAGTCTTTGGATTGTAATAGTCTACCTATTAGATGGATTAGGTCGTACTTAGATTGTAGAACTCAAGTCGTTAGAATTGGGAATTACACGTCTAGATTGATTCATGTCAGGGGTTCCCCAGGGAAGCCATTTGGGCCCCCTTTTATTCATTTTATTTATTAATGACGTGATTGACTGTATTATAAGTATTCTGAAATTCTCATATAAATGCTGACGATATTAAAATTTTTAAAACTATTTTGAATATTCAGGATGCAGTGGATTTACAATCTGATTTATCGGATTTTACAAACTGCTGTACTTGTCATAATTTATTATTGAACACTAAGAAGTGTAAAACAAAGCGATTTTCCCGTAGAAGGAATGATTGAATACTGATATTGAAATATTTACGTATACATAGTCTCTGAAAAAGTTAGTGGTACACACTCCAACTCGAAACCTCTTTCTGAATCAGAAGGAATGCCGTAAGGAGAACCGACAGAGCCAACACCGCAAGTCAATATGTAAATTATGTGTATAACATTAAGATCAACACTGTGCACGAGCAGTCATTTGTTTTAGTATAGTTCTAGGTCACATCTCGGAACCAATCGTTAATCTCTGTTAAAATTTACATGAGACGATTTCAAAAATGTAGCCTTTTAAACATAAAAACAGTTTTTCTCATAATTGGAAAACAAATGGCAGTAACTCTTCAAAATCTCTTTAGAAAACTAGCTTTTAATGATTCTGTCTACCTTGCAATTGTTAACACATAATGAAACTGATAAAGGGCCAACTTCATAACAGGCCCAGCCATATTCGCAAAAAAATGTTTGGACGGGTTGCGGTTGTTAACATATTTTATTACGAAATATGTATGAGAAAACGGCACTTTTCAGTACGGTATATTTCAGCATGACAAAAATTAACAAAATATGCCGTAGATTTTGTACCATACGCTGAAAAATGCCTTACTGAAAGATGTAGTGTACCTTATGCCGTAGTGTATCATATGCCATCATATTCGGTTTTGAAATATTCCGTTCTGAAACGTGCTGTAACGAAAGGATCCCTTTGTGTACAGAGGTGATAGTGGATGCCACATATATATTCACAAGTTTTTCTGGTTTTTTGCGCTTAACTGAAACATGTAGTGAGTAGTGACCATCTTAAAAGTCTAAAGGACTGGTAAGCTGTGAACAAAATTGTATGAACAAATTTCAAAGTTTTACTTTTAAATAAAGGAGTTTCCGGGGACAGAAACCATAGTTGAGCGAGTAAATTACACTATGTAATTTACACAGTTTTTTACACGTAGAGAGTGTAATTTACATAAAGCGATTTTATACATACATAGTACAAAACGTAAAAAACCAAGTTATCGAGTTTAATTATTGTACTATCGACCCATGATAAACTAATTTAATAGGTATGATTGACAGCTGTTTCAAATTCGTCTTTTCTTGCGCATCTCATCATTCGGTGCGATAAAATCACAAGGCTTCGTTGTTTTCACAAAAACTATCACCGCAAAACAATTCGATTTGTTTTTGTTTGCTATGAACTAGTGATTATAAAAAAAAGTATAGCAAGAAAAAAGCACCGAATGACAGAATTTTTTTAGTGAAAGAGATAGCAATACATGCGCTTGATCATACCTACTTTAATTGGTTTATCATGCTATCGACCGTACACGATTCACGAGTTAATTATTTTATTTTTGGCTGTGTAAAATTATTTGTTTAAATTTTCAGTTATTGACATGAAATATTTTTATGACAAAATACACTGCGCCAAATTAAAAATCGGTACAGAAAATTGGTGAAATAACACCTTTCAAAAAAAAATTTGTTTCTACTTGAAGGAAATTTTATCTTCTTTTCGATACTGGAAATTGGAATCCGTCTTATTTTATTTTGTTTTTTATGACTTTTTTGAGTAAAATACAAATTTTCCAAAATGAAAAAAATATGCTGCTATTTGGGACTGTAAACGAATTTGCTCGATATTTCATTCCCAAATCCAAATTAGCCATTTTATAGAGAATTTAGAAACCTTGATTATGATATGTACTCTGGAAATTTCTGTTTGATGACTCCTTGTCGAGTTTTTGAAGTTTTAGAGAAAACGCATCAAAAATCGTATAAATGTTAAAAACAAAATTAAAATTTTTTTATCTTGTAAACTAAGCTTTCTACGATAAAATTTTAAGTATCTTTCAATTATATGTTATTTTATGGAAAACAATAATTTGATTTATTAATCGAGTTATTGAAGTTTTAGCGAATATGCGTGTCAGGTGTAATTTTGGTTGCTTAAGTTCAAGGAGAAAACAAATTTTTACAGTAAAAAATGTGATTTTTTTCAAAGGTATTTTGCAACAAAAATCCGTTTAAATTTTATTCGAACGTAATAAAACTAAAATCTACGAACAAAATGAAATTTTCAATATCGCGTATTACCTCTTTTAGACCGTATTAATTAAAATAAATACGCCGTGGCATATTCGTGGCATGTAAAGCATCTCGGAGTTCCTGTAAATTTGTTGGTTGCCTTGCCCATTTTGTTACACACTGTTGTAACATATCCCAAAGGTGCTCTATAGGTTTTTATTCTGGACTTCGCAGAGGATGGTTTATTAAATTAATGCGGTACTATTGCAGAAATTAAAACCAAATCAGTCTTGTAATTCCACGAAATACCCGCCCATAAACCATCACCAAATCTCCATGAAATGCTACAACTGGCATCTCGCAATTAGGGTTTTATCGTTCTCCTGATGAATGCCAAACTCTCCATCGGCCGTCTGATACATACCGATCAAACAGCGATTCATCCGGAAAAGGGACATTACACCAGTCCCTCTGAGTCCAGTTTCTATACTGCAATGCATAATTTCTTCGTTGCCGATGATGATTATCAATCAGATACGGAACTCTAACAGGTCGACCGGATCTGTTTTGATATCTGGTTTTGTACTGGTGTACATTAATTCTAATTTCTTGACCACTGCTTGTCCTGTTATTTTTAGCATAAATGTATAGTTTTTCTTGGTCGACCAGATCCTTCACGTCGATTTACGCCGGTTTCAAAATATCTTTGCCAAGTCCGACTCACAACAGACACATTTCACGATAAGTTACACATGGTTCAACTAAATCCTAAATCTTTGTAGCGAGAACGAGAGAACGTTTGAACGTTCTTTTCCTTTCATCTCGCTTGACTCTTCAAATAACTATACGATTAATTAAATTATTGTGCTCCATAAAATAACGTAAAATTTAAAGATACTTATTATTTATCGTAGAAAACTTAGTTTACAAGATAAAAAAATGTACTTTTTAAAGTTTATACGCTTTTTGAAACGTTTTCTCTAAAGGTCGCTGCACGAGTATGGATATAAATCCGTACAATCTGAATCCGAACGAAGTTAGTAACTGATTTGACCTTTTGCTAAATAAATTCCTGTAAATTCGTCTATTTTACTTATCAACTTCACAAGCGTTCAAGTTCAAATTTGGATATTTTTTTGAAGAAAATTTCTGTTCCGTTTTTTTGGCGTAGTCTATACATATTTAAATGAATTGAGAATTTGTTTAAATAAAAAAGGGACAGTTTATGAGACACGAACTTTAAACGTAGAACTGTGTCTGTGCTTTAAGATACAGTGCTCCATTTTACTTAATTAGAAGCAGTGAAAGTTTCGTTGTAGTCAAATCGTTATTTATTCAAGTAAAATTGTGCCAGTTTTATAGAAGTCAAGTATTATAGGTATCTAAGGCCCGAATTTATATTCGTTGCTATAACTACAACTACTGTTATAGTAACAGTTTTCGTATTTATAAACCTCACTATAATATTTATTTGTAATGTAACAATGGCTATAGTGATCAAAATCCATCACTATAAACGTTGCTACAATATATCCAAGACAAGCAAGTAAATTCGAAATTCATATCGAATTTTATACATGATTTTGAAATGTTTTCGAAAATCGTTGCTATAAAAATAGCAATAGTCACGACTATAAATTCGGTCCATAGAGAGACTTTGCTTTAATAAATCCGAGTTAGCTAAACTCGTTCGAGTAGTCTATGAAAAACAAAGGGATTAGTAAAATTGAGGTTAAAAATCCAGCGACTAAACTAAAATACACTAAACAGGTTTTATTACATCGCAGTGTGTCAAAGGTATTTATTAGTCGCTAGAAGTGCAAATTAACCTGCAATAAAGGTCAACTAAGAATTTTACGGAATTTATAGCTTCAGCATTTGGATTAGGCAATCTAGTAAAGAAATTGCACTAATTAAGATGGAACATACACCGTTTAAAACGCGACTAGATCTATTTTTAGTAAATCAAAAATCAACCATTTAAAATTTTGAAATTTTCTTTTATTTTGCTAAAAGAACCGAACTAATCTGTAATATTAATGACAGATTAATAATAAGCACCACATTGACAAATTTGTATACACTTTTGGTGGCAAATTCTGGAAAATTCTGATAAGAAGAGAATTAAGTATTAATATTTCATTAATTTTTGTTCGCATCGTGTTTTCAAAATTATTCAAATTCTGTAGGTTGTCTACATTCTACGTATAGCCGATTATTTAACTAGTCCCATAAGAAAAAAATCTTTTGGATTTAAAAGAAAAAAATTCTTCAAGCACTTTTAAGTAACTGGTAGAATTGAAATTTTATCATGCTATTACCTCTATAACTCCTTTCGCTGAAAAAAGCAAATCATTCGGTTCCTTTTTTAGGGTGTAAAGAAGATTCATAAAGTTTCCTATGGTTTTCTTTACTCTAATATCTTTGGTTTTCCTTCATTATCATTACGTAACCGTAACAGAAGAGGCTGGTCCATAAAGCAATGACTGCATTGGATGCTTAAATAAATTCTAATTAATTTCACTAAAATAACTTATATTTGCTGTTTAAATATTGGGTGTGTGAATTAATTCTTAGACTCGACATTTAGATGTCACTATGTGAGATTGCGTATAGTTTGACAAGCCATTCCAATTGCATTTTATAGCTGTCACAATTGTCAATCTAATTCAGAGCAGAAAGTGTTAATTTTCATATTACGTCATTTTTTTGTTATCGATTTAAAATGGATCGTGATAAGTTGTTTTTTCGAGGGGTTCTTCTTTTTTTTTTTTATTCCAAGAAAGCTGCCGCTGAAGCTCACCGATTGCTTTCTGATACTTATGGTAATCAAGCTCCATCGAGAGCAAGCTGTTTCAATTGGTTTCATCGATTCCAAAGTGGTGATTTTGACTGGACAGACAAAGAACGGCCAGGGGGCATATTCTCGAATTCCACATCCATTTTCCACATGTGGACATCTGTCAATATTCCCTTGGTAATTCCCTTAGTATTTTTCCCTATGTATATTCCACATGCAACCAAATACCCTATTCTCGAATCATTCGGAATTTTTTATTCACCACCCATTAATTGTATCTAACTATTCTAACTTCGTAGTGTCGGGAATTTAATTTGACAATTTGTTTATGTCAGAATTGTCAAATTTGAAAAAAAAGAATTGTTTTATTTGTGGTCGTTGATATTTTAATAAAATAATAAGTTAAAAAGTAAACCTTGAAAAATTATTTATTTTCAGTAATGTCTGGTTTAGATGAATTAGGCCTTCTTCTTGCGAATTCTGCAGTGGAGCGACACATTTAATTTTTCTTTCATATTGTAGATTCGGTTGCAAGCGGATTGATTCATCAAAATTAATTTATATAACTAAAAAATATTTTTCCGTTTGATTTAAAGTGGAAAATGATTTAAATTATGTTTTTTTTAACAATTTTATTTTTTTACCGAATCGAATCACAAATCATAATAAAGTAAGAATATAAATTTTGATATTTTGATTTTTCGTATATGTGAAATATTTTTCACATGCTTATACCCATTCGGAAATGTTCCCTTAGTACCGAAAAAATTCCCTTAGTAAGGAATTCAAGAATACATGAAATAAAATTTCCGAACGTTTTTGTGAATTTTGATAGATGTCCACATGTGAAAAATGGATGTGGAATTCGAGAATAGGCCCCCAGGTCAGCCAAAAAAGTTTGAAGATGCCAAATTACAAACATTATTAGATGAAAATGCATGTCAAACGCAAAAAGAACTTGCAATGCAGTTAAACATTGACCGATCAACCATTTCTCATCGTTTGCACGCAATGGGAAAGATTCGAAAGCTAGGAAGATGGGTCCCACATCAACTGTCCGAAAATCAATTGAGAGCACGAATTGAAGCATGCAAAAAAAATCTTGTTGAGTACAAAAAACATAGTTTTTTGCATCGAATTGTTACTGGCGCTGAAAAGTGGGTCTATTACGACAACTCCAAACGTAAAGCAGCTTACGTCGATCCAGGCCAAGCAGGACCATCGCATCAAAAACGAGATATTCATTGCGATAAGATTATGCTGAGTATTTGGTGGGACCAGAAAGGTGTGGTGTATTATGAGCTGTTACTCTTTTGCGTCGGTTGCATTTTTAAATGCCAAGTTATTTTTTTTGTGGAGAGAAAAAATTCGAATAACCTTCAAGAATAATCTTGAGAAATTGCGAGGAATATGGAAATACGAATAACCTTTTTACGCGACCAGGGACGGAGGAGCTGGTAAATAAAATTGCTTTGAAATATTTTTATTTTTGTTTTTTTTTGGCTCCTCTACAGTCCAAATTTGAAATTTTACAATTTGGAATAAGTAAATTAAACGTTAATAAAGAAATCGTATAGAATAGATGCCCAAATATTCAATTGATAATGATTCTAAGATCTAACAAGCCGCCAAACAAGAAAACATCGTACATGCCGATTTCCCTACTTCCTATAATTTCAAAATTATTTGAAAAGTTACTACTCAAGAGGTTAAAATCAGTAATACAAGTCAGAAAACTCATTCCTTCTCACCAATTTGGATTTATAGAGAGACACTCTACCATAGATCAAGTGCACAGAATCACAGATCTAATTGAAGATGCTCTGGAAAATAAACAAAATATGCTCAAGTGTCTTCTTGGACGTATCTCAAGCCTTCGACAAAGTATGGCACCGAGGCCTGGAATATAAACTACACAGAGATCTGCCGAAGCAGTTTTACCTGATTTTAAAGTCATATCTAGTGATCGACACTTTCGTGTAAAACATGAAGAGTGTTAGCGCCACCACTGAATACGCGACCAGTGCGAGACCTGGAGGTGAACACATCGAAGCAACGAATTTACATTCGTCAGGTAACACCAAAACAAAATGGGAAAACGTCAAACTACACGACGTGTTTTTGAGTCGGTCTTCTCTCTTCGTGTCAATCGCTAACAAGTAACAACGTGTTCGAAAACAGTGGAAATTTTATCAACACATAATAATCCAAATTAATATAACATATAAAAATCAAACATAATCGTATAACGTCAAGAAAATAACTCAACATCATAATAACGACAAATAACAATTAAGAAACATAAATAAAGTGAATAAAAATTGATTTGATGTGTTTTTATTTGTGAATACTCCCGTTCTGCACAAGTCGCAAATCCGCTCAACCATCGTGGTTAACAAAGAGGAATACTCCAAATTAAAGAAAATATCGGCTGGAGTTCCACAAGGGAGTGTTCTGAGGCCGATACTCTATATACTTTATACGCGAGACGTGCCAAGCACAAAAGGAACAAATATTGCAAACGCTGCTAATTCATTGAGTAATTGGACGAAGAAATGGCGCCTTCAACTCAACGAAACTAAATCGGTACATATAAACTTTATCAACAAAAATGTTAATTGGTTACCTGTTCAACTGAATTCGCAACCTATTCCACATGCAAACACGGCAAAATATTTAGGAATGACCCTTGATGCTAAACTCAAGTGGAAAGAGCATGTTAAAAAGAAAAAAGAAGAGTTAAACATCAAATATAGAAAAACGTATTGGCTCATAGGAAGGAACTCTGAGCTAACATTACATAATAAACTGCTATTATATCGGTAGATATTGAAACCTGTATGGACGTATGGTATACAGCTATGGGGCTGTACCAAAAAAACTAACGTAAAAGTAATTCAAACTTTTCAAAATAAAGTCTTGCGTAGTATGGTCAACGCTCCATGGTACATAAGGAATGGTAACCTTCATAAGGATCTAAAAATGGAGTACGTCGATGAAGAAATTAAGAAATATGCTAGGAAACACGTACAGCGCGTCAGTAAACATGAAAATGCGGATTTGCGTCGTATGCTGAACAACCAAAATCCAGTAAGACGGCTTCGAAGAACGAAGCCCTTAGAACTAGGACAGATAAATTAATGAAGTATCCAACCTGGAGCTAACCGATGGGTTATACTCCTCAAACAGTTAACATCATTTAATATACATAAATTACTAGATGAAATTGTATTCAGTTGTAATATTTGTTAATTAATAAAAAAATAAAAATTTCCAATTATTGTCTCAATTAGACTTACCAAATTACCAACCATTCCAAATCTGTTACAAAACTGCCCTTTCTCAGCAAGTTTAACAGCTGCACCACCAAGGGAATTTTTCTTTACCCTAACTGTACCATTATTTTTTCATTTTTTCAGCACTTTTAATTACGTCAAGAATGCTTCTCTTCGTCTTTTGTTACTTTATTTTGACTTCAGGAGTTGTCTTATTGCAGATATTTCAGACCGTTACAAAACAACTGGAAACATCTCAGAAAATGAAATGTTTCTTAAATTGAGTTGTTCTAGTATAGGGAAAAATTTAAATTTGTTTACTTACGATTTCAAAATTTTGAAACAAACAGCAACATACTACCAAACCATTATTTTTTGTCGCTTTTGTGTGTACTTACTTTAAGATTCATAAGATTAATAATATTCATAGCAATTATAAGATTCATTTGATTCATAAGATTCTTCTGAAGATTATCGAGGATTCATAAGATCAATGGTTTTAAATATTCTAAAGGCTCTAAGTATTTTAAGAGGTCTAAAGTTTCGTATAATACGTAAGGTTTAAAAGATCTTAAAGATTCTTAGAAGATTCAAAGGATTCAAAGATTCAAAAATTCTTAAAATTCATAAGACCTAAATGATTCATCAGAATTTAAAGATTCTGTAAATTTTAAAGATTTAAAAGACTTATAAGCTTCATAAGATGAAGAAAAGCTTCGAGTATATTGTAAAATACACACAATTATGGTATCAATTGAAAAACATTAATATCCACATCAATTATAATTAAGCTCCATTAAACTCCAGCCGCGTATAAATAAATTAAAAAAATATTTTCAAATTGTATGCCTTTATGTTAATTTATTCTAATAACTGTGCCATGTTTATCAAAAAATAATGTAAGCCGTGCCCTTACAAACAAATACATCGAAATCCACTATATCTTAATAGAGCTATAAAAAAATAATCAAATAAATATCTAGTTTAACGATATCTAGCACACAATCTGTTCAAAATAGAAAAGTGCATGCATCCAATTAAATTTGAACTGAAATCGAAAGTAAATCTGCAACCAAGGTTAAAAACCACACCAAAATGCAAATGCTATTTTGCCGAACGATCAACAAGAAAAGATGCTGTTAAATAACTGAATCAATATGTTTATAGGAAATGTTATAATTTCGTATACATACATACATACAACTTTGTATAATTGGCGACATTTAGACGGCGACGTCGCAAACTCGCAATCTTATAATAAATAACAATAAATGTCTGGTATACGAGTATAATGTATATAAACGATAACAGCATGGGAATAATGTCATGGGATTCATGAAATATTCTGGTGAATTTGTAGTGGGAGGTACAACTAATTTAAGTCAGATTAAATTCACTAAAAAGGCGCGAGATTTAAAGAAAAACTCTAATCAAGAAACACCATTTAAGTGTTTACCTGTTTATCGAATCACACGAATTTTTAAGAACGCATGTTCTAACTGACGACCGTTGATATTTTTATGTTTTTTATAATTAAAAAACAATCTGTGTATAAGAAACAAGTTTTTTTTATTAGCATTAAGTTCTTAATTTATTTTATGAGTGTGGATTGGAAATATGGTAATGCCTTTGTTGTGATTTTTCGATATTTTTAAACGGATTTGTTCGGTTTCTCGCAGTAAAGTAATAAAAACTACATAATTTTGTTAGGATTTGAGTATTATTGAAAGTTAACTTTGCAATCAAAGTGTTTTAGCTGTTTTTTCTTAATTTTCAGGTTACTATTATGTTAATAAAATTGTCACCGGTTCAGAAATGTTCACCCTGCTAGAGATGGGCTGATGTTAATGTTTCATCAGCAATCAATTTATCGACGATCGCGTGAGACACCTGAGGTAAAGTGATTCATCCAATCACGTTATCTATTAAACTGTACTTTTTGCGGCATTACTCATGAACGCATTATCATTGCAATAAAGCGATTGCCATTATAAAGCCGATTTAGTCTATTCGTTTGGGAAAGTTTGGAGTTCTAAAAGCTAATTAAGCTGGCGAAATTTTTTGATTTTAGTGGATTCCGGAATTGTCAAAATAATCAACATACAGTCTGTTACTGATTAAATTTAAAGAAACAAGAGATTTCGCGGTTTTACCCTTTTTTGATGCATCCGCCATTTTTTTCTTTACTATAAAATAGATAATTTTACATACATCAATAAATGATGTCGAAAAGGAAAAGTTTACGTTTTTCAAGAAGGATACCCCAGTCGGTTGCTAGGGGAGCAAAGGATGCGCGGTTCCTGTATTAAATCCAATAGATAAACGTAAAATTATTCGTCTTGTTTTAAATTTTATTCTATCTGCAAAAGCATATCCAATGAGAAAGCCAGTATCAAGGAAAGGTATATATGGTCTAAGGAGCGATTTCTTATTACGCCGCGTTCGAATTGGTTTTTGTAAATCAAAAAATGCCTACGAAATCGTATATTTTAAGCCTCAACAGCCGTTCATATGGCGCTGATTGTTAAAGCCTAGATTTCCAAGCAGAAGAGTTTGGAGTTGGCTTGCTCGTTAATTCTATTATCGGGATAAACAATATAGGTAATGATAAAGAGTCGCTGAAGTCCCTTTATGATTCAATGACCATCATAGATCATATGAAAAGCTATAGGCATAGTATAAGGATGAGAGAGAATTAAGAAAAACACCAATCAATTAGGAAATCAAAAACGTCTTCAATTCCGGCAAAGGCACATGACGAGGTATCAGTAGTATAAAGTCGTGTTTTCGAACGAAACAAAAAAATGTAATTTCAATAGGCAATAAAGCAATTTGAGATTATTCCAAAAACTGGGGTAGTACTCAATATTAAGCCACAAAATCTATTGTTATAAATAAATTCTGTAGGACATCTTATTGAACCAAATGATATTATATAACGTTTTAATTCTTCATATGCTGGCTTTATTGGTCAAATGCTAGTAAAGCAAGATTAGCTTAGATCTTGATTCCAGTCCCACCTAAACTTTCACTTGGCAATAGGACCAGACGTCCTGGTTTCTGCAGGCATGTTCTGGTTTTACACAATTTTACAGGCGTCTGGGAAAATTTATGAATTGTCCTAGTTTATAGATAATATTCATTCAGATCGCTAAATTTATTAGCGACAATTAAAAATGCCGGGGGAATCAGAAAAACAATTATTTCAATACTTTCAATAAAACGGGATGGAATTTATTATAGCACATGAAAAATGGTCGGAATATTTTAGGCAGCTGCAAACTTTTGAACTTTGTTCTGAACTTTTAAAAATGTGGAAACACGCTTTTTTTTTCTTTTAGATAATAGCGAATGGCAACGCCGGTATGTAATTCGCCACTAACTATTTGGAAATTTCACTATTTGAATGGACTGTATGTTTTAATTTAATTTTGTGTTACAAATGTTTTTATTTTCACCAGAAAACTGAACACTAAAAAATTTTCAATTTATGTACATTGAATTTTATAACTTTATTGGTTACATTTTATTTTAGTCTCATTTTTATTTTTTCACACATTGAACTGGACGATGTGTTTGTTCATCACGAAAGATGAAAACGTAAGAGGCAAACTCATACCAAAAATACAATGAATAATGCCTGTATTCCATGGGAAAAATTGACTGACAGTCAAAAAAATCGAAAAGAGAAAATAATCGGATACTCCATTTAAGAGACAAATACAACGTTTTTTTTATTTTTTATTTTATTTTATAGGGTTGGCCGAATCTCTGAATTAGTTTGCTGTATTGGTTCTAAAACTGGCGTTTCATCAAGCTCTGAACCCAACATATTCACAAATTTTTTAATTTGTCGTTTTTTAATCTCTTCAAACACCAACTCAAACCGGATCGAAGCATTATTAAAAAAATCCATGTATACTTCTTCCGGAAATTTTCTTTTTATTTCATCGACCAGCTCACTACGACCCTTGTTTAAACGATACCCTGAATGGCTCAAAATGGCTGTCCGAAAAGTGTAATTTCTAGAGGAATTAGAAAGGCTATCGACAAACATAGTAATTTGGGAAATATTTTGGCAAATATGCGCGAAATTCCAAATTTAATCACTGAAAATAATCGCAAACTTTACATTTCGATCCCGTATGTTAAAATTCTATTCGAAAAAATAAAATTTCTTTTACAAAATTATGATATACAACTTGTTGGTAGAGCATTTAACGGTTTAGACATGGCTTTATTCACTAAATTAAAAGACATAATTCCCAAAGAGTTACAATCAAATTTAATATATAAATTAAAATGTTCGTGTGGAAAAGAGTATATGCCAACATATTTATGATTCTACGTATGAGTTTAAACCGTCACAGCACGTTATCGAATCATCTACGTGGAAGTAAGCACTCGTTATCTATAGATGACACTATGATACTTGATAAGGACTAAAATCTCAATAAAAGATTAATTTTGGAAAGCATTTACATCAAAAAACAATAAAATTTTTTAAATATCCAGGAAGTTTCAAAATACTTGTTAAATTATTACGACAACATTTTGTAGATTTTCTCAATTTTTTTTTCACTCAAATTGTATAACTTTAAATTGTTTCGGTTAAACTGAGTATTTTATAAGTTTCAATTTAAACTCTAGTTACGTTAGGAAAACATTCGTTATAAAAAATGTTTCTTTCAAATTGTAATAAAAATTGTACCCTGGAGAATGACGGAATGTACCGTCGAAACGTCTGGTTTTATTAAATAATTAATAAAAAATGAAATATTAAGCTAAAAAACCAAAGAAAATTATTTTATTAAATAAAACATTCTCGAATGAATCTCTCGACAAGTGAAAATCGAAAATTTCAAATACTGAATTGAAGACACGGGATGTTCTCAGGATCGGCTCCGAAAGACCATAGCTTGTTGGCACCAGGCCAATGAATAAAATCCCATCACGTTGACGCATCCGACGTTCGGGAGCACACATTTTAAACGTACGAGTAACTCGGTACAATCGATACGGGAATTAATAGTATTGCGCACAAACAGCGCGGAACGCCCCGGAAACAGTCGAGACGTTGCAGTTGAAGTTGCAAAAGATTACATCGATCTGGATGCATACAGTGATGTCAAAGTTATCGGTTCACTATATAACAGAAGACACGTTTTTCAATAGAAACAATAAAACGACTGTCCTACACTCAATATTCTCAACGACTACTGTCTTTATTCTTTTTTTATAACATCATACAAATATGCTAAGGTTAGTACACCATACACCTTAATATAAATCAGGGTTGTTTAACCTAACAATTCGGCCATCCTGACTGAAACCGTCTCGGTTTTAATAATTAAGAACGACCAATTAATGTTAGCCTGACAATTTAATAAATGGTTTCATGCGAGTAATGTCATATACACCTTCAAACGGCAGGCTTGTAATGCTCAATCCAGCGATGTCCCCAATTAGATATCGATCATTACCCAATATTTTCTTAACTTGATATGGCCCTCTGTATTTTGGAATTAGTTTTTTGTTAATACCTGGAGTAGTGCCTACATTCTTCATTGACGATTAAATCACCTTCATTAAACGTAACAGCTTCCTTTTGATGACTATTCACATATTCTCGACTATACGCTTGTGATGCTTCAATGTTCATACATGCAGTTTTTCGAATTGCGTTAATGTTTTCCGGAACATCATCCAATTTGTTTTCTCTTTCGAGAAATTCACGAAGCTTATCATTTACGGGACCCTTCAGATTTCTTCCAAATAAGATCAATGATGGTGTCATTGTGTCACTATTGTTGTACGCAAACTTTACTTGTTCTAGGCCTTGGTCCCACTCGATTTTTCGTTCGGCATCGACCAACTTTGCTATCATAGGCGTTAACGGCGCGGCACTAGCAACCAAAACATGTTGTACACAATTTTGCTTTAAATAGTTCTTAAACTCATGCGAAGTAAAATTACTGCCTCTGTCCGTAATTACTTTATCGGGACGACTAAACTGTCTAAAATATTGCTGGAAACACTCGATGGTATCTTTAGCACTCGTGGTTTTGGTTGCAAACAATCGAATATATTTCGAAAAACCGTCAATGATACCCAATATAAACCGCTCCTTTTGCTTAGTCGGCATGTACGATTTCAAAAGGTTGATCTCCTTTAGGAATGCTGTGAAGAAAACCTTCTACCTTCCCCGTTGGTAAATTGAACATAATACATTTCAAGCAATTCTGGATGTATTGTTTTACGATGCTGGACATATTGGGAAACCAATAATGTCTTCCTATTACCTCCATCGTTCTCCATCAATCCAATATGCGCCATGAGATTGTGAGAGTTTTTAATCACTTGATTTTGCATCGACTCTGGCACAAAAAAACGCATTTTATTTTTATTGATCTTTTTGTAGATCAATCCATCTCGTAACTCATAAAGAGAACTTTCAGCAAACTCAAGTTGCTTTTGTAATTCTTCAAGCTTTGGATCTTGTGATTGCAATAAGGCCAATGTTTGCTCAAAAGGGTTATCGTGAATAGCCAAGACACTCTGAATTCGACTCAATGCATCAGCGTGTTTCATCTGATCTCTCTTTCGATGAAGAATCGTATAATTATACTCTTGCATTTCCAAGGCCCACTGTGCAATTTCCGGATGAATAGCCTTTTTATTTAATGTCAGAATAATTACATCGCAATTTGTGTACATCTTAAATTCTCGACCATGCAAAAAATCCGAAATCTTCGGAATGCGTATATGATTGCTAAGCACTCCAATTCATAAGAGTGTAACCTCGATTCATTCTCTGTTGTGCGTCTTGAGAAATAGCTAATTGGATGCCACTTTCCATCTTTTGTAGTAGAATTGCACCGAATCCTATACTGCTGGCATCGCAATGCAGCTCTGTGTCGTCATTAGGTGAATATATCGCAAGTATCGGGCTTTCAATTAATTTCCTCTTCAATGATCCAAATGAGTTCATTTCATCCTGTTCAAATATATAATCCGCATTCCTGCGCAACAAATCTTGTAATGGTTTGGCAATCAATGCAAATCCTTCTATAAATTTCCGAAAGTACGAGCATAAACCTAAAAAACTCTGAATCTCCTTGTTGTTTCTTGGCACCGGATACTCTTCAATAGCACTGATGTTACGGTCATTGAGACGAATACGCTTTTCATTAATAGAACATCGCAGGTAATCAATTTGCGTATACAGGAACTCACATTTATTTAATCTTAATTCCAACAAATTTGCGGAAAGCAATTTTAATACTTGGTACAAGATTTCCAAGTGTTCACCAATCTCCTTCGTTGCGATGAAAATGTCATCGATATTATATGACCACTTTACGTTCTGCAATCAATTTAGCAAAAAATTTATTGACATATTTCTGAAACTCTGCTGGCCCATTTTTTAATCCAAATGGTAATCGTAAATATTCAGACTGGCCCAAAGGGGTGACAAATGATGTGTATGGTATCGAATCTGGAGCAATTGTTACGTGATGGAATCCGGATTTCAAGTCCAGTGATGTAAAAATCTTTTGTTATGTAAAAATTCCAAGATATCCTCGATAATTGGTAATGGATAATTACTCTTCACCGTTATTTTATTGAGAGCTCGATAGTCTATACATAAGCAATATTCTTCTTTATTTTTCTTTTTTATAAGCACTATCGGCGAACAATATTTAGATTCGCTGACTCGTATGAATGCCTTTTCCAATAATTCATCCAACATTTTAGCAACAATATCTCGTTCCGCATATGACAATCGCCTTGGTGCTACTGTAATTAGCTTATCGTGCACTAATTCGATGTTCATCGAAATAGTTACCATTTATCATTTAATATACATATTTCAGATTTCGTATCAATATCTAGGGAATCATTTATTTTTATTTGATTTTCTAATGGATTTTCAATTAAATCTATATGCATTAGCTCTTGACAAAATTCTGTTTCAAAATTAATTTTGTGATCCTCAATTTTTAATTCAGATTTTGCTATTCGAAGAAAATCTCTTCTCAACAACAATTCTACCAGCATAGTATTATTCTCAACCACAATACAATCAATATTATATAAATTACCAAATATTGGAACATTGACCTTTATAATACCAATACACTTGACTTTACTATTATTAATACCCGTTAAATCTTTTTTATCTCCGATTGGTTTAATTAATTCAGGTTTCACTATTTTTCACACCTTAACTAAAGTTACCGGGCTTCCAGAATCTATCAATGCCGTCATTTAAATTGGATGTTCACCCACAAATACGGAACAGTTTTGCGTTACCCCAATTCCTTCACCCTCATTCATGTTATTCACTTATCGTAATCGTAAATCGCGTAAACATCGTATTCCCCAACTAGTTGACTGCTTAACACTACCACCTTCACGTGGTTCTGATTTGGAACCACTTTACAATTTTTATGAATGCCAACAATAACTGTTTTGGTTTTTGGTAGCACTGTAATCGTGCTTGATTTTGTTATCCAATATTTTAGATACCATCGATAATGCCATCTACCAATTCGTCGTCCTCGAGCTTCAATGCTAGCGCCAAAATCATCTTGACGGTGTAATAGGCGTAAAATTCTTCTGAATGTTTCCTAACCCTTTGATTTACTTTTTCTGGTTTTGAATAAATCATTCAACTCCGATAGTATATCGTCGACACTCAATTTTAAATTGTTTGGGTCACATAAAAGCCAATTTCGAGCACGGTCCTCTAAGCAATCTGCAATAGAGTGGATACAATTAAAATAAATAGTCTTACATTTTCTCACTTTCAGAGCCAATCTAAAGACTAAATTATAAAGACATTGATTTGATAGTAAGAATTTTTTAGGGAATGAATTCCAATATTTTTGAGTATGGAGATTGATGAAATTTGGCCGAAATCTGTCACCCAGAAGTAATTTTATTTTTTCATACATTATTTTAAAATTTGAGAAAATCTTTTGTTTTGGGAGTATTTTCGAGCTTTGATTTCTTTTATTATTGTCGGACTGTTTTTTCGAACAGCTTGGTACTAACTGTAATGTCACAATTGTTTCTATTATATTAATCTCTTTTTAGCTGACCTCTAATGGTAAAGCTTAAAAATATAGTTAAGGTTTTAGGCACGGAAAGTACATTAATAAACAAATTCAGCTTACACAAGTCCGGAGAAAAAATCGCTGACCTCTTGAACGTGTGTATGATGTATTTCTATGTAAATGGATGTAGTGCTTACTGATATTGACATTGAACATGGTTTTTGTAACTTCAGTTAATCGCTGGACATGAAACCATTAAACTAAAATTTTATTATGCTTTTTATGCAAGCTCTCGTTATCTATCTTCTATATCTATTTCCTCTTCAGTAATTAATTAATTTTATTTAATGGGCAAATTATTTGAAAATATAGTTTAAAATGGTTGACTTTGTCTTGTGCATTAACTATTTTTAAAAACTTCTTTAGACGGAGGAGGAAATAGCGTTCGAAAGACTTTATACAAAGTTTCACTAATCCGACCGACACTTACGAAGATGTGCCAAACATTTCTAAAATCACGGGGACATTTCGAGTTTGATGAAACAATAATTATTTGAATAAGATATTTTACATAATTATATAAGCGTATTAAGAAAAAAAATTACCAAAGATATTCGTAAGGTCTTTAGCTATACTTTAAGAAACGAAACAAATGTAAAACTGTAAAAACATAAAATTACCATCAAATTCGATAATCATTTTGGAATCGTACAAAAAAAAATCAAATCAAAAAAACTTTATGTAAATGGTTTTTAATACTTTCTTCAAAATTATGTGCACAAATTTACAATCAAAGTGATTATTTAATAAACGGATTAATAAAAACACGCGCAAACTAGAGATCCCCATAAAATACTTTCTTTTCAAAAATTTACAGTTTTATTGCAAATTTATGCTAAAGACGATGTTCGTTACATTACTCAACATGATCGATCAAAAAATTTATATAACTGTACAATGTAAGAATTTGTAAATATGTGTACCTTATTCTTATATAAGGCATTAATATTCAAGAATAATATTTAGATCAACAATAGAAATTTTGCAATTACCAATAAAATACCTGAATAGTTATAAACCTGAATAGTTTACAAATTTTACGGTAAGTTTATTTCATTTTGTATTGTTCTGTATTATACTTATAATTTTGCAGTGCCACGTAGTCGATATGGGTCAATCTAAGGGCCTGCTCGAATTCTGTAGTAATTGTTGTCTCGTAGTAATTTTTGGCATATAATAGGGTATAAAACGCACTCATCAGAATTACAACAGTCTTGCCCTGTAGTAGAGTTTGACAGATCGGAAGTAATTAACGCTCGTTTGGATTTAAACATAAAATTACTTAATTTAGACTTTATAAAATTTAATTTAAATTAATTAATATTATGTACAATAAAATTCTAAACTAAATAAATGATTTTATTTAGTGATCCTCCAAAATATAGTTTATGTACTATGACTATAAGTAGCACCACATTTTACTTGGTAAAATGTTAGTTTTATTTCTCGAAAAGAAAAAATATAAATTTCAGAGCCTTTAGGGAATTTATAGTTTCACGACAAGTCATACTCATTTTCAGTTATCTTGGAATTATTTGTGTAACTGGAAATGAACCGTCTTGAATGATTGTGTCTTTTACCAACTACAATTAATATAAAAACTACATAAGTTTGAATGTTTGATCATATTCATCCATCTTTATTAATTAAAACAACATAATTCAACAATCGAAAATAGTTAAATTATTCAATTCAAATTTACACAATTAACGTCAAACAAAAATAGTATTCGGGCAGCGAAAAAAGTAAAGGAGAATGTTTTACTTTTAAAGTGTCAAAAATTACTACGAGACAACAATTACTACAGAATTCGAGCAGACCCTAATTATGTTGTAAAACAATTTACAAAAACAAAAATAATTAGCTAAGTAGGCTTCAATCGAATAGTGTATGGAGAATGGAATTAAATGATGATAGTAATAAAAATAAAATATTAACCCCGTTAAATTATTGCAAACAATATGGTTAGACTTTTACATACCTACTACCGGCCAATCGACAGTTACTTATGCTATCTTCAAAATAACAGCTAATTTGCATTAAATCCATCACCGACTTTATAAACATACGTTATGTATGGAAATTTGCAATTTCTCAAAATGAAACGTTTATTGACATTTAATTCATTTATAAATAGTTTTGATATTTAATACTCAATCGTCGTTTGCTCTTCTTGAGTGTCAAAACACGCATAAACAAATAACTTTCACTTATATCTAAAGTTTGTAAACTTGAACTTTTCACTAACTAAATCCGCACTTAGTTTTCAAAAGTTCAAGTTTACAAAAATATTTGGAACGCAAACGAATAACACGATTAGAAATTAGAGACGCGATCAAGATGTAAGCTTGAAAAACATTCAATTTTTTTTTAATTTTTTTAAGTATTATAAAAAATCCCAAGAAATCGATCAAGCTGGCTAATTGCAATGGTATAACTATATGTCCATTTATCTTGATATCTAAAAAGTTTACTTTCACATAATCTTTTTATTTTATTTAATTAAATTAAAGATATATCATTTTATCTAATCTACATAAAAATGTGTGCTTATGAACTTTTTTTTTTAATTTTAAAGTATGTACGAGTATATTGAGTTCGTCTAGTAGCACTCGAGTGCAATGAAAAAGTTTTCACTTGACTTGTAATTTTTCAGTGAACACCTTTTCACCGATTTCCTGAATGGGTATTTTTTTGTAAAGCCTCAGATAGGTTGAACGGACCGAACGAAAAGCTGGTACAGATGACGCTGTTCAGTGACATTATTTCAGAGTGTTACTTCGTATTCTTGTATTTATCCGCTACACTTCGTAGCTTTCCAATCTTGATACAGATGGTCTCCTTCCTAACGCTCAATGAAAATCTAAACTGTCGTTTGTCTCTTTTAAGCCTGCCTTAAAAATAACATTCTCCAACGAAATATTATCACCAAATTTCTGGTCAAAGAAAATGTTAGTGAGGCGATTTGTTCCCAAGTCCAAAAACTACAATAGAGTCCAACAGGCGGGACCTGCATCGTAACAGGCCAACAGATAAAAGCTGCAACATCAATTTTTTTTTGTTTGTTTAAAACAAATTTTATTTTACAATTTAGTCTCCTGGACTAATGAGCAATTTATTTCTGACTTAATTTACTAACTTACATTAATTTATATAATCCAGGGTCATGCTGATATGCTTAGCTGTGTTCGCATAAGGTACTATTTCTCGATTTATGGTAGTCGGAATATGTTCGAATCGCCTGATTTTAAAGTTGATGTGAACTGATTTAGATTCATTTAGTTTTATAAATTTGAGTTATTGCTGATTGTAACTTCTGTGTTAACTCTTCATTGCTTTTGCCAACAGCTAAGATCGCCGGGTCATCTGTAAAAGTCGCTACTGTGTTGTTTTCTAATGCAGGAAGATCACAAGTGTACAGTAGGTATAAAACCGGTCCTAACACACTGCCCTGTGATTTCTTTCAACTCAGAAAAGGTATCATCTAACTTAATCCTGAAGAATCAATCTTTCAAGTAAGATTCCAGTATTTTAGTGCAATGGTAGAAGATTTCTTAATTTGTGGTCAAGTCCTTCATACCACGTTCTATCATACGCTTGTGCAACGTCTAGAAATATCATTGAACAGACTTTGTTCTCCTCTAGTGCTTTCTCAATTATACTGGTTATTCTGTGAACTTGATCATTTGTTGAGTGTTGGTTACGAAAACCGAATTGATGATTTGGGATCAAGTTTATACTCTCGATTATCGGATTTAACTTTTTACCAGTAGCTTCTCAAAGAGTTTGGACATGACTGGCAAACGCGAAATTGGCCTATAGAATGAGGTTATGTGTATTGATTTTCCAGGTTTTGGGATCATAATTACTGCTGCAATTTTTCACAAACTTGTTACACATTTGATTCTAAATGCTGCATTTTACCAGATCTTTCCCTGGCAGTTCTTTTAAGACTTCTGCAGTAATCAGATCGTAAATAGGAGTCTGTTTTGTATTCATATTTGCTTTTATCTCACTCATAACTTTTTTTGGTGTTTTCGGTAGGATTTTTTTACTTTCTTGCACAGCTTATTCAGTTATTATCTTGGCTTGCAACGTTTGGTCTTCATGTGGCTGAAATATTTTTTCCAGGTGTTCAGCAAATTCTCGAGCTTTGTCTTTATTATTCCAAGTTCCTTTCTCGCCTGGTATTCTTATTGAAAGATTCTGCATTTTTGTTCTTTTAATTCTTTTAGTTGCTTTCGAAAGAGAATCTTAGAGCCATTGTTTGTTACCATATTTTTCTCGCTCTTCTTTTTTCTGCTAGTAGTTCTCCATTTTCCATAGGGTAGTTGTTTCTCTTGATTTTCCTTTTAATTTCAGGGGTATTTTCCCAAACTGATTGCTGTATATCGTTTAAAAATCTGTCAACTTTTTTGTATAATTGCTCCTCGGTCTTTAATGGAACTATTAAGTTAATTTTTTCTTCTGGCGATAGTCTAAAGCATTCCCAATTAGTGTGGTCATTTATTAAAAATGGATTACTTTCTTTCTGAATGATATTTTGATTTTCACTTAGCGTTAGAAATATCGGTGAATGATCAGGGTTCAGTCGACCAGTAGGTAGGTTGGTTTTCAAGTTGAGACGGCTTCGCAACTGCATTTCCTAATTGCTTTAGGAGTTATTTATCCCCAGTCGTTGTTAATCTCGAGCCCCAGTAGACAATTTTTGTATTAAAGTCACCTCCAGGTACAAACCGTTTTCCTAGTTTACTGAGGAACTCGAGATAATCTTTTTCTTTCAATGAGTGGTTCGATGGGCAGTAAACACCAGCAATACAAATAGAACTATTTTTGGTTTTTACAGTAATAGCAGTTGCTTGTATTTCTTCTGTTTCATATTTTAACTCTTCGTGGTGATAAATACTAAGTATTACTAATTATAACAGCACCACCTTCTTTAGCAGTGTTTTCCGGGTGAATAGTGTGATATATTTGATAATTTTTAAATATAATGATTGTTTGTCTAGTGAAGTGTGTTTCCATATTCCTCAATACATCGATTTTTCTGTGTCCAGGACTACTTGCACTACTTGTGGTACACCTATTACTCATCATATAAAAAATATTAAGAAGCTTGTTTGGAATATTTAACCACTTTGCAAATGCGACATCCGAGGTCCTTCATTCGAACATCATTAAGACCAATTCTTGTCTCTTACTTCATAAAGACATTCCGCGCAATCTAATAAATACATCAAATAGTAATCAAGGTAATTATTGGTTGAAACATCGACACTTATTTTGATCGTTTCAATTCTTGATTCTCATTCAAATGTAATTTCTGTTGTCGTGATCAAATTAGTCATCTGCCTTTAAGTTTTTTAAATCTACACAAAATTATTTGTTCAAAAAAATTAAGGAAGGAAGTTAAAAATCCGAAATCGATCTTTCTAAAATAAATTAAAAATCATCATTTCAAGGAATTATAATAAAACTATTAAAAATTACAAAAAATATGTTTTTTATCTTAAAATAATTTTTCAATTAGTATTACCTACGAAACTGATTCACTTCTTCAAAATAGTAAATTACTTATCTCAACATCATCTCTTGAATATTTTATTTTTATTTTTCGGGCAATAGATGAAACTAATGAAAACGAAAGGTTTATATTTTCAATTTTATAATTCTGGTCACATAAAAAAACTATAATTTTCTTTCGCTTTTTTTTTGTTTCAAAACATTATTTTATAAGCATCATAAAAAATATTTAATTTATAATTTTATTTAATGTATTTCCTATAATTGTACGTGATTAAAAACCTAATTAAAATATTTGAATTTTATTAGATAAAACTATATAAGTGAGACAAATTTGGAATTCACAGGTTAATATAATGATGCAATCAAAAAATTTATTTTAAAACGATTCAAGATGCTTAAAAGAAACAATTAAAGTTCAAGATTAGTCTCTTGACTCAAAATTCGAAATAGTAAGTATCAAATTTTAATCCCCAGTAGGGCTCGCTTCTCGGGTATCACCCGGGTATTTTTCGAAATCGGGTATCGCGAAAAAATTTAAAGAACCCTGTAAATGTTCCATTATTTATTTCCAATATACAGGGTGTCTTGTGCTTGAATGCTAATCCTTTAAGGGGTGACTCGTTCATCAATTTTGAGCAAAAATTGTTTGTGCGAAGGGAGTCTATCTCCAGTATCCACTGAGATACAGAGCTTTAAAGAAAATTCGCTTGAGCTAGTACCAACACTCACATTTAGGTTAATATGTAGCTTATATTTTACACGACGTATATTAGCTTTCGAGAGCATACATTTTTGGAATTGAAATTATCTTTTAATCGGTGTATCAGACCGATGCGTAGGCCTTTTACAAGCGGAGCAACAAATTAGCAGCTCCCTTAAAATATATTAAACTATTGTAACGTTGTAATAAAAAAAATACAAATACCGTATCTGCAATAATAGTGCAGACGAGTCTATCCTCGTAACTTAACCAGAATTGTATATATGTAAATACATATATAACCGTTTATTTTCGAAAATAAAATATTAAGTGTTAAATATACATGTGAGTTAATAAATTAGTGTACAAAATTTATATAACCGAGTGCCACCGGCAAGTTACAATTGCCTCGGCCGGCATTAGAATTTAAAGGCGTAATGCCAACAGAGCCACGTGACATAAACGAATCAGGCGCCGAAAAAATAATCGACAAGTCTCTAGAATTATTAAAGGAAACCTCACTTATTTTTAAATAATATCTAAACGGAAGCAATTTCATTATTACTATATTTGCATCACATCACGGCAGTTATCCGAAAGAAAATGAATATTTAAATTTCGCATCTAAACTTTCTGCAAAACAGTTTGCTAGTCAGCTTTTATTACGCTTAGTCTCGAGACAAATCAACATAAGAAAGGCCGATCAAAGTTCAGGCTCTTCTGATGTAGAACTTGAAAAACCAACTGGTTATAATGAGCTATGGAAGATTTATACGTCGAGCAAAGAGATAAGCTAATCTAAATTTTAGATAATTTACACGAAGGACTACTTACAATTACAATAAACCCTACATCATCGGCTTGTAAACGGATGTTTTCAGTAGCGGGAAATATAATTACAAAAATTCGAAGTTACTTAGCCGTTTCTACACTTTCTACACTTAATAGCTTCTTCCATTTTTCCATGGCTTTTTCCTTTTTTATTTTTGAAATGTTTCATAAATAAAAAAAGAAAAGTGATATAACACATGAGCTAACCTGTTTATTAAACGTACATACACTTGGGTGCAAAAAAATCGCACATTGCTCAATTTTCCACAAAAGTGCAAAAATATCAAAAAATCCAATATTTGTTTAATTTTTTTTAATGCAGGTTCAAAGTCTATTTCAATACTTATCCAGTGGTACCTTTTTTGTATTTATGCGTGCCATCAAACTGATTTTTGGGGGTAAACATCTGAGGTACACGTTTTTGTGAATTTGTCAGCATGAAAATTAGTAGTAAAAATCGAATTAAAACATGGAAATCAGAAAAAATATTTTTATTAATAACGAGTATTCCCTCCTCTGGCCCGAATGACAGCTTCCATTCGATGAAGCATTGATTTCACCAAAGTTCTCACAAAATCTTGAGGTATCGCCTCCCATTCCTCTACGATCGCCTGTTGCAGCTCCTGGAGACTCGTTGTTCTTTTCAACTCGTCCCATATATGTTCGATGGGATTAAGGTCTGGGCTTCGAGCTGGCCACTCCATAACTGGCACATCCACCTCTTCAAGGTACTGGTATACTACACCAGCCGTATGCGGTCTCGCATTATCCTGCATGAACAGAAAATTTTCGCCAATAAACCCGGCAAAAGGTACGAAATACTCCTCGAGTACTTCCTCAATGTACCGTTGAGAAGTCATTCCTCTTGACCGACAGCCAGTATTGGCTGGGGTGATGAATACAAGATCTGTATTCGCTTCTAGTGATATGCCTCCCCTGAACATGCACGATCCACCGCCATACGGGACACGTTCTTGGATGCAACACTCTCCTTGTCTTCTGTATACTCTTCCGCGTCCATCGGTGCCATATAAACACATCCTGCACTCGTCAGAGAACAGGACTCTTCTCCATTCTTCTTCTGTCCAATTCAAATGCTCTCGACCGAACTCACGACGGGCTCGTCGCTGGGCTGGTGTTAATTTCGGCCCGTTTGCTGATCTGTGTGGAGTCAGATTAACTTCTCGAAGTCGTCTTCTAACTGTCTACCGACTGACTTCGACTTCACGAACTTCTTGGAGCCGCCGTCCCAGTTGACCGGCATTCATAGGACGATTTCGCAACGAAGTTGTTACAAGAAAGCGGTTATCACGCTGTGCTGTAGCACGAGGCCGGCCAGATCCTTTTCGCCGTCTGAAGCCACCAGTTTCCTGATATCTCTGCCACAACATCTTGTTGAACTATTTTTAGAATTTAATTCGAAAGCCTATGCATTTGACAAAAAATCACTTTGTTGGCATGGTACAAGTACATAAAAGGTACCACTAGGTAGGTATTGAAATAAACTTTGAATCTGCATTAAAAAAAATTAAACAAATATTGGATTTTTTTGATATTTTTGAACTTTTGTGGAAAATTGAGCAATGTGCGATTTTTTTGCACCCAAGTGTATGTCTAAATTGTATAATTATACACATATTACCATAAATATTATAAATAAAAGATCTGTTAAAACCAGTGTTAGCATAACGGTACCATAACGTAACGCTATAACGGAAAACCACAAAATTGTTAGTCTTTTTACACTCATACCGATATCAAAATACTCAAAAGCATCATTGTGTTATCTAAATCAATAACACAATTTTTATTTTTGTTTCGTTTCGTTATTTGAAAAAAATAAATAAAACATATACCACAATACGAAATCGTTTTTTACATAACAAAAATAAGCTTAACAAAAATAAAAACTATACGAATTCAAGCGTGCGCTTCCTCGTTTTTTTTATAACGAATTCTATATCTAATCTTAAAAGATACATGATGTGCTCACCAGAAAATAATTTTTAGTTTCAGTATTCTGAACCAGACTGAAATGTTGATTTTAAGAGTCTAAAATTTGGTCGTATACTTGCTCGTTACACTTTTCTACTCCACGGCTTCCGGTCTATAAAGCTCGTGAATTTCTATGAAGCTGTGAACTAATAAGAATTACTCTTACTTTTTATATTTTTAACTTTTGAGCCAATATAGGACTAAAACTATTAAGCTAATGAATTTCAAGATGTACCACCTACTTAATAAAAAAGTTGAACAAATAACACAACCATTTTTTAATTTTTTCAAAATTTCAATTCGTGCACAAAATTTTACGTTTTTTTTACTGGTGAGTTTATAACGATAACATGAATGCGATAACGTTATAACATAACGAAAAAAATATTTTTTTGGTTTGAAACCCAAACCCGTAACGGAAACGAAATTTTAGAATATGACTTAAACTGATACCATAACGATTGAGAATTTTTTCGTTTTGCCAACACTGGTTAAAACACGTTTTGCCTACTTTTTTTCGGGTAACCCGGGTACCTGGGTATTTGGCAAAATAGCTACCCTTTACCCGGGTACTTAATTTTTGGGTATTTTATGAGCCCTAATCCCCAGATAGTAAATTATTACATCTATTCTTCAATCATCTCCATCTTTTAATACCGCAATAAGTCAAACTCAAAACCTTCCAGACTCCAAATGTTAATTATACGTTGCACGAGTACACTAGGCACCCATTCTTGTAAGTGCAATCAAGCAATCACCAATTAGTTTCACGGTTTTTGTAGCAAAATTAAATTTTGCTTCCGGAAAAGAAAGCTTGCTTAGGGCCCTGATTTTCCTATTATTTTGAGAGATCCCGGAAATGAAGGCTTGCCTTGGGCTTGGATTTTCTTAAATCCGCCACTGGTAACACATCCTCTCAAAAATTGACTTTGCAACACAACTTTACGACAAATTACACTCGAGTAAAACAGTGGAGAAAGCCTTAAAACATAAGTTCCTTGCCATAAAAACATGTGTAGAACTCTGTAAGCATCGAAATTAGAAGACTCGTTTATAAGGAATGAAATACATGAATTCAGCTTGCCATGCAAAATTCTGCAAAATTTCTCTGTTTCTAATTTTGCTGCGAATCTGTAGGCTACATTACGTAAAAGAAGACAATTCTAGCACAATTTGTATAATTATTATTTTTTTAATCAACTTTTTTAATTTGTTGACAGAAAATATATATATAAATAAATACCACTAAAAAAATTATGCGTGTCAGAAACGACGCTCATGTTATTCACCTGCATTTCTGCCAGTGCCGCTGCCAACATAAATTCTGCTCATGTATTTTCCAGCATTATTACCACAAAAATAAAAACTTGTTTTGTTTTTGGCTTTTTGCAAATACGTATTAAAGTTACGTGATGTAATAAAGATAGCAAAATGATAGTTAGTACATTGCACAACGTTTCTTAATTCCAATAGCGAGAACAATAAACAGTAAAATCATTGCGCGTCATTGTCTTTTTAATATGGCAACCAACTTCGTCAATGAATATTGGCCTGTCATTTGTTTCTTGAAAATAAGATAAATCAGTGTTTAACCCTCTAATGCATAACTCCGCCTAAAGGCGGACTTTACGTTATCTTGGATTGGGTAACTTTACGTTATCATTAATATGGTACAGCTGATCAATATAAGGCCAAATATTCAACCAATTTAACTGAGGAACAAAAACGAAATCAGCAGCTACTCGACAAATTACGTGACTCAACAAAGGAGACACCAATTTATTTGAAAAAGCAAAACTAGCTGAATTCAAATTCCCGTCTAAATGAAGCAACAGAAAATGGAGGAAAATTTAAAATTAAAATTCGGTAAGGAACGTCTAACGGAGCAGCTCGAAAAGCGGCATAAAGATCGCCAGCTCAACTATGACCAATTGCATGAATTAAAAAATAAGGAGGCATCCGAATCAGAGGCTGTAGACTATTTTGATAACATTTTCGACAGTAAAATTGACGAAATTGAAAATAATCTAAATTCTCTGGTCCCCAGTGATTTAACAGCTCTGGGCATACGTTTCAATCAAATTAATAACAGCATTCAAGAGTTGCAGAAATACCTATCGAATTCCACAATATTCCTGACCGATTATAAAATTAAAATGTGTCAAAATAAGTTGAACGAATTGACCGGCAAATCGGATGAGCTGAAAACTAAGCTGATTCCAAAAAAGAAATTTGGTTTTCGAAATAAAAAAATCATTGAAGACCGAATGATTATTAAACCGGCGGTTATACCATCCGTTACGACTGATAATAAACTCAAAGAGAAGGAATATAAAAATGATGCGCGTAAACAATTCGAATGGACTGTATCGAATGAAACGGATCGATTTATCCAATTGGATGAAAATCAAATCAATAATCGTGATGTAACTCTATCCAATTTAACAAATTGTATTGTCCAATTACATGGCCATTTGGGATCCCTGCAGATGTCAAATCTAACCGATTGCACTATATTCTGTGGTCCCGTGGCGCGGTCAATATTCGGTGATAACTGTATCAACTGTAAATTTATAGTTGCTTGTCAGCAGATGCGGTTACACACATCAAAACAATGTGATCTCTATATACATGTAACATGTCGTGGAATTATTGAGGATTGTTCTGATATTCATGTAACACCGTACAATTATGATTATCCGAATTTAGCTATTGATTTTATTAAATCGGGCCTAGATCCGAATAAAAATAATTGGTTAGATATTGGAGATTTTAATTGGTTGTCGCCGGATATGCCATCACCGAATTGGAAGAAAATGGATGAACTGAGTGTCGTAAAGGATTGGAATCAATTTTTAGCAAATTATAAAAATTTTAATTTGGGACTAACATAAATTATGTACACACTTAACTAAATCTGTTTACGCCACCTAATTTAATTTTAATTTTCTTCTATTTAATTTTGTATTTTTCAACTCATATTGATTATAAAATATAAATGTAGTCGCTTTAAATTTAATTAAATAAAAAAAAAAAAAAAAAATAAATAAATAATATTTGTTTCTTTAGTTTTTACATGAGTTATTTCTCTTTCAAAGTACTCTCGTCATAACGGTTTGGTTTTTGTTGTTGTAATATGCATCAAGTTTTGATAGAAAATGATTAAAAATTCATGCATTAGAGGGTTAAATTCAAATTTCGTTCCTTTATTTATTCTCTTTTTGCGAAAGAAGAGAAAAACTATTTTGTTTTGTTTCTTTCCTCCGAAACGAAATCCAACAAAATAAAATATCTCTCCTCTCCTATCTTTTGTGTTTTATATGAGGATTGAGGAGAGATATTTTACTTTGTTCGTTTTGGTTCCCGGGGAAAGAAACAAACAAAAATATTTTTGGTTTTCTTTCACAGAGAGAGAAAAAAAAAGATAAAAGAAGGGGACGATAAAATTAATTTAAACACTGATAAATACTTTCCCAAGTAATTTAAAGTTCCAAACAGACAGGCGAATATAGCGGGAATATAATGCAGCTCTTGCTTTAGTTTTGCTAATTTGAGATTTCTAAAACTATAAATTCTGGTTTTATTGAATAAAAATAGAATTCATTAAACGCACTTCAATCGAAATTTGTTCGAGTAAGAATAAGAAAATGATTTGAAGAGAGTTTAAATCTATTATCGTATGTTAATGGAAAAGAATGAGTAAAACCTTTGCTCTGACTGAGCTTGATCGCAATTGCATGGAATGCAGAAAATCCTTAAACATGGTTTTATAAGATGCGATCCAATCAAAAATAAGGCGTGCGCCCGAAATGAAAAATGCATATTTGGCGAAGAGCCATTTAAAAATTACCTAATGTAGTGTAGTTTTAATGTTAAATTTTAATACATAGTTTGATGTTAATTTATATTTTAATTAATAAAATTTATCGATTTATTAATTTGGTGTTGTCCAATTTTAATTAATTTTAATGTATTTTAATCCAAAAAAAGCGCATATTTAAAAATGTGTATTTAAATTCGCATTTCGGACACACCCAAAGCTCTCGCAAAAAATAGAATTAATTTGATTAAGAATCAAATCGAGGTATACATATCTCTAAAGAATTGCTGCACTAATTCGTGGTACTCGTATTATTCGACTGAAGAGTAATTAATTAAAATTCTTCTTTTTAAAATTAATTTAAGAGAAGATAGCATGAAATCTTCATTTCAAATTCGTTTTTGTAAAATGTGTCTCGGCTAAAAATCATCTTATTAAAAACGCACGTCAAAAGCGGGTCATTTCCAGAAACAGTGATGCTATCTAAGAACAAATATAAATATATAACCCACTATTCCAAATCTTGAATTTTTGTCCGCAAATTATTAACACAATTAAGGATATATTCTGAAAATTGTTCACTAAATTAATTCCTGAAAATTTGCTCTCTCTCTCTCAAAAACATTTCCTATTTGAGCTTTGAGCTAATTTAAAACGGAAACCTTAGCCCTGAGAACGTTACGTTGTAACTCTCGTTACACTCAATATGCCAGTAGAAGTTTATCGTTTTTGAAATTTTATAATTTGGCGTGATTGAAGACTAATGTTCCGAAAAAATTTGAAAGAAAACCTCTTCAGTTGACCATTTTGTTGGAGACATTTTCCATTACTTTTTCGCATAATTGCGACCCTGTTTCACGAATACTAGCTCTTAAATTGTCTTTTATTGCCCGAACTTGGTTGATTCATTGGCGTAAACTTTATTTTTAACATATCCCAAAAGAAAAAAATCACAATTGTTTATAATTGGAAATAAAGCTTGTTCATGTCGACCAAACGCAGATTGAACTTTACGAATTATCTCCGCAAAATGTTCACCGTTTTTATAATGAATTTTCACAATTCCTATGCATTGTGCAGTCATAAGCACTTTCAATTGATATGAATTAACTGAATTAGAATTGGTTTACTATTTAGATAATTTAGTTGCTATTTAGATAATTGAGCTACTGAAATGAATTGGGTGTTCGGTTGGTACTCTTCACTTCAGATAAATGTAAAAAAAAAAATGATTTTAATGTTGATTGAGATTCATGTTGATGAATCATTAATGGTAAGCTATATAATTTGTATACCATATGTGATTATACATATACATATTTTGAAGTGATTTTGAGACTATTTTAGATGCAGTGTTTACAAAATCACAATTTGAGAAGCTGTATGGACAGATCATCTTCAAGCTCAAGTGATAGCGAAGAAGAAGACGAAAGTAATACCGAATTCAAATTGAATTTTCGTTTTAAGAAATCATCTTTTAATTCCCTTATGTAAATTATTGTCATAATGTACCATCTGTCCAAAAATAACCCGGAATTTTAAAATAAAACAACAACCGTTAATTTATTCTTTAATATTTATTTTATCCCTTCAAAATAATCACCATCGGAGGTGATACACATATGCCAACGTTTTCTCCAGTTTTCAAAACACTTTTCATAGGCCGGCAAAGGTATGGCCTTTAGCTCCCTCAGCGAATTCTCTTTTATGAACTCAATCGACTCAAAACGTTTTCCTCGAAGTGGTAATTTGAGTCTGGGGAAGAGAAAAAATTCACACGGTGCCATATCATGTGAATACGGAGCTTGCGGAATGATGTTGACGTTGTTTTTGGTCAAATAATCAAGAACAAAACGGGATGTGTGAGCAGGTGCATTGTCGTGGTGAAGAAACCATGATTTGTTTTGCCACAATTCCGGTCTTTTTCGACGAATATTTTTCTCTTTTCTTTTAACACCATTTTCTTCACATTTTCGATGTTTTCTTCGTTAATTATTGATGTGGATGGACGACGATCATGAGGCAAGTTTTCCATGATTTCTCGACCCTCTTTGAATAATTTATACCACACATATGCTTGAGTTTTCGACATACACGAGTCCCCATAGGCTTTTTCTAACATTTTTACCGCGTTGCACAAGAAATTTCGTTTTTAAGACACAATTTCAGACAAGCTCTTTGTTCAACTAAATTAGACATTGTAAAATTCGCAACACACACCAAAGTTGAACTTGTTTAGACGCTAGCTGTAAACAAACTAAGTGACTAGTCGCGATTTGACATGAAGTCTACTGACAGTGCTGCAAAACAGTAAACAAAAAAAAAATTCAGCAAAATATTCAGCCCGGTCTCCATTGAACAGATTGTATATGTAAATTATTTTTAATAAACGTATTTATCTAGTTCAAAACGGAAAAATTTAAGTAAATGTCTAAATAAAAGTAAATGTCAAAAATACAACAAAAATAATCTATCTGAATTAACTATACACGAGCATAATACCTATTCATATAATTCAGTTGCTTAATTTTTAACTGAAGTGAAGAGTTACCAATCGAACACTCAATTCACTTCGGTTGATTCAGTTAACTCATAGGGCATGCTTATAGTAACAATATTCGCCGCTGTTTTAGAATGCAGCACCCTCGGTAAAGGTTAGCATAGCAAATGCTATTTGTGTTTTGTATCGAAAGTGTATGGTGAATTTAATAACAGAAAAGAATTTGTATATTTTAAAATGTTTATAAGTCGTTTAGCGACGCGTTCGAACTTCGTAGCCATAAAATTAAACATTAAACATTATTGTAACCTTTATCACGACGGTAATGACATCTGATGTGCGGAAACAAAATCAAACTCGTTTTGCATGCCCCATTGTCAGATAATTCAGATAATTCTGTTGATTCGTGTCAATCGAAAGTGCTTCATGTATCGTTCGTTTTTTACTAACCGCCTACTTTTAACTTGTTAAATAATTACAAAATCAACTTCGAAAAGAGTCTATCACACCAAGCGCGGCGCGTCGGCGGCAAATTTAAATAAATTTAAATACACGTTTTTTTGGTTATCTAGTGATAGTAAATCATAGCTTGAACAAAAGTAAAATTATTATTCATAAAAAAATTTACAAACTTCGTATTTTTAATAGAAAAATTACAATTTTAAGTAAATGGTATAAAATGAAATTTCATCCGCCGCCCGCGAAACCCAGCGGCAAAAAAAATCGCGTTTTACGCTAGTTTATATTTTTGCAAAAGCTATGATTTCCTATCACTACATTAGCAAAAAACGTGTATTTAAATTTGCCGCCGACGCGCCGCGCTTGATGTGATAGAACCTTAAGAAGATTGTTCGATTGGGCTGAATTAACTGAAGTAGTAGCTGTATCTGAAGTAACAGAAGTGAAGAGACTGTTCGATTGACAACTCTTCACTTCAGTTAAAAATTGAGCAACTGAATTAACTGAAGATACATTTTGCTCGTGTAGTTACATCAGATGAGTTATTTGTTTTCCTTTTTTAGGATTTCTTTACTTTCGTTAGTTTTTTTCTCGTTTTATGAAGAAATTATCTTATAGTGTTTTTTACAGTTTTCACTTTTGAAAAAACAGTAAATAAAATAAACAGACTTAATTTCAATTTAATTTTTAATAAAAATCTTTATAATAAAATAGAAAATAAAAATTTCGATTATGAAATTTAGTTGATTTTTGGTGAAAGCAGGAAAATTATTTCTGAAACAGTTCTTCTAAATACAAGCCGCATTGAACTAAATTGTTTTATTTTTATTTTGACATTTATCTGTGAAGTGAAGAATACCAATCGAACAGTCTCTTCTCTTCAGTAACTCAATTAAGTGAAGAGTAGCTCAATTAACTGAAGTGAAGAGTTGTACTCTTCAGGCCAATCGAATACGCTTAAAATTCGTGATTATCATTTTTGTGTCATTTATTTCGTGTTTTGTTCCATGATTTTTGAATATGGGTCTTGTAGTTTTTCAGAAAGTGTCTTTTCTCCACACACTAAATCTTTTTGTTTTTAGAAATCGAAAAAACCTATTGTAAAAACCTAATCTCTGAAGGAACATTTTGGAACAATAGCTGTTATTAAAATAACCAAGAAAATAGTTGTTTTGGAACATACTATTTGTGGAAAGATATGCGAAACTGATTATAGAAAGCAATAGTGAGCTTACCTTGATTTTTACTTTTTTGGGATAAGACACGTTTTGGAACTTAGGATTCTTAATATTGTTTCATGTAAAAAAAAAATAAATGCCGTTCCTAAAAAATGTGCGCACTTTGGGTTTTCGGCTTATAATAAAAAATAAGCAACTATTGTCGAAACCCCCTTAAATTTACGTAAATTCAAGCTTGTTTAAGTTTAAATTTGCATTAACACCTTTTATTAGTATATTGAAGTTTTACTTTTAAGTATCTGATTTTCACATCTGTATTTCTTGAATATTGATGACATTATATACGGTCTTATGGATTCCGGGGGAGACCAGTCATTACTATACTACAATTATTTTAACCAATCCCAAGGCATTTTGTTGAATAAACAAGCTCAGAAGTGAAACAGAAAATAATATTTCAGATCTCTTCCAGAGGAGGCAGAAATAATCGCGATCTCCAATAAGAGTCGGTAGTTAGACCATTGAGGCCAGCAGGAACAATACTCATTCTACAAACGAACAACAAATAATTATGTAAAGCGAATAATGCATTACAAAAATATGGTTTACTTCAAAATAGCAGACACTGAGGAACAATAATGGGAAAAAGCCTTAGATTAATATAAGTTAATAAATCTTTACTTCTCATAACATACATTAAAACTAATTTCGCAATTATTTTAGTATGTAGTCCAGTAGCCATTGTTGTCTATTATAGACTGATATCTCCTAGTGCAACTTTCACGTTCTGCGCGCTTCTATTTTTAATGTTGAATTCTCAAAGCCTTCATCGATTGTCGCTTAACACTTCAACAATGTTCCCACAGTTTTTGTTTTGCTTATTTGTTTTTGGTATCGTTGCTCTTTGCAGTGGCTCCACCTAAAGCGCTTCCCCAGCTAAGTGATCCACATTACAAGTATCTTCCTGCTTAATTCACTTCTTCACAAATGGCAGAGATGTTTTGGTGTGTTTTGCTACTTGTTTTATATTCATTTTTGGCTTTTTGGGCTGGGTAACTAAGAGCAACGCTTTTTATATGTACATGAAACTGATTTTAATATTCATTAAATGCTCAAACTGAACTAAAGAAAGAAGTTAATACAACGTACCTGTTCTTATTAGTTTATTGTTTTGTTTAGTTTTATGTTTTATCTAATCTAGACCACCTTAATTATTTTTTTAATCACGCAGAGTTTTGGGAAATACATTAAATTAAACAAAAGTAAAAATTTTTTATATTTTCAAATAATATTTTATTAAGCTTATAAAATTACGATTTCAAACAAAAAGTGAAACATAGTGTTTTTATGTGGCCAGAATTTTAAAATTAAAAATTTTTACACTTTTTTTAGTTTCATCGCTCCCCCAAAACAGAAATAATAATATTTAAGAGATTAGGTATTCGATATGCTTGTACATTTTCCCTCCTGCACATTTTGAAAAACAAAACAAAAATTTATGAAGGAATTTTCGATTTAGTTTCAATGCATGCCTTTATTGTGTTATAATAATACAAGCAAGGGTATAAATGAGATGAAGATGCAGACAAATCAGACAAACAAAACAAAATATAATGGTATTTTGAGTTTATGACTAAATGAAGGGGATCGAACCCTCTGGTATTTTATATTTAATTTTTCTACCAAATTTTCGTATTTTCTATAGTAATTTATGACGTTACCTAGTAACATAAGGGAATAGCGGGTGAAATGAGATTATTTTATATAAATATGTACATAAAATACGTAAATCGACGCCGTGCAATTAAATTACGATGGATTAATCCAAGCAACCTACCTTAATTTAAAAATTTGTTATCTAAGTAAGTGATTCTTCACTCGTGGCTGCGGTCGCCGTCTTTATCTAAAAATAAAAATAAAATAAAATTTTATTATAATCTAGTTAAATTCACCAAACAGTAAATAAATAAAACTATAAGAAGCGCTTATAATTAAACATCAATGTTTAATTATTAAATTACACATTTCATGCCGTATTGCCGTTTTCTTCATCTTAATCTTTCTGTATTTTTACAATATAAAGACGATGTAATTTAATAGGGGATTTAAAACGACCGTTAAATATATTGTTGATACATATGTTTCTCAATTAATTACAATTAAGCGTTAATTCATCCCCGACTTGCGACAAAAAAAAAAAAAAATCTTAGTTTGTGAGCTGACCTAAAAACCTTGTACAGATTAAGATAATATCACGAACAAAATTTTAAAGTTAAATACCAAAGGGTTACGACAGATTCTTTTTAGGTGTATACAGTTTATTATTGATCTACAGATTATGCAGTTTGTTATGTGTTACCGTTCTTTAAAAGTATTGATTGCTTAAAGTCACTGACCTGCTCTTTAGAGTGTTAGAAAACAGTTCGCTTTACAAAAAATCTAAGCAAAAATGTTAAACTATCCATAGCAGTAACGGAAGAAAACCCCAGTGAAATACTAATTTCGGGCAATTTACCATTGTCCAATGTTAGTGTTGAAGAGCTTTGCTAATTTGCGGCTTTCAAGTAGCCTAACTATAAAATTGCTAACGCTTTTGGATGGAAAAGCCAAATTTTTTCTTAAACAACGTTTACACAAGTTAAATGCTGCTTAATTTCTAAATTCTTTAAATTCCGAAATTTTATTGTTTGAACTACATTTTAAAACAATGGTCCAGAACATTCCTGTCCCAAAAAGACCAGTGAGTGGATTTTTTTCTGTTTTTAGCGAATCATAAATTCTAATTAAACAACTAACTCTCAAACATTCATCCTCTACGACATTTCCATTTCCTCAAAATTGTTTGGCATGCTATATTGCCGACCAACCAGACTATTGGATTCTAGTGGCTTGTCAAAAGCAAGAAATTTCTCCATGTGTCCTCCCGTTACGAATAGGTGTGTAATTGACATTTATAGTTCGAATTTTTGTACCCATTTTTCCTTATTACTAAATCACCTAGTTTCCAAACTTACCGTAGGAAAGTATCCAAGTTTTAGGTCGCTCTTTAATAATACTTTTATAGCAATAACGCGCCATTTCCAGTTACATTATTTCAACTTTCAAGTCATCCAAACCCTTTGGTTTATCTAGTTTACATCTTTTGAATAAAACCTTGGCTTTCTCCCATCTAAATTCAAACTAAGCTATACCAGTGGTTTATTGTATTTTTACATATAGCTATAAGTGTAACTCAGTACCGTCCGTACCTGTGACGTCTTTGTTTATCGCCCCTCAGAGTTAGGTGAGAGAGAGAGAACCGTCCACACCAGTTCGCCAATTCCGACTTTTGATTTGATATGTTTAGGCGAGTGCCTAAATGGAAATAAAGCCAACGACTATTTGGAAATATTGTGACTGACTTTGTTGCCAATTTATAGTGAATCGTACTGTATTAGGTAAATTATAACGTGTAAATTTTTTTTTCGCTGGCACTACATTACATAGCCGCTTGACTATGAAGTTTCGTAATAATTTTTTCAACGGATAATGAGAGATTAATTCATTGGCATATTGTGCCTGCCCAAAATATCGAAAAATGTTTGTAATATATAAATGATTGGTTTGGTGATCTTCAACGGATGCTTTCTGGGAAAAGTGTCGTCCGAAAGTCGGATAGACGCAATTTTTTTTTCTGGCCACAGGAAGCTAAAACATGTGTCAGGTTAATTTTATTTAGTCAAAACCTGTTCTGTTCTTAAATTACGATTCGAAGTTGGCTAAAATTTACGGGCTACAGCGACTGCTAATCATAAAAGCAATTTTCCATTATTATGATATTTAAGGCTCTTCTGCTAAAAAAAATTTTACACTGTCCAATTTAAAAAAAAAAAAAACTTGCTTATTAACTTGGTGCCTATAAGTACCTATTCATGTACATACCGATAAACAAATTGCATTAAGCATAATTATTTAATATCACCATAAACCAATTACACGCAAGAGCCTAATACATTACACCTACACTTTACCCATAACTTTATTATGCAAGACGGAAAATTCCAAATAATTATAACAACAACAATAAAACCATTCATATTTGTGCTCTATTGTTCATTGTTAGTTTAACTTGCGGCAGCGATATTGGCTTATTACCATTTAACGAATTATAAGACGTAAGTACATGATAAATAATAAACTCAAAACAATTATTTAAAGATTTAGTAAATTTACCGCGGCTAACATGCTAACAAACACGAGGTATGCAAAGTATTTCCTCTTTTTGGAAATTCACCGTCTTCCTTATTTTTCGAATTTCTTTGTATAATTTTAACCGACAAAAGAAAGTAGGTACACACATATTTCAATCTAATTGGATTTATTTTAAATGAATTCATGCATAACGGTATTGAATGTATTTACGTTTTTTTGAATAACCTCTGGTTCAAGTATACTATACTTATTGTAAAGAGTAATTCAGGTAAATCGAATATGTCCATATAAAAAAAATGGTTAGATATATTGAAAAATACAGAAAATATGTTGAAATGACCTTAAAATTCTGGTCGTGTATGCATGTATGCAACTTTTATAAATCTGGTTTAATTTTTAGAAACCGTATAGTATACATATATAGAATCCTGACATTGGCAAAATGTTTTGTTTTTGTTAAGGTAAATGTACTCTAAACATATTTAATCAAGGTATGTGCTGTTTAAACCAACATATGAAGTTTAGCCATTAGCATATTAGATGGGAGATCAATAATCTTATTTGAAGAGACCAAGGAAAATCAATAAAGAAACGTGATGTGAAGCTGTTATCGAAACCCGTTGCTTAGCCTGAAATAACCAAATATATCGAGGATCGACTAGATGCATACAACTTCGAACCAATTAACGTTGTTCGCAAAGTTTCTTTTAGTCTAAACAAACTTTCATCAGTTTGCAGAAAAATGTATAGGTTAAAAACAATGTAATGTCTTATATTTAAATTTCCTGCATAAATTTAATTATGAATCCAGCCAACAGAACTAAAAATTGCTCATCGAAAATATTAATACTTGCGGTTTCATATTTTATTATTAGTATGTGCGATTTGGCTCACTTCAATCGGAGTGGACTCAGTTGATTTCCATGTTGGGGCGCCTAATGTTTTAAAAGTTCATGAACTAATTTTTTACCGCACTTTTTCGAATTTATTCGATAACAATATTTTATTTTTAAACAAGCAGCTTTCCATCATCCTTTGCGGGACTCAGAGGAAGAATGAAAACAGTGGTTTCGTGGCCACCTATCAAATTCCAAAACTTCAGATATTCGTTTTTCCCATTTGCAATCGCTTTTCTAACAGAAGAGCAAGATTCACATGAAACTTACCGGTTTTATTGTTAACAAAAATGAAACCAAAATATGTACATTTATTTGGCTGTTCCAGAAGATGTTTGTACTTATATTCAATACTGTTGTAATTCATTCTAGGAAAATGAAAAATTGTTGTGAGATGGATGATACCGTTCGATGAAAAACTATTAAAATCGAATTTGACTTTAGACAGATACTTCTAGTAATAAAAACACAAGCCCCTTTCGGCATAAATGCATTCATCTTATCACAAACCCACAAAAATATATGTGCAGGGCTGAATAAAATCATGAATTAATGTAGGATTATGTTGAAATCACTCAGCAAATAGTACAGCAGAAGAAAACTTGATCCGAACCATTTACATAAAAAAACTTGAACGACAAGAAAATCGAAGATCTAGCAACGCGAATAATTTTATCTTTCTGTATTATAGAAAAAATAAAAAAATCCAATTCAATTATGACTAAATTTTCCTTTAGGTAAAGGCGTTGCCACATGGAAAACGAACGAACGATTTTTTAAACCGACAGTCCCATTTTTTGGCAAAACCGTTATTTCTACAATGCCAAAATTATTAAAAAATCTTTCACAATTATGAAAGCCATCATAACAACAAAAAGAAGTTGCTAAAATTCAATAATTTTCATTAAAGAAAATGCATTTTTATCTTTTGTCGGACGAAATTCGACTCGTCGTCCGACAAAACATAAAAATGCATTTTCTTTAATGAAAATTTTGGAATTTTAACAATTTTTTTTGTTGTTATGATGGCCTTCATAAATTTGAAACATTTTTTAATAATTTTGGCTTTGTATAGATGACAGTTTTGTCCAAAAATAGAATTTTCGGTTTAAAAAATGGTTCGTTCATTTTCTGTGTGGCAGTGCCATAAGTCGGTGTTGTTTTATGAAAAAAAATTGGCAAAACGAAAACAATTTTAGAACTTTTGGTAAAACGGAATTTGATTTAAAAAATACTTAATGAAAAAGGTCGAATCAGGTTGATTTTCTTTAAATTTTGACCTAATTAAAACTTAGGCTGGAAACACACCGAATTAGTCAAAACGTTTTTTTCTTGTCTTAAAGCGCCTGGCGGTCAAAATATATACGATTGGATAGCGCTATGCACATTGAATCAGGCAAAACAATTAAACGTCAAACATTTTGTTTCATAAAACATAGAACGGCAAACATTCTATTGTGCCTTATGGGTCCATGCACACATAATAAAGCAAAATTGTCTTAAGTCAAATTTGACTAACGAAACATGATTGAAGGCGATCATGGCGTATAAACAAATAGGTTAATTCACACTGAAACAAAACAAAGCAAAACAAGACAACACTGCTTGAGTCAAGAAAAAACAGTGTTTGACGTCGTTTCGTGGTCGCTGTTTTATAAAGCAAGAAATAAATAATTATTAAAATAAATAGGAATTTAATATTTTTAACAAAACTAATATTTTTAATTAAAATTGTTTAATTTATTTAATATTTTTTTAATCGTATTTTGTTGATGGGAAACATTTTTTCTTATTTTGCTGGCAACATTTTGTATTCATTTTATCAAACCAATTCACACCAACCTATAAAGCAACACGAGACAGTTTGACTAAAAACAATTTGTTTGATTGTATGTGGGCTATGTTTAGGCAAATCGTCTTGCCTATTCAAAGCAAAAACGTTTTGACTAATTTGGTGTGTCGCCAGCCTTATGCTGTGTGCCTCAGGTCGATTTTTTTGACTAAATTTTCGACTTTTCATTTCAAAACAACGTTACACTATTCACTCCCAGGCGGCAAACGAATAGTCTCCTCATGAGGTTACTTTTCAATTAGTTGCCATTTATACAAAGAGTGCTTGGATTAATATGCGTTTTGCAAAATTTAAATTTGCACAGTGTTTTGTAGAATATACTAACGCTAATGAGTAATAAATGCAGTTTTTTCACCATTATTATTGATAATTAATAATTTATTTAGTGCAATTTAAGCACGACATAAATCTTTTATGGAAATATTGTACAAATTGCGGAACAAGCCTCATGTTTCAAAACGTTTCTAAAATATGTATCTTCACTCTATCTTCATCTGGCCAAATGTATTAAAAATGAAAAAAATTAATTCAATAATCGAGTCGTAATTGTAAGCGTATGATATTGGTAAAGTAGTTTTTTACTCGATGTATCAAGCACCAAATGAGGTGAAGCCAAATTTATGCAGACATTACTGGGAGTAACGAGTATTCGGTTAGGTAGGTCACAACTTCAACTTTAAATGATGATAATTATACAATTTTTGTGTTTAATAGGTTATTCTTTATAATGAAAATTAATTTCGCTTGGATGTGCTCGGTAGAGCTGCTGTTTACCGCATGTAAAGCAGTCTGTGGGCAAAGTTTTAAGTTACTCTTTCACATAAATTTCGCTGTACAATATTTCACCAATAATATGTTTAACCACTCATTTTGATAGTTTTTCTTATAATTTGTAAACGTTGTTACTGAAGTAGATACTGAAAAGTAAATACTGAAGATGATTAGTTATCAAGTAAAAAACTTGAAAAATTCAAGTTAAAGCATTTTTTTTTTATTCACTCCACTCATTGTGTTGTCCAACAAGCAAACTTGACGACATGCAAAAAATACAATTTTTGAAAAAATTGAAAAGCTTTTACTTTTATATATTCAAGTCACCCTTTAAAATGAGTATTCTCCCATCTTTAGCACTAACAAGCCGTAATCAATGGCAATGCGTATGCGATGTTATAAATTTTGATACATCATTGCAAATTGCATAAGAATACATCATAATATTGGTATCGATGTTCTAAATGACACCGTCGGACATATTGACCTATTTAAAACAACGTCAGTGCACAATTGTATGTGCCTGGTCAAGCGAGATGTTCATGTGATTTTGAAATTCTTTCAAAAAAAAAATAATAATAAGAATGTTGTTAATTAAATAAAGAATATTGTGCCCATCAGCTGAAATGCCTTCATCCTCAGCAGATATGCAGTTTTTTAAATTTAATGAAAATTTAAAGTTTACATTTAATTTGGGCTATTAATACGGATAAGCATTCTCTAAGAAGAGGTGCCAACACCATCTACAGTGACCTCTGCACCTTCCAAAAAGTGAAAGTGGAGAAACCATTCATTTCGTGTTCTGCATTCTGCATCATTCGGGTGAAATTTCTGATTCTGCAATTTTTTTAAAATCGAATATCCTACTTTCTTCCTATTCTTAATTATCAAATGCATGACTGGTCTCTCGAATTTCGTTATTCAGCTATCTTTCGTAGCCAATGTAATCATCAATCAAAATCGAAATGTCAAACGAAAATATGGCACCGTTCTGATTAATACGCTAAAACATTCCCTCCCAAGTCTATTTACGAATTCTAACCTCCATCATATCATAGCCTTTAAAAATATTGATCAGACATTTTGCATCCCGGTCGACAGCAACAGTTGAGTTTATGCAAACTACCGACATTTTATGGACGAGGAATACTGAAAAATTGTAAATTATGGAATCTGTGTATCATTCCATCCCCTCGAGTTACAAACCCTGTATTTTTAGATCCAAACGGCATAAATTTATACACCATGCTATTGCACCCAAATCGAAATTTCATACATAGCAGGTGCTGCCGGTAACCAGTTATGCAACTGCATCAGACCAAATCATTTAACACCCAGCAAATGTAAATCGTAAGGATAAAACATCTCGCCTTAATTTTTGCTAACAGAGCTTAGATATATTTTTCATAGTGTATTAGCCATTTTCGCCTCCTTCTTTCTTAGGTTAATGCGAATTAATGTTGCTGGAACCACGACCCCACTTTGCTGTCGCACACTATATTAGGAAATGTAAGTCAGATCGTTCGTAGCCAAAATAAGTATCGGGGAAACTTTTGACTGAATAGAAGGACCGTCTTCAATTTGCTTTAGTAATGCTGAAATTATAGTCTGTTTTGGTTTTTGGTCGAACTCATCTACGACTTTGAAAGTCGGCTTTATAGTACCGGCAATAAATTAATTTAATATTTTCTAGATAATTTTAATAACTAATTAACATACACGCAAGCCAAAACGAAAATTATTTACACGAAATTTGAAACAAAATAATAATAAAATTCGGTTAACGTTCCAATAGTCGCTATTTAGAACAATAAAAAGCGAGGCACAGCTTGTCTTATTGACCCTTATGCCATCTATGAATGACTGGTATGAACTAGTAAACAATTTGGAAAAGTCAATGGTTTAGTCGAAAAAATCGACGTGAGCCACACAGCCTTAGTTAAAATTCGATTAAAATGTAATTTTTCTGGTGCTATAAAACTTGGGGTAAAGAATCTTGTTACTCAGTAACTGAGGAAATACATTTTGAACACAATCGAGTAAGTATAAATTATTTTCCTGGCAAGAAGGCAAGAAGGTTCGATTAGGTTTTCTTCTCTAAAAGTTTGGTAGAATTAAATTTGATTTAGTAAATAACTGATTTTGATTAGGAAAACATTGAGTTTAATACACACATTTTTAAAATTTTTTAAAAACACTTGTTAAATATTTCGCAAAATTACAAAAGGTTTAAAAAATCACTCGATCGATTTCGGCTTATTAGGCTTATTAGGCCATCATCAGGAGTATCTACTAAACAGTTTAGTAGATACTCCTGATGATGGCCTAATAAGCCGAAATCGATCGAGTGATTTTTTAAACCTTTTGTAATTTTGCGAAATATTTAACAAGTGTTTTTAAAAAATTTTAAAAATGTGTGTATTAAGTGTGTTTCGCCAAGTGCCTACGGCAGAAAGTATAAGAAGTATTGAGTTTAATTTGAAAAGAGGAAAATTAATTTTTATTCAAATTTTATTTTAAATTAAATTCGGAAGCCACACAAATTTTGCAAGTTTTAATCCATTTTTTTACGAGATTAATTCCTATGACCTTATTTCACGGTGCTCTACAATCGTTTATGTATTTTGCTATATACATAGGAAGTATTTCAAACCGCGAGGTTTTTCGGTGGTTTGGAAAATTTTTGGTTTACAATTGAAATTGTTTTAGTAATTTAAAGTCACAACAGAGAAAAATACTCATCAACATTTAAAAATGTCAAACATTTTGAGGCTTTCATCTTCATCCCTATTTAAAACACCTACCACAACATATCTTCCGGTTGTTTCGTCTATTACCATCCATATACATACATTCCGTCAAAAAGTACCGGGAATTGTTAGATAAAACACAAATTTTAAGTTCAATCATAAAAAATTATTTTGTCGCCCTTAAAGTATTCCTCATTCAAGTCTATATAGTATACCAGCGTTTTTGCCAATAGAATGGCAAGTTAAGCCTGGGAAACAGAAAAAAGTCACACGGTGCTAAATCAGGCCAATATGGTGGTTGATCGATGGTATTTATTAAATTTTTGGGCTTATATTTGTTCACAATCGTAGCTCGGTGTGATGGTGTGTAATCGTCGCGAAAAATCGACGAGTTGTTTTCCCACAATTCCGGTCGCTTTTTTCGCGTCAGCACAAGAAATGCAACACAAAATTTAAAGCAAACTCTTTGTTCAATAATTTTGATCATCGTAAAAATCGGCGTGCACTAATGAGGTCTACTGACTTAACCAACTGCTGTAAACAAACCGGTTGATAGATCACGCTCAACGTTGGCATCTTTTTGAAAGGGAATCCCACGAATCTAGGGGAAAAATTTAAATCCCTTTAGCGCAGGCATTTTAAAATAACAATTCCGAGTACTTTTTTGACTGAATGTATATTCGTCTTTTATCGCACTTTTTATTTGTAAAATAGTTTCATCGTATAGGCCTTTTGTGATTTTTAAGAAGAGTCGTTTATTCGGGAACTTTAAAGTTTATGTATTTGTAAATTAATTGAGCGATATATGGATTTACCAATTTATTTACAGGAATGTCGGTTTTAAATACATTTAAAGTAGCGTTGAAATTAATATAAAAACTTAAAAAATAAAAATAATGAACGAATGTGTTGTCGTATTCGAATTTTTTAAACGAGGAATTTTTTTATGTCACGTTTACATCTGTTCGTGATGTTTTAAAATTCATTTCCATAGACAAAAAATATACGGACAAAAATATAAAAAAATTGTAAAATGCGGACATTTCATGATTATTTTGTAAATGCTTTTGAATACTATACAATTTAGGCAACAAAAAGGTTCAAAAATGTTTATTTAAGTCAAAAAGGTTCCAAACCACGGAAAAGGTGAGAAAAGCACAGAAAATGCAAGAATTCAATTCGATTGTTTTCATGCTGATATCGACTCTCATAAAGGTCTATCAAACGACAATTTTTCAAAATGGATGAAATTTTCAAATATATTTATCAAATCATAACCGACCGTGGAACTAAAATGGATTTGACGAGCCATGCCATCTTCATTTTCAGACCCAAATCTTTCAGGCTACACTCGTAACATGCTTACTTCAAATTCCAATCAAATTGTTTTCAAATTCTTAACCAAGTATTTAATTTGAATAAAAAAACCGACTTCAAAAATACAGCAAAGCCGTACACAACATTCTTCACCTCGTGGATTCAAAAATTACACTCTCCTGATTATTGTTTTATTCGTCATTGCGAATCGATATTAGTGATAAGAAGACGGGTTCCCAAGGTTTGGTCATTTTGGAATCGCAAACAATTTAATTAAAATAACTTTAAGAAAACAACCGATTAATTGATGCGAAAGTCAAAGCGTACCAATCAAAAGATTTTGGGGTTCAAGCTTCGATAAATATATCGGTATATTAGGTATAGAATAAATATCGGTGCCAAACTGGATGACGCTTATATTTAAAAGAAAATAACAAAATGTTACTTTATTCCTTTAGTACATTGGTAATCCTTAAAAACACTACGTGTAGTATAAAATATTCGTATATTATACCACAGGGCGATCGAAAATTTTCGATTATATGAGTCATTTAATTCAACAAGTCGTTTAATTATGCTACTAGCTATGTATATTTTAGAAAGGTTTATATAATCGATTATGCAAATGTTTGTATAATCGATGTACCCATAGTTATAATGTTTTAACTATTAGAAAAACCAGAAATACATCGTTTGATTTTCATATTTTAATGAATGATATACTCGCAAGGATATGTTCTAAATTTAAAACAGTGTTCAAAACAAATAGTAACGCGCATGATTGGTTAGATCAAAATGTTACCACGGTATTAAAATCTAACCCTTTCAGATGTAATCAATGTTTCATTTTTTTTTTTATTTAAAATTCTAAAACGATAAAAAATTTTATGTCTGAGTCGTTTTACATTGTTCAATACTCTTTGTTTGAGTCTACATACAAATCAAAGACAAAGGAGTGTTTCTTATTTTTATTTTTTATTATGATTGAGTATAGTTCTTGTGATCGTTTTAAGAATTTATAATTTTATAGTTTTATTTTAAATTCCTCATGTTTTTCTTTTCGAACATTAATCGAAATTACCTAATAAGTACTTAAAGTTATGGAAAAGTAATATTTTATATTTGACGTACTACATTATCGTATATAAGCAGCATGTTGGAATGAATTATTTTCGACTGGCACACACTAATAACACTATTGATGATAAAGTGTTATTAAATTCATATATACCGCATTTCCGTTTCTAATCAAAATAGAAAAAATCGGATATACAGATATCCGGATTAATGTTTTGCTTAATCATCCTTTTAAAATAAAATGTTAATGCGGTTCTTCAATAATTAAATTGACTGTTTTCTTATCACATTCAAATACATTAAAAATCAATCATAAAATACTAGTGTATGGGTATGTGCGTGTATACAAACCAATTTCCTGTTAAGCTATTTAAAATTAGATTTAAAAATATTTCGATAATCTCTTCGTAACCGCATATGTTTTACAAGTTGTACTTGGTGTGTATAATAAGTACACTATAACAATGAAATTTGTGCATGAATGAAAATTTTCCAGAAGTATAGATTGAGAGACGGTCGTGGATTGAACATATGGTTTGCACATAAGTAATTAGTACAGCTATACACTAAGAAATTGTTAAAATTAGAAAATTGTCTGAGAGATTAGTAATTAGAAGAAATGCGTATATTACGAAATTTACGATTGAATATGTTATGGGTCATTGCACTTTGATGCCCTACTTTAAAATGTTTCAGGATGGTTTAGGATTGTCCCGGTTTACTTGAAGATTATTTTATGCAAACTGATAGAAAATGTGTACAATTACCTGAATTATTTAAATTAGGTAACATTGATATCTTAAAGCACATAAGTGCTACTTCCATATTTTGTATGTCCACAATAATGCCTCTAAAAGAGGTGTTCTAAAAGATTATAATACCAACTAACAGAACCATAAATTTTTAAGAAAACTTTGCTGAACGCCTAATTTTGTATTTAAAACATATTGTAAAAATGCATCACTTATGTGCAATAAAGTATCGAGCGTAAAGCAAAACAAGTTGAAAAGCTTTTACGTATTATTTCAATTTCGAAATCTCCATATTCGATTTCATATCATATCGATTGTTTGTAATATTCCGACCACTATACACACAACCGAAATAAGCGTTTACAAAAACTAAAATTCGAAAAACTCATACGATTTTGAGTAACTCCTAATTTTAAAAACGTTTTCCTGAAAATTGTGAATTTTAGAGTTATTACAGATTGGCCTCTGCATTTTTCTGATTTGCCACATTGAAAATACTCTGAATGTCATTACTACTAATACATTGTCTATAATAAAGCCGAAAAAATCAGTTGATCAACAGACAAATTTTTAACTTCTTAAATTTAATTCAGTAGAATTTAAATCAATTAATCAATTAAATCATTATTGAAACTTCAAAGCAAGGTTACCTCTTAGAAATTTGAATAAGAACAATATCTCTTAAAATTGTATTCAAATTTTAACTATAGAAATAGAGTAAAGTGCAATGTAAAGTTTGATTAAATTTGAACAGATTTTAAAATGCATTTTGAAATACTTGTGCAAGAAGCTTAAGTTTGACAAAATAATTGAAATTCATTAAGCTTCGTCTAAAGTAGTATTCGAAATCCAATAAAGTTTAACCGACCATTATTTCATCGTTTTCCATATATATAAAGGGTGTTCAAATTTGAGGTATCTTTTTAAATATTCCGCCATTTTTTTGTACTAGAGTACAATATGTTATTTGACAGAAGTGAAAGTTATCAAGAAGTTGGAAGAAAAGTTGGTTCAAAATACGGTAGAGAATGTGGTATTAAACTTATCATTGATAAATTTGAAGAAACTTGTTCAGTTCAAGATCAGAGAAGCAGAATTTATTATCGTAGTGGTCGTTCAAGTGAAAATATTGCAGCTGTTAGAACAAGTGTTGCTAAAGAGGTAACATCAAAACGGAAGTCGGAGCAGGGCTAGGAATATGCGGGAGTGTGACTGCCCCCTCGAAGTTCTGGAGGTCACTTGAACGATATTCTTTTTCATTATTAACCGGAATCAAATCTATGTTTTTTATTTAAAATTTCGCAAGCCACTGCTGACCCAAACTGTATCAGCAATCTGACACCATCGACTTTGAAGGCAAATCAGCTTTTTCTTTAGTTCTAAATCATGCGATTGCATTCTCTAGGAAGAGAAACAACCACCCTACTACGAGAGACAATTAATTTTGCTTACTGCATCATACGGAACAAATTTCCAGTGTTGTGCCGCATAGTCTACATCACGTAATTAATCGATTTTCTACACGTGTAGACAATGTATGAAGACAATTCAAGCACACAGCAACAAAATTGTTTGATAACTTCATATTTAAGTGGAATTAATTCAATATGCACGTATAGTTTAAAGTGTGATATTTGTATATTTGACTCATTTGGCACAGTCTTATCATTTTAAATGCCAGAATGCTGTGCTTAAGGTTTACAAACATTTCTGTGGTAGCAAGGCAAAACGTAGTAACTCGTTTTCTGACTTTTTCAGGAAAACGTTTTTAAAATTAAGTTCAAAGCCATTTCCTTCCGAATATTCAATTTCAATTTAAATTTAAGTGGTAATTTAAGATCTAACCACAAATTAATCGTATCGGCAATGAAATGAAGACGATTGGCACATATTAATGAGATGGCATATGGGTTCGAACATCTGAAAAACTTTCCTTCACCCGTTCAATGAACTGATCGTCAAAAATAAGTTTAACAACGTCTTGTTTAATTTTTTTAATTTTAGACTCAGCTTCTACGATCTTCATCTGCTCCAAGTTCTTGATTAGAGAGCGGTAAGCATCTCTGTATGAGCACCATTCTGTTACATAAGGTAATTTAACTTTACTACCACCGTGCATTACTATTTAATTTTCTAAATCGGAGTGCTTGTATTCTTTGAGTACAGTAGTCACCTTCTATGTTATTGCTACATCCAATACGTTCTTTGCCATCAAGTTAGCGATATGGCTATTGCAAGTGCTATGCCATAAAACGTGCTGGTAAGTTTTCCCATTTTGACCATACTACTTGCGTTATCGGATACAACCGCATATACAGTACTTTATCGTTGTATAGTTGTTTGGCAATGTCTACCGATTCCAGCAAAATTTCGGCTAATCTTGCTCCTGTTTCGCTTTCACCTGTTAGGTCCCAAACTTGTAAGAAGGCTTACTCGTCAATGGCCCGTACCTATCGGGATTACAACCCGGTAGCCCCCGATCCAAACGCCACAGGTTTAACCACTGTACCGTTTGTTTGGTAAATCAAGTACATTTGTTTCTAGTGGTGGTTCTTTGATAAATGTAAAGATATAATTTAATTTAAATGCAGAAATGAATTTGATAATTATTGAAATCCCCAAATTGAATTTAATGAAAATCTTATTGAAACATGATTGTATTAACGTTTATTTTAATAATATCTACTCGTTTTAGAGGGAGGTTTTGAATAGTTGTTCTTTAATTATAAAATTCTCCCTCTATGAAATTTATTTGTTAATCTTGATATTGTTGCCCTTTTTCACAGATTAACTTTCACAAGTAACAGTTAAATGTTTGTGAAATTAGTTTTTATTAGTGTTTCGGCTAAACATATTTAGAAAGGGGTTTAATTTAAACCAAATCAAAGTTGAATTGGTTTCAAAATTTGTCAACGCTATAGAGAAAAATAATTAATCAAATCACATCTTAATTTTTTTTAAACACTTAGGCTCAAGTTCAAATTTGTTGCTGAAACTGACTCGAATTTGAACAGATAGTTTTAAATGTTAAAGCCTGAATGAAATGTAAAAAATATATTTGTACCGAATTAATTTATAATTAAAAAATAGTCTTAAAATAATCGTAAATGTCTTATAAAATCTTAGAGTGACGATTGGGTTTATCCATATTCGACTTTAGACTGAATCCTGGTGTTGGTTGAATGGTTTCATAAAAATAAGTGCCATTTGGAAGTTGGGGACATTAACTTATGTTTCAACGGTGGTAATGGCTTTCAAAATGATATACGTATCGAATCTTGGTTATTCGACTATTGTAATGAAATAGAAAATCTCGAAGACCCCACAGTCAGATGATCGGGCCATACAAAAACATTGGAATGCCGATTTGGAATAAGTTTCTTTAAAAACTAACCAAAACTCTACCTCTCTTAAAAGCTTGTAAATCATAAAAATTCATAAAACTCTTTTAACTTTATCTTACAAGTCTTATTTAGGTAAAATAAGAGTACAGTTTAATAAGGGTTTGAACTTATTCAAAATTTGTTTTTCCATTTAAACAAATTGAAAATAGATTCAGATCCAAATTGAGTAACGTCACACTTTGACGTTCCATACGGAATTTACAGAAACCAAATTTTCCGAAACTTTCATTTTATATTACCAAAATACGGATAGTTGAAATAAAAAGCTGTTAATCTAAAATCTTAATGCATTGAATGCATCTTCACTTTCAAAAAACCGTTAACCGCCAAAAATAAAAGAATAACAATAATAAATTTAATTACATTTCCATATTTGACGGGTTTTGTTCAAAATTCAAAATTGCATTTTAAAACAACTAAATACCTACATTTTTTAGAGAAAGTTCATTGAAGTTTTGATGAACTAAGTATTTTGGATAAATGTTTAATTTTTAAGAATTAGGGCAGACCATTTTACTATGTTATTATTTAAAATATATAGTAACTGGTTCTAAATTTGTGTGTATCGATCTAATTAGTATCTAAAATAAACAACAGTAATTAAATCCAAAATAACGAGACCATATGGTTAATTTTAAAAATTTAAATACAACAAAAACTAACAAATAATTTAAGAACAAAAAATAAATCCACCGACGCTTTTTTTTTCTTTTAACGATAACAAAATATTCTTCTTAACTAAGCAATAGAATAAAATATAGAGATGCGCGGCAGCAAAATGCATGGCTTTTATGCATCATAGTAATAAACACTATACCAACAATAAAATGTAAACAATCATGGTATTTAGAGAAATAAAGAGGTCAAATTCCGTTATCTTATGTAGTTTTCTCAAACAACACATACACACAAACACACAAAAATATTATTACAATTTACAAATAACTAAATCTGTAAAAGAAAACGATAAATTAAAATTAAGTTAAAATGCATTTCGTTTTTTTATTTTATTTTATATAAACCATCTACTATTGTTTTCTCCTTCAAGTCTTGAATAAATTTTACTCTCGTATTACAGTAATAAGTTAACGCTAAGAGTTTTGTGAATCATTATAGAAGATCAATAAATAAAATATGTATTTATGTATGTATAAATAAGAAAGGTTTTGCACAATTTACATAATTTATTAGATGGAGAACATCTGGCAGATCTATTGTGTTTGTGCCTGGCATTAATTTGGTTTTGTGGTTTGTCAAACCCAAGATCATGATTGATCAGCATGAAGAACGATATATGAATATGAGGCAGATTAATTGAAACATACTCGTATTCTATTTTGAGAGTATAGCTTGAACAATCATCGTAAATTCAGTTTCACAACCGATTTTTTCTTGTCGTATACTTTGTAGAAACGAATTGCCGTGCCACAAGGGACAATTACGATTGTAACTTACTAGTCAGACTGCATTGTTATCTGCAAATAAAACCATTTCCTACTATCCTAAATAAGCTTCTTCGTTTACTGGTATTTCCAAATATTTTATTCATTAGGTAAGGCTTTATCTTATTCATAAGTATATGCGGATATGCGGTACCCCCATAACTCAAGAAATAACGTTTCCATCGTAATCTCGGATTTAAAAGAACAATTTACTTTTAAATTTTAAACTAACTATAAACATCTACGATCGATTGATTTAATACAAATGTAGACAGAAGGTGTGCCCCTTCTGGAGTATAATACCCCAATTTGGCCAAAAGCAAGTTCACTTGCTGAAAATTTAGACTTTTACATTATAATGCAGTTTTCATCTTAAACAAAACTCATACTCCAAACGAAGGTGTCATGACGAAACTAAGACCAAACTAAAATCTACCACAGCTTACCCAACGAAATTAATAGAAAAGTGTACACCCTGCGCCATTGAAATGTTCGGTTTGAATTTTCAAAGTAAATTTTGGAAATACCACCGTTTGCTTCAAAAGTAGATAGCAAAAATGATAGATTCTGATTACCAAAACAATGTTTACACTATTCCGAATATATTCAAATAAAAAGAACGGTAATCCGACATTTTAGACCTACATAACGTCGAATAAGGAATATTACCGCCCTACCTTGTAACAATTTGGTAGGTCTTTACAGTGTTTTTAACAAAGTTTTTTCAATTGAAAAATAGTTTTTTGTTGACAATGGTAATTTTTATTCAAAATAAGAATTAACAGAAATAAAATAATTCATCTCAACCAAAATATTTTGAGAGAAATTGAACTTTTTAAAATCAATGATTAATAACCCAGCCCTTGGCTTTTATGATGGCCTTAAACCCGATCAGCATTGAATTCTAAAATTTGATTAAATAATATATTGTTATTTCTTCAAACCAGACTTTTTCTATAAGTTTTTTCGGTCCATTGGCTCTTTTCAGCTTGTAATTTGTAATCTTCTTTCCCATGAAGGACCAAATATTTTCAACAATATTGAGGTCAGGACTATTTCCTGTCCAGGGTAACGACTCAATCACCAAGCTATTTTTAAATTCGGCTACCTAAAGAAAATAGACATTAAAATTAAGCATTCTTACTTCACAAATAACATCAATAACTCACGGAGAGTAATCGTCCTGGAAGAGTGGAATACCGATGTATTGAGTCGGGTCCTCAATAGTCACGATTCAGGTTTCGATAATTTTTTTATATTTTCCTCCGTTTTCTGAACTATCCAGAAGGCATAGTGATCAAACTCCAAAGGCTGTTATGGCTCTCCAGGCCATTACATATGGTGAATTTTTCACTGTCGGCGAAATACATTCTGTTAAATACCGTTTGCCTTTTCGTCGCCGAACCCTTGTCCCTTACATCGGGTGCAAAGATATTGAATTTGGATTTATCCGAGAATATGAACCAACGCCAGTCCCTGGGCATTCAGTTTTTTCATTCTATTGCGAATTTGAGGCTTGCAGCTGCCATTTTTGCTGTCAGTAATGATTTTCTCGCAGGTCGACAAGCATATAAACCAAGTTCATTTTAATAGTATGAACTGAAATAGTGTCGGTTGTTGCTATTAGAAGCTAACTTCTCAGCTCCAAAGCCGTAGAAAAACCTTTGCTTAAGATCTAAATATCTGAAATTCGATTTGTTGAAACAGAAGTTCTCCTCTTTGCATCAGAGCCAAATTATCGTTTGATTTTCGGAATAGTGCCTTAAAAACTTTCTAATTGCTGTTTGGCTACACTAAATTACTCTCGCAATTTGTGAATGTGGGTAATTTTGCCTTTGCTTGCAAAATGTTGGCTTTTTCGTTAGCATTTAATTTAGAGCGACACTTTGTAAAATTAACTCTTTGACTACTTAATTGAAACCGAACGAATATTTCATCCTTAGTTTGGTTTTAAATACCTAATAAGCAGGGCCGGCGTGGTAGCGGTGCGAACGGTGCAAATGCACAGGGCCTCGCGCTTCAAGAAGGCCTCGCGCAAAAATTTCGAAAAATATTTTTAAAAAATTTATTTATTTTGTATATTATTAAAAATACAAACTAAAAACTAAACAAAATAATTTATTAAAGAAACTTTAAAAGAATCAACTGAGAAATTAATATGTATTACGTATATAATTCGCTAATACTTAACTACATGGTTATAGTAATCAATAATGTATCATAGTTAAAAATTAAGTCGCTATAGCGTGATCAGATTGGCTGGAAAATAATTAGATTTTTGGTGTTACTCATTCAGATCGAAACTGAACTTGTAATTCTTAATAATTTCACTCTTTGTAAAAAAAAAAATTATCTGGTTATTTACCAGAATAACTTTAATTTCAAAAATTTTAAAAATATAAAAAATATTTTTATTTAACATACTATGCATATTGCATACTCATATTATGTACTCGTACTTATGTATAGTAGAAAATTTAAAGCTTTCATTATCTCGAAATATTCTGTTTAGACTCTGGGTGCTCCTCTAAGTTTAATTAGGTAAAGCTCCCAATTTGTTTGGTATTCTTCAGAAAATCATTTTCTGCTTCAACGGCACGATGGGATCTCTTAATAAAACATGTGAAATATCTAACACCGAAACCTCTTTCAGATACCAGTTGGGAATACCGTAATTGACAATAAAATTAAACACGAAGCTTTGTCAATATATAATCAGTTGACTTCTTATGAGTTCCTTGTAACCATTACGATTTGGTTCGATTTGTTAGGTAAAGTTGGTTTCGTCAGTAAAATATTGCAATTGCAAAGCTCGACCATGCAAATATGTAGATTTGGCAATAAAACATCTAAAAGGATTGTTATAATTTTTTGAAAAATATAGAGAATCTGGTTTCATTCTCTTTGGCTGTGACTTTTTCCTGTTTCCGAAATACAAATATCGGCTCCGGGGAACGGGCATGAGTCGATTGAAGCGATATAAAGAAATTTGGTGAAGGAACTAAACGCCATACCGCCCGAGGCCTGCAAGGTGTGCATGGAAAAATGGATTAACCGTTAGCATGCTTGTATTGGCTCAAAAGGAGCCAATTTTGAAGGCGATAATAAAGATTTGTATTAAAATACATAAAAATGTTATTCTTTTTACCAGTCCGGGTCAAATTTGATCAGATGGTACAGTGGTCACACTGAATATGCCATTATTTGAATTGCTTCGGTTCGCATATAATAACCGACTAAAAGTGAGTAATTCTTATGTTAGTTCATAATTTAGAACTCTTTTAATAATTTGATGAACACAATCACCCTTATTATGATTGTCGAGTCGATCGAAAATCGACACGACTCTGCGTTACCTTTTCCTTTTTTGTATTGTTTTTATCAAATGAAACAACGAAAACGCAATACAGACTCGTGTCGATTGTCGATCGACCCGGCAATCATAATAGGAGTCAATTCTTCAATTTCTTCAACAGAGCAATTGCTTCCAAAATAGGGCGATTCAAATTCAAACATTTATTAAGAAATCACATGAAATTTGGAGAGAAATATGGAGCACCGCCGAATAACAAAAAAAATACGAAGATTACATCAATTCAGCGCATTAATCAAATTAAATTTAAAATAATAAACAATAACCTAAGTTCGACCCAAATTATTGCTAAATTGAATTCACAGACTAAGAAAAGTCGTTTAAAGACCGGCGTTATGTTCTCAACATACAGGGTGAGGAAAAAGTATGGAAACCCCTAAAAATCTCGCGGATTTCGGTCAAAAAAGCAATGAGCAAGGGTTATTCTTAGGTAATTTTCAACAAGGAATTTAACGGTGATCTTGGTTGTGACCTTGACCTTCATCTTCACGGTCATTTGTAGGTCAAGGTAATTTTTTTATAGAGAAACCCCTGTTTTTAACATCTTATTCGAAAAGAGCAATCATTGTACTACCGAATATGTATTTTCCATGACCTCCTAAGGTCACCTGAAGGATTAATGATTTGCTATGAAAATAAAAAATAAATAAAAATTAAAAAAATTAATTCTTCATTTTAAAATTTAATTTTTTTGTTTATTTATAATTTTCATAGCAACACAAGCATTATTACAATGTTCTGTATTTATGAGTTTTTTAAATTTTTTTTTAAATTTTCACAGTAAATCATTATTTCTTCAGGTGACCTTGGGAGGTCATGGAAAATACATATTCGGACGTACAATTGATCGCTCTTTTCGATTCTGTCATCAAAAATAGGAGTTCTAATTTTAAAAAATGATCTTGACCTACAAATGACCTGGAAGATGAAGGTCAAGGTCACAACCAAGATCACCGTTAAATTCCTTGATGAAAATTGCCTCAGAATAAAAGTTGATCACTTTTTTTTTGACATACTCCGCGAGATTTTTAGAGGTTTCCATACTTTCTCCTCGCAATGTAAATTCCTTCAGATGACCTTGGGAGGTCTTGGCAAATACATATTCGGACGTTTAATTGATCGCTCTTTCCGATTCAGTCATCAAAAATAGGGGTTCTAATTTAAAAAAATGACCTTGACCTACAAATGACTTTGAAGATGTAGGTCAAGGTCACAACCAAGTTCACCATTAAATTCCTTGTTGAAAATTATGTAAGAATAAACCTTGCTCATTTTTTTTTACCGAACTCCGCGAGATTTTTAGGGGTTTTCATACTTTTTCCTCACCTTGTATATTCTCAACATAAAGTTATGGCAAGACATAAAGTTGTCAGACTTCAATTTGCCAGAGTCGCATGCGTTGGCAAAATGGATAGCAAACTATGATCTTTTCAGAAGAAGAAGAAGGGGTTAAGCTTTTATTGGCAGATATTGCTGTAATGGCCTTCCCAGTATGAGCAGAAACTTTTGATGGTGGTTTATTAAAAATATAGACAGCCGTTACATCCGAATGACATCGGCAAAATATATGTTGAAGGCACCGGAAAAATTTGTATTTAAGAAAATAACGAAAAGGAGTTCACTTATCAACAAGACAATGCCAGTATGTGTTTCGATTTATACAAAATTATTTTTGTTGTCTAAATTGATACCTTTATTAGAATGGCCCCTCAAAAAGTCCAGATCTAAAGTCGAAAAGAATGGAAACCTATATAACTACTTGCCAAACTTATCTATTCAAAAGGCCGCCAATATGCAACATTTTTGAAGCTTCGACAATCTGAACTAGAATGCTGACGAGGAATTGAAGAAGATTACTGATAATTTTTATACATGGACATATTTTATATTTATTTTTTGTTTTTAACAAGTTTTCAATAGTATTTTTCAGTAAATGAAACGTTTTTAAATAAGAAATAAGTTAGTGAAATCCCATCATAAACGATCAAAAATGTTGTTTGACCAAATCCATTTTCGACATTTTGAAAGTCCCCAAGTCCTAAAACGCATGAAAAAAATGTCCGTCCGCCTGTTTGGATTTATGTACTCATGGTATTTCGAAACGGATTATGGTTTTTTTCGCCAATGGGGTCAAGATGGAGATTTGAAATGCTTTTGGAACCTGTACGTCAAGAGATTGAGTCCTGCAATAGAGTACCTGCCATACGAATTGAACCAAAATTACATGGTGATATTTAAACGTTTTTGATGCATTGTGACCAATTTTTAACCTTCGCACGAATCATTATTTGACCTGAAAGACCAGCAACTCGAAGCAACAATCAAGATACATTAACAAATTAGTAAATTTGCATTTTTCTGGGAAATAGTAGCGACTTTTTCAACTTAAATACATTGTTGTAATTATTTTAGTATAACCGGGAAAATATTATTAAATATTTGTGGAATTACCAAAATATTAAGTACAGCGTGTGAAAGTTTATGAATAAAAAAATATTTCAACCATTTTCTGAAAATTTATTTACTCTTAAGTGCTTTTAAGTAAACATAATATGTAGGTCGCATTCCGGGATTTAAATTTGTATGTTATGTTATTTTTAATTTTTCAATGCAAATTCTAATAGGAAACGCGAAAATAACATAATAGCCACACTTCTTGACGCATTAGTGATCCGGATCAGATCAAAGTTTACATTGAAAACAACAACAAAAATTTAATTTTTGTTGTTGTTTTCAATGTAAATTTTGAATGGGCCCGATTCTGAGACGTTAAAATATATGTTATGTTATTTTATTTCCCCGCATCTTATTTGAATTTGCACTGAAAAAACAAAAATTACATAACTTAACATAACATTTTAAATACCGGAATTTGGCCTAATATTTTACATTTTTTTGAATTTTAATCAAAAAAATTTTCAGCCCTTGAACATGCAACCTTTTCTTCAAATTACTGCCAACTATTCTTCCAAGGGCTGCTTGTCCTTCGCTGGAAATTACAAATACTGAGACAAACGCGATTTAGTGGGAAACACCGAAATCCTCGGAATGAAGGTGCGTTCTATTTTACCTAGCGACAAACTTAGAAGACCCAACGAGAAGGATAGAGTACTGCCAACCTGTTGGATAGAGTGCAGTGTAATGCTTCGTTGTCACTTGTCAATGTTAATAGCTAATTAATTTGTACGATGTTGTATCTTTAAGAAGTAAATATTGAATGTGAGCTTGTGAGATGGAATTGCCATACGATGAGACCTTTATGATTCAGGTAATTGAATTGTATATTATTTATAAACATGATTCCCTTTAGTTCTTCATTGTCTTTACTTTCTTGCTCTACTTTGTGGAAGAACTTGGCGTAAACACTTTCTCGATGAGGAGTAGATTTTGCAGATGAACGCCGTGTTGTTATTGAAAGTTGTTTGACATGCTTCCACAGACAAATGTTACAAACAATGCCGTTATCAATAATAATCATACATTCCAACTTAAATATGTACTATCGTCCCATTATACAATAACACCATCAGACTATCATACAATGATACCACCATAATACATCATACCATCATACCATTAAACCATCATACCGTCTTAACGCCATACCAAAATACCATTACACCAATATAACATTAAACCACCATACCATCATACAATAATAGCATCATACCATCAAAACCATCATATAATCATTCCGTCATACCATCAAACAATTATACCATTCCACCATCATAATACCATCGTACCATCTCCCCATCATACCTTCGTACCACCATACCATTTAACCGCCATAACTTCATGCTATTATTATTAGATGGAATGATTCATATTAATATTTCACCAAACCGCCATACCATCGTAACATCGTACCACCATACCATTATACTACCATACAATCGTACCATCATACCATCATGACATCATAGCATACCATATTACCATCATACTACCGTAACATCAAAATTCGTACATCATTGCCATCACTAAGTTTTTGTCATCACCATCAACATCTTCAACACCATCAGTATCACGACCACCTATAGTGTTAAAAAATCAGCTCAATCGATAAAATTTTAGAAATGCCTCCGTGGTAAATTTGGACCTGATTATAACTCCACGAGAAGGAGGTGGAGGTGTGAGATACTAACAGTGACCGACCTTAGGTTTTAAACAATAATCATTTAAAATGTGGTCCATACTGGGCAAGGCATGTGAAATTATATAAATATCAGACATACAAACACTCACTTTTACATATGTATGTACATAATGTAGATATATAGAAGATAGATAGATAGATAGATAATACAGGAGAATACAACACAGGGCAATACTAAATTTCGCTGTTCCCGTGTAGAAACTAGTCGAATTGAGTATAAGCACACCATGTCTCGATAAGGGGCAAGTCGAGCTGAGGAGAAACGTACCATGTCCTCATACAGCGACATGTCGAGTGGAAAAGGTTTAATCTGCTGGATTGAATTGAGCGTTGAGTTTGCGGTTGAGTTTATAGTTGAATTGGGTTCCAATTGCAGATTGAGGGTTGAGTTGGAGGTTGAATTAGGATTGTGTTGAGTTCATGTACGCTAGCAATTTTCGGAACGTGTTGATTTAGGGATTGAGGTGAGCATTGAATGAACATAGGAAGGGATTGAACAATTAGTTAAGTGTTGAGTTGACGGTTGGGTTGGTGGTTGAGTTGGAGGCAGAGTTCAAAGTTGAGTTGAAGTTGAGTTTAGGGCTGGGTTGGAGTTTAGTTGAAGTTGAGTTGGGGTTGAGTCCGAGTTGGGGGTTTAGTCGGGTAAGATCGAATCGATTTCAGATGAGTTCGTAAACGGGTATAGTTTCCGGATCGACTTGATTTTGAAATTAAGTTGGCCGTTGAGTTTGGAGTTGAGTAGATGGTTAAGTTTTAGGTCGAGCTGGGATTAATCAAGTTGAGTTGGGGTTGAGTTAGCTAGAGTTGGAGAATTATTTGGGGATTGATTCAGATGTTGAGTTAAGCTTTGAGTTTGTGTTTGAGCTTGTAAAGTTTGTTTTTTGTTGATTTGGTGTTGAGTTGAGGGTTGGGTTGGAGTGAATTTGGTTATTGCGTTACGCTTGAGCTAGGGGTTCAGTTAGAGATTAAGTTGAAGGTTGAGTTGGAGGTTGAGTTGGAGGTTGAGTTGGAGGTTGAGTTGGAGGTTGAGTTGGAGATTGAGTTGGGTTGAATAAGGAGTTGAGTTTGAGGTTAGATTTAGTTAAGTTGAGATGAGTTCACGCATATGCTTGTAATTTTCCGAACCGAAGTTCTGACCACCTCGTGAGATTTAAACCCTTTGTATTTAGTACATAAGTAGTTAGTTTTTAGTGTTTATCTAAGTAAAGATATATTTTATTAAAATTGTAGGAGCGCCTTAGAAAATTAAGCCCACCGTGTGGTATCTTGCTAATGCGGCAAATAAAGCTAACCGACTATTTCAAAATAAATATAGGTACATTTCAAAAGTAACACAGATAGGTTCAAAATTAGTAAATGGGGCTATACTCTAAGATAGTCGGTTGAACCAGTTGCAGAGCTTTGAATTCGCTGTTCTCAAAGTATCAATATTTGTAAAATTGATTTTTTTGGAATGTTGTATTTCAAAGATATGCAATTGCAAAATACCTCGGATGAGCCCTTATTTTCAAAAGCATAAATTGATAAAACCAAAACCTAATATTTGGAGCAGATTTACTCACTGTCACTACTAATTGCTTTGTCAATCTTGCAGTCACAAATCAAAGAGTTTTTTATAGTTAATATCGGCGTCAATTTGACGGGGGAGACGGCACAAGTGAACTGTTCTGATCATGTATTAGACAGCTGTGTGATGGGTACAATTGTGTAAGGGGGAACCTGATCACAATTCGCAAGTGTACGTACTCCCTCCTCGTGGCAACCACTAGTTATTGAGATCATTTGGCATATTTTGGCCATTTGGCGCAGGCTAAAGTACGGCGCTAAAGGAGAAACCCTGGAACTGGTGGAACAGTATATGCCAATGGATGAATGGCTGATAGGTTTACCAGTCCAAAGTATGCGGACTCTGGATACCAGGTACCGTCCAGTTTTATTTAGCCTTCCTGTAGTAAAGTTTGGTATCCTACAGGCGACTTTCCATTCCCAGCAACTCGTAAGAGTAAAATTAAAAGTGTAATTGCCATACACCTCACTTTAACACTACCAAATACACCATAATTATGCTTAATTAGTTTTAAAGTCCGTTGCAGGGCTCAAAATATTCATCAGAGATTTCGTTAAAACTTTTAGACTTGAAACTTATGTAAAAATATTGATTGAACTAAGTATATAGGTTGTAATTGCATTTTTTTTAAATTAATTGTAACAAATTATCATTTTAAATTTTTCGTTAATAAATTTTACATAAACTTTAATGTGACAAACGTAAACACTTGAAGACTTGAAATTATAAAAAACAACAACAAAAGAAATATTTTTGACAGCGTTACGTTTTTCTACTCTCTTTTTATTTTAATTGTGTAATTTAAAAAATATTTAAACTCGAAACATTTGATGGACCTTGATAATTTTGATAATTAATCTTCCATCAACTATTTCGTTTTCAGCAATGTCAAGACTCAAGATAATCGTAGATAAAATATCATTCGATTAATGTAGTTTTTTTATTTCAAAGATTAATTGCTTCATACTCGTAACAACAACGGCATTAATAAACCTGGGCCTTGCCATAAGAAATCATTAAACAAAAATCATTTGAGTCATGTTGTTGATTGTTGTTAGTTAGTGGTTCGAAAAAAAAAATAATCAGTTCCGTTATAGAACTCATTCCTACAGGAAGAGAATCAGCTATTAAAGATCTCATTTCGTAGGAAAAATTAGACAAATTCCTACGAAGAGGAATTGTAACTTCGAAATCCAACTCCTGCCGAATTTGATATCTCAAAAATTATCGGAAAATATTTTCAGAGAATTGTTCGACAAAAAAAATGTGACGGTATATATCATAAATATTTCTTTTATTTACTTTTCGATCTCCTGGAACCTTGATACATTCAGGTACTCGTATAATATTTGGGTATTTACCACGACAAACGTCTAAATGGCGTAAACATGGACAAAACAACGTAATTGAAAATGAAAGTACTGAAATAAACTAATCAATCATTGTATCATCGTTCATGTCAAACATCTATGGACTATGGATAAAAATTCTCCGAACATGACAATGTTAAGGCGGGTTTTGAGTTGCAGCCGTTCGTTCGTTGTTTCGTTGTGAAATTTTTTTTTAATCCAATCAAAGGAACACGATTGATTAAAAAAAAATCAGAACGAACGAAGGAATGCAATTAATCCTCAATCCTCCTCTCCAATACACTTGTTTTTTTCTAAACTTTACTGTGAAGTGGTTACTCGTTCTCGTTTTTGATCTAGTAAGCGAATCGGGCGGCCATCTTGCTTTAAGCTTTTTCATATGCAAAATGTCAATGCAAGATATTTTCTATACGTTGTTTTAAAATATTAATGATTTCAACAATCTCATTCTATTTCACTTTACAATCACTCAATACAATATGATGGATTTTATCAATCATTTTTGGTGTTGCCATCTCTTTCGGGTTCAATATCAAAATCACTTCTGCAACCTCGTTTAAATTCACCGACCGAAAGACGGATAGTTCGATACGATATTGTAGACTTATCCACAGGTAGATCCATATCCTTTTTGATATCGGTTGATGTTAAGCTTTTAAAAAAAAAAAGATAGTAAATTGCGCCACGAATTTGAAATTCGCCACAAAATGCAGAATTCGTCAATTTTGATGCTTGTGAAATGCAAACTAAATTAAAGATTGACTTGAAAATGGAATTGGCGCTTAATAAAAGATTCTACTTTCGAAATTTAATAATGATAAGTCGTAGGCTAGTAAGTGGCCTGAATCTAACGTACATACGACTTTTTCTTGTTAAAATGACGTAGGAGAGCTCCAATTTTCAAGCATGTTTCAGTGTATCTGGCGTCTCCTACCGACTGTGGAATTATCTTGCCGTCATATTTCTTATCACTGTTATCAACAAATCTTCAAATTCTTTAAAAAAAACGTAAATAAATTTGCAAATTTTACAGATTTCAATTAGCCATTTGCCCAATATCGATTTTAGTTCATTTGTCCCCCCGCTTGGGCAGCGCTGACTACTTTTTTTTTTTTTACATGCAAAAACAAGTAAAATCATGTTTACAAATACATACAAGTTTCTTGTCTAAATTAGTGGATGTCCCCCTACTTTTTTTTTATGATTAATAAAATTCAATATGTTGTGATTAATAATAAATAACAAATTTTAAAATTAATTTAGTCGAAATTAATAATTTAATGAAACATTCAAGACACATTTTGACCATATAAACTACATATGAAATATTTTAGCCGCCAGTCAGCAAGCGTTGCAATTATATTTGGGAAAGTGACTTAAGACTGATTTACATTCAAAGATTTTTGCAGATGCAGATGTCAAATCAAAATTCGTATTTTTTACACATTAAAAAATAAATGTAAACAAAAAATGTCATAAACCAATACAAATGATTGGTTTTCTTGTTTATGTAACCTTATTATAGTTATTTATTCACGCATTGACGATTTTACAGAAAAAATATGAAACTCGACATCTGCAAAAAAAAGCAGATGACGACTTTTGGGTTTGTTTCTCGGGTTTCAATTGACTTTTTTAAGCAGATGATTATTTTTTCTCTTTTTGTCTTTGCTGTTTTTTATATGTTGTGTTTCAACTTTTTTGCGGACGTCGAAAGTCGTTGAATGTAAATCAGCTATAATTGAGATATCTGCTAAAATCACTGACATATTCCTGCAAGAAATCGATTTGATTGTTTTTCGCCGGAGAACAGTACAAATTGTAAATTTTCTTTGAGAAAATGCTTTATGAAAATTCCAGCTATCTCCAGTCTAAAAGCTTTAATGCGTGTAATAAGTTTTCGTGTCGGATACAAAATGAGGTTACTGTTTTAAATTTAAAATCTAAAGTTTCCGAAAGGGTCTAATACGGTTCCAGTTTCCAGATAAGAAGGATTAGTATAGCAGAGTCGGAGATTTTAGAAAAAGTTCATGTTAAAACTTTATTTTATACTTGATAAGTTCAACCAAATCTAGTTTAATCTTGTTTGCTTATTTATGTTTTTATAGTAAGCCGTAATCAGCGAACCTCTCCATAATGCATAACATGCGCCAAACACTATTTTAAAAAAGTGTGGCTACGTGTTTCTCTCAGAAGAGAAGTATGAAAATCTTAATAATAGCAAGGTTTATGTTGTGAGATGCAATCATTAACCCATACGTCCTAAGTTGAAGGTTAATTGAAGTAATAATATTGCCTGAATAAAATAAGATACTACAATACTACATCATCAATCATAATTACCAGTGCAATGAGAATTACAAAATATCTAGCACAATACAGGCACAAATGCGCAATGATTAGTTAATTACATTCTATACTTGATGTAAGTAACAGTATATTATGTAGTTACCATAATATTGTCTCGTCAAATCACATGTTTCACGATTATTTAATTTTTTGTGTTCACATTTTCAAATCAATCGCGGAATCGCGATATTACATTATTTATGAGCATTTATTACAAAATCCGCGATTTTATTGTTTTTAAATATATATAAAATACAAAAACCAAAACTTGTCTGCATATAGAAGTTGTTCTGGTAAACTGCAAAGTAACAAAGAAAAACACGTAACAAAATCTATAAGAAATAAGAAGTGTGTCCTTGCATTCCAATTGATTTTATTTTATTTTTTATGTTTTTTTTTGTATTTTAAGTTTACGAGAAATAAAAACTTTTTAAAGTCAGCGCAACAAACACAAAATAATGGTTGAAAATAGTTTTTGTTTATACAAAAACAACAACGAAACAATATACTATACAAGAGACAACTATGAATAGTGAATGTTACATTATTTTACAATAAAACTCAATTTTACAACAACAATAAACATAAAATCTAAAAATAATTTGGTTAAGAAACTAGAAATTGTTATTATTGTGTATGCTGTTTTTGGGAAGTAAATTATTATGAAATACGGCACACCATTGATTGAGTTGAAACAGCTTACTTTCTGCCACCCGCTTAACCACAATAGAGAAGTACATTATATAATCGTGATACATATAAATGGTATTGTGGGTAGACTATATACATATTTATTTAGAAAGGGTAAAGTATAATAGTCAGGTTTATGAAATTTAATTTTCCTTTAAGACAATATTATGATGTTGAAACCTTTTATTTAGGTAGGTATATAAATAATGCAAAATTATCAAATTTCATAAGAATTTTACTTTACTAATTTTCGCTGTTGTTTGCAGTCATCGTGTATGTAAGATGATATAGTTGGATTAATTTGCGTATACGTGTTACACATGCATAGTATACCAAAAATTTCCAAGGAGAAATTAAGAAATGGTAAGCTCGCATAAATAAAAATTGTTTTTAAACAAACTCCAGTAAAAATAAATTTCATTATTCGGTTACTTTTATTATTATTGTTGTGCAACCCCAAAACTTTGTACATGATTCATTTACATATTCTTAATAAATTTGGTTGTATTGTGTGTGGTTTATGAACTGTGAGAGTTAAGGTCAAAGATGTTGATGCGATATTTTTCTTGGGAAAATATAATTTGTTTGGTTGGCAGAGACGGTGATGTGTTGTGAGCGAGCTAGTAAAACACAGAGTAACTTTGAGGCAACCATTGAGTCTGTTTCTGAATGAAGATTACTAATTTACTGTTTAAATCGTGTCTTTAATTTAGCAAGCCACTAAGCCAGTCGGTTTTAAAACTATTATTGCCGGAATTTATTTCAAATAACTCTTAACACTCTTCCTCCTCCAGCTTTAGCATATAAACTTAATAAAGATATTGAGATATAATTCACGTTATTCCTTTTTAAATTTGTAACACAGATTCTTTAGCTTTAATAAAGTTTTCTTCTAATAATAATAACCGCAAGCCCCAAACTAGAAATTTCGCCGAATATAGTCGCTAGTTTCAATTTTCAATTTCTAAATTCCCAATTTAAACCGGAATTGGTCAAATTTTAAAATCCAGTCTAGAAAAATCCAGCTTCTTGCTTCTAATATTATTTTTTATTCTCTCTAATATTTAGGTTTTTAATTATTCCTTCGTGATTACAATTTCGGAAATCTAGATGGCAAAATCTTAGCTTAGATACTACAAAATTAATAAGCTCTAGGCAAAGGTTAAATTTGATTTGAAAACAGTTTAAGTTCAAAAGTCCGGCTTAATGCTGTTCAAAACCTGATAAATTGTTTCAATTCCAAGATTGATGTTATTCATTAATACTATTTCCCCAATTTCATCAGAAGATTTTAGTGACCTAAATTTGAAATGGAAAAATGGTTAAAAAATTGGTTGTGTGTCATCTAATGGAAGGGGGGACCAAAGGCAAGTAGATTAGTCTACCAGCTGTGTGATGGATAAAATTGTGTAAGGGGTAACCTGGTCACAATTCGCAAGTGCAAGTGCTGCCTCCTCGTGGCAGCCACTGGTAACGAGGCCATTAGACACATTGAGGCCTTTTCGCACTGGCTAAAGTACGGCGCTAAAGGAAAAATCCTTGAAGACCCTAATCTAAGGTGGAACAGCATATTCCGATAGATGAATGGCTTATAGGTTAATCAGTACAGACTATGCGAACTCTGCATACCAGGCACCCTCCAGTTTTAGTTAGCCTTCCTGTAGCAAACCTGGTGTCCTATAGGCGGCTTTCATTCCCAGCAAGTCGTAAGGAGTATGCGGGAGCGGAACTGCCCTCTCGAAGTCGTTGGGAACCAATTCTACCGTTTTTCCAGTCGAAGTACTTACCGTTTTTCTAGTATGGCGTAGCGCGTACCGGGCGGCAGTAGAATCAAGTTCATGAAAAGACTGAATATTGATTAGACGGATAATTAAGCAGGGTCCAAGCACAAAAAAACTTTTAGGTCGCAGTGCGAGGTGGCTAAACGCTCACATGGCCCTTCAATAATAATAATAATAGTTTAAAATTTAATTTGGAACATGTGTTTCACTTTCAGGCGCCTTAATTCAAAAAGGAAACCACCTACTGAGCTGAAATTTTCCTGAATGTTTGACTACAGATTCACAACTTATTTTAAAATAGGAACACTGTCAAAAAAATTTACTATTAAAAAGTCACCAAGAAAAAGTCAAAAAGCTTTGCAATTGCAAATTTGTAGAATCCTAATATAAGATAGAAGGAAATAGCAGATATTAGCAAAAGAAGAACAGTTCAAAGAAGAAAAGGAGTAATGAATCCTACGGAACATTTGGAATGAATGCGAAATACCGTTCTCAACAACTTCGATATTGAATCATTTAGAGATCTTCCTCAAAGGGATTCAACGTCACGAACATTCAAGGTTGATTAATTGATTGGAATGTATGTAGTGTAACAATTAAATAAAAGCTGATAAGAACCCAGCACAAGGTCAAGTGTCAAACATTTTACTGAATACATATGTGGATCTTTGAACTCAAAAGCAGCGAAACACAATCCCTTTTATCGCCCTGTAATATCTACTAAAATTTTCAACGGTGATATGATTATATACAGGGAATTACTAGAAACTGTTCCCTTCTACGATTAACATAGTTAAATTAAAGGGAAATCGAATTTGTCGAAATAATTAAATTACCTCCACCTAACACTCAAATCCACAAACGTAAGAAAATATACCCACAACGACTTACAATTAAGCAACTGGTAGATATTACAATAAATCATGAAATGAATATGGGAAACTCAATAGATTGGAATCAAAGTGAATTACTGTACTGTATATTCCCTACTGCACCTACTATTTGTGAGAGTATGACTTCGGTGAAATCGGTTATCTGAAATATGTACATACACAAAGAGTCTGATCATGGAATATTTTTGCTTAATCATGCGAAAATGGGATTCTCGATTTATCAGAGTATCAAGGTCCACGGTTTAACAACGACCTAATAAATCATCGAAACCGTAACAATAAAATTATATCGAAAGTAGAAATTCTAAGTGACATATTAGCATAGTTGGATAGTTTACATTGTACTGCATGCAAGAATTTTATTGCAAAGGTACAAAATAATATGGTATCAAATCCAAAATGAATCTAGGATTTCATTGAATCCAAAAGAAAATCTTTTCGATTTCCGTCAACAATGTCGCTCTATGATGTAACTGGCAATAATTCTGATGATATTGGTAACCTATTTTCTTCGTTTTTAAAAATGTTTATGTACGAACTAATATTATGTACAACTAATACTATGTCTTTTTAAGGATGGATATGGCCTGGATGGTATTTCTTCCAGCTTTCTTAAGCAATTCTGTTATTAAATGAATCAGCCTTTGTCAATTTTATTTAATAGTTCAATTTTAAAAGGTGTCCCTTCTGGGGTACCTCAGGGCTCGTCACTTATTTTCAAATTATATTTAAATGTATCACGAAAAAAATAAAATTTCCCGTTCAATATATGTATGCCGAGGACCTAAACATATGTTTCACTATTTGAAATCTATCAAATGCAGATGAACTACAAAAGAATATAGATGCGTTAATATTTGGTGTAAGAACAATTTGTTATATTTAAATGAAGCAAAATGCAAAATAGAGACTTTTACACGTTCAATTTCACAACGTACAATAATTACAATGTTGCGAATAATAATTTGACATGTGTAAATGAAAGAAAGGTTCTTGGAGTTACTTTTACATCTACTTTATCATTTAATCGTCATTTCAACTTGATCTGTGCTACCATGAAAAGGTTTAATGATCCTAGAGTTTTTGTTTGTAATTGTTTGTACGCTCACAGCTCGACCCTGGAGGATAGGTAAATTTTCTGAGACTTTATATAAATAATACCAAAAATATAATCATTGTAATTTTTAATATTGACATCATTATCAGGTCACATGATACAACAATCAAATTAGATTACGTAATTTTACGTATCACGTATGGTTATTTAAGGTCAATTAACATGCCAATTCTCAGCTTTCCAACAATGATGAGAAAACCTACATAAATAATGACCAAATTCTCACACCAAAGATATTTTTATAAAAGGTCAATGGAATGATATAATAATATATTTTTAAAGCATTTTTTTAGTACATATTATATTGTACATAAATTATTAACATCTTAAAAATATAACCAAAAACTAATAAACTTTAAGATTTTATACAAGAGCAATAAAAAATAGTATAAAAGTCATCAAAAACTAATCAATTAGCGTAGTACTAAAATTTACTCTCCAAACGACAACAAATCAATCAATTCTCAATTCAGAAGCGCGTAAAAAAATGAAAGTTTCCAAAAACACCAGGTTTTACAATTTGGCATCCTAACCTTCAAAACAAAACACGTTTTTGTTTGGGTTGAATCACACATATACATACACACAAACGCACTACTATTTAGTGCGTATGATCTCATGAATAAAAATCGAAACCAAACAAAGCCATTTACATTTTTTCTTTAATTTCTTCTAGACATTAAATCTGAAATAAACCAAATTTGGAATATAATAGTAAAAACAAAAATAAAAAAGAAATTTATCAACATCTAGAGATAATGTATATAAGAAAAGTAGTTCAGTCATTTTTATTAGATGGAGAATTGAGATAATCACGAGTATTGTGTCTTGTAAAATTACTCTCAAATACCACAGCGCTTACCCATTTAATTGTTTAATTAAAACTAATTTGAAAGAAAGTTAAATTATTACGATATACGATTACTATTCTAAATAGCTAACTATGTTTTGATTGTGTAGATTGATTTAATCAAATAATAGATTTTATAATTTTGTTGTTTAAATTAAAATAAAATTTAATGGCTGCTTGGTATATAATATATGGGCACCGTGATCACTTTACAGTTTTTTTCTTTTTGTAAATGTCTGACCTTATAAAAAATACCATAGTATTCAATTCCAAATTCTTTATAAACCTAATCACTTTAAATTTTATAAGCCCCGTCTGCTTGTTTCATATTTTAGTTGAAACAATTCTTACTTTAAGCAAAAGTATCAATGTCGTAAACACTACATAAAGAGAAATTGGACTGAGATATTTTTTTATGTTTACGAATTATACTCACATATGCCTTTGTAAAATGATACGGCTGAATGGAGATGTATTTTACCTAAAAAAAGAAGAAACAAAATATTAATTAGTAATTAATTGGAAAAGAATTATTATCTTAATATATTATGTATACATATAATACAAATGAAATTTATAAGTAAATTATTAATTGGACGTTTAAGGGGGGACAACCATTTAGAATCTTCAAAAAATCGATTATTTTTTTTGCTTTAAAAGTTGAAAGACGGACTAAAATTTTGCACAGGTTTTTGTAACATGTAAGACCACTTGGTGAACCTAAACACATTTTAAATTTCTCAAAATAAACTAGTTTTATTGATCAGCGAATCAGTGAAGGAGCAAAAAACTATTGAAAATATCAATTTTTTTGATTTTATGTCTACCATTTCTCCAATTTTTAATTAGGTTTGTCAAGTGACCACAGGCATATACTGAACACATCCTTTTGTCCTTCTGTTTCAGATCATTGTTCACGGCGCTACAATTTGCACCGTAAAAAATGCCTCATCATGCTACATACATATATCTCCGTAAATTTTCAATCTGTTATAATGACTATAAATGGAAAATACTCGTAAAATTTATATAATAAACTGTCAAAATTTCAAAAGGATCCATTTATTTCTTCCACTTCAAAAAAATTCCTAAAAATCTACTCAATTTCGGCGTTTCAAATGGTTGCCCCCCCTTAACCACTGACAACCATGGCCCAACAACACCCGAAAAAAAAATTTGCTGGTTACCCAATTGCTCACTCTTCTGCAATTTTAACATTGATTAATAACTTTTTGTTTATTAATTGATCAAAATTTAACGTTGCGCATACACAAAATATTTTTATAGCTTCTGGCTTTTTATTTAAGAAAACGATGTTATTATAATTCAGGGAAAATTCGGTACTAAAAACCCGTTTGTTCACTACTTAAAATCTATTTAAAACTATTTCTTACAAACTAATTACATACAGTTACAGGTAAATTAATTAATTGTTTTTATTTTGATTATTATTAAAATACGAGTGAGTTTAGAAGTTTAGAGTTTCAATTAGTGGGTTTGGAATACTCGATAGCTTTGACATGAACTTTTGATTCAGGCGATTCACCACAGTTTCAATTGACGGTATATTAGATTTTCAAATTAATTCTATAGTAGTATACACATCTTGAGGGCAGATCGTAGATTAATTTGAAGCAGCGGTTTTGCATTGTTTGTTGTTTCTTTTTGTATATATTTGAACATTGGGCCCAAACTGGAGAGGTGTAGGTATAACAATTTACTGCGGATTACCATTGTGTATATTAATCTCTTATTCCCCGGTATTAGCTTAGACTTGTTGAAATTTAACAATTATAGCACTTTTATAATTTTCTCACAAGCGATTTTTTTATAATTTTCTCAGAGCAAAGTGATCTTTAAACGTTAATCTTTTATCTAGCGTTACTCTATGGTTTTAATGAGTCTTGCCAATTTATTGCTGTGTTATTAATTTTTAGGTCTCCGTTGATTGATAAGTTTGGTCGCGCATACTTTCTTGTCAGGAAAATGGCTTGTGCATGGCAGGATTAATTTTGATTGATTAATTGTACTAGTAGTCAGAAATTTTGTCAATCGCAAGTTGGAGTTTTTGCAATATTTCATTTAAGCTGTCGGCTGATTTAATAATGGCTCTGGCGTCAACAGATAATCCAATGTGGACATTATCTGGGATGTAATTTACTATGTCAGTTGTATAAATATTATATTTACAGAAAAGGGGAAAGCTGCGCCTTGAGGCACTCCAGATTTTATAGAAAAAATTTCGGATTTTTCAAAACTTCAGACACTACAGAGAACTTTCGATCTTCAAGGTATGATTTTAAAAGACAAATAATTTATGTTAGAGCACAATATTTTATTAGTTAATTAGGCCCTGATCTTGTTGAATGCTTAAAAGTATAAATCCTTTAGTAGTATTAATAATGTAATTTTTGCTTCATGAATAATACGATTAATTAATTGAATACAGTTGTCAATTTCAATATAAGTATTGATTTCTTGAAATTTAGATTTATGCTGTGTGCCTGACACCGATTTTTTTGACTAAATTGTTGACTTTTCTAAATTGTCGACTAGTTCGTACCAGTCATTCATAGATGGCATAAGGGTCAATAAGACAGGCTGTGCCTGACTTTTCATTATTCTAAATTACGACTTTTGGAACGTCAACCGAATGTTATTACTGTTTGACTGAAATAACTAGGAATACTGCTTGAATGTTGGTCCCTTTTCAATTTGACTCGCGCGCAAGTTGATTTACCAAGTTAATTTGTTTTTTTTTTTTGGAATTTTTCAATATTTCGTACACAAAATTATTTACAAAATATTAAATTAATTTATTGGCGCTATAAGAAAATCTAAAGACTTGCAAAGTCGTTGATGAGTTCGATAAAACCGGACAGAATACTTTAGCGTTGGTAAACTAAAGATGATCTCTTTATTGACCCAAAAGTTTCTCCAATCCGTGTTGCCTACAGACGATCTGACACCATATAATTCCTAACAGAAAGTTGAAATTAAAATCTTATGTACAAAAATATATAGACTTTAATTAAATATGACAACAATTTTAATTTTCTTGAATAATTTGATTAATTTTGATAATTTTTGAAAAATCTCGGAATGAACGAAACCTTCTCCAATTTAAGTGAAACTATTTCTAAAATGAATGAAAATTATTCCGAATTGAATGAACCCTTTTACGAAAAGAAGGAAACTAATTTCGAGTGGAATGACACTTTTTCCAAATTAAATGAAACCAATTTAAATAATTTTAAAAGCAAACATTGTATCACTAAAATTTATAAATTATAACAGTAGTTAAATAAAAAAACGTACTGGTTATCTTGTAACAGCAAGGAGTGTCATCTTCGTGTCTAAGATGAAATTGGCCCAATCTGATGCTGTACCTGTTTTAATTCTGTATTTGATTACGCCTTCTAGATTCGGATTCTCTAAGGCCATGTCCTATCGGGCGGACATTTTCAGATTAAAACCACCCTTTTCCAATTAAAGGTTAAATAATTAAAATGATTTTAAATTGGGAAAACATTAATTGAACCTGCTGAACTGAACATAAACTGAGAGAATCGGATTTGTCCCTTAAAACTGACGTTCAGTTGCTACCTGAACCGTATTTTAATTTTCTTTAGTATCCAAAAATGAATCGATTAAAAATTAAATATTTTGATTCAAAATATAGTTAAAAACAAAATAATAAACCAAAATACACTCGAACTAAAACTAACTTTAAAGTAACGTCACTCATACACAGCTCGGGTATGGTTCATCATAAAATCCTTTATGAGCTCCAGACTGAATTGAATAAGCAGAATTTGTAGGTGCTTCACGTGACATTCAATATTATTTTATGGTAAATATTTATCGATTTATTTTGTCATAAAATTATCCAGGTAAATGATTTTACCTAAGCAGCACAAGCCCGTTTAAATATTTCTTCCTCCGTTTTACCCGATCCTAAGGGTTGAAAGAATCACAGCTACACACGCAGACTACTCAAATCTCATCTCAAATAATAAAACAAACTTTAGTGATTTATGTACTTACTGGTTTTAAACTTATTTAATTAGGTTTCATTTCTTTCGGGAGAGGTTTCAATTAATTCAAAATCGTTTATTTTAATTCGGAACAAGTTTCATTTATTTGAGGAATAGTTTCGCTGATAGATTAACCGTCGTAAGATTTCTTGATTCAGAACGCAATCACAGAGAGCTCAATGGAATATTATTTGCATAAATCTGGTAAGTCCCTTCATCCTAAAATTGTTCATTTGCTGGCCGTTTTACTAATCGTTATACCATTTCAAGCCAAGATCACGGCACTGACAGTAAGACAATATTAATCAAATTAATATTTTAAAATAAAAATTGAATAAAAACCGTCAAATTCAAATACATAAATACAATAAAAACTCGTATCGTACGTATAACCATTAATCGGTACCAACTTGTGGCACTAATTAAATTCGTTGATAATGAAAAGTACTTAATCCAAGCACTCTCTCAATAAAAATGACAACTAAATTGAAAAGCAACCTCGCGAGGAGACTTTTCGTTAGCCGTCTGGTGGTTAATAGCATAATGTAGCATAATTTAGTTTAGTCAGAAATTTAGTCGAAAAAATCGGTGTCAGGCACACAGCATTAGAGCTTAAATCAATTTGATTATTGACTGAGCGTTTGTATTTAGATCAGCCAGCATTCATGAAATCTAGATATGTTTTAGTAGTCATTTTAGTCCTAAAATTTGGTTTCATACTCATGGAATAGTAACTTTTTTTTTGTTGTCGGTATACGAAATTCATTCTTCGTGGAGCAAAAATTTGAAATGAAAAAAAAAAAGAAATAAAAATCGCGCGAAAAGCTTGTTTTGTATGAGAAATCACATTGGATTGTCCCGTTTCAATCTTTGGTGGGATAGTCTATTGTGTTCGATTCAATAAATATATATATATATATATATATATCTATTTACTTTAAAATAAAATTTAGTGATTTTCGCGTAATATTGCGAGCAAGGAAGAAGCCGCAGGGAGACAAGCTACCGCTTTTCCAGCTGCTTTGATTTAACAGTCAAAATAGCGTCTCTGTCTAATAGAACCGCCCTAAATCAGCGATGCCACTTGGCTTTGTTCACCGGGTTTGCCGTGACCATTCACGAAAGTTTAAATATGAAATCTTCAATAAACGTACCGGGTAGGTTTAGATGATTAACTTAGCAGAACTACAGTTTGCTCAAGCTCACCAATACATAAAATGACCTATGCTATACTGAACTATTACTAACTTTTAATTTTTATTTAAACAATTAATGTCTGTAAGGTTCATCCTCCAAACCCAAAATAGAATAACTTATTGACTTATTAAACCAAAAATGTAACATAATTCAAATACTGAGCGAACAACACCAGTCTATCTGTATTGGTTTCTCAGGCCCATCAAAGAGGCTGGAAATGATTCAATAGATATTTATACATAAACGTGCCCACAAAATTCTATTGCGAGTTGAGGATGAACTCGCCCATTGTTTTTTCAAAAGACCTTTTGGGAATTCCAAACTAATAATTTAAAAATGAAATTTACAATTGAATATGCAATTTCGAAAAGGGGACATCTCTGAAAAATTAAATAAAATCCATTAAATTCGAAAAGGGCAAATCTACAAGATTTGCAACATTTTCGAAATTATTGTTATACACACCGATACTGGTAGCACCGTTAATACAAGAGATGTGCCTATTTCAAACAAAATATATGTGGGGATATATTTCCATCACATTTACGTGAAAAAATGGTGTTATCAAAATATACGAGATGTGCCCTTTTCGAAATTGCGTATTCAATTTCATTTGTGAGAGTAAAAATTTCATCTTGTTTAAAAAGATTTACTATATTATTAATATTTGTTACTTTATTATAGGATTGGTTTTGCCTCAAATTATGACCAGAAATGGAATTTATTCGTTCTTTGGTTGAGAACAGAGAGTCCCATTGACGGTGCATGATTATCACTTTTGGTTGATTTAATCCAGGAAATGATGTTATACCCATTGTAACGGATTAATATTTAGTTGTTCCTTTATCAAAGAATATTCCTTTAGTTTGGGACAACTTTTGTCGTTGGCTTTATCACAATTTGCACGTTTAGCTGGTTCGGCTGTAGCTGTGCAATCGGCAGTGGTACGTTGTCCCACGCAATGCATACATTTATGTTTCTTTGAACAGTGAGTGTTCATAAACCATATTACAGCTTTAAGGGAATTTCTCCATAATGAATTAAAAGGTGTAGAATTTTATATTTTGTGTAGTTACATAATTCTGTCTTCACTTTATCAAGATTAATTGTATCGGGAATGATTAGTTTCACACCAGCACTAATATTTTTAATTTCTTAATTTGCAATATTTAATTGTTGGGTATAATTGTTACAATTGTATCACAATTTATTTCGTAAACAATAATCGGTGGAACAAAATCTTTATGTTTTTTGTTGCCCTGTTTGCGGAATTTCATTAAAGTTAACTTCATTTAAAGCTTCAAACTGGTTAGGAATTGTTATATTTCGGTCCACGATAACATGGCTTGTGGCTGGTTTTGCAGTTTGTTTATTCAGAATTCTTCTGTTAGTCGCTTTGTCAAAAATTAGTTGATTAAATGACATATTTTTTGAGCTATGTAGTCGCATTTCGTTTTAGGGTGGAAGATTGCTGTGCCGTTTCATTTTCAAACGACAAAGATCGTTTAAACAAAATTTTGTATGATTTTTTTTTTGTATTGATCTCTTTTAACTAAACTGTTTATTACTCACTGTTAAATATAACAAACAACTTTTATTTTAATTTTTGGAAATTATATAATTACTAATGTTTATTTGAATTTTATTATCTATTCAAATGCACATCTATACACTGTTTGACTTCACAAACTCGAATGGTTATTCTCATTTAATGTTAACAGGAATTTAAAACGTGATAGGACCGAAAACACAAAGACCTCTTCATGGCAATCTACCTTATATATTATAACTTGTAACTTTCTCGGGGAAATATAGGCTTGCCAGCCAAATTCTTTTAGTGTACTTATCTCTTTCTTACATTATTCTATAAAATCTTTGTTACATATGTTCGCCAAATACACTGTATTTTATTGTGTAGTTTTGAAACTTATAACACACACATAAGAAATTGGTGTCGTCAATATGGTTATTAGAAAATGATTCGGATTTGAATTTTAAGTGATTAAACAATATGGCAATATTCGTCTCATATAATTAAATTTAGATATTTGATCATCCCTATATCCACAGAAACTTTCACTAATTAAAATAGAACTATCATAAGCCAAAGAGTTTTGATAATAGAAAAATCAGACGCTCGCTGATTCAATTTTTTTGAGTATTGGCTAAATACAATTAGGTATCGCTAAATCCAGAAATTTTAAATTTGACGGAACCTGTACGAACCTGTACGTTTTCAACGAAGGTGACTCGTAAATCAGTAATCTCTTGTACTCTTTGGACTACATTGTCATTGATGTTATATGTAGTAATTAGTAGCTTTATTTCTAGTTGGACATTTGCCGCTCATCTTAAGTGAATTCTGCAAGGAGTATCTAGATATTGGAGCTTTTCGACCTCCGAAAGTTGAATGGAAAAAGGCTGTGCATAGCGAAAACATAGAAAATAATGGACAGAAGCTTATGAAACGAAAAGAAGATTTTTCACCATTACTAGGGAGAGTTTTGCCAAAGGCTGCAAATCAAACATCAATTCAAAATGCTTTTAGAGTATGTGGAATTTAGCCGTTTTCAGCTGACGCTGTAAATTATTCTTCACAAAAGTGTCAAGGTGAACATCCACTCCTAAAATTGAAAATGAAACACGACTAGGGTTTGCCAAACCCGGGTTATATTTTGAAATATAAATCCGGGTTTTAAGTAAAAAACCCGGGTTTTCGAGTTCATCATATTTGGAAAAACCTGGATTTTTGAGACCGGGTCTGTAAACCCTAAACATGGCCAACCAATTTTTTAGAAATATTTTAATCCTTGTTGGCACAAGGTCAATTACAAAGTTTTTAGAACCCTCAGAGTCATGAAATGGTATTAAGGAGGATGAGAATTTGTACTTTATGTGGGTTAATCATAGAAGTGTCAAGAGTGTTGATAAGGTTCATTAAAATAAGTATAATTTAGCAATTGGAGGGAAAACTCTGGATAAAATAGACTTTATTGAAATATTTAAAATGTATGATGATAATTTGTGTGACAATATTGACGGTATTGCGGTAAGACAAGCGGACAATTGTATTAACCCTGGTCCAGTCAATCAGGAAACAGGAAGAATGTTTCTAAAAATATTGAATGTATTGGAAGATCGGAAACTCTTCAGCTAAACGAAAGGACAGCTTTTCCAACATTGAAACTCGATTTAAAAACAGTTTATTTTGGCCACAAACCAATCCGAGTTATGAAGCTATAAATAAAGTTAAAAAACGGAATCTGTCGGTGATCGTATCCTCTGAGGAATATATAAATTATAAATTAAGAAAACAATCTGAAAAAGAACAGAATAAATTAGAACGAAAAATGAAAAGGGAAGCTAAAAGTATATCACCTAGCAGTGCAAAAATAACAGATCTGAAAGAATACCACAAACCTCTCAAAACACTTTAATAAATATCAGCCAACTAAAATTTGGCAACTTTGTAATTATCTAGTACGAGGAAGAATATTCTCCGGAGCTTGAAAATGGAAAATGAATCATCTGTTAAGATTGGTGTACTAATCATTGAAAAAGTCTATGTAATCTTACAAAAAATGAAAAATCTAAATTCAGGAATAGTTTTATAAGTTTAATTCACTTTTTAAGCGTTTTTTGTTATATTAAAATAATTTTATTTGGTTTTTAGCTTAATGTTTTATTTATTTTTATTAATTATTTAATAAAAACCCGACGTTTCGACGGTACATTCCGTCATTCTCTTCCGTCTTTCCGTCAAATTGTGCCCCTGAGAATGACGGAATGTATCGTCGAAACGTCGGGTTTTTATTAAATAATTAATAAAAATAAATAAAACATTAAGCTAAAAACCAAATAAAATTATTTTAATAGTTTTATAAGTAAAAAACAAAAAATTAGGTACATCATAATTTTAAAGCAAATAACAAAAGTTCAAAGTAATTCTATTATAAAACAGGTTAAGGTATACATTAAACCTACTTATTAAAGTCCTTAGCTTTTCGTTTTGAGTGTAACATAAAAATGAAGGTTGAACTGACGATAATCGCCATTCATTTTCTTTAATGTTATCTGTCCTTTAACAAAGTGAAAATTATCAAACAAACTGAAGCCTACTTCAAAACCGTCGACAGTAATTTTGTTGATAATTTTTCAACATAAGAACTTGACGGAGAAAAATATTTTATTATTTTTTTTTTGAAAAAGATGAAAAATGTAAACCGGTCAAGTTCCTGTTGACAAATTATCAAAAAAATTATTTGAAGTATCAAGGTGCATACATGCTCCAGTTCTGGTGAAAAATGTACACCACGAAGTTAGCAATTGTTTACTATTTTTCATACTGATTTTTTTTTTTTTATTTGTAACCCTGGTCAACTTTTTTATTCCATTTTTTCACCAGAATTGGAGAATGTACACACCTTCAAAGTCAAGGAAGTATCAAAATTCGTAGTCTAGTGATAGACATTTCATAGCATTCTTCATTTTACAAATGTCTCGCAATGTTTTATAGTATCACTTGTAGCGCTACTTCGGCCGTGCCCGAATACTGTGATAATACCGTGATAAATAATAATTTGTGACATTTACTTGAGAAATTTTCCTATTCGCAGATATTTTATAATTTTACTACCCGAATTGAATAACAATTTTTACGTGTTAATTTCCTTGCCTATTTTTTTTTTTTTTTTGTAATAAAATCAAATGGACAATAATAATATAAAAACAATAATATTTGTAGTATTATCATAGTACAGGCTTTTTGTTCAAAGCCGTCATAATTCTAGACGGCTCATTTTAGGTTTCCTACAAAATTTCGAGGTATGCAAAAATGATTATAAATTATTGTAGTATTATAGAAATGCTTCGAAAATCGAATACTAAATGATGACGAAGTTGATGTTTAAAGTAAAATTATAAACTTAAATTGAATTTTCTCTCTTGTCGTTAACCTTAAAAACTGGCCTAATTTGACAATTGAATGTAATAATATTGCTAAGAAGTGAATATTTAGGCCAATTTCTTATGTTTTTTTCCAAAATCATACCTATTATCCGGTAATATTTTACATATTTTACTTCACAGTAAATTTTTAAATATAGCCGTAAATAAGATAATTAATTATAGCATGTACTATCAAATTATGATCATAATTTGCTTTATGCTCTAATGAGTTACAGGGTCAAGTCAAGACATAGCAAAACTTCTCGTAATGCTGCATTTTAGCCATATTCTAGTACTAAATAACAGCTTTAGAAGTAAAAATTAGCTTAAACATTGAAGACCCATTAGCTTATAATAATTTTGCACAATCTATCGCTGCAATTAACCTAAATATTATTTTTTTTTAAAATTCATATTGGGTCACCATGATTCATAATTACGCTTAATACTGTTGTCGAAACGAAAATGTTGATAAAAACAATTTGTTTTTGTTTTTACCGAATACTACCCTACTTAACATGGACTATTCGCATTTTATTTGTATTTGAGGCGCAATATTGAAATGTTTCTTTTTGTTATCAGTGATTAAAACAAATCCGGTAGGCTTACAACGTATATGTGATGATGTGAATGTGAAACCACATGATCTTTCTAATTGGCAGCTGCAAATCAGCTAAACGAACGGATAGCACTAATTTGTTACGAATAAATGTATGTTTCTAGACAAATTGCTGTATAATGTGTTGCTACACAAAGATGAGCAAAAAAAGTAATCAATCATTTTCACTATATTCTGTGTATAGTTGCGAAGATTAAGAAACACATTTTAATGTCGACTATAAAAAAGTAATGGTGAATAATATTTTGTTACAATATAATTATAGTAACAATTATTATATATTGTGTTATAGCAAAATATCAGCTATATATTACTTAATAGTTATATTTCAATTCTAATAATGTAATATAAATCGAATTATCTTGAGAATTGGAATAATATCCGCCCCAAAGTAAGGTATAAAATGGTGCAAAAATTTTATTTTGAATTCACCTTCGTGACTGGTAAATCAAGAACACCGTGTACTACATAAGCGGAAAAGACAATTAACAAACGTTTTGTTTATTTATGTAAATATTATTACAAATAATAGTTTTTATTCATTACGTGATACAATTTTATCTCAACAAGATATTAATGTTCCTTGTTTCTAAATGTTGTGCACTGACTCACTACCGTTTCTTTGTATAAAATAAGCATCGATTGGTTTTTATTATTTTAATAGTCTTCGAAAAAAAGTGAAATTTTTGTTTTAGGATTAAAATTAAGAATGAATTTAAATTTTTACTTTCTTAAAATTTTTTCTTGTTGTTGATATGATTAATGTTTATGAATGAGTTCATGACTTAAGCTATTGAAAATGTTATATCTTTAGATTTGTTTGTTTTGGTAATTTAGAGATAGCATGTGTGTATTTTGTTTCAAATATTTTTATTATGTGATCCACATTTCTTATCGTATTCTAAATATTTGAGGAGATATTATGTGAGCAATACTAAAAGTTGTTCTCTCAATGCTAATTGGTAGTGTTTAGCTTAAGCTAATGTATTATGAACATTTTGTAATTTATTTATTTTTAAATATTTATGACATTCGCTCAATGAAATCTTATAAACGACACTCTGTTTAATTTAATTTATATCGTTCTGTATGACAGTAACGAAATTCTCAGAATAACATGTTAATTAATTTTGTAGTGAAGCCTTTATATAATGGTTTTATAAAGTGTTAGACATAATATTAAAATGATTCATTAACTGCGAATTTATTAAGCCCAGTGTTTCTTAAACTTTTATCGTTGTAGATATACATATTGCATTTGAAATTCAAATTTACAAAAACACAATATTGTAAGCGAAAATTTTAGTGAGGACCAGGGGTAGCATATTGTCGCATGTTTCAAGAATAAAGTTGCACTCTATTTCGCTTTATCATTACGATGATTCTATTGTGAAATCGAATTATTACTCCGTCCAATACTGTCAAACCTAAAAAGTCGAACAGGAAATATAGGATGAGTCAGGTACACCCGTCCAGTTTTGCACACTTATTACAACGAAACTTTATTTATACTAAGTACAATTAATCATCGAGAGCTTTCTGGTGTAAACTGTGAACTTTGTTACCAAATTAAAACTTTTGTTAAAATAAAGTAATTTAAAAGTTTTCGGAAAAATGGGCGGAACGGATATCAGCATCAAAGAAATGAAATCTGGTGCAACCGCTGTCATTGAAACTGGGGAACAATCTTATAGTACCATAGCCAGAAAACTAGGCATATTTTTTCTAAATTTAACCATAAAACCGTATTTGGGAAATACAGTTCCCCTTAAAATCTAATCAATCAAAATCAAACTGCATTACATTTAGAAGCATTTTAAAATATTTAGTTTTATATGAATAATTTAGTTAAATTGTTACTCATTGTATCATTTTATAAATAAACTAAGTACCCATAAGTCAAAATCATTTAAAAAGTAGCATTATCCCTACATTTATTTAATGAAACTTAATATTGGGCAATTCTATTCCCCATAACACGGAGTTGTAAAACATACACACGGGTCTAAGATTAAACAATGTAATCGACTTTTAAAAATAATATTTATGTGGTTTCAACAGGTGCGCAAGTTTTTTGGCCAAGGACTGTAGAATGTTGTTTTATTCAAGCAAGCTGAGATAGGTTTAGAAATAGCAAAATTGAAAAGTGAAATAGTGTACAACTTTATCCATGAAAAGAGAGACATAAACACTGTATAATATCTGAAATAGTAACGGTTAGAACATCCCACCACAGAATGATAAATTATGTGGCTCTGGATACATAAATAATTAACCCGTTGCCCAGGTAACTTTTTTTTAAATCGAAGTTTGGTTGCTCTATTTGGGCTTGGTTACAAAGAAGCCTGTTTGGATGGAAACAATTATCTTGTTGCTGGAACCTACGATTTCATTTTATTGAATCACTTGTGATCAATCAACTGAAGCGGAATATGTCGCTGCAACTTATGCCTGGCTGTAAGTCAATTTGGTTGAGTAAGTTATTGGCTGCCTATTGAGATACAAGAAGACAATCTAAGATATATTTATATTAAAATTCGAAGCTCACAGCAACCAGTTTGATTTAAGTAAAGTTACTAGATGTAAAGTGACTACAAATAAATCAATCCGAACCGACATCGTTAAACTTTCAAAAAACCTAAATGACAACGAACATTTTAAATTTTGAAAAATTTTAATATTTGTTTCCAACTTTTAAAATTAGGGTTGACAATTCAAACTAATAGTTGTAAATATGTGAAATACAACCTTTCAGAATATCCAATATTTTCAAAATTTGAACTAAAATTACATATTTTAAATCAATTTCTTTTATTTTTCAAAAATGAATTTCATCGTGGAACTCGATCTTAATTTGATTCTTTTATTGAATTCACTTAAATATCAAACTTTTTCAAAATTCGAATTGAAATTTTAAATGTTGGTTGTTGACATTTTAAGTTCTTCATAAACAAGTTCGGCGCCCTGCGCCTAAGCCATCTCGTGACTTACCTTTTAGAATGAGAGGGATGCACGTTTTTCTAAACTCATAAATAAAAATGTGTAAAATCAATCATTAAAATTCAAATTTCGATAAACTATCATAAAATTGATTAAATATTTGAAAATTTTGGAAGGTTGTCAACTAAAAGATTTAAAATTTGGTTCTGCTATATTCAATTAAAAATTTAACATTATACGTATATATGTACATACCTTGAAGCGTCGATTTCACATTATTTTAAAAGGACGCAATTCACCAAAAATTTCAAATCAGAATTGTAAAATTTCGTTGCAATCAAACAAAAATTCGTAAACACTATATATGTAGTTAATTTAGTGCACCCATCCATCGAATTGCGAAATTTCTTTTTACGAAATTTCGCTATAGCATACTGTCAAAAATAAAACACATAAGTACTTAGACTCTGTTTCAGACAGTCGTCTGTGTATCAGTCGTAAATAGAGGCAATTATGATGTAGCGAGACGTCATAAAAAGAGATTATTTAAATCGAAGGATGGGCAAAAATTGGCAAATTGGAATTTTAAGAATTATAAATAACGATAACTTAACCATCGGCGGTCACACTGTAATTTCGATGCTTAAGTACAAATATTATTATATTTTTTCTATAAATCGGTATCTGAGCGAAAACGCTTGGAAAACTTGTATTGGTCTAAATTTCAACAATTAAAAAATGCGCCATAGTAAAAAATAAATTACTAACTGATAACAGACACCCTAATGTTCAAGAAAAACCGCGGTTTGATCAATTCTGCCGAAAAAAGGATAATTATTTGACCACATGAAAATGCATAATTTCAACGAGAGGGAAATCGAGGATTTCCTCGATTAAGATCATCTTCACTGCAAAAATGTCATTACGAAAAATAAAAAACATGTTTTTGACTTTTTGTGTATACATTAAAACAAAGAATAGAGAATGAAAATGCTCAAATATCAATCGGTGTTAGTAGTGTGTGATATACACATTACGTGGTGGATAAACGACTAAATTTAAATTTTTGGTTGTAACTAGGCTTAGGATTTTTAGGTGCTAAAAAATTAAAAATATGTACCTAAAATATGTAACTAAAATTGCAAAATATGTGTTTAAAATGAAAAATTTGTTGTCAATTTTGAAAAGAAAGCCAAAACTAGAACTTATCGTAAGAGGATTTCAATTCACCAATTAAAAAAAAAGTATCTACAAGATTTTGGCTATAAAGATGGATTAACTAACTTAACTGTATTATAAAGGGCTGGTTATTTAGTCCAAAAATGGTTCCACATCTCCAAACATTTAAAAGTTTGGACACGCAAACGGTTCCTACCTCTAAAGTGTACCGTGAGAGTTGATACGATTTACGCTATTAAAATGGGGTCGAATTGCATTTTCTATGTTTTTATAGATCAACGTACTCTTGTTTGATTTATTTAAATTTCGAAAGAATCCTTCACATAAATTTTGGACTAATTAGATAAATGTATCACTGGACGAGAATTATTTCATTTTTGATAAAGGTATATAGTCTAAGAACTGGTGAATATTTTATTAAAATAGTTTTATACCAGCTCAAAATTTGTGAAAAGGTAGTTTTTTTACCCTAAGAATGGTATCGAAAACTTTGCTTGACAACTCACGGCCTGAACCGCCCCAGGATTATTTAAAATTGTATTAAAATATAAACAGTTCAAAATGAAGTGTATACCGCTTGAATTTTTTTAACAAGTATTTTTGAGCTATTTAAACGATCCAGGTCGATCTATCTGGGGGTGGCTTTAATTTTTTTATGTTTCAATAGCATTGGAAATATATTGTAAAAATAACAGGTTGTATAAAATATTTGAAATGTAACACTCAATAATAAAAGTAATTTTAAATTCGTGTTACGAAAGGTTAGGTTAAGTCAAATCATCTGTAAATTTGTTTTATTACTTAAATAAGTCTAAAATATATGTTATAAACAATTTAAACTATATACATCCCTTGCTTATGTTTTAAGGGAGAACACCACTGTGAGATTTTCAAAAAATCGATTTTTTTTTTGCCTTTAAAAAATTCTTTAGACCCTCAATAATATGATACAAATTCGTTTATAGCTAAATAAAATTTTTTTTAGAAGGTTTTCAAGCATTTTCCTGAGAGCTCTTATTGAGAAGTTATTGATACCAAAAACTTTAAAAGCGTTTTTCTCGAAACCGTGTTTTGGAAATCTGCACGCAGCAGAACTCAATCAATTTTTGTTCAATCGACTTGAAAATTTAACTGTAGCTTCTTAAATAGATTTAAAATCGAAGTACATGAGTTTTTTTTTGATTCATTAAAAATTAAAAAAGATATACAACTTTTTATACGAAAATTATAGTCGAAAAATGAAACTTTTTCTTCAAACTTGTCTCAATTTTTTATTTTTTCGAATTTTTTAATTTCCTCATGTACTTCGATGCTAAAACTAATATTTCATGAAAATATTTTATTTTTTGTTCCAGGAACAAATTTAAGACACTTCTACTGCGTGCAGCGGAGCGACTCTAGGCAAAATCACTTCTACTAAAGCTACTCCAGCGCCGCCATTTTTTTTTTTTTTACATAAAAAATTTTTTTTGGTTACTTAAATATATGCCAAATATAGCCTAAAACTTTTTTTTCTCTAAACCCAACCCATTTCTCAAAAAAAAATACCAAACTAAGCACTTGAAAATGGTAGGTCACAGTGGTGTTCTCCCTTAATGTAACTTTCAACAATTTTGAGGCTGCTCAGACCGGGAGTTGTCCAGCCAGATTGTCGCTACCATTCTTAACGCTAAAGACTACCTTTTCACAAATTAGCAGCCGGTATAAAATCTTTGAATAAAACGAGCAGAACCTCCTGCTGGTGGGTCCACGAATAAAGACAAAAATAGTAAAATTTGTATTTCTAGAAGAACTCCGAATCATCAAAAAATGTACAGTAAACCTCAATAATTATTTTAATTCTACGTTTGGTTTGTTCTTAATTTATTGATCTAACTTAATTATGCAGTTTAGGCAAAAGTAAAATCTTTTTAGTTTCTAAAAAAAATATTTTTTTGGCTTAAATGTCTTTACAGTCAAATGTTAAGCTAATTAACAAAAAAAAATTAAAATATTTGAAAAAAAATCAAAAAATATTTGCTAAAACATAAAATAAGTAGAAATATGTAAAAATATGTGATTATGCTAAAATATTTAAATATATGTGGTAACATATAGGGCTCATTCGTCTTTATTTGTTCTAAATCGAACAAATATCCAACAAATTTTTGATTCGGATTGCCCAAAAAAAATATTTTTCTTTCATCTCTTAAACTTTCACGCCGGTCGCACTGGGACGTTTTCGTCTGGTCGAACCCTTTGTGCCGCTGTTGCTTAAGAACTAACTGGCGGAGAGCGGGCAAACGGCGCTTGCAGGGCCATACCTGTACTAAGTTTTTTTATAGAGGGGAGCTAGACTCTGCCCCTTTTCCATTTTACGGGAATCCCAAGTAAAATTTTCCTTGGGACGAAATCGCCCTGGGCGACCGTGGATTTTCAATACATAAATAGAAATTAAATAAATCTAATATTTGGGGAGGGAAAGCTCTTCTAACCAAAATATCAGACTATACAGGGTGTTCGGCACATGGACCGACACAATTTTTTGGGAGATTGGGTGGGTCATTAGCTAGTTTTCACCCATACGACCCTACGTCCTAAGTGACACGATAACTGAGATATGAATTTTTTCGTTTTTTATTTAAATTACCTGAAATCTCGGCATTAAATCGTCATATTTTTTTTTTGTTTGTGATTGTAACATCCCGAAATAACTTTTATTGTATTCTGCAATGTATTTTTAGTCTAAATAAATCATTATTTGGTACAAATGGCTTCGAGAAAATAAATTATATGAGCTTCGAAAGTCTTGAAAATGTGTAAATGTATGAAAAATTTCAACTTCTAAATTCAATATAAAAAAAATAAACATTATTTTGAACATAGGTTTGTTTTAAAAGTTGTCTAGTTTATACCCTTTCCAACGGTATGCTACATGTTGGAGGAATCATTTATAATGTGGTCAAAATAAGAGATACTAGTTGTCAGGGTCAAGAAAATTATTATTATGTTTATAATGTTTTTATTGAACATGAGTTATAATATTTGTTCAAACTGTTCTCCTCTATTCCGTATGCATGTACGACACATTTTCATTATCTCAACTGTTGTTGTCCGAAATAGCATTTCTCTTTTCATACTTTCAAATGCGGCTATAATTCGTTCCATTAAAATTTGTCGTGTGGACACCTCTGTTGCATTAACTTATTCCTTTGCACGTCCCCAGACGTAGAAATCGAGGGGTGTCAGATCTGGGGATGGTGCGGACCAACAAATAGGCCCGCATCTAACAATCCGATTTACCTGAACTTGTATTATCAGTTTTGGAAGAAGGTGTGCCGATCGTCTTTCAAAATGATGGCTGTCCGGCACACTATCATCGAATGGTACGTGAGTACTTAGACAATTCTTTTCCGAACTCATGGATTGGTAGATTGGGGCCTATTCCTTGGCCCGCACGGTCCCCAGACCTGACACCCCTCGATTTTTACGTCAGGGGACCGGCAAAGGAATTGGTTTATGCAATAGAGGTGCTCTCACGACAAATTTTAATGGAGCGAATTACAGCTGCATTTGAAATAATGAAAATAGAAATGCGACTGCGCACAACAACATATGAAATAAGGAAAAGGTGTCGTGCATGCATACGGAGTAGAGAAGAACAATTCGATCAAATGTTTTAACTCATATTTAATAAAAGCATAATAAAGATAAAAATAATTTTCTTGACCCTGACAACTCCTATCTCTTATTTTGACCATACTATAAATAATTCCTCCAACATATAGCATACCGTTGGAAAGGGTATAAACTAGACAACTTTGTAAAACAAACCTATGTTCAAAATAATGTTTATTATTTTTTATATTGAATTTAGAAGTTGAAATTTTTCATACATTTACACATTTTCAAGACTTTCGAAGCTCATATAATTTATTTTCTCGAAGCCATTTGTACCAGATAATGATTTATTTAGACTAAAAATACATTGCAGAATACAATAAAAGTTATTTCGTGCTATTTATTCACAAATAAAAAAAATATGACGGTTTAAAGGCGAGATTTCAGGTAATTTAAATAAAAAACGAAAAAAATTCATATCTCCGTTACCGTGTCACTTAGGACGTAAGATCGTATGGGTGAAAACTAGCTAATGACCCACCCAATCTCCCTAAAAATTGTGTCGGTCCATGTGCCGAACACCCTGTATATAACTCGTTACTCTGTCTATTACCTATTATATGTATATACTTACCTCTTTATCTACAAGATTTATTAAGGCTGGCGACACACCAAAGCTCTTACGATCAAAGCCAACATTCTGTATATTCAAATTAAATCAAATGGATCAGTTTTGGCAAGATAAACTAGAATGCCTTGCATAACATAGAAAATAATGAAATAAAACATTTTAACTATTCTGGTAGGCGCTGAAGAGTGTAATGATTATGGACGCGTTCACTTAAATAACTTTAAGTGAAATAATACTGTTTTGGGCAATATAATATCAACTGAAGTAAATTTTACTGTGTAAACATAAGGCCCTTTATAGTATTCCTTAAGTTACAATCTTTCTTATCTCAAAGATACCCATGTAAAGTTCATTAACATTTAAGTAGGGTTAAAAATAAACTATGGCAACAACGAATTACGTACAAACATTAACTATCAAATTTATTTTGTTTAAGTAGACGTCACGCATTTAAATATAAATATATCGCCATTCGCCATATTCTTACGTAACTATCTCCCTATAAACAAATATACAATAAAGTATGAAACTCTAAACATGTGTTTCGTATTTTTTTCAATGACATTTCCATTTAAGACAAATAAAAAGTTGCGCTGCAAATCATATTTATTTTGTTGATTAAATATTAACATTTCGAAAAAATAAAATCAAAATTTTTATTTAAACTCGTTTAGCAAAGATATTATTTATAATTGAAAGGCGATAACAAATCTATGTATGGATTAAATGATAAAATTAGCTGCACCGACAAACCGAAAGGTTAGTCATCGGAGGTTATAAAAAAAAGTTTTTGTATTTGACGCACCCTCGATGCTATAAAATATATACATACAAACAGAAATTGTACAGTGAGTAATAGTGCGGGACTTATTATTAGAGGTATTATTTGCAAATGTTTGATAGCAGGATGGGGTGTAATCAAGCAAATAATTACACGCTTCAATCGATTTTGTTTATTGACAAATGATTCACATTAACACAATATGAGATCAATTTAGTAGTTTAAAGCTGCATTCTCACTGTAAAAGAATTATTGCACCGAGAGTTATTTTCACTTTGAACTATTATGTTGGCAAACACTAATGTCAGACAACTCCCACTTGACAGCATTTTTTTCTAAATTGAAGTACATATTTACTTAAAATACATATTTCGCTCAAGTTCCGCATATAATTTTTTCCACATAATTCATTACCACAATTACAATTTAATCTTAATTCGATCAATTTTCAATTAACACAATTTAATTCGAAGGCTGTATACAAACACATAAGAACAACATACAAAGACGTTTTTAATTAACTGAAATACAGTAAAAAAAATTGCCAACCCGCATTATTAATAACAATAACGGATATAAATTATAATGTTTACTTATGTATGTATACTGTGTGTTATTCGACGTCTCAGATTATAGTTTCCAGATTAAGTTTAATAAATAATACAAAAAATCTGTAACCACATTTTCGGTTTACATTTACTTGTTTTTAGCATTTATATGGAAAATTTGACCTTCTGACTTGCCAAAGTGCTTTATTATAATACTTTGTAATATTATTTCTGCTGAACGATCATAAATCTTTATTTATACAAGTCAATCTGAAATTTCTTCTTTAAATCTAAACAGCTTGCGACACAAAAATGGTGACTAAGGCAAATTTTCACGGTTAAATTTTTTTCATTGCAAAAATAAATAAAGATTTTTGAATGAAAATACGAGACGATCGCTTTGTTTATATGTGAGTAAATGAATATGGATCACTAAACTTAGATAATTATTATTTGAGTGGCTTCAGAGCGGCAGATACTATATAAAATATACTCAAGTGGTGTGTAGTAAAACAACTCGTATTACATACAATAAGTAGCAAAATTGATAAAGGGCGACATGTATTTTTATTAATCATATTTATCGGGATTACCCACAGTGAAATTTTTATTTGTTTAATTTTGGTTACGTATTATGTTTTGTTTTTAAATATGCGACTCGTAAGTCGTATTATTTGATAATGTTTTGGTATTTTACTGATAACGATTTTAATTTCGCCAAAATCAAAATTTTTGTTCTTGGATTAAAAATTCTGCCGCGTTTTGTATGTTACTTACGAGTTTTAACTGATGCGATATTTAATTAAAGTTAATATGTGACATTATTCCTCGCAGTTTACATGCTGCTGCTTACTATATCTGATACCGATTTTTTTAACTAAACTAAATTTATGACCAGTTATGCTAATAAAGCCAATAGGTTTTAATATTTAGGCTCATCACAAGGGTACCTGAGTTTTATGGTATCATTCTTTCAACCATATACTGGACGCATTTAAGTCACACATCATGTTGGCATCGGAAACGTACTGAAGGGGAAAATAACATTCAAACTAAGTATCACTATAAAATTTGCTTAACATGTTGGATGCATCCGTTGAAAATGGTTTTATATAGGAATTGTTTATGGAAATAAAAGAAATTAAAATGTCAAACTGTGCTATTTCTAATTCATATTTGTTCTACTTTAATTGATTATACAAACTATCGAATCATTTTTCTATTAAAAGGCTCTTTGACGTATGAAAAATCGTAATTTAGTTTAGTTTGGAATTTACAATTGCGCGCAGTATGTTTGAATGATACTAGTTTTACCTTTAAATGACTGACATGAACCAAACATAACTTTAGTTTAGTCGAGGGTAATAATGGGTATAAGAGAATGAGGTATGAACTTAAAAGTGGAAGATGTTTGGGTTCGAGAAGAAACATTTTACCGGTAGAAGGTAAATGTTACACGCTTTTGAGAATTTTTCCTTCTGGGCTAAAACTGCTGCTATGAGGAATTTGCCCATTATATTTGAGTACAGAACAAATTAAATATCGATCCGGTATAAATAAAATTTTAATTTTCGAAATAATTCAACGAAGCTGATTAATTAGTAACGTAGCATTAAAATGTGAAAATGAAGTATTAATAAGCCCTAGTTAGAGTAAATCTGAGTTGGAAACAACAAACAAATGAAATACTTAAAATTTTATTTGTTTTTTCGTGTACTAATGCCACTACTTATAAACATTTTAGTTATATTACCACAAGTTGATAAAAAATACGGATTCACGATGGCATTTAAAATAAATCACAAATTAGGGAATCAACTTTAACAACGTAACATAAATACAAACAAAGACACCGTCTAAATTCTACATCGAACAAACTAGAAGTTTCAAAGTCATATTTAAAATTAACTACTTAAGTAAGTACTTTTTAATATCCTATATTTTAAGTCAATGCCTCTATCTACATACAAAGCTGACCTTCATATTGTCGGTAAATTTCTTTCAAATTTTTATGAAAAGTTTGTGTTGTCCTTGTCCTTTCTTCCTTACAGACAATGCTTACTTAAAAGTTAAAACCAAAGTATTTTTGTACCATTCTGGCTAAATGTCGATTAACAAACACATTAAAAAAAATATGTAAGACTATATCTCTATAGAGGCATTGCCTCTAAGCATGCAATAAAATCAAATATATACATACATGTTGAGAAGTTTACAATTCAGTAGGTTCGTAAAATTCTGAGTAAATAAATGTATGAATAGGGCCAACCATTGTCAAGTGCAAGTTTATAAAGAATTAGGTACCAAAAAAAGAAAAGTGGATGATTTGGTTTTAAGGGCCTGAAAAAGTCTGGAAAAGGGAACATTTTCTCAGGATTAAAGTACCGATATCTCAGCGCAACGGCTCCATTTTATTTGTGGGGCAAACAATAATAATAATAATTTCGGGATATTTGAAAAGTTGGCTGCATTGGCAAACATTAAAAGTACAACAACTGGTGTTAATATTTATGCACAACTGTTACGAACTGCTTACTTATTTATTCTTCAAAGTTTAGTAACGGCAAAGAATATGGATCCAATAATTAAAAGCCGTCCAATTGACGGATAAAACAAAGAATGGAATTTGAGTATACGCAAACTCAGTTTTATACTTAGCATAAATCAAATCGTGTTTTTTGGAAAGGTGCTGGATCTAGAACCCTTAAAAGAAAGGAAGGTGGGAACCTCTACCATTAGTAGATATGGATTAAGTTTCAATTGCCAGATGTATATAAAAACATGATTATGGTAGATATTTGGAATATAAAGATTTCAGTAACGAACACAATTTCAAAGTTTTTCGAAATCCTCTTAAAGAGAACATATGTATGCCTATCGGGTCCTACTTTCAAATAAATATGAAATTAAAGTTAACTGTAGATCGATCAATATGTCAATTTTTTTTTTTTTTTTTGTAGGGTAAATTGGTTGTTGCACCTATATGTATTCAGCAATTATCAAACTAACTGTTTTTTGTGACCGACCATACAAATCCATACAAGTAATTTTTGCACTAAATAATGTGCAATGTTCCGTCGACAAAATTTGTTCAGCAAAAATCAATAGACTCATATTATTCAAATGATTTTCTCTAATATCTTGAGCATACGTTTGATGTTGAAATTACGAATATTGTACTACGATTCGCTAACAAATATAAAAATCTATTTGGCAATTTCAGCGAAATGTGAAATGTCAACTAAGTATGTGGGATTATTATTTGATTATTGCCTTTTTAACAGATTGTAGAAACTTTGGGAGAAGCTAAAAAATCAAATTTACCTCAAATTTCGTTTGGTAAATGAACTCGTAAGTGTTAGGTTGTTCAGAAATTAATGCAGGTTTTATGATTTTATTTGTTTTAATAATTTTTCAATAATAAAGAATTACGCAAAGAGTTTAACATTATAAGTCATTTTAAAGCTTATTTTATGCTCTTTCTTATCACATAATCTATTTGTGATCTAAATTGTAGTTTTGTCTATTTTTAGACCTTTGAAGTTAAGATGTCAAAGCAAGAATTTCGCTAATTTTACTTGTATGAATTTAAACTCGGCCGCAATGCAGCACAAACGGCTCGAAACATCAATGAAGTTTGGGGCCAAGGAAGTGTTAACGAATGCACAATACAACGTTGGTTTCAAAAATTTCGTCGTGGTGAACTCAGTCTTGGAGATGAGAAAGGTCGCGGACGTCCCTCTGCCATTGACGACGATGAATTGAAGGCTTTGGTGGAAGCAAACCCACGCACGACTGTTCGAGAGCTTACAGGGGACCTAGGCGTAAGTATTGGATTAATTTCGGAACATTTGAGTCGAATTGGAAAGTCGAAGAAGCTCGACAAATGGATGAAACACGAATTGAACGAAAACCAAAAAAATCGCCGTTATGCAGTTCGCTCTTCACTTCTTTTGCGCAACAAACACGAACCATTTCTCGATCGCATTGTGACGTGCGATGAAAAGTGGATTCTATACGACAACCGACGACGTTCAGCGCATTCATTGGACCGTGGCAAAGCCCCTAAACACTTCTCCAAACCTGAGCTGCATCAAAAAAAGACTATGGTGACTGTTTGGTGGTCGTCAGCCGGAATTATCCACTACAGCTTCTTGAATCCTGGCGAAAATATCACAGCAGAGAAATATTGTCAACAAATTGATAAAATGCACAAAGAACTAAAACGTCTGCGTCCAGCAGTAGTCAATAGGAAGGGCCCAATTCTTCTGCACGATAATGCTCGACCACATGTTGCACAACCGGCGCTGCAGAAGTTGAACCAACTTGGCTACGAAGCTCTGCCTCATCCACCATACTCACCAGACCTCTCGCCAACCGACTACCACTTTTTCAAGCATCTCGACCACTTCTTACAAGGAAAAGTATTCAACGACCAAACAGCCGCAAAAAATGCCTTCGAAGAATTCGTCGCTTCCAGAACTTCAGAATTCTATGCAACTGGAATTAAAAAATTTGTATCTTGTTGGCAACAATGTGTAGATTCTAATGGTTCTTATTTCGATTAATAAAATTTATTCTAAACTGAGATATGTCGTTTTAAATAAAATGGTTGAAAACCTGCATTAATTTCTGAACAACCTAATATTAAGTTTAAAACAATCGGAATTTTTCAAAATTTCAATTTAGATATAAGTATTTTCTCAATTTTACATCAACGTCGTCAACGCAGAATTTTAGCAGAAAAGGGTCTAAACAAAAGTTGTTTGTTCTAAAATGGGTAATACAAGTTGCATAATCCGTTTTTAGTTAGGATCATTTCAAAGTTTTTTGGAGATCAACTTGGTCGTCAACCTAAATTTTTATAGTTTAATTCTACCTAGATAGGAGTAAATAAGAAACTTTTAAATATTTTTTATTTGGCCATAATCAGCGTTTCACTCCGGAACAAGTCGTAAAATGGGACTTGAGAGTTGCCATTTTCTGTGTACAACAGTAGAATTTACTGTTGGATATCTAGTATCTATGAAAATCACAATTCTCAAGCTCATTTAACGACCAAACTCCGTGATTTTTCTTGTATCCAGATTCATCGCTTTTCAGAAATAATTTCAATTATAACTAGCCGGCAAATTAAATATTCATCCAAATATTTTTATTATTGTTAAATTATCACTCTGAAAAGAAAAGTAAGGTGAAGTTTCCATACACAATTATACTACTTATCATATTCACAGAACTTCATTGTCAAATTATTATCATTTTCCATGAAAATACAACAACAATCAAACACGATGAATCAGTTACTAAACATAAACATTTATTATGTACTAAATAATCAAAATAAATGAATATACGAGTATGTACTTGAGGTATAATTAATTTTCTTTGTCATTTTCTAATTCTGTTTCGTACTTATTTTAGATTTTATGTATAATTCGAGTTTGTTAATTTTTTAAATATTAATTTTGTTAAAATAACAATAAGTCATGTTTCTTTTGGTTTGCTTACGTACTTGTATACAATGCGGAACGAGTATCGCTCTGTGAAAAACTTGTGTGAAATTTTTTGTTTTACAATATTGTCAATTTTTTTTTTCAAATTTAATATTTGCATCCTGAATTTTATGGCTTTCACTTACAAAATAAACAAAAATTGTACTAAGCATTTACAATAAACAGTTTTACGTAAAACAACTATTTTTATCAGTTTACTTACTGGTTTGTACAATATGTGTTTTTGTGAATATTAAGCACACCTTGAATAAAGTAAGTTGAGATTACAGCAATGATAGCGAGCGTATCAAATACAAAAAAAAATATATCGCACGATTTTAAAACTATGAGCGACAGAGGTTAGTAGAACACAATTCAATATACATAATACATATCTTGGAAATATAGTTACTTATATGTACATGCTTAATTTATAAATACTGGATATAATCTCGAGCGAAAGTGATTTAAAAACGTTTAAACTTTTAAAAGTATGTAAGAATATGGCTAATTAGATTGTAGATGCCGCTTTAATAAGTAATAATTAAATACTTATTTGGAATGAACTTTAAAATTTCTAAATTTGACATTAAATAAATTTCTCTTATATTTTTGCCTCTAAGAGCTTACAATATAAAGGTAATTCATGTGAGTGACTCGACATTTTTTGTTTATATTGCGGATATTGAATCTCATGTTTTACGTTAAGTGATTCTTTTTCAATTAAGCCCATCATAAGTAAGTATAAAATTTTACCAAAAATCAGCTGTTCTAAAATTATCGTTGCAGTTTTCAAACATTTTACTTTTAGGCTTTAAAAGAAAAAACACGAGCGCTTTAAGTCGACTTTTACCTTAGTATATAAATGATTTACAGCTGATTTACATTCCATCTTTTCGTTATATCACAAAAGAATAGGAACCTGTTTGATTTATAAATTAATTGAGTGTATAGAAAATCATAGTCATATATGCTATGATGCTTGTACTAGTATTGTATTTTGGCGGGATAACTGACCGACGTATTGCAGTTTTAGCAGAAGAGGTACCTAACTGACTTTTCGTTAAAATATTCTTAAGAAAAGTATATACATTAACTAAAATAAAATTTTAAACTATTCTAGTGATGTTTTGGTAATTTACTCTTAATTCACAAAATACTATAATTTTTAAGCAATAAAATTTCAATAAAAATAAAAAATTTAATTGCAAATTAAAAACGACATGCATACGTTATTTTAAGATAAGTAAGCTAATTCGGATCAAATAATTTTAAGTGAATTTTCAAAATTTGTCATAGTTAGATTTACGGTATTTATGCTTCATTTTGAGTTAAGTGACAAAAACTATGTAATCAAAGTGAATTAAGTAGTTTGACAAATATTATGAAAACAATAACAGTTTAAGTGCGTTTTAACCGTAATTTAAAACGAGTTTAGCTAAATCGGATTTAATAAATCGCAGTCTGTCAAGGGTATTAGACGAATAATTGAAAAATGAATTAATTGAAATTATGATAACGTTGAAATTGAAAATTTGAAACATTTTATTCAAGCTAATTGAGATCGCATTAGAAAAAGCGAATCAAATGAGTGAAACAGAGTACTAATGTATTACAGAAAAAGATATAAACTCGTTCCTCACCTTTTGTGCAAAATTCGGTCCCAGATTAAGTTAAAATTGTTCAAACCATAAAAGCCCAAAACTTTTAAACCGTTCTACCGACCTTCTGTGGTGATTACCACCAAATAAATGACACTACACAAACAAATAGTTAATTTCATTGGTCAAACACGATTTCACCTTTCCTTATGCCGAGTGACCTCTACGTTCGATTCTCTAAAACATTTAAATACACTCGTTCACGCGGTGTGGTGAATTTGAGAGAACGAATAGAATCAAGCCAGGCGACGCAAAACAATGCGTTTTGAAAAAGCAAAAATACGGAAAACATAAAAATTAGTTAATTCGCAACCATTGAACGAGTAACGATTTACTGCTCAGTTCAGCGAACCAGCACAGCGAACCCCCTTATAAATTTATATAACGTGTCGACATCTCCAGCGTGCTCAGCATTCGCCGCCCGGCACGTCGAATATATAAGTGTACCAATAATTGTAGAATACAAATAAAGATCGTAAACTAAGTCTGGCGTGTTTTAATACGAGTGGGGAATAAGTCGGTCGGTCCGGAGGAGCTAGCCTCGCAGGACGTTTTGTTCGCCGTACAGCCATAACCGGGTGGATCTGTGGATTAGCCCCCATCGTTGAGCGACGTACTACCGGGCCTGTCGGATCATTGGATTAGCCATTGCCCCACGCCATATAGATCCGGGGCATACCGCATCACCCGGATCTATCGCCGTTAGCCGTCGTAGCACATAGACGCATTATCACCACGGAACTCGGCCGATCAGAGGATTAGCCGAGTGGCCGTGACTCTTTAGAGGCTCGCTGACCAACACCGATCACCACGAGCCTATACTTCTACTGTCTGGTTCAGTTTCAATAAATTATTGATTGCTTTTCAAGATCCATAAGACCACCTTCTGGTGAATTATTTCCAACTAAGCAAAGATATTATTATTGAATAATGAATACCTTTCTTTTTGGTAATATTAAAGAAAGTTCGAATGCTTGGGGTTTCTCTTTGATTACGCCCGTAAAAAGACACATAATAAATATAGCTGGGGCGCAATATTTACAATTCTGCAAAAAGGATAAAGGTTTGCAAAATGACCTTAAAAAAATATCTCAGGACAAGTCGCCAATAGTGTTGTGAAATCTAATTACCAGCCTAACGAAGTGAATTTTGTTTTAGCAGTATAGAAAAGTTTAGTAAGTACATTGCTGTCCAGCGGACTCTTGTTGGTGTGGAGAAGAAAAGGTGGCAGACCGAAGTTGTAAAAGGATAGAATAAGTAAATTGTGAGTGCAATTTGCTCAACTTCTTCAAATAATTTACCGTATTATGGGACCATACTTTCAGATCTGTAGGCAAACTGCACATGGCAGTTAGGTATAGGTAAACTGCCTCACCATTGATCATGCACATCAATAGAACACAAATTTCTTGTATACTTCTGATGGATCAGTCTTCTAAATCGCCAAGTTGTAAATATTGGCATCCTTTGATTATGTGTTCTAATGGTGAGAAAAGGAAAAACACTTTACCGTACTGTGCGAATTATAAAGGAAGTATTTTATAAATTCACTGATCACAATTTTATTTTCAATACTCGAGCATATAATCAATGCATAAGATGATCTTTAAAGGGTAGCCTCTTGCTGGGGAAAATTGCTCGATTTTTTCCATACCAAGTTTAAAATTATCAAATAAATTGTGATTTCATCATTTATATTGAAATTACCTATTGAGTCTACCCCTACTGTTGAGTCTACTTGCGGCCCTACATGTACAATCTTTTTTTTAAATATGTTTGCAACAGAAAGTATTTAATACAAAATATGGACGTAGACGTTCTAATTTTTAGTAAATTGTGTTTCCATATGTAATTTTTGTACAAACACATCGCTACGTTTAGGGATATAAAAAGGATAGTATGTATCAACAAAATACAGTATGATTAAAAAGTACCGGGAATTTGTAAATAAAACAAGTTTGTGTTAATTTTCGGGCAAATTTATTTTATCTCCTTCAAAATAACATCCATCTGAAGCAACACACATGTGCCAACGCTTAACCCAATCATCCATGCATTTTCGGTAGGCCGAAACTGGGATGTCCTTCAGCTCCTTCGTCGCATTTCGTTTTATGGCTTTCAGAGAAATCTTTTTCCACGAAGTGATAATTTAAGTCGAGGGAAGAGAAAAAAGTCGCACGGAGCCATATCGGGTGAATACGGTGCCTGCTCAAGGATATTTACGCTGTGTTTGGTCAAAAAATCTGTCACAATACGCGCTTTGTGTGACGGCGCATTATCGTGGTGCAAAAAATATCTACAACAATGTGCTGAACGGTTCCGTATGAGATGTTAAGATCACTAGCAATCTCTCTAATACTCACATGACGATTTTCAAGCACAGTTTTCTTCACAATTTCAACGTTTTCATCGGTATTCGATGTGGAAGGGCGTCCAGAACGAGGCAAGTCTTCAACCAGTTCTCGACCATTTTTAAACACTTTATACCATTCATATGCTCTGGTTTTTGATAGAGCAGACTCCCCAAAGGCTTTCTGCAACATTTTCAATGATTCAGCACAAGAAATTCCGTTCAAAACACAAAATTTCAAGCAAAATCTTTGCTCAATAAAATTGTTCATGTTAAAATGCGACAAAACACAAAAACTTGTCTATTATGAACAGCTGACAAACAAACACTAATCATCTGATCCCACTCAAGTTACACACAGATGTCAGTATAGGATCTACTAACTTAAAAAAAAAAAATATCCGAATCGGTCGAGAGCGGTTCATTTAAATTACAAATTCCCGGTACTTTTTGATCATACTGTATGTTGTTTAATACAAAATTAGGCACTATATGGAATGACGTGTATAATTATTCCTTTTTCGGTGATTAGTTGCCGCAGACAAATTGTACAGTATAGTTTTGTTTCATATATTGGAAGTACTTCAAAAACATTACTTGTAATAAAGATGTCAAAGAGGAAGATTGGTGCTGCATTTTTAATTATGTATTATTATATATAGTGAACAAAATCAAAGGAAAAGAAATTGGAGTAGAGAATGTCTGTTAAAACGTAGAAAATTTACTCATTTAAATATGTTAGATGAACTAAAAGTTTCATCTACATCAGACTTAAGAAACTTTCTTCGTATGGACTATACACAATTTAAGGTTTTATTGGATAAAATAAAACCATTGATCACCAAACAAAACACTATTATGCGTGAAGCCATTAGTCCGTAAGAGAGCCTGTTGATGCCTTTGCGACTTCTTGCCACAGGACGGTCGTTTGAAAAATTCAAAATCCAATGGTTTACTATGAAAACTAAAGCAATTTTTCAATCCTCTGTGTTTCCTTATCACCACAATCTTTACGCATTATTATTCCTGAAACGTGTATCGCAATTTATAAAACACTTAAAACTGAATGTATAAAGGTATGTAATAACAAAATTTTATTTCAATACGATTAAATAAGCATATTAGGTTTTTCATTCATTTCAAAAACGCACATGTTTTGTTTTGACCGCATGCAGCCCAATTTACCAAGTGCACACATTTTCATATTGTGCATTGTCTTGTATGTCACTATTGAATACCCAAACTTCAGAATTTGGAAGTAATATAGGAGTGTGATTAGCTGGTGACGGTGTAGATAAATTTAAATAATTCTAATCTATTAATCCAATTAGCAAATTCTCTTGTGTAATTGAAATTAAGTTTTCCAATTTTGCCACAGAATAACACTTCGTTCAATCAGTGTGAAGTTTCTGACAAAATTTGTCAAATAGAATATTGAAGAAAGTGTACATATTTTTTTTACAGTGTAATTCAATAAAAAAAAATTGAAATGAAATAGTATTACATGGAAAATGATTAAATAATTAATATATAAAAATAAACAACATAAAAATTTAAGTTGCACTTAGAAATTTAAAATAAAAGCATTCGACAATTTTAGATTCTCAAAATTTATCGTGTTTTTGGCGAAAATGTTGTTCAATTAATTTTGTCAGGCCGATCCTAGAGTTTTCCGGCATATCACATAATATTTTTTAAACAGCTCGTACTACAAGCTATCGATATGATAATGTCAAATTAATGGCTAGTGGGGAACACTATGAATTGACAAGCTCTGAAGTGCCAAGATTCATACGTTTTTTGGCGAAAATGTCGTTCAATTAAAAGCGTAATTCGAAAGGACAAGTCCGAATTATTGAAATCCCAAGACTTGCTTCGGGATTGCGATGTAATCGATTTGTTTTACAAAAATATGACAGAACCAGTTGAAAATAGGTACACCCAGAAAAATAATCCTTCAAATTTAAGAATTTACCAATTAAAACTAAGATTATTCCCTATATTTTTTGCGCAAAGGAATTTAGGTTTTATTTTTAAGGATTTAAAATCTTTGGTTTTAAGTTTTGAAAATTATTCAATTTCAAAGAAAATAGATTTAAACTTAAGAAACTAAAACTTTAAATTTAAAGTAAAAAATATTCGCATCAAATACAAAAAATATCAAATTTGATTGATTACGCCGGGTCTACTTACTGTACACCCGTTTACATATACAGAACCGAAGGGCAAGATACATAGGATTTTAGTTTTCCCCTTTACTACCCTCCCTCTTCTAACCACAAGATCTGAAAAGCCTTAATTTAATTATTTATTTGTGTCTCCACTATTTTTCCCATCGGCACTAGGTATGTTCCATCATCATGCTCCCAAGCGGTCACCTAACCTAAATTTGTACTAACCGTAGCAAATGTTGCTTGACATCGTTGTTGAAGTTATTGCGTCTCTTCTCTCTTGTCTACTCGCCCTCTATCAAATACACAAAAATATCAAATAAAGAGAAATAGACAATTTTAGTTTGTATTCTCTTATTAAGTCATTAATAAAATAAAGAATCCTTTATTTTAAAGTTTCATTGTACTTTAAATTTAAGAATAAATTTATGAATTTAATGGATTTTACATTCATTTTTAAGAAAAACACAGTTCTTTATTTTAAAAGTATGCAATCTTTAACTTTGAAGTATTATAATTTTCTCAGTGTATATTTACTCAACATCAAATCCTTTGAATGTTGTATTGAAAGTGGCAAAGCAACCTTTATGCCACAATTATCACGACTCTAAGCGGATCCTTTATTATGCTTGCGTGATAAATATTAATAATAATTTATTACCGATATCAGAATTGATTTCTTCTAGACACGATGTTACCACTATCGCGCATTTTTTATCAGAGTTTAACTTACTCCTGGAAGAAGTGTTAATAAAAGTAACTTTCCGAAATATTTCGTTACAGATTGGTCTTGGGCGCTAATCAAATCTGTCATTCTGTCATTTAATTCTATGTCTATTGGAGTCTATATACTCCAGTGTTAACTTTAAATGCAAAAAATGATTTAAAAATTACCACTTTTATCTGTTGTGCACATTTCATTAAAATAATATCTACTCAGATTAATAAAAAATTGCCAAATGCAACAGACTTAATTTTGGATGTGTTTCGTGCGATTATAAACTGCAAAACTTTGGAAGAAGTTGACATATTTTTCGAATCATATTGCAGTTTGTTGTGTTCGAAAATAATGGATAAAAACGCTTGTTTAGCGTTCGAAAAATTAAAACGTAATTTAAATAAATTATACAATGAAAATTATAATATGCATCGTGATCAATCTTTGCTTGATGACACTGAAGACTATAAAATTGGTCAAAATGTTATTGTTTTACATAAAACATCATATTTAGATAGTCCTTACTTCCAAAAATACAACGGATTATTTGGAAATATGTATAAAAACAAATTTATCAAATCCTAGTGACAGTCGGGGTGAAAACAATAAGTATTTTTGTGAAGAGTTTGTAGAGTTTTTTATTAAGAAGTATTTTTCTTACTTACCGTTGTGGGGAACTTGTTTTTCTACACACATAGGAATCAGTGGAAGAATGTCTAATTCAAATGCCGAAAGTTAGTTTTCCATTGTAAAGAACCATTACACAGAACATAAGGCTCTTAGAATCGGAAGATTGATTATTTGATTGTTAAATGAAAAAAATCAAAAGTTGCATAAAGCTATTCAAATTTCTACGCCCTCTCGTAAAAAGGGGACTAAGAGAAAACAGAATACCTATGAATAAGATTCTGATAATTTAAGCAGCGAGGAAGGTTGGAATAAAAAAAAATATATCTAATTCACCGAAACATTTTGGCAAACGGGTAATAACCCGAATTACTGTCAACTTACAAATCAACATTTGTATTAGAAAATGATTATACTTACACCAATAAAAGTAACAAATCTTTCATTATTTATAATACCTGCGCATTTGATTCAACTGCACAAATATTTCTATGTTTATACTTAGATCGTAACATGTGCAAACATTGTTTTCTTCGTCGAGTAATAACTTTTTAAATTTATATCAGAGTTGGGCGAATTTAATGAAAACAGTGATTATCTCCTTAAACAACGAAGTAATCTGTTGTTGGATATATGTATTCGAAAAATCGAAAGAACTGGTGATAACTGATACCAACATAATTCTATCGTCTAACTGTAATATATGCTACCTGCAAGAACAATTAATACCTTCGCCACTTACTGAAGTGAGCCAATGTCAAAATGACCATCGCACACCGCACACAAAGCCAATATTTTACTTACCGTTTAAAAATATTTTCAATGTAAACCAGGCATCAAAAAGAAATTGCAATGTTTGTCAAAACCCCAAAGTAAAATTACTAATCTCAAACTATGGAATAGTTATGGCAGATGTTCAACATCATGACCCTACTATATTTTACAATATTCAAATTAAAGATATTCAATCTACTATTTCTCTAAGCAATCAAAAGTTTATTTTAAGGGCGTTGGTGAATTTTTTAAAACCGACTACAAAGTTAGGAGTAGGTCATTATCAAGCCTATATTAAACGCCTCAATTGACAATGGGAGAATCATGATGACCTCCTTCCAATACCCACAGAGCCTACATCATCTACCAAAATAAACCCTGTGTTCTTGTTTTATATAAAACAATAAACTTTCATGCACTCAGTGCCATTTTGATATGAGCCGTAGGGCGCTTGCAAGAAATTTTGGAAATTGAAAAATCGAGTAATCGACGAATTTCGTTGGGAACAAGGATGTTGTTATCTGTTATGCCAAATAGCACGAACCTCAGAGATTGACTCATTTATAGTGACTAAGTATATAGATTAAAAAGGAAGTAACTGAGGAATTCAAATCTCTTAGTGCCATTTTAAAATGAGCCGTAGGGCTCATGCAAAATTTTTTTGAAAATTAACAAATCGATGAATTTCACATGGAACAAGGACGTGTTAAATTATTATTTATTAATAATTAATAATTGATAACTATTAATTAATAACCATTATTTATTAATTAATAATTAAAAATTATTTATTATAAATTATTAATTGATAATTTTTAATAATTATTTGTTAATTATTAACTACTAATTATAATTTCTAACGAAACTGTCAACTGACTACTGGCAAACCACCCGTTTCGTTTCTCTTTTATATGGCGCATAGGTTTCCTATAAACAGGCTCTCTGTATTGAGTGAAGTGGATCCCATTGGCTTGGGTCGGGTGCTCTCCTGCATGAATGATTTTGTGAAGGACTGAAGGCTAGAGAACGAAACGTTTCGGAGAGTACACGGAAGGGTGTCCATGAGAAATTTGTCGATTTGTTAATTTTCAAAAAAATTTTGCAAGAACCTACGATGAGTGATTTTATTGCCTCAGAGTATTTCCTTTTCAATCTATACAGTCACTATATGAGCTAATCTATGAGATTCGTGCTATTTGGTGTAACATAGAACAACGTCCTTGTTAAAAACGACATTCGTAGAATTTTTTAATTTCCAAAATTGTTTGCAAGAGCCTACGGCTCTATCAAAATTGCACTGACTGATTTGAATTTCTCATTGTATGCCCTTTTCAACTAACATAGTCACCATATAGGCTAATCTCTGAGATTCGTGGTATTTGGTATAATAGGGTGTATACGTGTTAATTTTGAATTATCGCAAACAAAAGTTCTCATCAAAAATTTAATCGATCTACGTTGTGAGCAATAATTTGACTTGTAATTGGGATACAATAGGAATAATTGTATAAATTCTGAAAAAGCGGGGGTTTGAAGGCAGCAACCCTCATCCTCTAAGATATACAACGAATTAAAATTATATTAACAAATTCATAGTGTACCCCACTAGCTATTAATTTGACACTGTCATATCGATAGCTTATAGTATGAGCTATTTAATGTATATTATGTGATATGTCGAAAAACTCTAGGATAGCCGTGACAAAATTAATTTTGACTATCTTGACACTTCAGAGCTTGTAATTGAACAACATTTTCGCCAAAAAAACGTGTGAATTTTAACTATCTTGGCACTTAGAGCTTGTCAATTCATAGTGTTCCCCACTAGCCATTAATTTGAGATTATCAAATCGATAGCTTATAGTACGAGCTATTTAAAGTATATTATGTGATATGTCGGAAAACTCTAGGATCGGTCTGATAAAATTAATTGAACAACATTTTCGTCAAAAACACGTGTGAATTTTTACAAGCTTAAATTTTCGATTGATTTTATTTAAGATTTCTAAGTGCAACTTAAAGTTTTGTGTTGTTGTTTTTGTGTTGTTTTATTAATTATTTTATCATTATCAACCTAAAATTTCGTTTCAATTTTTTTTATTCAATTACACTGTAAAAAAATATGTACACTTGCTTCAATATTCTCTTTGACAAATTTTGTCAGAAACTTCACACCGATCTTCGTTCATCATTTTTCTGCTATAATTCTTTGCATAAGTATTACTCATTTTTCTTAATTTATTAGCGACATTTCTTCCGTAGTCGGTAAATTCATCTTTTGTTTCGCTTAAACCTTTGAAAGCCATATCAAGTACCGTTTCCGTACAAATTGGTAGTATTTTCTTTCGTTTTGTATTAACATGTATTCCCGAATTATTTTCAACAGATTTTGTAGTAGAGCTGTTACCAAAAACTGATTCATCCTACAAATAATTTTTTTTTTTTCATTACATATTTTAGTTTCCAAATTCTGAAAGTGAATGGCGTCGACAAGAACGAGATTTTGAGCAAATGTGGAATTTTCCCCATTGCTGTGGAGCCATATATGGCAAGCATATTAGAATATCACCGCCTCGTAGTAGAGGAAGTTACTATTACAACTGTAAGGGTTTTTTTAGTGTTGTGATGATGGCAATTGTAAATGCCAATTATGAATTTATCATGGTTGATATAGGCACAAACGGAAGAGTTTCGGATGGTGGTGTAATTCAAAACACCAAATTTTACAAAAAAATTAATTGCAAACGAACTATGTTTACCAGGCGATTCACCACTGCCAAATAGCAATAACGATACACCAATACCTAGAATTTTTGTAGCTGACGATGCTTTTAGGTTATCAAGGAATATACTTAATGGAATCATTTTCAAAAAAAAATTTGTTTCAAGACGAGATTATATTTAATTATCGTATGTCCTGTGCGAGGCGAGTTGTGGAAAATGCATTTGGTATCAGTTCCAGCTGCGTTCTCCACAATTTTTTGCGTCAAGAAATAATACAATCGTCTATCTATATCATCGAAAAGTTTGAACTTTGAAAATCTTTAAAACGGCACAGTAGAAGGAGGAGAATGGCGCCATGAAATGAACCACTTATTTATGCTGTCTTTACAGATTTCTCAGAATAGACATCCGACAGATGATGCAAAACCAATACGTGAACATTTTAAAAACTATTTAAATAATGAAGGAATTGTACATTGGCAAAATAGGATGATTTAATAAAATATAAATAATTAATTACGTACCAGATTATTGTCATTATTATTTTCACTTTGAATTAGATCTAATGTAGAAATCGTAGTTTCTTGGTTCAATAGTACTTTTACCATCTCTCTGAATCTCTTGATCAGCAGTAAATGTTAAAAGGTACCACAACTTCGGAATATATAAATATATCATCAGTTTCAAACCCCGAACGCTTCGATTGTGCGATTTTTTTTTAATTCCCATCGGTTAGCGGTTCTTAGCGAATTAATTTTCTTAATTACAGTTTCAACTTTCTTTTAGTTTAATGACCAGTTTATCATATCTCTGTTACTATATTCCTTCGATTTCACTTTCCATAAACATGGAAGTTCTTTATATATAAATCAATAAAACTCAGCAATAAATTCTTTCGAATAACTTCTCGTGTCAGTCGTTTCTAATTAAATTTACTTTAATCGCATTAGAAAATTAATTCAAAAGTAAATACATACCATAATTTTGCGAGCATAAAAATCAATCAGGACAGATATTTTTTCTTCAAACTTCTTTGATAAATTTGTATATGTATTTTAATATTTGCAGCTACTTCGAATCAAACTTAATTACAGAAAAATTAAAACTGTTTAGGGACATTACTTGTTTGAGCAAATAAAGCTAACAAACTGTTTATTATCTCGATTGTTTTTATTTCTATGATTTTGTTTGCGCAAATAAATTATACATACATAATATGGCAATTAGTGCTAAACTGCTAAATGCTAATACATAGTTGCACAGATAAAATTGCATTATAGTTTAGGGAAAAGGTTAATAAAATGAAAATGTTATTTGTACAAACTAGTTCTTCAGACATAAATGTACATGTAGGGGCCGCTTAACAGACGCATCGCATGATTTTATGTTTTTTTTTTGAAAATGGGCCGATTAGACCTATATTCGGTACAAGTAAAAAATTATTGATGTGATTCAAGATCTTAAATAAAATAATACTTATTAGTATACACAAAGTACCTACACCTTTCAAAAAAATTTAATTTCCGGTTATTTTTTAGATAATCTAATTAAAATGAGCCCGTGAGATTCAACCCATGCAAATTATAGTTAAAAATTTTGAATTGTTAGTAAAATCAGGCATATTAATATATTAATTTTTGTAGGTCGCTTTTATTTCGTTAAAAAAAAAATCGTTTGAATTAAATAGTTGGTAAATGTCTAATGCTTAAATCTAGAGATGTGCACAAAGGTTGGCTGTTTTTGAAAGCGATCTCCCTTTTGGATAAGTATTACTAGTGTCACTAAGAAGCAATTATTTTTTGATTTGCAAAAATTTCGCAATTGGAAGAGCTTTTTAATTTGCAAGCAAATTAAAATTCATTATTGGTAAATATCTAATGATTCACAATGTCTATCTCGTAGAAATCTAATAGGCAAACTAAGAAACCAAATAATTTTTATTATTGTTTATTAAAGGGGCGATGATAAATGATTTACCCAATTTACCATTATTCCTCATTAGAACGCAATTGGCGATATTACAGTCTAGGCTTGCAAAAACACTACGAGGATTGGGTATAGTTTTGTAGGTATTAAGTATACAGGGTGAGGAAAAAGTATAAAACCCCTAGAAATCCCTCGGAGTTCCGTCAAAAAAAAAAAATTTGCAATATAAAATATTTGCAAGTTTAAATCTTAGGTAATTTTCAACAATATAATGGTTATGATTTGCTATGAAAATAAAAAACATAATTCTTCATTTTTAACATTTAGTTATTTATATTTTTAATTTTTTTGACATTGAGAAGTCACGGAAAATACATATTCGCACATAAAAGTTCCCACTCTTTTCAAATCCGGTCCCAAAAATAGGGATTTCCATTTTAAAAAATTACCTTGATCTCAAAATGACCTTGAAGATGAGATTTCAGGTCACCATTGAATTCCTTGTTGCAAATTACCTAAAATTTAACTTTGGTCATTAAACTTCTAAACTTTTCCTCACAATGTATATTCTCCTTCAGGTGACCTTGGGAGGTCATGGAAAATAAATATTCGAACATACAATTTCCCGCCCTTTTCGATTCTGGCACCAAAAATTTGGGTTCTAATTCTAAAAAATTACCTTGACCTCAAAATGACCTTGAAGTTCAAGGCCACATCCTAGCTAGGCATTAAATTCCTTGTTGAAAATTATCTAAGATTTAACCTTGTTATTTTTTTTTTACTGAACTCGGAAGATTTCTTGGGGTTTCCATACTTTTCCTCACCCTGTATGTAAATACATACTTAACTATATTTGGTATAACGAAATGGCACAGACACTATTTTACATCATAAAATTGAGTAAGTTTTCCTAAATAGTAAATACTAATTCAGTTCCTGAATTCTCTTCAAAATGATCTTTAATCTTTGATTTAAGAATTTATCTTCAGCTTTATTTTCAATAAATTTTAAAACTTATAAACCACTTAAACGGTTTTTTTTTCTTCAAATTATTGAATCACAAATCAAAGCCTACTTATCGTATTGTTAACTTGTTTTTGCAATAATGCACAGCTTTGCAAACAAGAAAACCACTTAACAATATAATCCAGTCCAATCAAGTTGCGAAACTTTAAAACGAGGAAAACAAGTAAATCAAGAATTATTCAAAAATTAAACAGCTTTTTGAAACCGGCAACGAAAATCAAATCTACAACTTCCTTGCAAAAAAAAAAACTGGTTTTGTACAAACATACAATATTTTGTACATAAGATTCCCAAGCACAATGTGCTTAACGCTAAAAATTACGAAATAATTAAATTAAAAAAATGTTACCAAAAATAGCAGGAATTCCATTAATTAGTGTTGACAAAATATAAAATTTTACACTACAAAAATACGTTATAATATTCTTTTCTATTTTCTTACCTTAATAAACTGTTGTTGTAAAAATTAAGAAATTAAAATTCAAAACAGGAATACTTAAATCGTTTAGTTATTTTGTGTAATCCGATCTTATTGGTTGTCAAAAATAAGTGAGTTATGTATATTAAATCACCTCAAAAACACATAAACTTTTCTTTTTAATTAAGAAACCACAAAATTAACACAAATCACTAATTTTATCGCATTTTACCAAGAAAAGTGTAAATTATTGCAGGTTAAAACATATAAAACACAACAATAAAAATACAAATGTAGGTTATTAGAATACCACACAAACACAATATTAATAATATTTTATTTATTTTTTTCTTTGCTTATCTTAAATAGCTAGCTATAATATATTATTTCTTATTTAATTCACTATTTTTTTTTTCTTTTGTTATTTAATATTTAAATTTGTCACCAAACTTTTTTTCACACTCGACACAACAGAAATTAAATTACGTTAGAGCACGAATAAAAACGTGGTGTGCATAGCAAACAAACAAAAAACACAGAAAATAAAAAAAAATAAAAATTTTAAATATTTATAAAACCATCGTTCATCAACAACACCAAATCATGTCTAAAACGAGACTAGCAAAGTTTAACAAATTTTTTGTTTTCTTGTCTCTTATTTCTTGTTTTGTTTGTTTTTGTTTTATAATTTTTTTTTTTTGTTTAAGAAAACTATGTTGGCAAAAAGAGAAGTACTAATGTGCAGAGGCGCATGACAGAATAAGTGCACTATATTTCTTTTAAGACGTCTTTTTTACATTTTATTCTCTGTTGTTTTGGAGTTGAGAGAGGTTGGAGAATTTAAAATTTCCACATTTCCAGTGTTTGTAAAATATTTTTGCCGGGTACAGTGCAGTAGTGGTGGAGAAATATCGATAGTCTGCACTATCGAATATCGATAGTTTCCGATAGTTTTGAATTCGCGGAATTCTGTTAGCTGCGGTTATTAAATTAACATAAAAAAAACTTTAAATACTATAAAAAATGTAACTCTATCCGGTATATCTAAAAACTAAAATACATATTTAAAATGAAAAATATCTAGAAAGTTGGACCTTAAAGGCATGACCACATGGGAAGTGATACGAAAATTTCGTTAAAACATGTTTTTCATTTTTTTTGATAAATTTTTAAATATTTTTAATAGAAATTATCGAATAATTGAAGTGAGAGTGAGTACACTATGCGAAATAGCTATATGGGACAAAATGCTTTCTCAACAAACTGAAGTTAAAATTTTCGTTCGTCCCTTTCTCGCAATACCGTTATGTTGATTTAATGTTTTTAACAACTCAACCGCCAGTTAAAGGAAATAGCTATATGGGACAAGTGCGGTTTTTGATTGTAAAAGCGTTTTGTTGTTAATTTTAATAATGCTATTATTGTTATTATTTTTTCTCTGAACTAAAAAAAGAAAAAAGAATTATTGTTTACATTAAAAAAATTATTTTTTATGACTCAAGAGCAATTTTTAAAAATTATACCACGAGGAACGCAACTTTCAACCCATGAATGGACAAGGATCGTAGGCTATTGGAAATCTGGCGTTACCATTCGTCAGATAGCCACAAATAGGCTTGCCACCATTTAAAAAGTTCAGTGGAGGACATCCAACAAAAATTATTTTGTTTAATTTTAAATTCATTGTATGTTACAAATTATTAGTTTAACGAAATTTTTACTATAAGGAGATTTTCATTCGATAAAATGCCAATTCTGATACGGAACAGTACTACGCCCAACCAAATGATTTATAAGGAAGTAAACTAAGAAAATTTTGCATTTTCATAAATTTATTGCAAAGAAATTATAATATACCAAATTAATATTTCCGGCAGGGCTGCAGAGTCGGTATAATAATTCTTCGACTCAGACTCCGATGTATTAAAAATTTACTATCCGACTCCGACTCCAACTTCTACATGCAATCTAATTGTTATAAAATTTATAATACTGCTCGTATTTAAATTCTTTCATTAGAACATAATTTAAACATAACAAATATTTCGGTTGATTTTGACCACTTTCTCCAAGCCATTAAAAAATGTAATCCATAATTTTTGTAATTCGAAGTCGTTTCGATTCTCTATGGTTATCTAGAAATTTTTCGGAATCATGTTTTCTTCTAGTTGTTCAACAGGATTTTCTTGGTGGCTAAAAGATGAAGATTACGGCGGGTCACTATGACTGTGAGCTTTTCGGTAATATCTAAAAATCATTTTAAATCATTGTCAAATTACGTAGCGGATATTTGCCTCTATACTGTTATTCATCACTTAATCTTGGAGGCGACATAATTTCCAGCCAATAACATCTCGTTATCAAGCAGAAACATTTTTCTATGTGCTAACGATGATTTTACTTCTGTTGCAAAGATATTTGAGTTTTTTCCTATAAGTGAAACATTACGCATCGCCATTCTTTATAAAATTGGCCGGGGTGAAATATACTGATTGGAGTCTTTTTGTAACTAAGATAACGTATACTTTAGGAGTGAAAGAAAAATATAAAATGTGAGTCGGAGTCAGGAACTATTTATTCATACTATAAAAATTCTACTGCGTAAATTCTAAATTTTAATTCTGGTTTACAAAATTTTATCAGCTACAGCTTTTATAGAATTACAGAACGTTCTAACAAATTTTAGAATTTCGTATTGCTGGAATTTCGTAGCGAAACTTAGTTTTAAAATTATAATATATTCACCGTAAAATATAATTTAAACAGGAAACTTCGCGAGTTTTATTTATTCTTGAGCGAGCCGGGACGTTTCAAATTGAAAAGGTATTTCAGGATAAATTTTGATAATATCAGTATGTAATCTCTACTTACAATCAGCATATCTACTTGAAGTTTCGGAAGTTCTTTTATGAAAGTCTAGACACAATTTTAGTTCCTGTAATGTACGCAAATAATCAGTATATCTACCCGAAAACAATTGAATTTTTTAATTCCTTCCAAAATTTTTAAAAAAGGAATTTAAAATTATTTTTTAACGTGGAGGACATTTTTGTCTCCGGGGAGGATGGAGGAAACTTCTTTCAAAAGGAGGACTGTCCTCCACAAAGGAGGACGGGTAGCAAGCCTAGCCACAAATCTATATAGAAATTAAAATACCATCAACAACTTTTAAAGAAATCCCCAAACACACCGCACAGTAAAAAGAACAGTACCAGAGTCTAAGTCTAGTTGTCGCAAGAGGTAAAAGGGAAATAAGGCGTCTCGCAGTCAAGAAAAATATCAGTTCATCTCAAATAAAGCGTGACTTGTATCCAGACACAAGTCTTTAAACGAACGATACAACAGATTTTAAAAGAGAATATTAATATGAAATATCAGAAGTAATTTAATTTTTGAAATGAAGAGTGGCGATGGACCACGACGCTTTAATAAACTTTGGGGAGGAAATGTACGGTGAAATTTGGACATTTCAGCAGGATAATGTGTCTATTCATGCTGTTTGGTGCACCAAGAATTTTTTTAAAACACTAAATATACCAGTATTGCAGTGGCATGCTACTAGTCCGGACTTAAATCCAATGGAAAATCTCTGGATCATTCTTGGCCAGGAAGTCAACAAAAATGGACGTCAATTTAATAGTTTAGCGAAGCTTAAGACAGTTATTCAAGAGGAATGGGCAAAAATTGACGTTTCTGTTTTCTAAACGTTAATAAACTCAATGCCATGTTGATTGATGGATGTTATTAATAATAATGGAAGTCATACAAACTACTAAAACGCACTTATTGTTAGTATTTTTTTATTAATAAATAAAATAAATGTATTTCAAGTTTTTTTTTTCGCTGGCGCTACATCACATAGAGGGATTTGGCCGCTTCATATTGAAGTTTCGTAATCATTTTTACAACGGATAATGAGTGATTAATTCATTGATCCTTACATTAACCAGCCGTGATTTTTTCATCACCCGCCGGGAATCGACCCCGGGACCTCCGGGGCTTAAATCAAGCATGCTAACAACTGTGCCACCGGGGCGGCATTTCAAGTTTTGTCCCATATAATTATTTCCTTCGGCCAATGAGAATAAACTGCTATAAATGAGCCGTTTATTTTGAAAGTGGCCTAAGTCCAGTTTTCAAAAAAATCAAGTTAATGGTAGCAATAGATGAATAACAGTATAATCTTTCTAACGGTAAATAATTTATTGTCAAAACAAAATAAGATTAATCTCTAACATCTGTGCAAAAAATAAGAAAATTCAAAATCCCATATGTTTTTTCATTTATTGTTTTTCTATTCTTTAATTATCTCGTTTCAACAAAATATGGACTTAAGCCACTTTCAAAATAAACGGCTCAAATAACGATGTAGGCACAATGAAAATTAACCGAACTGAAATCTGTATGCCCTCTGAATTGGCAAATATTCTGATGCAAATGAAAATATAATAAGAGGTCGTTTATTTAAAAAAAAAAAACAAAAACCAACTTGTCCCATATAGCTAGCTATTTCGCGCAATGTACTTACTTTACAAGTTTTGCGGTTTAATTAAAAAATACGGATTTTTATTCTTGGAGTTTACTCCTTTAGAATATATAGCCGATACCCAAATTAGATGGGAAGCAAAATGGAGCGTTAACAAAAAGTGAAATCGTATGCGTTTATGGTGCGCCTAAATGTATGTTAACACTAATACAAATTATTTAAAAACTGTTATATTATTGCTCGGTTTCACAAAAAAATATCCAATCTATAGTTAAATATTATTACCTCCCTTTCTTCTTTTATAAAATAACGTTTAGTTTAATAATAAAAATTCTATGCATGTTGATTATATTTCTTATTACATAGAAATATTTAGCCTTCAGCTAAATATTTGGCGAAATTGAGCAGTTAATTATCTCTTCAGTTAAAATATTCATGTAAAAAAAGTAATAGAATTAGCATGCGTTAAATTTGTATTATGAAATAAATCGTAATTTAATAAAAGAAGAAAGGGAGGAAATATTATTTTTCTACGATAGTGCAGTGACCTATGCTTTCGATGATGATTTTTGAATTTAAATTATATAAGAAAAGGAGCCTTTGCGTCGTCTACTAAAATTGTGTGGAAATATTCATTTGTTCATTTCACAACGATTTCTTAATATTGCCACACGATTTGTGAAAATCCAAACGTTTCAATTTCATTTTTAGTTGCGAATAATTTTTTTTTTCTATCGTAGAAAAAATAGCGTGTGTAACTCGTGAAAAAACGAGTCATTGCAATACTCAAGTGAGTGCAACCCTCGCTATCGCTCAGGCTGCAAATTTCACTTTTGTATTGCAATGACTCGTTTTCTTCACTTGTTATACAATATACTATTAACGGCTGGCAATAAAGCGGCACACAAATAATTAATATTTGAATTACAAAAAATTAATAAAACGGCTCAAATTAATGAGCAACAAACAAAAATTGTTTGGCATCATAAAATTAATTTTTTGGAACAAAATATAATAATTTGGCAACATTTATCAATTTTTGGCACTATTGGAAGGGAACACAAAAAATTATTTTTGGGCATCGAAATAAAGGTTTTGAGAGGCAACCATTAGAAATAAAAATAATAAATAAGTATCAAATAAAATTTTTGGATGATTCCAAATGGATATACAAAAAATCTGTGGTCACAAGTTAAAAGTGCTAAAGTCAATTTTGTCGATTTTCAAGAGCACCGAATAACGATTAAAATCTGAATATTAAAAAAAATATATTTTATAAAAAATGGTTATAGACCATTAGTAATGGATAATTTTTATAAAATATAAGTTTTTATAAAATATAAATTTTTTTATATTCAGATTTTATTCGTTATTCGGCTCTCCTGAAAATCGAAAAAATTGACTTTTGCACTTTTAACTTGTGACCACAGAAATATTCCTTGAGGAACTAAATAAAATAAAGTGGAGACAATGTATATTGGATGAACGATGTACCGTATCAAGGTTTTCCGCTATCGTCAATTTCTACGCTTCCACGGTATTAACTTTGTGTGATTCTATACTCGAGTTTACCAATGGATAATTTATTTGGCTCGTTTAGGTAATATACACGGATGCAAAAGCGATCCACTGCCTAAAGCTCAATTTACACCTGTCGTGAACATGAACGTGAACAAAACATTTTTTGTTGATAGAACTGAAGATTTTTGATTGTTTTTATTAAAACGGATCGGAATAAACTTGAAATAAAATTATGTATCGAATAATTATCAAAATAATGAATAAACTATAATTAAAACACTATTTTTTTTCAATTCCCCGATGATTTCATTTTGTTCTCGGTGAAATGTCTGTGATCTATTAGGTTGTTCAGAAATTAATGCAGGTTTTATGATTTTATTTGTTTCAACAATTTTTCAATAATAAAGAATTACGCAAAGAGTTTAACATTATAAGTCATTTTAAAGCTTATTTTATGCTCTTTCTTATCACATAATCTATTTGTAATCTAAATTGTAGTTTTGTCTATTTTTAGACCTTTGAAGTTAAGATGTCAAAACAAGAATTTCGCCAAATTTACTTGTATGAATTTAAACTCGGCCGCAGTGCAGCACAAACGGCTCGAAACATCAATGAAGTTTGGGGCCAAGGAAGTGTTAACGAATGCACAATACAACGTTGGTTTCAAAAATTTCGTCGTGGTGAACTCAGTCTTGAAGATGAGAAAGGTCGCGGACGTCCCTCTGCCATTGACGACGATGAATTGAAGGCTTTGGTGGAAGCAAACCCACGCACGACTGTTCGAGAGCTTGCAAGGGACCTAGACGAAAGTATTGGATTAATTTCGGAACATTTGTGCCGAATTGGAAAGTCGAAGAAGCTCGACAAATGGGTGCCACACGAATTGAACGAAAACCAAAAAAATCGCCGTTATGAAGTTTGCTCTTCACTTCTTTTGCGCAACAAAAACGAACCATTTCTCGATCGCATTGTGACGTGCGATGAAAAGTGGATTCTATACGACAACCGACGACGTTCAGCGCAGTGGTTGGACCGTGGCAAAGCCCCTAAATACTTCTCCAAACCTGAGCTGCATCAAAAAAAGACTATGGTGACTGTTTGGTGGTCGTCAGCCGGAATTATACACTACAGCTTCTTGAATCCTGGCGAAAATATCACAGCAGAGAAATATTGTCAAAAAATTGATAAAATGCACAAAGAACTAAAACATCTGCGTCCAGCATTAGTCAATAGGGAGGGCCCAATTCTTCACGAAGCTCTGCCCGAAAACATGTCACACTGCGTGCCGCACGTAGCAGCGGATTATATAGAATCTATGACACCTACTAAAAATAAAAATAATTGCACTATTTTGGAAAAGGGAGAATTTACTGCCCTTTCTAGTAATATATTCTGGAATTTCATCATAACCGTATTCAAAATTACCAAATTCCATTAATTTCATCTGAAAACCATTTTCCATCGTACCGAAAACGAAAAGTAATGGATTTACCTGCAGTTTACAAATAAAACACAATCATTTTTTTTGGAAAAGTGTCATTTTTATTTAGTTCTTATTATTGCTACATTTTAAATTATTACATATTTTAAGCCTTTTTTTGTATAACCTTAATAATTTAACCACATATTATATTTACCGCTTATTTATAATTGTTGATGCTACTCTTTGTCGCTAAACTTTTTTTTTTCGTCACTGAAAATTATTTGTTTGTATTTTCATTGTTTTGTTCCAAAATATATTTTGTGATGCTAATTTATTATTTTTGATGCTAATATTTGTCGCTAAAAAATATTTCTGGTATGCCCGTTTAAATTGTCCCTTATTTAACTAGAGTAAGTCATGAGAGTTTTTCGGTAAACAATTTTTTTCGTGTCATTTCTTGAGGCATATGGTGATTCGGATTAGATCAAAGTTTACATTGGGTCTATTTTTTAATTCAACCTGAGCGAGCAGTGTGCTGTCAAAATTATAGCCTGGGTTTTTTTATTCAACCAGAGTAATTTTACTCTATGCACTGTATTTTTTAATATGAACTGGGGCCCTATTCCCGAACACATAAATGCTGTCACAATATTGTGAATTTCGCATTCTGTAACACAAAAGTGGTGTAAATTGCACACAATATTGTGAATCCAGCAATAACAATATAGTTACTGTCGAAACCACAATATTGCATTTATAACGATTTTTCATTTGTTTTAGACACATAACCGAACTTTTGTTTAGAATTTAGCTTTTTTAAAGGAATCTACTACAAAATATACTTTAATCTACTATAATTTTGAAGTTAAAAAATTCAATTTACACAGATCAGAACTTCGGTCTTTGGTGTTTTCAATGGGGATAGCATTCACCTGTCACCTGTGTCATTAAGTTTGTCTGACAGTTCTATCAGTACTGATTTCTATTTTAACCAACATATATTCACTTATACAACAACAGCCAAACAGGTCAAAAGCTTCAGTAACAGGGATACAGGCATCCAATATAACACGAAAAATCGTATTCTAGAACTTTATACCAAAAGTAGTATACAAAATTATACTGATATTTCTAACCGTGTAACTGACCAGAACTTTAACCAAAAATCAGTTTAGAATCCCATTTACAACACACATGTAAAATTTCATAATAACCGGGTAAGGAATAACCAAGTTCCATCATACTTGGCCATATTCCAGAATTTTATCCAAAACTGATTTTAGAATCCCCATTTCCATTACATACTTGGCCATATTCCAGAACGTCATCCAAACAACATTTTAGAATCCCATTTGCAACACACACGTCAAATTTCATAATATTAGATTGAGAAATAGGCAAGTTCCATCATGCTTGGCCATATTCCAGATCTTCATCCAAAACTGATTTTAGAATCCCATTTCCAATACACATGTCGAATTTCATCATAATCGGTTGAGAAATAGGCAAGTTCCGTCATACTTGACCATATTCCAGAACTTCATCCAAAACTCATTTTAGAATCCCATTTCCAACACACATGTCAAATTTCATAATAATCGGTTGATAAATAGGCAAGTTCCATCATATAAACAATTTGTTAACTACTCATTACATCATAGATCCTAATGCAACCCCAACTCAACTCCAACTCAACTTCAACTCAACCCGCAAATTGACCCCTAACTTAACCTTCAAATCAATTCCAACTTCAATGCCCAATTCAATAATTAAACCAGCATATTATATAAAAAATTCGTAAATATTTATAAAACCAGGTATTTTGTGTCAATTCGTATGGCAGGTACCCCACCCTCTTGACGTACAGTCTCCAAAAGCTTTTCAAATCTCCGCCTTGACCATAGAAACAGATTGGCGAAAAAAAAAATCCAAATCGGATAAGCCGTTCTCGAGATACCATGGGTCCAGTGTTCCAGACATTCAGACAGACGGACGGAACTTTTTTTTTTGCTTTTTCAGACTCAGGGACTTTCAAAATGTCGAGAAAAGTGGTTTTGGACCAACCAAATGTTTCGTCATTTTTGACAGGATTTCAATACTTTAGTCTTTTTAGACCGAAGTAATTAAAAAAAATTTCTTATGTTTGATGTGGCTTTAAGTAGTAGTAACGTACTGTACTAGAGTGGCTAAGGTCTAGGATTCGATTATGCTCAAATCATTTTAGTTTTGTTTTTCAATTTATATTTTTTTTTTAAGAAAAGCACACAGCTCCCACTGTATGTCGGTCTGTAATCTTTTTGTGTGATACACATGTAAAATCATCCTTAGAAGCCCTTTCTCTTTAGTTTAAGGTCTATTTAAAGTACAATAATACTTAAAAGCCTTTAATCTCGAGCAGCTCCTATTCTGCTAAACAAATATCAAATGGTCAAATGGTGATTGTGGCAGCAGCCGCATGACGTCACCATTAAATTTAAAATATATCCGTCCTAGAACGGTCTGTACTTCTTCTTCCGCTGGCGCTACATCCCATGAAGGGATTTGGCCGCCTCAACGATGCTCCTCTAAATATTTCGATCCGCCACAAGAGAACGCCAGACACGGTGACCGAGTGTGTACAGGTCCCTCTCAACGTCGTCCATCCATCGGGTAGGTGGTCTCCCACGAGGACCTACTTTCGCTGGTGCCGACTCCAAGGCCTGTTTGGTGGTCCGATTTTGTGAACGTAGTACGTGCCCAAGCCATCTCAGCCTTGACGATTTTATGAATCCTATGATGTCGACTTTATCGAGATCATTTCTGATCTCGTGATTCATTCGCATTCTGTACGTGGCTCCCTCTTTAATGGGACCGAGAATTCTTCTTATCATCTTACGCTCAGTTACAGCGATTTTCTGGATGTTTTGCGCTGTTAGTGTCCAAGACTCGCAACCAAAGGTGACAACTGGTCTTATCAGCGCCTTGTAGATGTCCAATTTTATTTTGCGCGATATATGAGGAGACTTGAAAATTTTGATATTAGTTGCTTTCCAATCGACCAACCGCAAGCACCCGCTAGCAAACCGCTAGTAGAATGGTTTTTGCCTTTGCTATGGTCGATTGGCAAGCTCAGATTTGGATGTTATGAGTAAAACATAACCTCAAAATCGTAATTATGTGCTATTACGGCAAAGTTGTTATTTTGTTTATATGAAATCACTAAAAAAAAATTAATGTGTAACGCGCTAAACAAAATCAATTAAAATTTCTAATATTACCATAACTATTAAGCGGTTCTACATTTAACCACCTGGCGTCGAAATTGTGCGTAACTACTTCTAACTGCTCGTAATAAAATAGCAAGAGCAGATACGAGTAGATAATTTAGCGAAGACAAAAATCATTCTACTAGCGGTTCACTAGCGGGTGCTTGCGGTTGGTCGATTGGAAAGCAACTATTGGCGTAAAATGCTCGGTAGCCTGCTGCGATCCTCGATGAAATGTCTACAAAAACGGAGTTTTGCTCAGTGATCAGTAATCCTAGGTATTTAAACTCATTCACCTTTTCATATTGAGTATCTCCTGAAATGAAGTCCCCACGAGTCTGCCTTCTCGCGGTCACCATGTATTTGGTCTTCGCTTCATTGATCTGAAGGCCTATTTGTTGGGCTGTTAATTCCAATGGGAGGAGGACCTCTTTCAGAGAGATGATGTTGCGACCCAGAATGCAGATATCGTCAGCGTATGCTAATAGCTGGGTTGATTTATAATACAGGCAGCTACGCTGTGATATATTAAGCTGACGAATGACATACTCTAATGATAGATTGAATAGAGTTTGAGCTATTGGGTTTCCTTGCCGCACTCCAGATGTTATCTCGAAGGCATCCGAAATTTGACCTTCTATTAGCACCTTACATATTGAGCCATCCAATAGAAGCTGGCACATTGAAACCAATTTTGACGGTATGCCCAGGTAGGACAATACGTTCCATAACGTATTCCTCTTAATGCTGTCGTACGCCTGTTGAAAGTCTATGAATAGACTGTGTACAGGGATGTCCTTTTCATAGCATTTCTCCAGCAAAATCCTCAGCGTAAAAGTTTGATCGGTCGTTGATCTATTTGGACGAAAACCACATTGATAATCACCCAAGATCCTCTCGCTATAAGTTGATAACTTTGCTGCGACTACGTTAGCCAAAACCTTGTAGCCTGTGTTCAGCAAAGCTATACCGCGATAGTTGTTGCAGTTCAATCGATCTCCCTTTTTATGAAGTGGACATATAAGAGCCGTCTTCCACTCTACTGGGATTTCTTCTCTAGACCAAATTGTTGATATTAGCTCAAACATGCGGCAGAACAGATAATCACCGCCATATTTGAGCATTTCGTTGCAGATACCATCCTCACCAGGTGTCTTGTAATTTTTCATCTGCGATATCACGTTCCGCACTTCATCATATGATGGAGGAGGTGGTGGTGTCATCTCGACGTTAATACCGCGTTGAAGCAAGAGAGGTTGTTGCTCGGAAGGTGGTGCCTGTTTATTTAAAAGCGAGGAGAAGTAATTTCGCCACACTTCGAGGACGGTCTTAGTGTCCATTTCCAACTCACCGGATTTGTTGCGAATAGCGCTGCTACGTGGATGAAAGTCCGTAGGTAATTCTCTTATGCAACGATATCTATCTCTCAGGCTAGAATTTTGGATGTTGCGTACCTGTTGTTCATGCCATTCCCGTTTTTTCCATCTACATATCCGATTAGCGATTCTCCTCGCAGTCATGTAGGCGTTATGGGATTGTCTTGTTCTTTGCGATAGATTTCGTTGTCGTGCGCGATCTTTTTCCCGAATAGCACCAATACAATCATCATCAATCCAGAGATTTTTGGGCCTTGACGGAGTTTGGCCTATGGTGGACTTTGAGGCATCGGTTACCGCCGTTTTGATAATGTTCCACTGTTCTTGAACGGAGTCAGGAAGTGGTTTATTTTCCAAGATTTCTGATACAGTCATCCCGAAGGTGGTTCTGGTAACTTGGTCGTTCAATGCCGCAGTGTTCCAACGAGTGATGCGCTGGAAGCGATGATTATATGTGGTTGATACACGAAATTTTAATTCAGCAACTACCAGGAAATGGTCTGAATCAATGTTAGCTCCACGTTTAGTTTTGATGTTCTTAAGGCTAGAAAAATGTCTCTTGGACAAGAGGATGTGGTCAATTTGGTTGACCGTTGTTCCGTCGTTTGATTTCCATGTGGCTTTATGAATGCGCTTATGTGGGAAGTATGTGCTGGCAACCACCAAGTTTTACATAAAGCTAGCTCGATGGTGCGCATTCCGTTGTTGTTTGATGTATGGTGCAAGGAGTTTGGGCCGATAGTGCTTCGATATGTACTGCCAGCACTGCCAATTTGAGCATTGAAGTCCCCCAAAACAATTTTGATGTCATGTTGCGGAATTTTGCTCAGGACGGTTTCGAGCTGGTCGTAGAAAGCGTCTTTGATTTGATCAGGCTTCTCCTCGGTGGGGCCATGAATGTTCACAAATGTGATGTTAAAGTGACGTCCATGAAACCTGAGTGTACAAATCCGATTACTGACAAGCATGAAGTCAGTCACAAATTGACGGCATCGATTGCTAATCAAGAAACCAACGCCCAATTCATGTTTATCCATGTTATTGCTATGACAAAGAGTTAGTCCGAAGCGACTATAATCGGTGATGTCATTGCCGATTAGTCTTGTTTCCTGTAGCGCTACGAGGTCGAGTTTATACGTAGATGCTTCGAAGAGTTGATGGAGGCTCTCCGGGCGGTTTAGGCTGAGTACGTTCCATGTTCCAAATTTAAAATCGTTGTCCTTATATCGTGTCCGAGGTCGTTGTTGCGTGAATCCAAAAATATCCGAGGCTCATGTTGAGGTTTCGTAACAAAAAAATTTTTACAGGTTGGGCTGTTAACCCAACGCCATCCTTCTGTAGAAGGACCACAGCCCTCACACTTTAGCCTACTCCTTTAACAGAGTAGTTTCTAGTGGCCGCCACGAAGAGGCAGTGTGAGCACTTGCTGAAGTTGCATGCAGTTACGGCACATGAAGCGAGTCTTGTGTTTATCCCCCTGCATACACAGCAGCCTGACCGCCAACCTCCTATTAAATAAATGTGAATAAAAGTATATATGTACGTACATGCTTCAATATTATGCGTTTATTTACCCCATTTGCCTGTTATACTCGTATATATTCCAAGACAATTGTTCTTAAGGAGTAAGATCCAGTCGCGCGTCAGAGCTGACACGCACCATTTTTTCGTATACGATGGGATGACATAATCGTCAAATCGTACATTGAAACATACAATTATGTATTGTTGTAAATGTTACTACCAAGGTTACTTATAATGTAAGTGGTCCACCACAATTATTCGGTAATTTCTATTAAAAATATTTTGTAATTTTGCCAAAAAAAATCAAAAAAAGTTTCAACGAAATTTTCGAATCACTTGCCATGTGCCTTTAAGGAAAAGTATTTTATTTAGGTTTAAGAGCAAAATACAGCTTTGCTCAGCAAAAGTATGGACCACTCCACCTATTTCCATTTTATGCATTATACAAATGAGAAATGAAACAGGAAAGTTATAGAAGTATGAATCCTGTCAAAACTAACGAAAAATTTGGTTGGTCCAAAACCACTTTTCCCGACGTTTTGAAAGTCCCTGAGTCTGAAAAAACAAAAAAAAAAAAAAAAATGTTCGTCCGGCTGTCTGGATGTCTGGACCCGTGGTATCTCTAGAACGGCTTGTCCGATTTGGAATTTGGAAAGCGGAGATTTGAAAAGAAAGGTGGAGGGGCTTTTTGAAAGGTGGAGATTTGAAAAGCTTTTGGAGATTGTACGTCAAGAGGGTGGGGTACCTACCATACGAATTGACCCAAAATACCTGGTTTTATAAATATTTATGATTTTTTTATATAATATGCTGGTTTGATTATTGAATTGTGCATTGAATTTGGAATTCATTTGAATGTTAAGTGAGGGGTCAATTTGCGGGTTGAGTTGAAGTTGAGTTGGGGTTGAATTAGGATATAGTGCGTAGTTAACAAATTTTGCTTCGGTATAAAAGGGCCAAAGTCTTTTATATGATGGAACTTGCCTATTTCTCAACCGATTATTTTGAAATTTGACATGTGTAATTGAAATGGGATTCTAAAATTATTTTTGGATGAAGTTCTGGAATATGGCCAAGTTTCATGGAACTTGGCTCTTTCTCAACCTATTATGAAGAAATTCGACATCTGTGCTGGAAATGGGATTCTAAAATGAGTTTTGATGAAGTTTTGCAATATTGCTAAGTAGGATGGAACTTTGTAACACGCTGCCCAATACTCACCCACTGTTAGACCCTAAAATTATTCTCATCCTGTAACAACTAGGAATGTAAAGACCACAACTTCAAGATCGTTATAATATTTATTTATTTATAAATTCAAAATTCCCCCAAATCTCCAGAGGCTTATCCTATCCAAACCTGCGTGTGTCTGTGTGAGAGCGTGTGGTTTGCTCGCCAAACCCGGTATTAGTTTCACGACGTGGCTGTGGTTATTAAGTGATGCGGAGCCGTGATTCTTCTCTTTCTATACGCACTGAAGCAGAATGTCCGCGTTGATGGTGCCCCAATGTAGCGGACGATATGTTTTACAAACACTTATAAAGTGCCAGTCCGCACGCGTGTCTTTTGCTCGACTATGTGTCAGTCGCTTAGTATGAGACTTCGGATCTGGTACAGGCCACCATCAGCACGAATCGCACAAGAACACACAAATTGACTTTATTCAGGAATAGAAATAACCAGGAATCACTCACTCGGGCTGAATTGAACAGTCCAAACCACCCGATGTCGTTGTTCACTTCACTCCGTGCCTGTATCTACAGGCGTTGCGTGCCGAGTTTCGTCCACTCGTTCACAGTTTCTACTTTGTCATGATTCCTGGATTTTATTTTCAATTGCACTTGACACTCACCGCACAGCGAATACAACCAATCTTGGACTATGTCGACAGGCGCGATTATCCCTTGTTTTGTCTTATTTCTAAAAAAATGTGCAACGCAAAAAAAAAAATATTAATCTGCTCACCATTTAATTTTGTCCTTATCCAGCTGTGTCTGCTTTTCTAGCACCACCACATCAGCCAGCAAATCTGTTCTTTCTTTTCAAAATCCCGTGAATGTTGATAATGGAAAACTCCAAAAGTATGACGGCAACTACAATACCTCGATGGTAACCAGGCAAAAATCGATAAAAACCAAGAGTTTATTTAGTGGGGTGAGCCCACGCTGTTTCGCCTTTTTATATCTTTTTTTTCTTGGCTTCCCCAGCAAATTTTTGGTTGTTAGTAACACGTCTTGTGCTTGTCTTAGAGTAAGAAAAAAATATGAAATTACAAATGTTAAAAAGAGACAAATGTCATTGGCAACATGTCTTGTGGTTGTTATGCGAGTGTTGCTCACAAAATGTACCTGACGCGACAAGCAACGTCCCTAGCGATTGAATTTTGAAATAATCGTAACATGTCTTTAGGTTGTCTGGTGGTTGTTACTTACAACATGTACGTGATGTCGCTCGCAACGCTTCCTATTGTTTGAATGTTTAAATAAGCGTAACATGTCTTTAGGTTATCTGGTGGATGTTACTTACAACATGTACGTGACGTCGCTCGCAATGCGTCTAGTGTTTGAATGTCTAAATAAACTTAACATGTCGTTAGGATGTCTTGTATTAGTCTTGGGCGAAGAATAATGCGAAAATTTAAATTTGAATTTCGGTCTAGTTACTTTATTTTTTGTTTTGTTTTTTGTGTTTAGTAAAACATATAATTTGCTGGGTAGTGGTTTATAAAATAGACGTTTTGGTTGTGTGTGTATTGAGTTTTGCATTGTAATTTTTTTAAAGCAATTTTATTTACAATAATTTTTATTTTAAGTTAAATTTGTAAACTTTAATTTATTATTTTATGTAAGTATTACATTATAAGATTATTTTTTATTGCTGTTTGTAGATACATATTGATATAGTATAGTTTTATTTTCATTAGTCTATAAGGTTCTTTGTCAAATTTAAGTTCCATAAGATGGAGTTTTCTAAAGCCAAACGCTACAGATTGGTTTCTCAAATGGCAGAAGATAGTTTAAATTCTGAATTCAATTATGATTTAAGTAATAGGGAAAATGTGTTTCAAGATACTGATGTTGATTCCGAGCATTTCGGAACTGATTGTACTGCCTCTATTTTAGAGGAAAGCTTTTCGTTCAACGATGCTTTATTTTCAGATTCATCTGATAATGAATCAATTCCCGAATGCGAAAATTTAGGGTCATCAAATAAAATCAATGTTCTTAAGGCAAAATTAATTAAGTGGATAATTTTACACAACATATCCGTAAATCCGGTTACAGATTTACTAAAAATTTTAAAAGAATTCGGAATTAACCTTCCCAGATCGAAAGGCGCATTATTTCGCAGTACCAGTAATTACCAAAATATGTTTGTACCTCGTGAGGTTCCTCCTGGCGAATATATACATTTTGGAATTGAAAAATGTATAAACCGGTACAATTTAGATTTCTTAGCTAATTTGCAAGAAATTGTTTGTGATTTTAATGTCGACGGGCTACCTTTATATAAAAGTTCACGAAAAACTTTGTGGCCTATTCTTGGTTCGTTCGTTAATTCACGTGAACGCCAACCGTTTATTGTTGGAGCTTGGGTAGGAGATGGTCATCCAATATCAGTAGATATTTATTTGAAAGATTTTGTTGACGAAATTGTAAAATTGAAAAATGAGGGTATTTTAATTAACAAAAACTCTGTTAGAAAAGCCTTTATTTTGCGGGCTATTATTTGTGACGCCCCAGCAAAATCTTTTTGCAAATCTGTTTTGAATCACAACGCGTTGAAAGGGTGTCATGAATGTGACCAAACAGGCTTAAGAGTTTCAAATACTACGGTTTATAATGTAGTTTCAGGTAATATGAGAACCGACCATTCTTTCTTATTTCGATTAGATCCCAGACATCATCATAAAGAGGAATTAAATATTTTAGAAAAAGGTGGAATTAATATGGTTACTCAATTTCCGCTAGACGTAATGCATTTAGTTGATTTGGGAATATAAAAAAAAATGTTGATTCTGTTGTTAGAAAAAATAAAACCAGATTCTAAAAAAATCATGTCGGACTTATACGCATCGTATTCTAAATATATTCCTATGGAATTTTCTCGTAAACCACGAAATTTCAATGAAATTCCTAGATGGAAAGCGATTGAATTTAGATTTTTTATTTTATACGGATTTCTGCCACTTCTAAAAGGATTCGTTGATTCTAACATTTTTTATCATTTTTTACTTTTAATGGTTAGCCTTCGGCTTTTATCAGATAAGATAAGTTTCCAAGAAAATATAAGTAACGCACAAATACTTTTGAATGAGTTTGTAGAGGTTTATCCCCAAATTTATGGGTTGAAACATGTGAACTACAACGTGCACAGTATTCTACATTTGCCTAGCTGCGTAAGGTTGTACGGTACAATAGATGCATTTTCAGGGTATATTTATGAAAACTTTTTACAAGAAATTAAAAAGACCATTAAAAAACCGCAAAATATTTTAAAACAATTGTATAATAGGATAAAAGAACGCGAATGTTTAAACCAAATAGTTTTAGAAAATAAATTTCAAAATATTGAACTGTTTGAAGATTGTAACCGATATAAAACTTATCAATACGATTCATTTACATTCAAGGCTAATTTTAGAGACAGCTTTTGTTCAATTCGCGATGAGACTAATGATATACCATTTTTTATTGAGCAGATCGATACAGAAAATAATTCTCTGATCGTACGAGGAAAAAGGTTTTATAACTATTCAGCATATTTTGAAGAACCGGTAAACTCTAAAGTAGACCTCGGTATAATTGTTGTAAATGAGCTAGCCGAATACACTGAAACATTTTCGGTATCAAAAATTGTATCAAAGTACTGTCGATTGCCACTAAATATTTCCATAAACCAATTTATTTTGATACCCATGCTTCATGAAAAGAAATTCACTTTCTTTGGATAATGTGTACTATATTCTCAAAGCTTGTTCTTTCAAAATATTTTACAGCAATAAAAAATAAATCATTATATTGTAATACATAGGTACTTAATATTAATTATTAAAATATGAAAACAGCAATAACTTTACGTTACTGTTTCAGACAAAACCATAACACGTGCAATTAACAAACTACAAAATTTGGCTAAATGTATATAGTTTTACATAAATTAAAATATTTAGTTTATAAATATAATCATAAAATAATTTATAGTTTACTCTTTTTGTGTTAATTTAAAATAGTTTTTAATAATATCAAAAAATATTTAAAATGAATTCATCGGACGAAAACGGTAAAAATTTAAAAATCATTTAATTTAAAAAATTTCAAGTTTCTTAAGTGTATTATTTTTTAAATAGATCATGCGATAATAAATATAAATTTAAACAAAAATAGAAAAAAAGTTGATTGGGTAACTACCCAAAATTTAAAAAAAATTAAAATTCAAAAGGTACACTGTGCACAGGCCTTGGTTCACAAAACACCAAAAAACAGCTGTTCGCAAAATACTTTTATGGCAGAAGGTTAATGAAATATAATAAATAAACTCTTATTCATAAAGGTTATAGTATTTTCTTTTTATTTAGATTCCGAAATTATTGAAATGTTCTTGAAACCAGCATCACCTCCTATGATTATTGAAGACAGCCCCAGCACAATGCAACTGTTGTCACAAATGGGGCACGATACGCAACAACGCTTATCAGCAAGACCATCAGCCCAAATAAGAATGGTTCCTGGCCGAGTGGAACGCCTTTACCGTAATTTTTTATCGTTTATTTGCAGCGCCTAATTATTCAATTTACTTTAATTTCTTACTAGCGCAAACATCAACAACGTCAACTGGGAACAAAAATTCAGGTATATGAAGCTAAACTTTCAGCTGTTTGTAGCAATATATTTCTATTTTTCTTTTTATGTACATATGTATCTACTTCTTAGGGCTGACACACAAGGAATTGAATGATTTATTGACAACCGAAGAAGAAAACAATTCTCCACAGAAAAAATCTACACAAAAAACAAGTCCAAACTTTATAGGTAAAAATGTTACAGAAACTTAATATATTCATACGTTTTATTTCAAATCTTTTAAAAAAAATGTGTAGATGTAAATGTTAAATCCTTATTTTGTTTATTAATGTAAAAAACACTGTTATAATAGGTATATCTAAATTGTTTCTGTAATTTTTTATTCAAAACCCAACGTTTCAGCAGGACATTCCGATATTATCATATACAAAAACAAAACAAACTTGATACCCTCTTGAAAATGGAGAAATGTCTCTTTGAAACGTTTACTATTCAATAAAAAATAAAACAAATCTGTATAGCTGTATACACGCCAAAAACAACATTTTATTAGAAGTGGTTGTTTATTTAATAATCTTACATTATTTCAAAGAATTAAAAATTAATGTGTTAAATTTTGTTTTCTCTTCTCTAGTTACTCCAGAATTACGATATATCAGCCGACAATTGTCGTCTTTAAAATTAGATATAACACAAATATTAAAATATATCAAACCATCAAGTAGATTCGAAATAGATTTACCAATGTCATCAAATGAAGATCTTGAAAAAATAGCATCTAAACTGACAGACGGGGATTTTTGTTTAAATTTGGTAGATAATATTTAACTGTTATTTATAATTGGTTTGTGTGTCATTAATGTACTTACTTTCAGACAAAACATTTATCTCCGTATCTGCCAATAGAGGGAAAGCACCACTCAACTGGGTTGACTAAAATAATGACAGATAAACTTTTATCTAATTATAATTGGGATGGAACCAATTTAAAGCTTCCTTTGAAAGGAATGAAATTGTTCAATACAATTCTATTTGGTAATATTTAAATTTCATTAATAATCGTTGTAATACCTATGCATAATAATAATAATATATTTTTATTTAATATTAGATGCCTGGAAAGTAAAATTCACCACTTTTGGAGAGTATGAAAGGAATACTAAAAAGCAAATTTTCGACGCACACAACCGCGAAAATAGAAGAAAAAGTCGATCCCGAATTTCATTAGATTAGAACTTAAAATTAAATATTTTTTTATACTAATTAGTCTTATGTTTATTGTATTTGATGGATAAAATGAATTTATTTTATATTACTGAAATGTTCCTACATAATAACAATACACGTATGTATTTAAAAACATATTAAACAATACATATTAATAAATAACAATATATTTAAAATTAATAAAATTAAACACAAATGAGCTTTTATTTAATAACCACGCCTGGACATGTTACTATAGACGGCGAATAAACGTACATATTACTAAAGACAACGAACAGGCTTGTTATCAGGGACATCTTAACAGCATATTATTAAAAACAACGAACAGACTTGATATCAGAGACACCCTAACAACAAGTTATTAAAGACAACGAACAGACTCGTTATCAGAGACATCCAAACAACAAGTTACCAAAGACAACGAACAGACTTGTTATCAGAGACATCCTAATAACAAGTTACCAAAGACAACGAACAGACTTGTTATCAAGGACATCCTAACAACAAGTTACCAAAGACAACGAACAGACTTGTTATCAGAGACATCCTAATAACAAGTTACCAAAGACAACGAACAGACTTGTTATCAGAGACATCCTAACAACAAGTTACCAAAGACAACGTACAGACTTGTTACCGAAGACCACTATAAAACACGTTATCAAAGACGATCTTTAAACAAGTTTTGCGTAACGAGGAGTTTCACCATACATGTAGTTGTCTTTTACGTGTCTTCGGTTGGTTGTCAAGACAAGTTGCTAGGTCATCTGGTGGTTGTCTTGCAAGACACGTTTGCTGGGCCTCCAAACCAAAAAAAACATGGCTACTTCTCCTGTCATTATCATGCGTTCGTAAAACAAACACAATTGAACACTAACGCGACATCCATCGTTTAATGACACAACCACAGCAGCTACCATAAACATGTTGGTGGCCAAGTAACTTTATGGCTCGAATGTATAATAAATTTGATGGTTCTCTTAGGAGGAGATGTGGTTCTACGAGAGGGATAATAAGAGAAGCATGTACCTGACATTTCGTCCTGATATCGCATACCTGCATCACTCGCATAAAATACGCGAATTCTCGGCGTCACAACTTGCCCATTTCCATTTTTCAACCGATTATGATGAAATTCGATATCTGTATGCGAAATGGGATTCAAAAATGAGTTTTGAATGAAGTTCTGGAATATGGCCAAGTTTGATGGAACTTGCCCAATTTCTCAACCGATTATTATGAAATTCGACATATGCGTTGGAAATGAAAACCTAAAATGATTTGTAGATGGATCTCTGGAATATGGCCAAGTAGGATGGAACATGGCTATTCCTTAACCGATTACATAAATATTTGATGTGTGTGGAAATGGGAATATTTGATATGTGTAGAATATGGCCAAGTAGGATGGAATTTGGGTATTCCTTAACCGGATATCATAAAATTTAACATGTGCGTTGTAAATGGGATTCTAAAATGATTTTTGGATAAAGTTCTGGAATATGGCCAGTCACAGGGTTAGAAATATCAGTATAATTTTCTGTACTAGTTTCGGTATAAAATCCTAGAATAAGATTTTTTGTGTTAAATTGGATGCCTGTACCCATGTTACTGAAGCTTTTCACCTCTTCTTGTATAAGTAAATAAATGTTGGTTAAAATAGAAATCAATACTGTCAAAACTGTTACACCAACTTTATGACACAGGTGAATGCTATCCCCATTTAAGGCACCAAAGACTGTAGTTCTGATCACCTCGTGAGGTTTCAGCCCTTTATATTTTATTATTGTCAAGTATTATTTAATACTTGGTTACTCCTCGTTCTTCGATTTAATAACCGCTGCCACACTTTTCGGCATAGTGCAGATTATTTTTTTACAATAGTTAGGATCAATTTTCCTCCATTCCTCTTTTATTTTCAAAATTAATTCTGATTTTAATTTTGGTTCATGTAACGAAATTTTTTTTCTCAGCATTGGCCACAAATGCTCAATGGAATTTAAGTCCGGGGGCTGTGCTGGCCACTCCAAAACGGATATTTTGTATGACAGGGGGCATTTTTCTGTTGGAATAAGAATGTCGGCTGGACATTGCTTACAAAATAATTGCGGACGGATGGCATTTAAACCTCAGACAGCATGGTGGTACACGTCGAAAAATGCATTCTTTCTTCACAGATGAACACTTCTCCGACGCCTTTAGTTGACATGCAGCCCCAAATCGTTACACTTCCTCCATCATATTTCATTGTTGAGACCTCGCAATCAGGATGATATGCTTCAGTAGATCTCTGTACATACGTTGTTCCAGAGCGTCCAAACCCCTAAGTTATTATAAACAAATTAGGTCCTTTTTATTTTACTTCAAGTCGTGTTTTTGGGAACGAAAAATGACATTTGTTTACATAATATGGTTTTTCGTAATGAAATGACCAACACAACGTATCTGTGTGCCAACAAAAAAAGCATACTTTCGAACGAGAAAATTCTCGCAGGTTTTGATGTACATAGTTAAATAAAACGAATAATTGCACAAATATTCGTTCGTATACTTCGAATGAATAATTTTCATTTCACTGAAATGCGTTAACAAAGTTTATAATTTTTAACCGTCCAAACTGTAGGAGTTTTCAAAATTCAAATAATTGTTTCATAACATTTTTCGTTTTTCGTTGGGGTAAAGGCCGATTTAGATGTAGAAAAATTGTTGCCTTGCAAAAAAAGAAGAGATTAGTACATTACAATTTTCGTTTGAATGACAAGTACGACAATATAAACATGCAAAATTTTGCAAGGCTGTGTTTTCTTTTTTTTGAGCAATTGTTACTATAGAAATGAAAATTTAACTATAAAATATATTCGACCCGACAATATTTTTTGATATTTTATAGTAACAAACTAATCCAAACACAATAAAAGATATTATGAAAACCCGTACAATGACTAGCCGTTAAAAGTTTATAGGGTTCCGGTCAGTTGATCGTAATCAATTTATCGTGTTACAATTGAACGGGAACAATTGATCGTAGACACAATTGATCGTGTATACAATTGATCGTATGAACAATTGACCGTGGATACAATTGATCGTATGAACAATATTGATCGTGGATACAATTGATCGTATGAACAATTTATCTTGGATACAAATATAACAAGATTTATTGACACAACGACCGTAGAGATTGCTGTTGATTTTCTAGCGATTAATGCAATTTAAAGATATAGAAAATAAATACCAGCATACAATTAAATTAGTGTGTTTTCAATATTCCTGCGAACCCCCATTTGGAAGTAGTGGACGTTCTAGGGAGCTACCAGTGGTTGCGATAATTCCGAATTCGTCACACGCCGAGCGTCTGTTTTATAAACATAGGATCAACCAAAGAACTTCGCTGTTTCTAAATGGACTTTTAAATGATTTTTGGACAAAGTTCTGGAATATGGTAATATGGTATAATAATATAATATATAGTAAATGGGATTCTTAAATGATTTTTGGATAAAGTTCTGGAATATGGCCAGTTACACAATTAACAGTTATACGCATAACCAGAAACGAAAATTTAAATTCTGGAAAATTAATTTTGTTGAAATATTCTGAAAAAAAGAAATTTCCATTTTAATTCTGATACTAAATCTGTATTAACCAGAAAATCTCCCTTATCCAGAATATTTTGTTGAAATAATCTGGAAAAAGGAGATTTTCATTCTGACTTTAATATTAAATTTCCATTAACTAAAATCTTTCCTTATATTTTTTTTGTGAATAAAATTGCAATAATTTAAACTCAACTCAAAACTGACTTATTTGAATTTTTAATTGAGAAATGAAATTTTATGAATAAGCAATATTATGTTAGATACTAAAGGCAGGTACAGATACTAAAACTGCAAAGTTTACAAATGCAAGATTTTGTACTTGGAAGATTTTGTAATGCAAGACAGCGAAGTTCCGCCTACCGGCGGAACTTCGCTTTTTATACCCAAGTTGTTTGAGAAACTTGTTAAAGAACAATTATTTTTTCATGTCAAAACTTTTATCTCTCCAAAACAGCATGGTTTCTTTCCAGGCAGATCAACTGTTACTAACTTACTCTTGCTTACCAATTGCGTCTCAAATGCCTTATATAGGGGGAAAATTGTGCAGGTTGTGTACACTGACTTCTGTAAGGCCTTTGATAAGATTGATCATGACTTGCTGTTGAGGAAACTTGATTCCTTGCATTGTAGTTTTCTCCCACTGGACTGGATCAGATCTTATCTTGATTCCAGAACTCAGATAGTAAAGATTGGTGGTTTCACATCCAGAGTTATTAATGTCACCTCGGGAGTGCCTCAAGGTAGTCATTTGGGTCCTATGCTTTTCATACTATTCATTAATGATGTATGTAGTTGATTGTTTGAGTTATTCCGACATCCTCATCTATGCGGACGACATTAAAATTTTTAAAACCATCTCATGCATCAATGACGCAAGAGATTTCCAATCCGACTTAAATAATTTTAGTATGTGGTGCACAGCTCAGAATTTGACCCTAAACATTTCCAAATGTAAAACAATCCGTTTTACCCGTGCAATCGCGCCCGCTAGTTTTGATTTTTTCCTGGATGGCTGTATTATTGATAATGTTGATACGTTTGTGGATCTAGGTATAACATTTACGTCGAACTTATCGTTCAATAAGCACATTGACATTTGCATTTCTAAAGCGAATTCCATGCTTGGGTTTATTAAAAGGTTTTCGAGGGATTTTCAAGATCCTTATTCTATTAAAATATTATATATTTCGTTTGTGCGTTCGTTGTTGGAATATGGTGCAGCAATTTGGAATCTGTTTTATGGTAACTGTTCAGGCCGAATTGAAAGTGTTCAAAAGCGTTTTTTAAGGTTTGCTCTGAGAAGGTTGCGCAGAGATGAGAACCTACCCGCTTTTATACTTCCACCGTATCGTGGTAGATGTAAATTAATAAATATTGAGCCGCTCTTTATCCGCAGAATCGAAATTGGCGCGTTATTGGTTAGAGACTTGTTGATGTCTAAAATTGACTGTCCTGAGATTTTGGTATTGTACGATATATATACTCCGTTACGGACCTTTCGCGTTAGAGACTTCCAAATTAAGCTGCCTTACATTAGGCATAACTACGGTAAATGTGAGCCTATTTATCAATCTACTGCTTCTTTTAATAAAGTTCGATCGGCTTTCGATTTTAATCTGTCAAGGGAGGCATTTAAGAAATTGATGTCTAATGTTCTTTTAACTTATTGGTAATTTTTCATGTTTGTTTTACTTTGCTTTTAGTATATATTATTGTATTACTGAAAAATTTGTAACCAGATTGTATATAATTATAAAGTTGGTAAATAAATAAATAAATAAAAATAAATAATTGGCATCATATTCCAGGACTTAATCCAAAAATCATTTTAGAATCCCATTACCATCGCCCATGTCAAATTTCATCATAATCTGTTAAGAAACAGCGAAATTCTACCTTAATTAGCCATATTCCAGAGTTTTGTCCAAAAATCATTTAAGAATCCCATTTATATCGTTCATGTCAAATTTCATCGTAATCGGTCAAGAAACAGCGAAGTTCCACCTTTATTGGCCACAGTCCAGAACTTTATCCGAAAATCATTTTAGAATCCCATTACCATCGCCTATGTCAAATTTTATCATAATCGGTCATTAAACAGCGAAGTTCCACCTTAATTGGCCAGATTCCAGAACTTTATCCAAAAATCTTTTTAGAATCCCATTTCCATCGCCCATGTTAAATTTTATCATAATCGGTCAAGAACCAGCGAAGTTCCAACGATCAACTGATCCACGATCAATTGTCCATACGATCAACTGATCCACGATCAATTGTTCATAATATCAATTGCATCCACGATTATTGTTCATACGATCAATTGTATCCACGATAAATTGTTTCTACGGTCAATTGTTTTACGATCAATTGTTGTACGATCAATTGTTCACTATCAATTGTTTACGGTCAATTGACAGTAAATCAAGTTTATAGGAGACAAAAATAACCAAATTTTCAAAAACAGACATGTCGAATGATAACCATTTATCTTTGAAAATTTTTAAATATTGTACAAACATTTATTTAAGAGCTTCCATATTTATTTTATTTTGATTAATTTCCCCCAATTATTTTATTTTATGTCACTACTGATACCGATAAATGTAAAAAATATGGCGTCAAATTATCAGTCTCCAAAAATTATAGCATCGCCATTTTTGTTTACATATTCTTTCTCTTTTTAACCAGTCTTTACTTTTCTATTGCCTGCAGTTCTAACAGACATGCAAAAATGTTGTCGGGCAAACATTTTTCTTCTTCTAAATCGGCCTTAAGGTTAGTAAAGTTTAGAATTCTAAAATAAAATGAATCTGAATTTAAATTTATATATGTTCTTCTAACAGCAATTTTACCAACATTTAGTTGAACAAAACGTGAATTTAATATTTTAATTAGGTTTTATGAGCCAAATAATTTTTTTGTGCTAACTGTTTTGTGATATATGGTACTATTAAGAATATACTAATTATTGGTTTATACTCAAGTTATTTAATTTAATTTAGTATGCGCACCTACATATAAGCTGTTTTTTTAACGTGTTTCAGATTAAATTTAAACTATTTTGCAGTGGGATTTTAAGCAGAATACAGTAATAAACAATTATTTATTTTAATTTTTTGATTTCAGAGGTATTTTTTGCAATCACTAGCTAATTAAATTATAAATTTGCAAATAAATATTTTACAGGGTTTCTATTTTTTCTGGAATATTTTTAGATTCAGATTTTAGAATTTTAAATTTCATAATTTAGAATTAAAATATTTTATGAATATCGAATTCAGAGTTATTTCGAATTTTAGTTAACAAGGTTTGTTTTATGCTAATTATTTTTTCATATACTAAATTTTGTCACAAAGCATTTACTAATTATTAATTTATACTCAAGTTATTTAATGTAATTTAGTGTAAACCACTCAAGCTGTTATTATTTAAGGTGTTCCGAATGTAATTTAATTTATTTTGCAGTAAGCTAAAAGCATTATAGAATAATTAGTAATTATTTCAATTTTGATTTTAGAAGTTTTTCTGGAATGATTAATTAATTAAGTTATTAATTTGAAAATAAACATTTTAATATTTTATATAATGTTTCAGATTATTAAGAGTTTAGAATTAGGATACCTGAATTTTAGTATTTTAAAATGTTAATTACTTAGAATTTCAAATTTTATAATTTTAGAATTAAAAAAAAAAATTGGAATGTTGAATTTCAGTGTTATTTTGAATTTTGAGCTTCCGAAAATTCAAGCATCTAATGAGGACTTAATTAGCTTTCAAATTGTGTTTTCATGTATGTATATATATACTTAGTACTAATTATTGTGTTTTTCATGGCGCAATAACACAAATTAACCCCTTAAGGACCAGGCCCGAGATAACTCGAGACATACTGTATAAAAAAAGAGGAGAGAGTCTCGGTTAATATTGTAAACCTTGTAATGTTGCGTTATGTGTGAAACAAACATGTGCTTCCAGGTTTATCATACAGAACAAATTATTGATTATTTTAATTTTTCTACGTATTAATTTCATATATATTATATTTCTTCCAAAAATTCGGTCCTTAAGGGGTTAATGCCTCTAAAGGCGCGAAAACTCAAAAGAAAATTTTTCCACTTTTCTACTGAAACAAATTTGAACCGACCGATTTGAACAACTTATTTTTCCAAACCAATTAATTAACCGTAATAATCTATGCTCAACAAAACTAATTATTTTGTAGCTCAATGAAATGTAAAATCTTAATTAGACGTAATTCTAATTGACAAAACCAATATGTATAGTAATTAAATGAATAAACTAATCGCTATATAATTTCCTACTGTTAATTACATGAACCGAAAATCTCGTGTATACTTAAATATAATTATAGAAGTAGATGTATGATTATTAATTAATAGGAGTATATAAAAATTTAAAAAAAAAATTAAGAGAAAGTTTAATTTTGTTTTTGTAGTTTTATGTCAAAAAAAAAAAAAATAAGACGAAATAATGAAAACAAATTGTTTCAAAGAAATTGCAACGCACTGCTAAATTCTTTAATTATTTCTTAGCAGTTAGCAGTAAATGTGCAATACCACATTTGTTGTCCGTGGTATTTTATCCGACATATTGATGAAACGATGAAAGCAAAAAAATAAAAAACCATTGGGTGAATGATTAGATATTTATGATGGATTAGATATCAACATGCGCGGTGTTCATATCGAGACATGAAAGAAATTGTTTTATATGTCGGAACGATATCGCATTTCATTAATTAATTTCATGCATAATGATTAAGAGATGATCGAAATAATATTTTTTCTCAATTAATTAATTTCATTTATCCGATCGGATGTAATATGAGTGGGTCGTAAATTAATGATGCTTGCATAATTTTGTTGTTATACTGGTATATTATTGTGTAATACATTTATAATATTTTTTGCCCATAAATCTCTAGGGACTTTCTATTCTCAACTGGGTGAAGTAGAATTATGTAATTATTGTGATATTTTTCGTTTTTAATACTTTCACGGTTAAACATGATCAAAAGTGTGTATATAGTGTAATACAATAATACTTGTTAAATTATAAATGCATTTAAAGTTATCTTGCGTACTCTATTAGACACTTATTCTAGTTATGTACCTTTTTTAATTAAATTTTGCGAAACTGATGATTATCTATTTTCAACAAGATAACTTCCGATGTTATTCAACATAATATTTTCCAATTTAAGAATTTGGACGTCTAACGTCTGCACCTGTACCGGGTCGCGTTCATAGATATTATATTTACATAGAAAGTCTAATATTGAACCACATGGTAGAGTTCCTACATATTATCAGTTGTTCATTTTAGCTCAGCTACCTCCATTTCTTTAAAAACTATAGCTGGTAAAGCAATCACCAAAATACCAAAATATGTTACCAAAAGGCCCAACACAAAAATTACATGTATATGCAAAACATGATTAATCAAGCTAACATAAAAGACATAAAAACAATAATTAGTATTTTATAAATGTCAATAACTATTAGGCAATGATTATTATTTAGCGTTCAGCCACCTCACACTTCGACCTAACAGATCTTTTGTGCTTGGAGCCTGCTTAATTATACGTCTAGTCAATATTCAGGCTCTTAATGAATTTGATAATACTGCCGGCCAGTAAGCGATATATACTATCTGGGCTCATCGTTCTCCCTTCTAGATGTTTACTATAGCATATACTTTTGCTAGAAAGACGGTAGCATTGGTACCCAAGGGATTCGAGAGGGCAGTCCCACTCCCGCATATTTCTACTCCTACCCCGTCTTCCGTTTTGATTTTACCCTTTTGTTTGGAATAGAAAGTCGCCTGTAAGTCGCCTGAAATCGCCTTACATTAGGTTTTTTTTGCAAAGGATTTCTGCTTTAGCACCGTACTTTAGGCTGTGCTAAAGGGCCAAAATTTGCCAAAGTACTCAGTTACCAGTAGTTACGAAGAGGCAGCAGGTACACTTGCGAATTGTGGACTAGGTTACACCTTACACAATTGTACCATAACGCAGCTGCGTAATACATGACCAGAACAACTCACGTGATGCGCACGCTACTGGAAGGTTATGGAGCTGGTAGAATAATCTACTCAACTTTGGTACCCCACCCCCCATCCAATAGACGCCAAACCACCAATTATTAATGATAGATTTAGTTCATTTCAAACGATGATATTAAAATGAGATCCTATGTAATTTTCTTTGAAAGGTATAAATGCTTAAGTTTAAACCCCTTTCAATGTGAACTTTGCATCCATTTGTAAAATTAGGGGTAATTAATATTCTTGCAGTGAGTGGCGTTAGGATGCGGTAGTAATTCTTTTGTTTGTGTATAAAGAAAAATACAACGAAACAAGTTATGCATGTTAGTTGCCTCAGCACTGTGAATAATGCACATGGGCTTTAATTCCTAAATGAAAGGAAATACGGCAATGGGTATTAACACTTGTGCAGCTAACCGCGAATATGTTTGTGAGTGACGAAAATAGAATACTTTGCTGATTCGGACAGCGTATTGTGAAGCATAGAGATATTTCAATAATTTTACATGCATGACAGAAGATATCGTAACACAGCAACACTAGGACTTTAACGAATTCAGTTCTCTTCTCTTCATTTAATTACTTATTTCTAGACTCTATAATTAAAAAGGCGTAAGTCATATTATGTCCGTTTTTACTTTACTCAATATCTAGGTAGTTTGTAGAGTTTGGTTTAGGAAAACTGGAATAGGTGTATCGTACCTATTATGTCAAAATAATGCATTTAAAACTTATTTTCGAAATTTTTGTGATAAAATATTTTTAGCTTAAGTTGTGCTGTGTTCAGAGTAGGGATTAGTAATCCCGATTTACTAGCAAATCTAGATTTTCTTATAGTGTGAACGACGGATATTAACCGACATTTTATTGTATATACCTATGTATTTCTACCGATGGCGGTCAAATGACCGCTTTTAAAATAAACGTTATGTTATGTTCTAGTTGATTATAAATAATACAATTATTGTCATGTAATAATTAGAAAACATTTATTTTTCTGAAAGAATATAAATTGAAAAATTATATTTTACTTCAGTAATTTAGATAGATATCGTTATTCAAACAAATTAAAATAAAATCTATTCATCGCCGCAGTTTTTACAGATGGTAGGCCTCTCCCGTAAACATTTTCCACAAACATATTTTGTACATTTAATACAGATGTTTATCGTTTTGTTTTTTTTTTGCAATATCCAATTTGACATGTCTTTCCTCTCTCTGCCAACTGAAATAAAAATTCTTGTCGCGATATCTTTTCTCCGGTTGTTTGCTTATACAACATCCAAGAATTTATCGCAGCTAAATAAAGAATGTTGAAAAATACTTGCACATCTACGAGATTTAGATTTTGTGCTGTACTTTCTAGCCATTTGATCCGTTATATCCACGCCAAAAGTGTTATTATAAAAAGCAATAGTTTCAAGTATACATTTACCTGTTTTTTGCAAAACTGAAATTTTTCCATTATAACCTCTCTTAGTAAGGCAGACACTTTATTAGAGAGCGGATACAGACATACATTTCTGCGATGATAGGAGCATTAGATAGTTCTGGAATATGGCCAATTAATAAGGAACTTGGCCATTTCTTACCCGGTTTTGAAGAAATTCAGCATATACGATGGAAATGGGATTCTAAAATGATTTTTAGATGGAGTTCTGGAATATAAACTATTAGGAAGGAACTTGATCATTTCTGATCCGATTTTGATGAAATTCTTAAATGATTTTTAAACGCAGTTCCTGAATATGACCGATTAGGAAGCAACGTGATCCTTTTTCATCTGATTTTTATTAAATTCGGCATGCACGAAGGAAATGGAATTTTAAAATGCTTTTTAGATGAAGTTCTGGTATATGGCCGATTAGGAAAGAACTTGTTCATTTTTCATCAGATTTTCATGAAACTCAGCAAGCATGATGTAAGTGGGATTCTAAAATGAGTTTTAGATTAGGTTCTGGAATATGACCAATTAGGGAGGAACGATAAGTTTCATCCTAATCGGCCATATTCTAGAATTTCATTTAAAAATAATTTTAGAACCCCATTTCCTTTATGCATATTGTATTTCATCAAAATTGGATAAAAAATTACCAAGTCCCTTCCTAATCGGCCATATTCCAGAACAAGATATAAAAATGATTTTAGCGTTCGTTTCAATCGCGCATGCTGAATTTCATGAAAATCGGATGAATAATGACCAAGTTCCTTCCTAATCGGCTATATTCCAGAACTTTATCTAAAAATCATTTGAGAATCCCATTCCCATCGTACATGCTGAATTTCATCAAGATCGGATAAGAAATGGCCAAGTTCCTTCCTGATTGGCCATTACCCAGAAATTCGTCTCAAAACTGTTTGAGAATCCCATTAGAACTTCTGAATTTCATCACAATCGGATAAGAAATAGAATTCCAAAATAATTTTTATAAAAAAAAAAATCATCCTCAGTTCAAGGAATACCTCACTGCAACAGACAACTCTTTGGTCATGACATTCTCTTAAAAAACTGGGGAGTTCGAGATTTCCATGCAGATAACTTTATAAAATTTCATATATTTTCCAGCGGTCAAAAGACTGCACACAGTAGATAACGGTAGAGTACATATGATTATCAGGAACAACGAAAGAAGAAGCTATATCTCTTCTTACAAAATTAAGTAGCTATACATATAGTATAGAAAAGTCGTGCAGTAAGTTCAAGGAAAATGAAAACCTGGAATTTAACAATTTTGATTAAAGTAACAAAATCGGTCATTTGACTGCTCTGGTAGGTTTAGTGTTAAGTTAATCCCGTTGCAATTATAGATTAAACTAATCGTCAAAAATTGACGGGTTTTGCCTATAATCTCGATTAAACTATTACAGCGGGAGTGCTTAAAATATAATGCGGTGTTACAGCGAAATAATTTTTTTATTCGATGTGTTAATAATTTCCATTATATTTATTTAGTTAGGATAGGATTTTGAACAGTTTTTAGCCATTTAAAATCGAGATTTTCTCTTAAAGTCTAAACGCCAAAAAACAGCTTTATACTACTTTAAAATGATGCAGTAATGAGTTTTCTCGAGTGATAAAAGAAAGAAGTTAGCAGGGGTAAAAATATATCAAAAATATACCGATTTTTTATGTCAAAAAGCCATCAGTGAACATCTTCGAATTTACAATAATTTACGGCTCTGTTTTGAGTAGAGATGGGCCAAACGCTAAAAATTCACAACAACAATTTTGTCAAAAAGTATCACTGTTTGATACTATCTATCTCTGGTTATCTCGAAAAAAAAAATGTAGCACTGTTTACTGTCAATCTAGTACTATTTTGACTTCAAGTCAGTTCAAGAAGTTTCAAGTTAGTATTGGCAACACTGATCAGATAACTTCGATCATTTTCTGAACGACACGACGTGGCATTACAAATTGGACAAAATTATATCGAATTCAGAAATGGATACTTCAACGACCGAAAAGGAAACTCAAAATTTCAGAAAATTAAAGCGAAATTCTGGAGAATCTTACACAACAGCAAACGGTGTTGCGAAAGCTGGCAGAATTTGAAACCCGCTAGGAACAGGAACATGCCGAAGAAAATTTAATCTAAAAATAGATTTCGTACATTCAGGAGAAGCGTTGATGTCAATTCACAATTACTTATCTAAAAATATTGAAAAAAAATTTACGTACCTAAACAGTTTAAAATTGGTCGTACATGGCCAATGTCGATAAAATTGACCACTAGTAATAAAATAAATAATAACTTACTAACTGAAGTGAAGTTCTTCCCAAATAACAAAAAATATGTATGTATGTGTTTATACAAATTGCATTCATTCAGGCGATATACATGTTGCATATAAATCCTAAAAAAGTTTAACTTAAGGCTGTATGGTACCTTTGAGTATATATATATAGAGGAATCACCCCAATTGTAATACTACCTCAATAGATAGCGTTACTTGTATGATTTACAAATTTTTTCTAATTTTTTGTGCATAATATATTTAGGTTGCAATGTATCGAAGTATACAGTAAGATTTGTGGTTGAAAATGAATATAATTTATGTAAACTTTTCCTCTTTCCGCTCGTATCGTAGATGTATAATACAAATACAACAAAAACAACAATAAAACGATTTAAAAACTAAAATGTAGAATAATTTTTTTTCCTATTTTCTTCGTTTTGAATGTTTTGATCGTACAAAACAGTGTGAATGTGTGAGTGATATTTGTTTTGTGTTGATGTTGTACAAAAAGATTGTGTGGGTCATGTGATTTTTGATTTTTAAATCTGTTGAAATTTAATTTTGAAACTATGAACTTAAATACATTTTCAGATTTCTGGAATAAAAAATCAAATGAACGTTCTTGTAGGGATATTTTTACCTCTGCGGTTCTAGTTATAAGTAAAAGTATTTTTGTTTATTAACACGAATACGAAGGATGTTTAAATATTTGTATAAATGGAAGTTTTCTATCGTTTTTCAATTTTCCTAAGTAGTGATAAAAAACGGAATGTGTGGATTAAAGATTCAGGCAACAAATTATTGAAAATAACCACAGAAAAGTTGAACACTCCCATAAAATTTTGCGAAAATCATTTCTACGACAACGATATTCGTATTTTAGGATCAAAAAAAATTATAAATAAAAATGTGTATCCCGTTTCGTTCGATAAAGAATATGAAGGTCTATCAATTGTTCCAAATATACAAATTAGAAAGACATTCAAAAGAAAAGCTACTCATATCATCGAAGAAAAATTGATTTTGCCAGAAGTTCAATGTTTTTCTGTTATAGATAATATATCCCTCACTATTTCGCCATTCCTTGAAGAATATCATTTATCACTGGAAGGAAATCGATCACCTGCCGGTCCAAATTTAAGAGGAAATATTCAAACCGTATAACTAATATTTGTTTATCTAATTTTCATGATAATGATGAAAGAACTGAAGATCAATTTCCTGTCATGCCTTATATTAGAAGAAAAAAATCCAATATAATAAATTCAACGAAAGTTCCTAGATTTATATTTAATTCACCAAAACAGAAGAAATTAGATTTCTTATGCTCAGATAATTTAGTTAAAGAAACAATTAATGAAATGTTTAGTGAAAAAAGTGATCCGGTAAGAAAATTTATTTTGTTTCAGTTGCATCATAAAGCTAATGCTCATTGGCAAAATGTCGAACGAGATTTATATTTAAATGTTTACTATAAATCTCCATCCCATTATAGTTATATGTTAGCATTAGAAGTTTCATTGCCTGCGGTGTCAACCATTCAAAAATGGCACTCAAATGAAAAGTGTCGCAAATATGTAGCAGACCAAGAGAGAGCGCACTTCTTTCAAAAATGGATAAATAATGTGTGTTGTTATTAGACGAAATGGCAATCAAACCGGAATTAGAATTTAATACTTCTGAAGATATAATATATGAATTTTTAGACCATGGTCATTTAGGTCGAAAAAATATCATTGCAACTCATGGTTTGATTATTATTTTACGTGGTTTGAACAGTAATTGGAAACAAACTTTGGGAATTTATATCGGTAATGTCAAAGGTGATGAGTTTATTTATTTATTTATTTATTGTACTTTAACAATAATTTAGTATTAAAAGGAAAAGCACAGATGGAAACAGTGTAAACGGAACAAAAGAACAAAAATAAAATGATGAAGCTGCTTCCATTAGGCAGAAAAACCTTTTAAATTTTTTCAAACAATTTCCATCTCATGCATACACATTCTATTTTGAGCAATAGCTCATTTACAATAAAATGTACAGCAAGAGGTGAAATAATATTAAAATTTAACAATAATAACAATAATATTAAAAATAAATTTAATAAACTACGTATTGCCCATCAATCACGCCACTCCAAAAATTTTGACTTAAATAATTTGGCCGATCCTAAACTCTTAATTTCCAATGGAATTGAATTCCAAAGAGAAACTCCCCTAACGTAAAAGGATTTGTTTAGCGACCTACAACTATTTTTGGCCGGAATCAGGCGGAAGTTTGAGGAATGAGACCTGCTAAAAAGTAACTTCCTATAAAGATAACAAGGCTTCTTAGCTTTGAGAAATTTAAAAATAAAAAGACAAACGCGAAATTCGTAAAAGGTAGATAAACTACATCCTAAAACAAGGCTAGAGTAGGCAGAAATATGATCGAATTTCCTAATACCAAAAATAAACCTAGTACATGCATTGAAACATCTTTGGAGAACGTTCATATTTTCCTGAAGCATACCGAATAAAACTACGTCACTATAAATAAAATGAGGAAGAAGATAAGACAAAAACATTTTTTTCCTAAACTGACTATCAGAAAATCCTACTACTTTATACAAACAACTAAGCATACCAAAGACCCTCTTACTAATACTAACTAAATGGTCACCCCAAGAAAGAGTTTTATTAATAACTAAGCCTAAATCTCTAACAGTATTTGAATACCTAATTAGCGAACCATGCAGAAAAATACCAGGAAAGGACGAGGTGTCTAACGATTTTTTATAAATTATGATCGACTGAGATTTATTCGCATTTAAAACGAGCCTATTAGAGACCGACCAACTAGCGATATTACTTAAGTCTTCATTTATCAGAGAAATATTCCTATCAATAGAACCCTGATCTAAACGACTATTTTTATAAATTTGGACGTCATCAGTGAAAATGTGAAATGAACAATGGTGAATAGAGGATTCTATGTCATTCATGTACATAGAAAACAATAGAGGACCCAGCACTGAACCCTGAGGAACGCCGGAAATTACAGGAAGGAAATCAGACAAAGAATTGTCGAAAAAAACTGCCTGAGAACGATTAGAAAGATAGTTAAAAATTAGTCTGGCAGCGGAAACCGAAAATCTAAACTGAGATAAGAGTTTGTTAAAAAGAATTCTGTGATTAATAGAATCAAAGGCCTTAGAAAAATCTAACAAAGTTAAAGAAGTCAATTCCCTATTATTCATATTACGCCTAATATCATCACATACATTTAATAACGCAGTAGAAGTGCTATGAAATTTTCTAAACCCAGATTGGAAGAAACTAATTAAACTATTGCTATTTAGATGCGATTGAATTTGAGTTTTAACAACTATCTCGAAAGCTTTAGAGAGAGAACTTAAAATGCTAATTGGCCTCAAATGGGATAGCTCTGAAGGATTACTAATCTTTGGGATGGGTATGATTTTACTTAGCTTCCACTGATCTGGATAGGAAGAGGATGTGAGAATAAAATTAAAAATATGTAACAAATATTTTGAGACGAAAGGGAAAACTCGTTTAACGAATTTTAAATTGACGTTATCCAGACCAGAAGATTCCGACTTAACATTCCAAATGGCAGACTGTAAATCCTCGAGAGAAATATTTGAAAACGAAAACGAATTAGAGGACGCATTAGAGAACAAATCGACGGTACTACTGCCCGAGTTCAAACTAGAGCAAAAATAACTATTAATATCATTGGGCTTAAACACCCCACTAGAACTACTCTTGCATCTGCCTAGGCCTAAATTACGAACATTACGCCAAAAAACCTTGGGAGGAAGGGAGGGGTCTAACTTATCCTTAAAATAATTACGCTTAGCAATCCGAATTAACCCTACAACTCTATTACGAGCCTGCTTATAATCTAAATGAGACTGACTATTAGGATACCTTTTCCATAAACGATATTTACTAACTCTAATACTTATAGCATTCGAAACTTCCTGAGACAACCAAGGCGGAGATTTTGCTTTGAAAGTAACCTTTTTAAGCGGAACTCAACTATCAAAGGCCAAACTAATATACGAGTTGAAAAATTCTACTTGGGTAGTTGACGAACTAAGGCAAAAAATATCCTCCCAAGGAACCGAGTTACAAACTAAGTAAAGGCGGGAATTATCTATACTAGCAAAATCTCTAAAGCTAAAACTGTTAGGCTTAGGTGGAGAGTAACAACTCACAGAAAAAACTAAAAGATCATGATGGGATCCCATACCGAGAGACAACTGATTGAAAAAACAAATAGAGTTATCAGTAAAAGAGATGATATGGTCAATAAGGGAATAAGAGGCACCGCTAGCGGTTGGACAACAAAACGTCGGCGCCACAGTGTTGTGGACGGATAAATTAAGGCTATTTAAAAGATTCAAATAATCACGAGGGAAGCCGAGTTGCATCAAATTTTCACTTACTGTATTTCTGAAACAACACGAATCGAATTTGATATATGTGTTGTGAATTGTAACCAAGGCAGTAACAAAATAAGTGCCTATAAACTGTTAGGAGCTTCGGAGCCAAAGCCTTATTTTTTCTTAAATGAAAAAAAAATCTTTTTTATGATCCGCCACATCTGATTAAAAGTTTAAGAAATAGGTTAATTAATGCTGATATAGTTACACAGTTTGGTAGAGTTTCTTGGAAAATTTTATAGAAAATTTTTGATTTTAATGAAGGTACAATTAAAATATTTTATAAATTAACGAGGGAGCTTATACGACCAAATGCATTTGAGAAGTTATCCGTAAAATTAGCCACTCACGTGTTCAGCAACGGATTTTGAAAAACAATAATTTTTTTTAAAATTACCTATAATATACACAAAACATTTCTTTAATAGGTGCTAGAGTTTACTTATTAGCTGTCTTCTAAAATGTCATTCTAGCCATTTAAATTTGCGCCGTCAGCACGAATTAAATCTAAATCCAGCAACAACTCTGTGGTTTATTTATTCTCATTACAACAAAATTTACCTAACAAGTGATTTTGATTAATCTTCAACTCGAGCTGGGATTCAAGTATACCCTGTATTTTCTTTGTTACTAAACCAACTTTAGTCTGATATGTTAAAGCACTGATTGTATTCATTATTATTTCTATATTTCACAGAAAATAAATTTCACTTGTTGTCATCTACATATAAGCAATTATTAAGGCTCTACGCACAAATCCCAAGATTAAAATATACCACAATAAACTGCAGACACTTTGTTTTATTCGTCTCATGACTAATGAAACATTTTATTGTAACGGAAAACCAAAAAGTTTATTTAAAAAATGAGGAACGACAATAATATTGCTTATGTTTGGATGAGTATGCATAGGTATAAATATTAAACAAATTACACTAAAAAACAAGGTATACATTATGTATAATGTATTGTGAAAATGAAAATAAAAAAAAGTAGGAAACCCATTACAGGATGTAATCGCATTACCGGCATCTCAACAATGCCATCTATATAATATGTATCTATCATACATATACCATTAAGGCCGGTACACATTGAGAAGGAGCGTCGAGAACGATTTTTCGATTAAAATAATAAAAAGGAATTGTTTTTAATTAACGATACCTATGACATCGTGCATTTACTAACAACAGAATTTAAAATTTTAACAGTTTAAAAACAAAATTTCAATTTATCGTTGATAATTTTTAAATTAAGACGATAAATTGAAATTTTTTATTTTTTAGCAAATACATTATATGTACACGATATTTTAGCTATCGTAATTAAAAACAAACGCTTTTATACAAGCCGTAGTATTTGCGGTATAAACACAACATAAAACTTACTACATATTTTTGTAAGTGTTATTGCCGTAACTCCGTATAATCTTTACATATTTCAATTTTAACACTAGAAGCACCAACCCGTCAAAATGACGAATTGTACATTTATTGAATTCAATTTTTTAAATTATTATGTTAATATGTTTTTGGAAGTTTATGATGAATTTTAACATAATTACTTTGTTGTCATATTAAAAGTCATTACACAGATTCCCACAAAAATATTAACATAATAATTAAAAAAATTGAATTTAATAAATGTATAACCGGTCATTTAACCGGTCGGTAGTTCTAGTGTTAAATTGTAGTTTGTATCAAAAACAGTACAAAATATAACTAACCCTTACAGAAAAATAGTTTATATACATTGCATCAAAACCAACATTAATGTATTACAAGCCTGACTATCCTAACTGATTTTTCGCTTATACATGAAAGTATTGGTGATCGGATACACTATATAAATTGTAGCCAAAACAAAACATACGAAGTTTCCCACCAATACTTCCAAGTATAAGCGATTTAATGTAAGAAGATATCTGTGTACCTCATTACGGAATCAGGCTTGTAGTACATTTGTGTTGGTTTTGCATTGCATACTTACTAGTTTATATACACTACTTTATATACATACAACATACATACATTCAAACAAAATCATTTTCATTCATTGAAAGGAAAAAAAAATTTTGAACATGTGTTCGTTCTATCAAAACCAACAAATTTGACGAATTTAATAAATGTATTCCTGATCATACATACATTCAAACAAAATCATTTAATTATCAATGAAAGTTCACACTGCTGTTCAAACATTGTTTGTGTGATCATTACAACATACTGTGTAATGTGTATGTGTAGTAGTTTTATATACCTTACTTACTAGTTTACACTAATTTATATCCATCCAAACAAAATCATTTTAATTCATTGAAAGGAAAAAAAAAAATTTTGAACATGTATAAACATTTTTGTTCGTTTTTGGTTCTATATGAACTTTCATTGTTTTTTGTTTGTTTTTTACGTGAATGTATTGTAAAGGAAATCTTTAAGCGTCTATAACTTTGGAGCCCGACCACCTAAAGAGCTTAGCCATACCATTTTGTTCTTATCTCATCAAGGTCTATAAGTCCGTCTTTGTTTCATGAAAATCGGATAAGTACTTTTCGACTTAATACTTGTTAACAGACATCAATAGCCAGGATATAAGGCATCTCTCTCGCTCTAGCGCTTCGCTTGAGTTGAGATGCCTAAAAAATTTAAAAAACAAACGAAAAAATGGATTTGTGTACCATTCAAGGTTATTTCTTCGTTTCATTATTATTATTCATTCTACTTGTATTATTTATAAAAACATGCCGATTGTCGCGCTCTCATCTTGCAGCGAGGTAGTATTACAACTTTTTTTTCGGTTTGGTGATTGCTCTATATATATATACTCAAAGGTCATACCCATTTATGACAAAAAAAATTTATTTATCGATAAATATGTCGATATTCTTAGTATTTTGATTATATCTTTCTTATTTTATTATTAATCTTTATAATCGTGAATTAATCCCTCAAAAATATCTTTCAGCATAGGTCAATATAAAAGATATACATGGTTTAGCGATAAAAACTTAAGAAAATTGAATTTTCCGTAAGCACCATTATCCAAAATTTCGTCAACTTTGAATTTTTATTACGGATAAACTATAAATAATTTTGAAATAATCCTGTATTAATCCCTCAAAAATACCTTAAGCTTTATCAATAAAAAAAAAATTTGTGAATTGATAAATATTTGTAGCCACAAATTGATTTTTGCGATACCCTTATTTTGGTAAAATGAGTACCATACCAGCCTTAAGTCAGAAGTATCAAATATTGAATATTACGCTAGAAGCTGTGTACATCTAGTAAATAGTACGCTAAATGTCACAAGATCGATCACATGGTCAATCCTAGGTCAGCAATATAAATAACAGGTAACGTAGATAAGGCACGTTGCACCAAATTTCAACGACGAAATCTGTTCAACAAAATTCAAAAGATTGACATTCGACTATGGTTTCTGGGATTTCTATCACATAGGCTTTGTATGTAAAATATGACATAGTCAATCCTAGGGGTCAGCGATATAAACAACAGGCAATGTAGATACGGCATATGAAATATGAAATATTGAAATACGACGGATCCGGCAAAATATTAGCATGCTGCAGTCTAAGGCGTTTCAACTGGCCTTTAGAAATTCCTTTAATCCAATCATTAATGCCGATAGTCTTACTCAACAATGAATAGTAGATTTATATTTGCACGTTGAACCAAAAATTTGAATTTCATTCGTTTCCGTCAGAAAACGTTGCAAACAGAATTTTACAAAGGACTTGCAGATCATGTGGCTAACCAAAGGTTAATTTGTTAATTCAAACCGACATTCCAGTGATTCTCCCATCGTCATACGAAGATTCACCAAGAACATGACAGAGGTGCAATAATACAATGTAAACCTTTGAAAAATTCGGCTTCATTGTTCTTTTCGTTACCGTCATGGCAAATCCGAAATGACCTGAAACTGTTAAGAACCTCCAAACGGAGAAACCACATCAGATTGCCCGGATTTAGAAAGTACATGGCATATGTAAATATAATCGAATGAGTTCTAAAAGCGAAAATTTCTATATGCCCACCTATCAATTTTTGCAAAAGATAAATTTAAAACTTCTGAAGCCATAGATCGTATATCGTCCATATCGAGGTTCCAGATATTTACACCGAGCCAAGAGTGCATGAGATTAACAAAACTTCATCACACAAAAATTATTATTTAAGAGGTTATGATAGTTATAGATAACCTTAAAGAGGTAAGCCTCTATACCGCATTTTGAGAATATCATATTAGAAATGATAGAAAGCTGCTGATAAAATAGGCACACAAAAAAAAAGGTCCTGATACAGAAAGGTGAAGTACCTACTGGTACGTTTTTTCGGTGTGCTAAAAACGAATCTCAGGTCAGAACTGACCCATCACCCTTAGATTTCGCCCCAGCACACCCTAGCACCCCCCCCCAAATGGTCAAATTTTCACATCATATAAAAATTCAGTTTTTCGGTGTGCTAAGAACGATTCCGAGGTCATGATTTACCCATCATACTTAGATTTCGCCCCAGCACATCCCCATAGGGTCAACATTTTACTTTAAATAAAAATTCAAAATAAATAACTCATTCTACTTTTTTGGAGTACTGAAACCGAATATGTATGGCAAATAAAAAGTAGTTTTAATTTTCCTATCTCCCCCGGCACCATGGCCACCCCTTCATCCTTCGCTGTTTTAAAATTTCACTGTACTACAATAATATCTCACTGTATTTTGGCACCTGTATTAAAAGAAAAAAAAACTACCACGAGCCTCAAACCTATCGTCACCTAAGCGGCACCTGTGTTAAAATTGAATACGTTGATTTTTTTTTTATGATAATTAACCCATCATCCTTGAATTTTCGGCAAAACACTAAAATGTTTCAATTGGCCTAAATTAGGCTTATGTGAAGCATCATTATGAAATTATATCATTTGCCTTGCTATGGCTACTGTTAAATTTCGTTCATCTAGAAGAGTTTCCAGCAGTGTGAATTGATCTTACGGATATGCTGGCTGACTTTTGTAACTGGGACACCTCCCCGTGGTGAAGGCGGGCAATGGGTCCTTCCGGCTAAGTTCCCAGGTGAGAGACAATGGCTTCATGGCAAAGGTAGGTAACAAGAAGTTTACGATGCAGAGGAGGGATACCCCAGTATCGGCGGCTGATCAGGGTGGGAAAGCAGCCCGTAGGCGTCGTCATCATGCGACCGTAGCTCTTCATTGGCTGGCGACTTGGCCTCTGGAGAGCTTAGGGCTACAAGAAAAACTCACGTTTCTATTCAGGATATACCGATGTTTCCTGTTACGTATGTGGTAATTTTGAAATTTTAAAATATCGCAGAAAAATACCTGAGGCAAATAAAGAGCTTTATTTTGATTGCTTTAATATGTCAATACCTCACGAAGATAAACCATGGGTTCCTAAAATAATTTGCCAAATCAAAATAAAACTGTTATTTTTGCAAAATAGAAGTGAAGGTTTCAACTATAAAAATAAGTATAAAATAAAATATACAAACGTATCTTCAGTTACAAGACCAATTGTTTCCGCAAAATCGAGTAACTACATGAACAGCACAAATTCTTCGACAGTAGATGATGATGACAAAATGGAAATTGATAGCCAGACAGAAAGTTTCATGGAAGTTGATAACGGTGAAGAGGAGGAAATCGAAGAAGTAGTTTCTGATTCTGAAACCTTTGATTCGAAGATATGGGGAATACAAGAGTAACCGACGAAGTAAAGATCCACAACTTTTTGATCAAATATCATTAAATAATTTTACAAGAAGGATAAGGGCCTCAAAAGATATGGCAGAGTATATTGCTGCTGAATTTAAGAAGCGTGGTTTTCTCAAAAAGGTACCAATTTATCTTTTTACTAAAAATTGATATAAAGTATTAAATTTGTGACTTTGAGGTTAAGTGATCTTCCTTTCTGCATCAGGACTTTTTTTTTGTGTGCCTGTGTAATAGATGATAGAAAATGTTTCGATACAAATTTTAGAAGGTTACGATGACGCAAGGAAATATAAGGAAGAAGGCATGATGACCACAAAACTAGACTGCCTGGACGACAGGCAGACCGGCAGAAGTTTTGCTTATATAAATATGATCGCCATAAATTTGATGAATATTTTTATTGGATGAACATGTTAAAACCTTTAGCTAAGTTAACATTAGAAGGTAACATTCATTACTACTAATATCTAAAATAAGAACTTACATAACAAAACCTGCAAATTACTTTCCACCAAATTAATTTTAACTTCAATGCGTGTTTAAGGCACATAAATATGCTTAGAGGTTTTGTTGTTTTCTTCGTTTATGTTCTTCATATCTATGTATATCCGGATTTTTAAGAAGGTAGTAAGTATACAGTAACGCATATTTTCGCATATTACTTACAAACAAATACAACGTTTTTATTCTTTTACGTAACTTCATTGTTCGTAGTACATATATCAATTAATTCAAGTAAAATTGATAAAAAATAATAATTTTATACAATTTTTTTAATGTGGTATGTGCATACACATAATGTTAGTTGCATTCCGGAAAATATTATTTATTTACATGGAAATGTATTATTCGTAAGTAAGCAATGCGAGAATGCGTGCAATTGTATTGCATAAATTTAATTAAGCAAAACTTTACATGCAAAATTTTAAACATATAGTTGTACGGTTTTTATTACAATACAGCTAACAATTGTTGACGTTTTGTTTGATAAATTGGATTACAACAATCAATTGATCTGAATTTATTTGGTGTAAATTTAAATGATAGTTTAATTTATGTTAATTATTTTAACCATGATGATCAGTCATGCGGTCGCCCTTATTTACATATACATATACATTTATTGATTTACTTAAACGATTTTGTTATTGATTTTATTTAAAGTAAACGCAACACTGGTAATTTTTGAACGTTAACGTCTTACTATTCTGAACGAGTAACGCATTAAAGACAAAAATGGGAAATAGAGACGTATACGTCTCAGATTCGCTATACATCGGTGATGGAATTAAACGAAGATATTTTGGCCACTTAGCAGAAATTTTTAGTGATTTTAAAAATCATCATCATAAATGTGACCAAGAACCAAAAAATCATTTTAAAAAAACCAAAAGGCCATTGTGAGCAATATTATTACTGGTAGCTTAAGCTTATTTTCGATTATAGTGAACAGCGGAGAGCTGTTCTTAGTTTTTAGTAGTTCTAATAGGTTTTGGTGAAAATATCATGCATACTGTTTCCAATAAAATTGGCAGGAAACAATTTTTCACGAGAGGGACCTTACCCGCCTAAACATCTCGGAAATCTTCATTTTTCAGGATATTTCAAAACTAAATCTTCGTTTTCAAGCAAAAATATTTTATATTTTCCGCGGCGCCACACAGTGCGGCCAAAAGCCCAAATAAAAAGTTTCTAGATGGGTTCTGTTTTCCATTGGGTTGGCTAAAGTATATGTCTAACATTCAGGAATCACTCATAGAAGACTTGCTCTAGAATATTCGTTAAACTTTGTTCAAATTGTATCAACATTGTTACGGAAATAGTAAACAACGCACTTGTTAAACGTAATACAGAAAATCGAAACCAATTCTTATCGGACAAAATGGAATCAACTTCTGAAAGTAAGTAAAACGTGAAAATAAATTGTAATGTACCAATTTTGAAAGTATCAAATATCAAAAAAGCAGTAATTGTAGCCGTTTTTTATCTCTTTTCAATCTTTAATATACGATATGTGATTATCAAAAGGTTGTGTTGTTCTGTGATGTTCGATTGTAAAATATATCTGAGGTTTTAGGCGAAAGTATTATCTTCCAAATAAAAACAAAATTCGCTGCGTTAAGCTGCTTTTTCGAATTGTATTGCAGTATTTGAAAAATAGGTTGGGGAAAAAGTATAAGAGATGTTTTGCCATTTTTGATTAAGATTTTTGTATTCAAAATGAGATTTATTTAAGAATATATTGGCCATCATTATCTATCTAATTTCATAATTCCATCGATGTAGAACTTCTGGATTTATTGGCGAAAAACTTGGCCAAGTGATTTTCACAATCCTTTTTTGAAGCCAACTCTAGTTCACCAAGGGAGTTTTGCAGAGATCCAAACAAATGGTAGTCAGAGGGTGCACGGTTTGGGCTATACGGTGGATGTGTCAAAATTTTCTAGCCAAGCTCTCTTAATTTTTGCCGAGTCATCAATGATGTGTATGGTCTGTCGTTGTCTTGAAGCAAGGCAACAAGCTTTCTATTGATCAATTCTGGCAGTTTTTGTTGAATTACTTGCTGCAATTTGGTTAATTGCCGACAGTAGAGATTAGAATCAATCGCTTGACCAGGTTGTAGAATCTCAAAAAGTACGATTCCCTTCTAATCCCACCATACACACAGCATAACCCTATGGGGCGTCAATCCTGGCTTTGAAGCCAGGTGGTTCACATTTCTTCGACCATGATGTTTTTCGAACAGCATTCTCGTATTTTACCCATTTTTCATCAGTAATGATTTGCTTTAAAAATGGGTTGATTTCGTTGCATTTCAGTAGCTGATGAAAATTCGGTCAATGGAACTTTTCATCGACAATTTCTGCGGCACCCAAACAACGAGCTTCTTTGCGTATCCACCCTTACGGAAATGGTTTAAAACTATTTTGTGATCGATACTTAATTCCTTAGCATGGCTGCTAATGGATCGGTCTTCTTCGATGTTTTGTAAGATTTCATCGACTTTTCAGTGATTGGGCGACCGAGGTGCATCTTTAACATCGAAATTTGTACGTTTCTCGAATAGGGGTTGTCAATAAGGGATCAGGTCAAATTTTGCAACTCTGACTTTAGATTCGTAATCAGCGACACAAATAACCATGAAAATGATGTTCATTTTCATTGTAATATGGCATACAGACTGTTTTATGAATAGGAGTTGTCAATAGGGGATGAAGATGGTTTAATTTTTCAACTGTGACTACAGATTCGTAATCAGCGACCCAAAAAACCTCAAAGTGCAGATTTTTGTGATAATTTACTTGTGGTTTAAACTTTTGGCCAGCTTTTTTGGAATCGGCTGCACTGTGCGCCGTTAACAAACCGGCCATTAATTAAAAAATAAAAAATAAAAATAAAAAATCTCCTGTTGTAATTTCCTGTTGCCATATACCCCAAAATTTAGCGCCGCTGGAGGAATGAAGGACCATTTAATGTTATATTAGGCATACATTTTAGGCAAATATGTGACAATCTTCTTACACAAACAGTGGGATATGTACAAGATAATCGTATGTTTCGCATTGTAAGACAAAGCTGAATTTTGCAGTCTCCCGCCTGCTCTTACTAAGCCGGTTGCATCAATAAAAGAAGCCAACGTTGAGAAGCCCGTGTCTACTTCCCGTTTTACGCTTGGGGGTTACGTTATGTATAAATCTTAGATAATATGCAAATACTCGTTTTAATTTTGGCCGCGCTAATATCCTGGATACCAGAATTTCGACCACGCACACTAATTCGATTTGTTGGAACACGAAACTCCTTTTTGGTTTAGCTTCCTTCTATACCATAGAACTGTTATTGTTTTTTTTATCTTTGGCCAGTGATCTATACTTTTTTTCAACCAGGCCGGCCCTTGCCGGCTAGTTCAGCTGGAGACAAACCTAGGGTCTCGGATGGCACAATCTGCAGGGTTATATGGAACGTGATTCCAATTTTCCTGTGAAATAGCAGCTAATATATCTGAAGTTTTATTTGATACAAAGCCTTCTGCTTACTTAGATGTACTAACAGACATGGTAATACCACTACCGAATCTGTCCACGCGCAAATTGCGCAATGAAATTGCGTTATTAGCAGATGCACTTTACATAACTCTAGCCTTGGCAGCGACACCGTTCTTACTGGTGCTACTCTTGCTTTGGCAGTTATCAAACATACTTCTGTTTCACCTGTATTATTTTTGCAAAGACAATAATGTGAAATCTGTGAGTTGATTGAGGATGGCTATGTGTCTTGTAATGTGTATCTCTTGGAGGTTTGACATTTTCTTTGTTTCACTTTTATTTTTCTCCAAACCATAAGAATATCATTAGGCAGAATGTAATCCTAGTCGAGCATTATTAGCTACTGTTCCAGAAACAGGATCTTCATTACAATTGTTACTGGAGCAAGCCAGCCCAGAGGATCGAAGACTTTTGGCGCTGCTGATAGAAAAGTTCCTTTTGTAGCAAAAGAATTACAGTCGTTGTTAACTTTAAAGGTATTTAGGTTTCTACTGGGCAGCCATTGCAATGAATGCTTGATACTATGATCTCTAAACGTCCATTGGTTATCAATTCCTTGGTTGCTGGTCCATTCACAAATATGCTGGAATGAGTACGTCTGAGTTGCAACTGCTTTACACACGATTCCGATATAAAGGAGCCTGAATTGGGATCCTGAATCCAGCAGTGCTCTGAACTTGTGATTAATCCCCCTAGAGTCAGCGATATTGATCATGGCAGTTGGAAGAATTGATTGCCCATGACTATGAGTTAATAATGAAGTATGATGCATGTTAATAGAGTTTGCTTATGTTGGCAAGTCCTCAAACAACGGTGTGGAAATCTCGTAAAAACCTGCAATGCTATTATTGGATTGAGTTTCATCATGTAGCAATGTGTAAATGTTTGATGTTTTCGTTTGCATTTCAAACATCTGAATCTAGACCTGCATATATACTTATTGAATGTCGAGGATTGACACAGTTTCCGCATAATCCTTTAGTTTTAACTAGCTCCCGTCGATCGTTTAAGTTTTTATTTTTAAATTGGGAGCACTCTAAGATTCTGTGCTCTTGAAGACAAATAGCACATGTTAAGAAACACCTCTGGAAATAGTGGCGGTTCTGACTGCACATGACTGGGAGGGCTTTGGTTTGTTAGATGTAACGCGCTTTATGGATTAACTACATCTGTCTAGTGGATTACGTCTTACTACTAAAAAATGTAAAAACTTATTGAACGTAGGGTAGCTTGTGCTTCCTACATATATGCAGCAGCCATAACTTTCTGGTTTCAATATCTAATTTATTCATTAAAAGGTGATTAAGCCATGAATCAATGATCTCTGCAGCAGTACCAAATGACATATGTTTGGCCTCATATAAATCCTTATGAATTGAATGATACGAAATCTGCATAATCTCCACCAAGCCTTAGTAATTGAACGTCGCACATGGATGTCGAAGTAACTGTAGTTTGATTCAAATTCTCGAGTTTGTCTTTGTTGATCAGAAAAACGAGTTATGGTCTCATTTAGAGTGGTGTTGAGTTGGTTTTGAACTGAATTTCTTCGCTTCGCTTCAATCTGCAGTCTTTCCCTTAATATCATAATAATATGTTTCCTCAACTCATCTCGATCGGAAATTTGATTTGGTAATGCTAGCAATTGATCCTCTATAATCTATAACTTCAATAGTTGTCGTTACATTAATTTTATCAACGAAATTATTAAACCAGTAAGTGCACCCTTACCATTACCACGTCTTCGTTTGAGGTCATTCGTTATGTTGTCAAGTATGGGTGCCGGAACTCGCTAATAATGTGTTTAGCCACTGTGTACTATTTAAAGGTGTAATTGTAATTTAACACTCAGATTCACACGTTCAATTCAATGTTCACTTGGTATATAAATATTCGTTAGATTGATGTGTGTTCACACAACTAACTCTAATGCACTACACTGATTTAATGTCTGAGTATTTATGTTCGAATATTACTTTAAAATAAAATAAAATTTCTTTCTATTCCTTATAATCAGTAAGAAATAAATTTTTATTGTAAAATAAATGAATTAATTGTACTTACAAAATGATTGATCATGACATTATTTGTTGTGACGAAAACGTCATGTAATATTGAGATGAGTAACCAAATTAAATTTGTATAGCAGGTTACCAGATGCAATACCTACAATCTGGTAGCATTCTAGTTAAAAAACGACAGGAATTTTGTTTCCAATTGGAAGTCTGTAGTGGGCAAAGAAGGGGAACCAGTTTCCATTTTTTATTTGCTACACTGATCATAAAAGAATTTTATGACAAGATCATGGTTTTATAAAATTTTTATTTGAATTTCGAAGTTAAATTTTATCAAAGAGTTAGTGAGTAGTGAAGAAGCAGCGCTGTATAGTGGAACAATTGCAATAGAGCTACAAGTAAAGCTGTTAATTTATTTGTTGGTAATCGAACGGTACTAACAACGGATTGACAAATTAACGGTGCAACAACACCGGTGTGAAGTATTTCACACAAAGTGTAGCTACACAAATTAACGAAAAGTGTAAGTGTATGGAAAAAGTGTAGGCCTACATAAAAAAGTTTAAATAACCAGTATAGTAAAAATGAAACAAATTTTTTGATATTTTAGACAAGTCAAGCTATCCGAAACAATTTCTGTTATTAAGATAAAAATGGTTGGCCATGTGCGACGATATTTTGAAAATTGTGGAAATCACTTAAAATGTTTAAACCTGATGCTACACTTTGGCCGTTTTGTAAAATCTCAGAGATGTTACCAGGTGTGGGCTTATATTTCCATAAAGTGGACAGGTCAAGCTATCCGAAACAATTTTTGATGTTAAGATAAAAAGGGTTGGGCCTGTGCGACGATATTTTGAAAATTGTGAAAATCACTTAAAATGTTTAAACCTGATGCTACACTTTGGCCATTTACTAAAATCTGAGAAATGTTATCAGATGTGGGCTAATATTTCATAAAGTGGACAGGTCGAGCTATCCGAAACATTTTTTGTTATTAAGATAAAAAAGGTTGGGCCTGTGCGACGATATTTTGAAAATTATAAAAATCACTTTGAATATCACTTAAAATGTTCAAACTTGATGCTACACTTTGGCCATTTACAAAAATCTCAGAGATGTTACCAGGTGTGGGCTTATATTTCCATAAAGTGGACAGGTCAAGCTATCCGAAACAATTTCTGTTATTAAGATAAAAAGGGTTGGGCCTGTGCGACGATATTTTGAAAATTGTGGAAATCACTTAAAATGTTCAAACCTGATGCTACACTATAGCCGTTTTGTAAAATCTCAGAGATGTTACCAGGTGTGGGCTTATATTTCCATAAAGTGGACAGGTCAAGCTATCCGAAACAGTTTTTGTTATTAAGATAAAAAGGGTTGGGCCTGTGCGACGATATTTTGAAAATTGTGAAAATCACTTTTAAAACCACTTAAAATGTTTAAACCTGATGCTACACTTTGGCCATTTACAAAAATCTCAGAGATGTTACCAGGTGTGGACTAATATTTCCATAAAGTGGACAGGTCAAGCTATCCGAAACAATTTCTGTTATTAAGATAAAAAGGGTTGGGCCTGTGGGACGATATTTTGAAAATTGTGAAAATCACTTAAAATGTTTAAACCTGATGCTACACTATAGCCGTTTTGTAAAATCTGAGAGATGTTACCAGGTGTGGGCTTATATTTCCATAAAGCGGACAGGTCGAGCTATCCGAAACAATTTTTGTTATTAAGATAAAAAGGGTTGGGCCTGTGCGACGATATTTTGAAAATTATGAAAATCACTTTGAAAATCACTTAAAATGTTTAAACCTGATGCTACACTTTGGCCATTTACAAAAATCTCAGAGATGTTACCAGGTGTGGGCTTATATTTCCATAAAGTGGACAGGTCAAGCTATCCGAAACAGTTTTTGTTATTAAAATAAAAAGGGTTGGCCCTTTGCGACGATATTTTGAAAATTGTGAAAATCACTTAAAATGTTTAAACCTGATGCTACACTTTGGCCATTTACTGAAATCTCAGAGATGTTACCAGGTGTGGGCTAATATTTCCATAAAATGGACAGGTCAAGCTATCCGAAACAATTTTTGATGTTAAGATAAAAAGGGTTGGGCCTGTGCGACGATATTTTGAAAATTGTGAAAATCACTTAAAATGTTTAAACCTGATGCTACACTTTGGCCATTTACTGAAATCTCAGAGATGTTACCAGGTGTGGGCTTATATTTCCATAAAGTGGACAGGTCAAGCTATCCGAAACAGTTTTTGTTATTAAAATAAAAAGGGTTGGCCCTTTGCGACGATATTTTGAAAATTGTGAAAATCACTTAAAATGTTTAAACCTGATGCTACACTTTGGCCATTTACTGAAATCTCAGAGATGTTACCAGGTGTGGGCTAATATTTCCATAAAATGGACAGGTCAAGCTATCCGAAACAATTTTTGAGGTTAAGATAAAAAGGGTTGGGCCTGTGCGACGATATTTTGAAAATTGTGAAAATCACTTAAAATGTTTAAACCTGATGCTACACTTTGGCCATTTACTGAAATCTCAGAGATATTACCAGGTGTGGGCTTATATTTCCATAAAGTGGACAGGTCAAGCTATCCGAAACAGTTTTTGTTATTAAAATAACAAGGGTTGGCCCTTTGCGACGATATTTTGAAAATTGTGAAAATCACTTAAAATGTTCAAACCTGATGCTACACTATAGTAGTTTTGTAAAATCTCAGAGATGTTACCAGGTGTGGGCTTATATTTCCATAAAGTGGACAGGTCGAGCTATCCGAAACAGTTTTTGTTATTAAGATAAAAAGGGTTGGGCCTGTGCGACGATATTTTGAAAATTGTGAAAATCACTTTGAAAATCACTTAAAATGTTTAAACCTGATGCTACACTTTGGCCATTTACTAAAATCTCAGAGATGTTACCAGGTGTGGGCTAATATTTCCATAAAGTGGACAGGTCAAGCTATCCGAAACAATTTTTGATGTTAAGATAAAAAGGTTGGGCCTGTGCGACGATATTTTGAAAATTATAAAAATCACTTTGAAAATCACTTAAAATGTTCAAACCTGATGCTACACTATAGCCGTTTTGTAAAATCTCAGAGATGTTACCAGGCTAATATTTCCATAAAGTGCTATCCGAAACAGTTTTTGTTATTAAGATAAAGAGGGTTGGCCCTGTGCGACGATATTTTGAAAATTGTGAAAATCACCTGTCCACTTTATGGAAATATTAGCCCACACCTGGTAACATCTCTGAGATTTTTGTAAATGGCCAAAGTGTAGCATCAGGTTTAAACATTTTAAGTGATTTTCACAATTTTCAAAATATCGTCGCACAGGCCCAACCCTTTTTATTTTAATAACAACAACTGTTTCGGATAGCTTGACCTGTCCACTTTATGGAAATATAAGCCCACACCTGGTAACATCTCTGATATTTTACAAAACGGCTATAGTGTAGCACCCGGTTTGAACATTTTAAGGTATTTTGACAATTTTCAAAATATCGTCGCACATGGCCAACCAATTTTATCTTAATAACAGAAATTGTTTCGGATAGCTTGACCTGTCTAAAATATCAAAAAATTTGTTACATTTTTGCTATACTGGTTATTTAAACTTTTTTATGTAGGCTTACACTTTTTCCATACACTTACACTTTTCGTTAATTTGTGTAGCTTCACTTTGTGTGAAATACTTCACACCGGTTGCAACAACTACGCTTTGAACTTTTCCAGAAGTTTGGTACAATTAAATCGGAACGTAATTTGCAGATTTACAGCTTTTCCCAATTTATGAACTTATGTTTCACGTGTTGATGCCAATTAATTATCGAAAGGACCAAATAATTAGCATGTAGCTGCACGAACTGATTATAATGGCTGGTTTTCAATGAGACTATATTATGAAATGACTGACGTTTATAATTAATTTTTTTTAAATTAGTTTTACTTTTACACTTGGTTTTAACCCTTCTTCAATATGGTTGACAACAGAATGACCGAAGATGGCAAAAATTGCTAATAGAGTTTAGTGATAATGTGCGTAGAATCCGTATGCAGTTTGATGAGTTAATTGTGAGTAAATTGTAAGCTATACTGGAATCCATTTGCAGTTTCATGTTAAACATAATTCTAAAGGTCACTTAATTTTTATTGTTTGGAACATTCATCAGATAAGTATAATTAATAATTGTAATTAAATTCTAGCCTTAATATAATCTAATTATAATTTTATTTTTAGATTGATTGATATTGCTGTTCTCAAACAAATTATTAATCCATTAATAAAGTTAACTGCTCTGGTCCTGCACACACAATTTTTGTTTCAGTTGTTTTCGTCACTAGGGGCCGATTGTATGAACACCGCTAAATGAAAAAAAAAATCCGAGAGTAATGATTAATCACTACTCAAGGATTTTACTTTTCGTCGATTGTATGAACGATGCTAAATAAAAATCTATCCTCTCTATTATTACAGCTTTATTCCTGTTTTTTGTATGACGATAATTTTTCTTTGATGTTTGTTTTTTTTTATTGATATTTATTATAAATTTGTTTATATTATAGTACCTGGGGACCGAGCATTGCTCGGTGAAAAGAAAGACAGTTTTTTAATGTCTTTCACAAAACAACTTTAATTTCATTTTGTTTTATTCGGCTGAGACATTAAAATCGATGTTGCTGAGGTAGGAGCGCCAGGAGCGTTCAATGCTTCTTTCCACACAACATTATACGTGCGACGTTTATTTTCAGGTGGTAACAGAACTTTCAAGATATTTTGACGTTTAACACGGGAAAATGCAACCAAAGATCCAAACCAAAGATCATAGTATATTAGAGATGAGTCATTCAGTACAAAAAATAAAAAATACTGGAAAACCCTCCCATTTCTTTATATAGAGTACCTTTGCATTACATGTAGTAGAATAGAAACCGGCACATTAAAGTTACACTATTTACATGTAATTTGTAAGCAAAATATTTACCTATATATCAAAGGAACCCTATATTTTGCATCGGGGGGGACCCTATTTTTGCCTCATATTTTTGTACTGAATGAATCATCTTTTATATGGGATTATCTTTGGTACAACATACCGTGATTAAAGATAGGTGTACGAAGGTCGACGCCAACAAATTCGAACGTTTGCCCTTGAGATTTATGCAGGGTCATCGCAAACGCTGGTCGAAGCGGAAATTGATGTCGTTGTATTGTAAATCCAAGTTGACCTTTACTGGAGTCGAGCGTAACTCGAGGAATGTGTACTTGTTCAAACGAACAATAATTGTATATCTGTATTATTTATTTATCTGTAATTTTTTTCTCGAAATTTGGCATACTACCATTTTCCGGTGTGAAAAAACGATCTAGATAGGTCACAACTTTGAACGTCATTCATATGAAAAATGTTTTTCCAAAATTAAGGCCCTAAACGAATTTTCCCAAAGTCGTGACCTATCTAGATCGCTTTTTCACACCGGAAAATGGTAGTTTGCCAATTTTCGAGAAAAAAATTACAGATAAATAAATATACGTCAGATATACAATTATTGTTCGTTTAATAATATAGATGTACAAATATTTTTGCCAAATGTATGAACGCTTATACCTAAGACAATATTGAATGCTGCTTTACAGCAGCTTTTTGTGTTAATGTAACAAGAAAAACAACAAAAAATATTTTACTCTCTGATTCAGTTACCCAAAATGGACGATAAAACAGATGATAAACAAAAATCATCGATTAATTTTCTTTATTAGCGTCGTTCATACAATGCAAACTACGATAAATCAGGCGATCAATCATCTATCGTCGTTCATACAATTGGGTCTTATGCTGTGTGCCTTAATCGGCTAAACTAACTAACTAAACTAAAATACGTTAGTTAGTATAAGTTATATGAAGATGGCACTAGTATACAAGTCATTTACTGTGCCTCAAAAGGAACTAAACTAAACTAAAAAAAATGTTAAAATTGTTCGAAAAACCACCACAAAATCACATAAAGGTTTACAATGGTTCATTTAATAATTGATATTTTCACATTTATCATTCACCAATGCAATTTTAAAGTATTTTAAATAAAAAAGTAATTCAAAACAATAAACAGAAATGTCAAACAAAAGCAATTCGCGATACATGAAAAGTCATTGAAAAGTAAGGTCGTAAATTTACTTTTCGGTTGCCGCCTATGAAGCAATAGCAGAAGCTTCAATTTTGTTTTAGTTTAGTTAGTTTAGTCGATTTCCATAGTAAAACACATAAAACATATGGGAAATCATTTTTTCCTAAGACAAATTTGTAAATGAAAACGTTGCAAATTCTTAATTATGATTTCTGAAATATTTTCATAAATGTTTGAATTCCAACATATATGAATATCGTTTAAGTAAATCGTTTTCATTTTCTTGTAATAATTAATTTATTGAAACCAAAATATAAAGAAAGTTCATAACAACAGCATTCTGGTCAAATTAAAAAGAAAAGCTTACTAGAAATCGTGTGCATTAAGTCAATATACATTACATAGATGGCAGTGATGGCAGTAAACATTTTGTAAAATCGTACCAAAAATTGCCACCTGGCAAAATTTCAAGTTCAAAAATTGTAGGAAAAGCAAAACCAATTCTCAAAATATTAAGAACGTGTCATAATTTTGTGATTATAAATTTTTTTTTCGTATTTGTCTGTTAAATCTTAGACATCTAACGTACACTAGTAAAACTAAAGATATATTTAGCAAGTATTATTTTAATTCGTCAGAGCCAACTTTGATGTATTTTTCAAAATGAAAGTTCGAAAAAAATATTTTAGAAATAATTTAATTTTAATATTTCTGCAATTAATATTTACTTAATACCAATATACCCTTCTTGTATATTGCTGCTAAAGATATGTAGAACACTTTTGTAAACACATTTTGTAACATTTTTGCTTTTTTCATTGAAAAACTTCAAGCTAAAAAACACCATTTGTCCACGACTAACGTATAATATGTTCATTATACGTTTGTTTCATCACTTATATTAGTCGCATTTCTTGATGCATTAGTGATCCGGATCAGATCAAAGTTTACATTGAAAACAACAACAAAAAGTAAATTTTTGTTGTTGTTTTCAATGTAAACTTTGATCTGATCCGGATCACAAATGCGTCAAGAAATGCGGCTAATGATATCCATTATTCACTGCTAGTTTATCTAGTAGTCTCTGCTTTCATTATTCAATACTTCCAAGTAAATTATTTGATTTTTGAAATTTTATCTAGTAGTCTCTTGCCATTTTCATTATTATTAAACTGTGACGTCAAAATGTTGAAGAAAATTATTTGAAGAGAATTTAAAGGATTTGATTATAAAACATAATGATATTTGTCGGTCGTGGACAAAGTATCGTATTCTACTCGCATATAATGGCTGTTATTCACTCAGATGATTTACGACACTCGCCTATCGGCTCGTGTCGGTAAACTTCATCTTCGTGAATAACAGCTATCATTATATGCTCGTTGAATAATATACTATTTTACTATGGATTCCTATGGAAAACAGTAAAAAGTTATACCACTAAAAAAAGCTTCTAAAAAATACGTCATAATGATTATGGCTCTATATTCTAGAAGGCTCTGGATATAGTCCAGGAAACTAAAACAGGGCTCCATATAAACTTGTAAATAATTCCAATAAACTTTTAACTAATATAATGTTACTCCCTATACTTCGGCATAACTTTTCAGAAAAATCCCCACCCCTCTAAGTGTCGAGCAAAAAAAAAATAACGGTACTGTAGTTTTATTATTTCATTATTTTTTTTTGAATTTTTGAGATTCTTAAAATGGCTAATAACTTTGGGTATAAAAGATTTAGAAACTAGCTTTGTATGCGGAATTATCTGAGAATTGGTGGTTATTTAATAATAAAATATTAATTATTATATGTTATTACAACAAACTCCTTAAAAACTCGCTCGAAGTGAGTTATTTCAGAAAAAGTCAATGTGTCAACCCTCATTCCGAAAAGACCTTTCTAATATTTTAAGGGTTATTTTCAGCAGATGTTTAAATCTGCGTTATGCATCATTTTAAGGGGTGATTCATGCGAATTACGTGTGATACAATACGTGAAAAATATTGTTGAACACTATTTATAAATATGGATTCAGGGCAATATTATTCAGTGTAATTTTGAATATCAAAGAGTAAAGTTGTCAGATAAAGTGTAAATTTTGTAAGTAGGAAAATAATGGTAAGTGTGTTATTTGTAATAAGTGTGTGAATTGTGAATTGGTAGCTTAATCATAGCTTCAACATCAAGAAATGATGATTTATGTGAAAAGTTAGAGACCGTCGAAGAAATTTTATTGCATACAGAATGTCGCAAAAACTACACGATGAAAAGTAGTATTGTTGCTTGCAAAAGAGCGCGTGAGCAAGGTAAGAGTAATTAATTAATATAAATGAATGTATCAGATACTTATAGTAGTTTCCCATAACAGGACCATCATCATCAGCTTGCAGCCAGCAAAATAATTTAAGATCAAGTGTGCCATCATTTGATTTTAAAATTAATTGTTTATTTTGTGGCGAAGTGATTCAAGAGATTGACTCTAAGAATGTAAGCCGGTACAAGAAAGTTAGTGTTGTGAAATCAACCGAAATACAACAAACTATCCTGGATTTTTGTTGTAAATGCAATGACGCATGGGGAAGTATCGTCAATACACGGATTGGTAGGTCAATTAATTTGTGGGCACATCCGTATTCCAGATGATAATATTTTTAGGTTACACCTGTTACTAACATTACACAATCACATATATGTAGTTGTGACATGTATATAGAAAAGAAAACACACCTTCACCAGACATGAAAAAATGTTTTGGCTAAGATCTGTTGGTGACTGGTTATTTATAAACTAAATTTATTTCGCATCAAAATAAATTGCTTAAATTCAGTTCGGTGAAAAGTCAATATACAAAATATTTAAATTTACCGATTTACAAGGAGCTGCTGTAGGAACCCACTTGAAAATAAATAATAAAATACAGCACAACATATAGGATAAGAGAATACAGAATAATGATCTTAACTATGATTAAAATTTTAAAGAAAATCGTTTTAGCCAATGTTTGAGTTTGTAAAGTTAACCGAAGCATTATACCATAGGTCGGCAAATTTGATGAATTATCATGTGGTGAAGTTTTTAAGCAACAAAATATGCGATTATTCATACAAATAGTTAAAAGTTATGAACAAGAACCAGCAATTAAAAATAAAATTGCATTTCTACAACTAATCATCATCTTTGCGGTTTGCTGAATTTTGCTTATGTATGTATATCGGAAAACAACTTCAAATGTACACAGCTACTGCAAAAAAAAAGTGAAAATGCAAGCGCAATAATAAATAAAAATGTTAATCTTTTTAAATTCGTAAATTTTTATTGTTTGGTTTTCTAGGTTTATAGAACTTCTTTTTAATTTGTAAGTAGATAAATTATTTTTTTATATTAATAAGGAAAACGATATTTTCTTCGTTTTACTTCAGATGATATTGTAAATAATCAGTTTTGGTTCCGCACATGTGACTCTTTACTATAATATAGTCGTATCTATTGTAAAGTATGGCAGTTGCACAGAATAGCAAAAACAATTGCATGTATATTTATAGAACCATGAAATTTGATTTGATGATTAAAAAGTAAGGCGCTAGATCCACTGGAAAACGAAAAGAAAACCCGCAATAGGTTTTTCACTATAAATCCAAAATGAGTACTGTGTTTTATCAAAAACCTTTTGGCACTTCACCGAATATAGTTATGTAAGTCGAACCGAATATTTTTAATCTAATAATTAAAATATTTTAAGTATCAATTGAGTGCTTTTAAAAAGTATCAGGTGGCATGTATTCAAATAGGAGTTAACAGGTGACCAACAACCTTACAACTTTGTTTGAAAAGAAAAAAATATAAAACCATACCTACCATGTATAATATATGTCTATAATTAATGTACAAACTTTAAATTATTCTGGTATATTCCAGATTGATAAATATTTTAAGAAGAGGAGAAATTGTTAAGAGTTTGCTATTCAGTGTAATAAATTGGCAGTAAAGTCGCTATAGCCTGATAGATGTACTGAAAGATGATTTAGTTTACATATGCTCGCAGATCGAAACTGAATTGCAAACTCTTAAAAATTTCTCCTCTTTTTAAAATAATTAACGTAAGTATATAACTCATTCCGTGACTACTAAATCAACCCGAGAATAATAAATTCATCGTGAGTTTTGTCCTATATTCTCAACGAACAAACGCATACTTAATAAACCTATTACTTAAAAGGGGTAGAAAATAGTTATTTATGGTACAAGGCCTAAAAATGTAGTTTCTCGGACGAAAACAGGGAATTGCTTCACGAGTGCAGTGATTACGGCAAACCATGTGAGTCCGAGAAACATTCTCGTCCGAGTGTCGTACACTATTTTTTATGCTACTATAAAGAAATTTATTAGTAACTACATCGGAAGTATTTATTAAATTTCATAAATAAATCCAAGTTGATTCTATAGCTATTCTAAAAAAAAAGTAGAACGTACAATTTTACAAAGTAGACGTAAAGTATGGTTGACGTCCTACTTTTTTCCAAGCTAACTTTTCGGCATACTGTCTCAAACAAAAAAATACATCACTTCCCGATACAGTCTAACAAAACATTGTTTTATAACTTTAATTCGTATAGAGCTGCCCGATAATTACGAATACACATTAATATACACCACTAAAGGAAAGTTCGCTATACGTAGTTCCAATTGTAATTTAATTTCAAACATGTAATGTAATGCCAATTCCGGAATACACATTTCACTTTCTTTTCTAAAAAGGCAGAACCAGATTAAAATATTTTAGTTGGTGAGACCAACAGTATGGAAGGGCATTTTATGTAATTTTCAACATCAACAATTTTGGCATTTCGAATGCTGCAGCAAATAAAAGTGTACTGAAGAGATGTAAACTTGATGGAATGGAGTTTGTCGGTTTGTTAGCCAAGAAAATTTGTTGACACATCATGTAATCGACTGGCTAATTACAGCGTCTTCCTCATTGTTTTTTAAGGAATAAAACACTAAACCACTATCGTCGAGGAGCTTGTAAATTAAATAATTCAAACACAAACCTTCAATTTTTTCTTTATTATAAATTAACAACCGAGCTTTTATTTTTTAATGTGATCAAACCGGACACCAATATTGAACTGCACCCGTAATCGATAAAAATAGAAATAGTATTATATAGGTACATGATTTGAGAGACGTAATTTTAAAGAGAGTAAAGCGATTAACAAAAATATATACATAGTGATTAATTTACCCACAGCCGGAAAAAGCAACCAAAAATATGTAACGCAATCATCTTTGTGAATGATTAAAAACCGATTGGCCTAGATAATTTACATAACAATAAAAATTCTAAATCTAGAACAATTAGATAATATAAATTAACTTTAACCAACTCAAAAAGCATTTTAAATAAAAATACAATAAGTCAAATAATTATAGGACGATGAAAACTTAACATTCTCCCCACCTTGAACTGTCTATGGTAGTTCAACCATCACAATTTATTTTTCTTCTACTATTAAATCGGCAAGACTGCAACTCCAGGGATAGCTCGATCAAAAGAGCTGCTTACTGTGCGAATCGTTAATATCCGTACATTTCCATCTTCAACCGAGGTATTGTATCATCTTTCACCAACATTATTACCCCAATTTCAATATTCTTGTATTTTGCCATCCACTTTATCCTAGGCTGCAAAGTAGCTAGGTATACAGTACGAAATCTCGCCGAAATCTGCTGAACCATCCAGTTGATCCGTTTCGTTAAAAATCGTTTTTCGTTAAAAATTAACAATTAATAACCTGGAAAACTGGTGATTTTTGGGGAGATTGCTTGGAATTATAAGGAAGTTTGGCTCTTTTTAGTCGTCCGCCTTCTCTCAACAACCCGAATCCATCCAAAAACGGTGATAAACATTTAATACAACTATTGTTATTAATAGAAAGGCCAGCCTCCTGTAGTTGGTAATTTTGTGCAAACATTATTCTCTATATAATCCGAATGAAAGGAAGTTCAGCCTCTCTCATTTCCGATAAAACCACTCGTTTAGTAACAGCTGTTGAAAAATCCTTAGGCTGGTAGGAAAATAGAAAATCATCTGTTACGGGCTGCCACATTAATTCAACTCTTTTAACCACTTCTTGATCCTCGATGCTCAAATATTCCTTTCGGTTTGAATTGACAAGCGGATATCATTATTGCTGCAAAATTTACTCAATGTAAAACCACCACATTTTAGAGGTCCGATTGATTGATTCATCATTGCTAGCAAATGCGTAATCGAATTTGATCCGCTCATATTATCCACATAAAAATTATGTCGAAGTATTCGAGCTACTATTGGATATTTATCCTGCTCATCGGCTGCTAAACGGTGCTAAGTTTGTGCAGTTGCCAAGATTGGAACTGGAAACAACATAGAGGAGTCAACCAGCAAATTACAAAACGCTGCTAATTCATTGAGTAATTGGACGAAGAAATGGCGCCTTCAACTCAACGAAACTAAATCTGTACATATAAACTTTACCAACAAAAATGTTAATTGGTTACCTGTTCGACTGAATTCACAACTTATTCCACATGCAAACACGGCAAAATATTTAGGAATGACCCTTGATGCTAAACTCAAGTGGAAAGAGCATGTTAAAAAGAAAAAAGAAGAGTTAAACATCAAATATAGAAAAATGTATTGGCTCATAGGAAGGAACTCTGAGCTAACATTACATAATAAACTGCTATTATATCGGCAGATATTGAAACCTGTATGGACGTATGGTATACAGCTATGGGGCTGTACCAAGAAAACTAACGTAAAAGTAATTCAAACTTTTCAAAATAAAGTCTTGCGTAGTATGGTCAACGCACCATGGTATATAAGGAATGATAACCTTCATAAGGATCTAAAGATGGAGTACGTCAGTGAATAAATTAAGAAATATGCTAGGAAACACGTACAGCGCCTCAGTCAACATGAAAATGTGGATTTGCGTCGTATGCTGAACAACCAAAATCCAGTAAGACGGCTTCGAAGAACGAAGCCCTTAGAACTAGGACAGATAAATTAATGAAGTATCCAACCTGGAGCTAACCGATGGGTTATTCTCCTCAAACAGTTAACATCATTTAATATAGATAAATTACTAGATGAAATTGTATTCAGTTGTAATATTTGTTAAATAAAAAAAAAAAAAAAAAAAAAAAAAAAAAAAAAAAAAAGTTTGTGCAGCAAGATACGAACCATACGCAGTTCCGTATGTTACAGTGCAGAAACATAGAGTTTTGATTGGTTCATCTTTGTTGTTGCGCCATAAAATTAGAAGGTGGTTGCTAGATTGGCAAATTGATCGCAACCTGACGATACATTTGTTGATCATCTCCTGTAACGAGGAACTTGAATAATCTGAACTTCAGTAAAATAATGAACAAATCGTCTTGCAGTTTCGACCCAGAATCAAGAATCTCGTTTCGCTGACAAGCTCACTCAACCTTTCATTAGACTCAGTTGGAAAATCTTCTTGATTGCTAGTTACGGCTATTGATTTATAATAACTTGACTGCATTATGGACCGCTCTCCTGAAAAAGCGCTAAATTTTTGTACCAAAATATGCCAGCCCCAAACAACAAGTCAACCTTGTGAGGCTTAAAAATATTAAGAACAGCTAAACACTTAACATCGGATGGAACGTTTATGGTCCTTGATGCTATTAGAAATACTGGTTGGGCATCTGATATTGTCGGAGACATTACTGCAGTAATTTCGAACTTAAATGATGTGTCGAAACGGGGCGTTAACGTAATAAAGCACAACGCCTTTGATGTTGTAATCGTATTGCCAATCCCACCTACATTAATGATTAAACTTTGCAGTTCTACATTCAACGTTTGCACGAATATGTAGTTCGGAGATGAAATTTGTAGTGGCACCACTATCTGTTAGAGCACGTTCAGAAAGAATTGATCTGATGGCATCAAACACATTGACTGTTTACGCATGAACTATGATGAATCTTTACAACCCTGTTAATTTTATACGCCTGAATGTCATTGTCCAATATATACTGGAATCTGGTCTTTTGTAAAGATTTCGTGTAGTTGGTACTTGGTATTACTGAAAAGCTTGAAACATTCATCTTTAGTTTTTTTTGGTTATTGCCTCTTCAGCTGTGAATATCAAAAATCATAAAATTAAAACAAAATTCTATTGTGCATTTTCAGATCATAATTAGCATTCTAATAACAATTACAATAAAAGTAATATTTTGTAAAGGATTTTTATTGTATAATAAACTGAATTTAAATAAATACAGCTGTTTTAAAACTAAAAGTGATTAAGACAACGAAACCAAATAAAATGTATCATCTAATCTTTGACGTTTTATTATAGACGTTGGAATGGTGGATTTGTTACTTCGGCAAAGTTATTTTAATTGAAACCACCTCCATCTTTATTACGTGGCGAAAATTCAATTGATCACATCGCCATAATTGGTCCTTCGAGCCGGATATTGAAACCACGCGCTTCAACCAGCACATAACCTTCAAAGATCATCTGAGTCATCGTTACGAATAACGCATCAGGTGATACCGTAATCAACAGTTAAGCGGAATTGTGGTTCGATACTACAAATTTTCATCGGGTTTTGAAATTATCAAACCATTTTGTACATTTGCTATTTATCATCAAACAGATTAGATAAATTCATCACTGTTTGTGATTATATTAGTTTACGTCAAACCACAGATAAGAATATCAGATGAACCAACCCCGAATGATTTTGCGGTTTTTGGAACTGGAACTCAATATTAAATGTGTCTGTAATATTTTATCTTAGACTCAAAATAATACAAACATGGTTCAAGTAACACCATCTATCGTAAATAAATATAAATATTTTTGAACAAATATTTACTTTTATTGAACAATTTTATTTCTTATTTTACATTTTAAAGTTAAATTAATACAGCAAAATTTTTAGTTATAATGTTTTACAACAAAAATACGCAAAATCACCTAAAAATAATGAGCTTGTTAAAATGTGCCTCTAATAATTGTCTTTCTTCTATTAAAAGTTAGATGGAACCTCAGTAAAAGTAATTTTAATTGATTTGAGTTTCAGGTTTTGGTTTCCAGAATGAATTGCCAAAAATTTGTTCAGCTTGAATCATCTTATATCTTATCTATGGTTGAACATTTAAACTATTCATCGAAGTTTCAATCACGAAACATTCAATTACATTCATCGCTGTTTGTGATAATTTGCCTGTGGGCGTGTACATAAATACCGCTATACTTGCCGTGTTTTTTTATAAGTCTCAATAGATCTCAATAGATTGCATCCAGATGTTCTTTATTTTTGTGGTTAAACTGCAATTGATTCAGTTTATTTGAATCAAGAATAGATTTCTATTCAACATTTCATCGCACAGGTAGCCTGAAGGCTGCGGAAGTTCGACAAAAATGTCGCAAGATTCTGGCCATAGGGAATTGTTCCTGAACCTTTAAAAAGTCGATTCCCGTTGCCCACAAAATCGGATCTGCTCCTTTTTTTGAATTATCGCAAAAAACTGTTTTTCAATACCTCTGCCTTTCAATACCTGTGGATGACTGGTTAACCTCGCAGTTGAACAGATGTAACACTCGCAGATTTCAGTGCTTGCCGACCTGCCCCTTCTTGGTAACACAAGATCTTGATAATTGAGTACATTCTGTATAGGCCTTCGGGCGATGTTTTTATGCCTTTCAGAAAGGGCCAAGCGACAACTACCACAAATACTAGTTGGAAATTTGGAATCCACAATCGAAAATGTCTCACAAATATAAAGTTTTATAAGTTTTTCACACAACTCACTAATTCGAAATTTCTTCGCGTTTGTTATTCTCCAAAGCGAGATTTTTTTACCTCAAGGCATGCAAATCTTCTGCCTATTTTCTTCGTGACTACACTTTACACTCGGATGAGCCATTATATCAAACCAAATATTTTTGAAAATCGACAAAAATGGCGAGGATCGTCTAACCTATGGCGCAATAAACAAATGCCAAGGATCAAACATCAACAAATAGTTACTATAGTTACTATACAGTGTTGTGCAAAACTAAAGCAAGAACTATGGCTAGAAACTTCAAATAGTAGTATCTCTTATTAAAAAACGTTCACAAGAAAACTGTTTATCCTCAATATGTACTAATAAGTATGCAATACTGGTAACATATTCACAAAAAATAAAAAAAATTTACAATACGAAAAAAAAGCAAAACGCGTAAATTCCACATATGAGCGTGTGCAAAACTAAAGCAACAAAGGATATTAATTGAGAGAAAGAGAATAAAACAAAAAAACTAACGGTACTTTCCCAAGTCATTGGTTTGGTTTAGTATTCGACAGCATTATAACAATTAAATCGAGTCATTTTCTGTTCAGTTAATTCAGAGCATTTGTGAGAAATTTGATGGCGCGCAATAAGTACAATATTACTTTTAAGTCGATGGTTATTGACGACTTTTTGAAAGGAGAGTCACAAAGTGCAATTGCCAAAAAATATAAAATTAATAGGTCCATTAATACAATGCATAAATTCCAGGCAATTAATACAATGCAAGCGAATTTTGAAAAAAAAAAAATTTCTGGCGAGTCAAAAAACAGTTTTTTGCGATAATTCAAAAAAAGGAGCATTTCCTTGAATTACAACACAACTTTGTATATGAAAATCTTGCTTTTTATCCAGATATGCTATCGAGACTACAGATTTTCCCTTTTATGAGTAAAGACACACATTAAAAATTTGTATTTTAGTATGGAAGCATACTAAGGTCAATTTTTAGTACATCTATCATACAATAGGAAACTAGTAGCTAATAGCTGTGTTTTTTTATTCGCTCCGGATAGCTGCTATCGAGAGCCGATAGTTTTATAGGCCTAAATTTAAATTTGGTGCGCTATTTATTGGTAAACTAATTTTATTTAACATCAAAATTTCATTTTTAATTCAATTGTTTAGCGAAAACTTGATATAAAAAATATTTGGCTCTACCTATTTATACGGAGCGCTATCGGGAGCCACATTTTATATGACGGCTCCGGATAGCAGCTATCCGGAGCGAATAAAAAAACACAGCTAATTTACATTTAATCTTTTGCTCTATTTTAAAATACAGAAGATGTACGTTAAAAGTATTCATTTTATTACTATTTCCTTTCATTATGAAGAGGCATATTCAAAATGTGTTATTTAATGCTATTTACCGCAATCCAAAAGTTTTTTTTGGCGAAAAAAATGGAAAAATCGAAAAATGAACCTGTTTATCATTTTTCGTAAAAGTTGCTCAAAATTTAAAAGATCATAGTAACATTTTGAAACAAAAAAGAACCCTTTAGTATGGCCGTCTCATTTTTATATATGGATAAAATGTATTCGCACTTTTCCTCATGTATTTATGCTTTTGGTAAAACAAACTAATCATGAAAAAATAACGTTGCGTTGTCAAAATAACCACAAATTCTTAGTGCTGCGAGTGCCAATCTTTTTAAGTGGATGATAGAAGTAGTTACAATTACCCATTTTTTTTTTTTGGCAAATATCTGAATAGATCTATCGAGACTTATAAAAAAACACAGCAACTACCTGCCGGTATTATATATTCATACAAACACCAGATCATCGGAAATTGTGTGTACTACACTACTCCAAAAAATTAAAGGAACACTAATTTTTTTCAATTTTTTTAGTGTATTTTGAAGAGCTGTATCTTAGTAAAATACGGTCGTACTACAGAGATGAAAAGAAAAGCATTTTAAAGCTTCAAATCTCTAGTTTGGAGACTTTTGAGCGGAAAATTTTTGTGAGATACCGTTATCACGCACTCATAAGAAAGAGCGCGAAGAAAAAAAATTGGAATTTTTTTTTTTATTTGGAAGGTGCCATGGGCTCGGAAATTTTTTTTTAAGTTAAACCAATGCATAGGTCGGTTAGCCTGTTAATTAGGCGTAAATTTAATTTCATTCTGGTCTCTCTATGGCAACTTTTTGCTGAGATATCTGACTTTGAATCAAAAAAGATCCTTTTGCCTTTGATCATCGATATCTCAGTATCCAATGATTGCACAGTAAACTTTAGGGCAGCTTTAAAAACTTCAGTAAATTTCCTACAAGACCCTTTAATGATTAGTTGAGAACAAATTTTTTTTCACCCTCTATACTGATTTGAAAAAAGTACAAAAAAACGACTTTTTAGGTTGTCTTAGTAAATCTACCGTTACTTTACAAATATTGATGAAAATACTAATGTTGCCAGGTCATTTTACAGTTTAATGTACTCCTAATAGCCCTGTATTATTTTCAAATTGATCCATCTAACCGTTTTTCCGGACAGATTGATCAAAGTTTTACAAAACAATTAAAGGAACAAGTGATCATCAAAATAAAAAAACGACTTTTTTCACATTTTGCGTTAGTTACTTGTTAACCCTTAACGATCGTACGATTTTTTTTGTAATACTCGCCGATAAGAGATGATAGATAATTAAATAAAGTTCTGCAATATGACCAATTATTATGGAACTTGGCCATTTCTCATCCGATTTTAGTAAAATTTGGTATGCACGATGGAAATGGGATTCTAAACTGATTTTTGGATAAAGTTCTGGAATATGGCCAACTAGGATGGAACTTGGCCATTTCTTAACCGATTTTGATGAAATTTGGTATGCACGATGGAAATGGGATTCTAAACTGATTTTTGGATAAAGTTCTGGAAAATGGCCAACTATGATGGAACTTGGCCATTTCTTATCCGATTTTGATGAAATTTAGCATATACGATGGAAATGGGATTCTAAAATGATTTGTGGATGAAGTTCTGGTATATGGCCAACTAGGAAGGAAATTGGCCATTTCTTATCCGATTTTGATAAAATTTGGTATAAGCAATGGAAATGGGATTCTAAACTGACTTTTGGATAAAGTTCTGGAATATGGCCAACTAGGATGGAACTTGGCCATTTCTTATCCGAATTTGATGAAATTTAGCATGTACGATGGAAATGGGATTCTAAAATGATTTGTGGATGAAGTTCTGATATATGGCCTACTAGGAAGGAAATTGGCCATTTCTTATCCGATATTGATGAATTTCAGCACGTGCCTTAGAAATGGGAGTCTAAACTGGGTTTTGGATAAAGTTTCAGAATTTAGCTAATTGTCATGGAACTTGGAAGTGGGAGTCTAAACTGATTTTTGGATAAAGTTCTGGAATATGGCCAGCTAGAATGGAACTTGGATATTGCTTAACCGATTTTGATGAAATTTGGTATGCACGATGGAAATGGGATTCTAAACTGATTTTTGGATAAAGTTCTGGAATATGGCCAACTAGGATGGAACTTGGCCATTTCTTATCCGATTTTGATGAAATTTAGCATATACGATGGAAATGGGATTCTAAAATGATTTGTGGATGAAGTTCTGGTATATGGCCAACTAGGAAGGAAATTTGGCATTTCTTATCCGATTTTGATAAAATTTGGTATAAGCAATGGAAATGGGATTCTAAACTGACTTTTGGATAAAGTTCTGGAATATGGCCAACTAGGATGGAACTTGGCCATTTCTTATCCGATTTTGATGAAATTTAGCATGTACGATGGATATGGGATTCTAAAATGATTTGTGGATGAAGTTCTGGTATATGGCCTACTAGGAAGGAAATTGGCCATTTCTTATCCGATATTGATGAATTTCAGCACGTGCCTTAGAAATGGGAGTCTAAACTGATTTTTGGATAAAGTTCCAGAATTTGGCTAATTGTCATGGAACTTGGAAATTTTGTATCCTATTTTTATGAATTTCAGCATTCACGATGAAAATGAGATTCTTAAATTATTGATAAAATAAATCATTAAATACATGGAATAACGATTTTAGTTTTTCACTTTTAAAGCCCATGTCGAATTTCTTTTATTCGTTTAAGGAATAGGCAAGCCCCTTCCAACTTTAATATATAACTTTAACCAAAAATAATTTTAGAGTTTTATTTCTATAGTACATGCTGAATTTGTTTAAAATCGGATAAAAAATGGCCAAGTTCCATCCTAATACGGCTTATTCCAGAATTTCATCTAAACATAATTTTAAAACCCAATTTTCATTACACATGCTGAATTTTACTCAAAATCTTATAAGAAATGGACAAGTTCCATCCTAATACGGCTTATTCCAGAATTTCACCTAAACTTAATTTTAAAACCCAATTTTCATTACAAATGCTGAATTTCATCAAAATCTTATAAGAAATGGCCAAGTTCCATCCTAATTGGACATATTCCAGAACTTTAGCTAAAATTCAGTATAGAATCCCATTTCCATCGCGAACACCAAATTTCATCAAAATCGGTTAAGAAATGGCCAAGTTCCATCCTAGTTGGCCATATTCCAGAGCTTTATCCAAAAATCAGTTTCGAATTCCATTTCCATCGTGCATACCAAATTTCATCAAAATCGGATAAGAAATGGCCAAGTTCCATCCTAGTTGGCCATATTCCAGAGCTTTATCCCAAAATCAGTTTAGAATCCCATTTCCATCGTACATGCTAACTTTCATCAAAATCGGATAAGAAATGGCCAAGTTCCATCCTAGATGGCCATATTCCAGAACTTTATCGATAAATCATTTTAGAATCCCATTTCCATCGTGCATACCAAATTTTACTAAAATCGGATGAGAAATGGCCAAGTTCCATAATAATTGGTCATATTGCAGAACTTTATTTAATTTTCTATCGTCTCTTATCGGCGAGTATTACAAAAAAAATCGTACGATCGTTAAGGGTTAACAAGTAACTAACGCAAAATGTGAAAAAAGTCGTTTTTTTATTTTGATGATCACTTGTTCCTTTAATTGTTTTGTAAAACTTTGATCAATCTGTCCGGAAAAACGGTTAGATGGATCAATTTGAAAATAATACAGGGCTATTAGGAGTACATTAAACTGTAAAATGACCTGACAACATTAGTCTTTTAATCAATATTTATAAAGTAACGGTAGATTTACTAAGACAACCTAAAAAGTCGTTTTTTTGTACTTTTTTCAAATCAGTATAGAGGGTGAAAAAAAATTTGTTCTCAACTAATCATTAAAGGGTCTTGTAGGAAATTTACTGAAGTTTTTAAAGCTGCTCTTAAGTTTACTGTGCAATCATTGGTTACTGAGATATCGATGATCAAAGGCAAAAGGATCTTTTTTGATTCAAAGTCAGATATCTCAGCAAAAAGTTGACATAGAGAGACCAGAATGAAATTAAATTTACGCCTAATTAACAGGCTAACCGACCTATGCATTGGTCTAACTTAAAAAAAATTTCCCGAGCCCATGGCACCTTCCAAATAAAAAAAAAATTCGAATTTTTTTTATTCGCGCTCTTTCTTATGATTGCGTGATAACGGTATCTCACAAAAATTTTCCGCTCAAAAGTCTCCAAACTAGAGATTTGAAGCTTTAAAATGCTTTTCTTTTCATCTCTGTACGACCGTATTTTACTAAGATACAGCTCTTCAAAATACATTAAAAAAATTGAAAAAAATTAGTGTTCCTTTAATTTTTTGGAGTAGTGTAGATACAGGTCAACAACATATAATTAATTCAACAATCAGTTGATTTGTAATCACACAATCAATCATCATCAAGTTTAAGTCATCGCATTTACATACAACAATTTAATTACATTGTCGGCCAGTTTTGTGACAATCATCATAGTTATCAACACATCGGCCATTTTTTACATCATTTGTCATCATCGCCTCATACCAACAACGTGTGGATTACCAACAAACATCATAATATCGGTATTATCGTCCGTTATAATCCAGTTCAACAGTGCTATCATCAACATCATCGTGCATCACAGTTTATAAAATCCATAGTTAGAAGATTCAGATCAACATCATCATCATCACATCAAATCAAACCAACTCGTAAGTTATTGTTATAGTGGTTTATGATTTCATTTAATTGTCTTCAAATTTTACTAGCTTTGTCTTAACTATTACCATAGACATTCATACTAGATTTCTCATTTAATAGTAACTAAAGGAAAAAAACAAAAACTTCTGATAATTCCAATGTATCGTTGTGTTGTGTATTTTATAAGGCAATGATTTTAGAATGCGTTGCAAATATAATACCTATATGCAATACACCGATAATATTTGAAAGGAAAATTTTTGTTTTTATTTTCTGTTTTTAGTCAAATGAGAGATCTATTATGATTGTCTATGCTATTACTAACAAAATATTATTTCAAATCCATTATTTACTACTAATTTGGTTGTATAATCACTAGTTATACAACAAGAGGTTCGAAAATAATCGAATATACAGTTTATAGGACGAGTTGTGTTGCCTATGAAACACAACGACACCGCAGGTGGAGTTGTGTTTGCTAGGCAACACAACGAGTCCGCAACTGTATATTCAGATGATTTTCGAAGCTCGAGTTGTATATGTTAAGACTATATAACGAATCAACCAAATATATAAACAAATTATTTATTGAACATAAGTAAGGTTGTTTATATTCATGGAAGATATGATTTATTTGTTTGCGGCCGAAACACCACTAGTGGTGTTTCGCGAAATACTACTTAGCAACGCAAATAACCGATATTATACACCGTAACTAAGGAAAATTCAACTATCTGATTGGTTTATTTTCCAATGAGTTGTATAGTCTTGTGAAAGAATATTGATTTGATAGCCTTGTGTAAATATGGGGTCTGATAGTGATAGTAGCGAAGTATCGTTGAAGATTAAACAGATCCACGTTCTAAAACGGCAGCGAAGTACGTTTAAAGGTCAGCTGACTCAGTTTAAAAATAAACTGTCAGGACTAACCACTTTAGGGGAAAACGAGTCTAATATTCGGAGGTTACAGTTAATGTACGACAAATACCACCAAGTGCAGTTAAAAATTGAAATTCAAGATGACACGGCAGCAACGTATTGTGTGTCATTTGAAGAAGACTAGGAGCACGTCGAAAGTACGTTGCTGAACAAGATTCATGCATTAAATAAAATAGAAAATCAATCAAAGGAGGCTATTACTTTCGAAACGTCGGCTAACAGCACTCAAATCGAGCAAAGCAGCTCATCTATATGTCAATAAAGCTACCCGAACTTAAGCTACCATTATTTAGTGGAGCTGAAAGTGATTGGTTAGCCTTTAGAGATGTCTTTCGCGATCTCATTCATAGTAAAACCCAAATCGATTCCACTGTTAAAGGCCTATAGTTGATTGATTGATTTAGTGTGTACGACCAAGCCTAAGTTTCCCGGATCCGCCGGGTCCACCGTACACCCTTTTACGAATAACAAGATTGAAGGAAAGGAAAGGTATGTTAGCATGAAAGACTCGACCCGGTTCCGGACACCTAAGTAGTCGATAGTTAGTAAACTTGTAAGTATTTTTTTTTTTAACACTTTGTTAATCACAAGACAGTACAATTTTTCCTAATACAGCGTCCCCTTGTTGTAACCGCAAGATCTGAAAAGCCTTAATTTAATTAATTATTAGTCTCCACTATTATTCCCATCGGCGGTTGTGCGGTGGGAGGGGCGAGATTTCGTTCCATCATCATGTTCCCAAGCGGTCAACCAAATTTGTACTAACCGTAGCAAATGTTGCTTGACATTGTTGTTGTAGTTGTTGCGTCTCTTCTCTCTTGTCTACTCGCCCCCAAGGCCTATAGTTTGATAGAAAATCTTCCTGTGACTTCAGATAATTATGAAGGCTTGGAAAACCTTGTGTGATCGCTACAATAATACAATTTCAATTCAAAAGGTACACCTGAAGGCTTTATTTATATGATGCTAAACCTCCACAGGAAAATTCATCAAATTCGTGACAAGCTTTCATTGATCATTCGGTTAAGAACAATATTGCACTCAAGTCTTTAAACATTCCAGTTGATTCTTGGGACCTAATATTAATTCACCATTTAACAGAAAAACTGGACGCAACTTAAAAATACATATTATTAAAAATTCCGAAACAACCAAATTATTAACATTCGGACAATTTATAGATAATCTAAGAAAGTGTGTTCGGATTTTGGAAGCAATTAAGGTACATCTACTTCAAAACATAAAGCTGATCGTAAAGGATTTAACTATTCAAAGGATAAATCAACTTCGTTAATTTCCAACAGCTGTAAGTGTCCGTATTGTGGTGGAACACATTTACTAACACATTGTACGGAATTTTCGGATACAAAATTAACACCAAAAATGCGTTTTCAGTTTACTCGAAGTCATGGCTTTTGTACAAATTGTCTAATAAGTCAACATAAGGTTGGTACATGTGACAAAGCATCTTGTAGTTTATGTTCTCTGAAACACCATCGACTTCTTCATTTTGGTACCACTTCAAATTTTAAAGTTCATAAACACTTACCCACAAACTCTGGTCATAGCGTAGCTCAAGCTTCTCGAGCTCATTTCCCGAATCAAATTGAATCCAATATCGTTCAAACTGCTGCGGAATGTCATCGTGCAAAAGAAGTACACAAAAATCAGGCAATCAGTCATCGTGGTCTAATAAAGTAGATCAAATTTTAATTGGAAGAGCTCTAAACTCTAATCAATGTCAATACCAGTCCAAACGAGAATTTGTTGTGTAGGGCATTATTAGACAGCGGGTCACACCTGAACTTCGCCACTGAGTCTCTTGTGAATTTACTAAAAGTCAGAAAACATTCAACACAAAATTATCGGTGGGAACGAAACTGTAATAAAAAACAAGGTTTCATTAACCATATCGTCCAGAGTATCCAAATCCAGTTTCAGAGACTATGGATTTCTATATCATTCCAAGGATCACAAACTTATTGCCAGCAAGTCCAGTCAGTTTTAATTTGAAAGCAATTTCTGCTGAAATTGAATTACCAGATCCATACTTCCATGTACCAAATAAAATTGGCATTTTGCGTGGTGCAGAAGTTTACAATCGATTATTCAATGGTACATCTATAAGAGTAAATGTTTTTTAAGGATTAAAACACTAAACCACTATCGTCGATCAGCTTGCAAATAAAAAATTAAAACATAAACTTTCAATTCTTTCTTTATTATAAATTAACCACCGAGCTTTTATTTCTTAATGTGATCAAACCGGATCCCAATACTGAACTGCAGACGTAATCGCTAAAATGGAATTATTATATAAGTAGGTACAAGATTTCAGAGGCGTAAATTTAAAGAGAATAAAGTGATTAACAAATAATATACAGGGTGATTAATTTGCCCACCGCCGGAAAAAAGCAACCAAAAATATGTAACGCAATCATATTTGTGACTGCGTAAAAAAACCGACAGAACTAGATAATTTGCATAACAATAAAATTATAAATCTGGAACAATTAAATAATTTAAATTAAATTTAACAAACTCAAAAAGGATTTTAAATAAAAATAAAATAAGTTAATTAATTATAGGACGATGAGAACTTATCACTCATCCTATAATGTCAAACAGCCACGGTGCGAGGTAAATACTACCATAAGAATTCCAGCACTCGCAATCATCTCAAAGCATTTGTTTTTGAAAGAAGCTAAACAACGGCTATCACTATACGACAGCCTAATTTTCAGTGAAACCCGACCCACCATACAAAATCTTTGTACAATAATTGGTGAAACGTAGACACCAGCTTCTTTCTCTGGATGTACGGAATGGAATATTATAATACTTCCGACATGGCTCGAACAAGATTTAAACCTTTAATATAATTCCTCTCCATATGAAACAACACTTTCTATATCTAAAAATATGTTCTAAATAATTCAGCAGAGTTTCATCGGCACACGAAACCCTAACATTGCATCAGAGAGCGTAAATCTTACTAAATAACTTCCCATATAAGGATCTGCAGCCACTGATTTAGAAAGGCAGTAAAAGGAAGGAGATTCTTGATTTTACTCTGAATTCTATCTGAACAAGCAATCTTGTAAACAAACCTCATGATCAATTAAGCCACTATCGCTCCATAAAAGGTTTAACAACTATTTACTGAAGAAAAGTAGTATTTGTTAGCCATTTTGATTCGTTATCACAGGGGTTGTTGAGAAGGGCTATACTCACGTAAAGGCATTCGTGTAAAATACTAACATACTTCTCGGTGTTATTTGTAAAACACATTAGAATGATCTCAGGATCGGTTGCATATTGGAGATTACACGAATTAAATATTTAATTCGAATTAGAGAAAAAAAAATTGTTAATTGTTAATTGCTATGAAAATTCATTTATTTGAAAAGGTAAATACACGACTTTTCCAGAAATGTTACAAAATAAAGATTGGTAAAAAAAATCTTGACTGTCGAAACTAAAGTCATATGTCCGTTACATAATGTTCGTTTGTCAAATGCCAGGTTGTCAAGGTTTATTTTGTACGAAATACCTATTTGCCAAGTGTTCATTTGCCGTGTGGATTTTGCCAAATGAACTGGACCCACCTATAAGCCCCCATTTTGGACATAAATACATAAATTAATCATGCATGCGACCAAATTTTCCGAGATCAATTTCTTGGATATCATTTGATGGAGCATCATTATCACTGGGATCATTTCCTGAGGAATGAATTTGTGCAGAATCACTTGTAGGTGGGGTGGGGAATCACTTGTAGCTATATTTTGCCGCATTCATTTGTTAGGGGATCAAACGTCAGCGAAACAGGCTATTTGAAGTCCGAATTAGTCAAGATGAATAATTTCAACTGAACCTTACTTAATACAAAAATTTGCCAACATTTAATTTGAAATTTACTAATTCCGATTGTTTGATTTAGCGATCACGAACAAGACGGATATTAAAACAGAAACGACAGATTAGATTATACTGACAGCAAAAAACATGATAATTCAGTAAATTGATATTCTAGAGGCAGCGGTTGTTGGAAACTAAAGTTAGTCTAAATAGAAGAAGGAAATTAGAACTAATTACTTCCATTGATCACAAACATAAATGTCAAAAAATATTGTATTAAACTAGTTGGGTTGCGTTTCTTGACGTTGGGCCGACCAAACGGTGCAGTGGATAAAGCTACGGCTCGGGTACCGGGTTCAAATCCCTATATGGAGCGGGATGCAAAAGGAATTTTTCATTATCTGATTACGATCGGTGATGACGATGAACACATGTATAACCCCCTGTTAATAGCGCGGAATCCATGAACCGACCCACCTTTCATGTCAGTACTATAGGCTGGCATGAAGCAATGCTTTCAATCAAAAATTCTTAATATACTTTATAATGTAATAAACCTGCATAATAATCCGGGCCTAAATCAAAACTAACAGTTTCAGACTCTTTACGTAGATCGAACCAAAAACAATTCATAAAATTTATAAAAATGAAAAAGAAAAATCGGCGCCAGACGACAAAACAAAATCCAACATTTAAATTGCCGTTTCTATGCTCAACCTATAGATGCGCGACCTAATGTTTAGCGAAAATAAATTATTTAAGTGTCTTCTACTCTTCTGTGATCTTCAAAACGCGAAAGAAAACAAAAGAGTTTCAAATGATTTTTTTATGCACAAATAATTTTCTTTTTCCGTTTCTTACATCCATTCGCATATCGTAACATGTATAAATAAATGTACATATGTACATATTTATAAAAATACATATTGACAATTTTATTTTTAGCTTTTAAAATGGAAATCCGCACACTAACAAGTCAAACACAATAAGTACTTGGAAACGATCTTAATGTTTTTTTTTATTTTTTATTTATCCACGCCTCAGTGGAGGTCGTTAACATACAAAATAAAATATGTATGATCAATGATCAAAGTTGTCATGTTTTCTTTATGTTTTTGTTTTTCGTCTCTCAGATATGGTGATAATTTGATTGTAGTGTATATAGTACCATGTAAAGAGATCGCAATTTTAGATCTTAGGTACTTAGGGAATTTTATAAATTCGCGATCGAGATACTTATACAAATAATATACATGAACAACTAATGTAACGGTACGATCTAGATATGTTTTATGTATTTTTAAGTTTTATATACTTGTCGTTTTTATTATCATTCTCAAGATATATATTATGTTTGATCGATCGGAGATGTCTGTTAGATTGCGATCGACTCGTATAATAATCATTTATAGTTTCAATTTTGTTTTCGTTATTTTTAAATTTTATTGTAATACATAGTACTTTGAAAATCAAGAAGTAGATTACTAATAAATAAATATTATTTGGAAAAGTAGATTTGTCAAAATAGTCAGTGGACATGCCTGGTATGCAATAGTTACTACACAAAATCAATTTGCCATGCCTTTGAAATTGAGTATCGATTGTGTAGCTATAGTATATCCCCATGTAATAGTTTTCTCTTTGTTTGTCTTTTTAAAAAGTATAATCAAAACAAAAAAAATTGTAATGAATTGTAATTAATATAATTGCACATGATCCTATTATTTAACATATGCATAATGTAAGATCATTCCACTTTTATGCGCTGTACAGCCTTGATCTATAAAGTTATGTTTTACTTTTTTTTATTACTGAACATTTTTATAGAAACAGACATGGTATCCAGTGCCGTAACTAGAAATTATCGTACCTATGGCCAACGAAATTTCGTATTATTTCTTTGCATTTAAACTTGATTTCCATGAGAAAATCTTACTGACCAGTATATTTTACTGAAAACGACGGAAGAGTTAAGACAATCAAAAATTCCATTGGAGTGACAAAGACCATTAGAGTGATTATTTTTGTAAAAAAATTAAACTTAAATTTGTTATGGATAATTTGAAAATCGATTTAATGGATTATTTGGATCCCTTAAGCATAATGAATATGCGGAAAGAAGAAACTGGGCAAAATGAAGCTTCAAAGAAATTTTTTTTTAGGAATATGGTTTGAATTCAATTATTATTAAAATTACTTTACATTAAATTTATTTTGCGTTTTTTTATCCAAACGTCACATAAAAATATCGAAGTGGGGTTCCACGATATGAAAGCCTTAAAGCACAAACGCTAACCAAATTGGTAACAACATCATCGTATAATACTACCGTATTATCTACTTCACCAGCAACAGTCTCGTAAGCAAATAACCATAGATCGGTGCGATGCTACAACTGTTCTGCATATGGACACGTGACTAAAGACTGCAACAAAGCCAAACGCGAACCATAGGAGCTTGTTTCAAGTGTGGAATAAACGGGCACATTATTAACAACAATGGCTGGCAACAATGATCCAGAACAGCAAGAGATGAATGCTGCTTTAACTGCCACACAATTGGTAAGTGTCACTCCCCCCCACATTGGCGGAGGAAGTACAGAATTTAATAAGTTTTGTTCACTACTTGATAATAGTAGTCCAAAGCAAATTTACTCAAACTGTAGTGGATTAGGTATGCCGGAGCATATATAACTTACGGCATTTGTTTATCATTAAAACCGGTCAATGTATCATCAAATAATGAATTAAATCAAAATTTGGATAAAACCGCTAATTTGAATAGAACTTATTTCTGTGCTTATGATGCTACTGTTGTGAATGAGTCTTATTCCACTGGAAGTTGCTCGTCACGTTCTTGGACTAAATTTCCGATCGCTTCAGCTCATTTGACGGCGTTGACAGTTGAGGCTGATGTAAATGTTGACCATCTTGCATTACCGTATATTTTTAATATTAGTGTTGAACAGGTTTTTTCCGCTATTGATATTAATACCAGATTGCGTCCTTTACACCAGGACCGTTTCCTTAGGATAATCGATGAAAACTGAACACATATCTGCTATCTGTCACGACTACAAAATGAAAATTAGATTGACCTCTGATGTGGGAAAACATTTCTCACCAAGACGATTGCTGGTTAAAAAAAAGAGTGGTGAGACACGGATGTGTGTTGACTATCGAGCATTAAATAAACTAACCATTCCCGACAATTACCCGCTTCCGCTTATTGAGGACTGCTTTGAGTACTTGGAAGGAAAAATTACTTCATAGTACTTGATTTGTGCAGTGATTTCACCATGTCAAAATGGCAGAAGAAATTTGTTATACATCGTTCGTAACACCACAGGGTCAGTTTGAATATCTTGACAAGCCATTTGAACTTAAAAATGGTCGCAGTAGCTTTCAACGGTTTATTTCCGGTGTTTTAAGAGAGTTTATTGAATCCGGACTAATCATTATTTATATGGATGCTATTCAGATAGCAACTAGGACGATTCGGGAACAGTTTGATTTGTTACAAAAAGTTTTGCGAAGAGATAGGGAATTCGGATGGAATTGAAATTGTCAAAATGCAAATTCTGTTTTACTGAGATTGAGTACTTGGGACATCTGGTAAATCACGATGGCATTCGATTTTACCATATTGCGAGATCAGTTGTCTTCTGCTCCGGTGCTTACCCTATATAGTCCGGTTCGCGAGACTGAGCTGCACTGCGATGCTACTGCTTTGGGATACGGTAGTGTGTTGTTGCAAATACAGGAAGGCGGGAAATTGCATCCAGTGGCATATAAGCTTGCGACAGTCCCTGAATCTCAATACCACAGTTTCCAACTAGAAACCTTGGCTATCATTAATTCTTTGCGTCGTTTCTGGGTGTATTTAGATGGAATCCCATTTCGAATTGTTACTTATTGCAACGCTTAGTCGTCGTTATTTAGTTTGCTGCAATTATCACAAGTTCATCTTCATAAAAGCTATCTATTTCCTTTAATTATTGTTAAAGTTTCTCGAAAATGTTCATGTATCGAGAAAAACAGCAGACAATTTAAATTCAAAAATTTTCGATAGGTGTGGTGTTAGATAGGATATATCCCCCGAAGTGCAATAATTATCGTGACTTGTGGTACCACAATCAAATTTGTAAAGTTGGACACTTGTTTAACTGCATAATTTGACCAATTTTTTATATTTTTTATTAAAATAAATTTTATTTATTTATTTTATGTATAATTATTAATTACTCTCTAGGCAGTATCCTGGAGCAATTTGATTCTGACTTAACTTACTAACTTATATTAATCTACGGCTTCTTCCTATTGACGTTCCATAGCTGGAAGTTGAGGTAAACCACATCTTTGCGGTGGATTTTGGATCAGCACATTGAGGCATTGTGAATTTCATTTAAAATGAGGTTCACCTTAATGTCCCTATGGAAGCCATCAACGATTTACCTTAATACCATATTCTGAAATCTTTGGATGACATTTACATTGCTCTATTTGGTACAACAGCAAAGCCAATACCATATAGTAAGTACAAATCGGTCTCAATATTTGCTTCTAAAGTAGAAAGTATGTTGGTAAAGAACGGTTCCTTCCCATCAGCCACTTTGTGTTTCTGTGTATTTAAGTCTTATTTCTTCACTTTTCTTCTGGACGTGTGCTTTCAATCGTAGTTTAGCATCCACGGTAATGCCGAGATACCTAGATGTGTTCGGATACGGTAGTATTTTTCGATTTATGGTAATCGCTCATCAAACGTATTGATTCATAAAAATCAATTTACGTGTTTGTTTGACTTATATCGTCATTTTGAGCAGCTTTTCCTTGTTTTCCGTTACTCGTCGTTACTTGAGCGTAAGTAATTTTACCCAATTATCCATAAGTAGCTTCCAACACTCTATGATTTATTTTGGGTTGATTCATCTTAACTGCTTACTTCATAGATAAACTTGGCTTTTTAGCATCATATTCTTATTTTTGATGTTTATCAGTTCAATAGCAACGCTATTGCATCCTCTGTAGTTAGCCGGATGGTTTTCTCAACAGTGAACTCATTTAGGTAAACATTTGACACACATGGGTTACATTGTGGTACAAGCTTAAATCTTCTTAGAGGCTGAATAACCAATTTTCACCCCAAGATGTTTTTAATTTCACCATCTTCCAAGTTTATTTTGATGGTATTTCAATTCATCACCTTTGCATTAATCTTATCAGTAGTAGGTATAGTGTTTTTATTTTCTCATAAAATAAATCGTAGTCTTTGACTTCATCTATTACTATTTGTAGTGGTGGAGGTATTTTTTATTTGGTTATTTCTGGAAAATATCAATTTCTCGAGCTTGTAAGTCTTCATCCGTATGGTACTTTTGCTGAGTTGTTTTGCTTTATACGCTCCTCAACCTATGCAATTGTATCATTCAGTTGCTGGTTTATATTGTTTGTTTCAACTAATACATTATTAGCTTTACACAATTCATTGTAAAGCTTTTCTTCGTTTGTAGAACGAGTGTTGTTTCTTCTGACCCCAATGGAGGGACCACTGACTCTTATTGTAAAATACGATATTTTCTGACTCCTCTGAAAGAGATGTCAAATATCCTTTTCTGTTTCACTCAATTGAGCTTGTTTGGTCACCAACTTGTCTCGGGATTGGTTAAAATAGTTGTAGTATGGCAATGGGCGGTTCCTCCAGAACCCATAAGTCTCACCTCCGAAGTGGGTGGATTTACCTCAGTATCAGGTGCAGCACCTGCGGGGTATTACTTTCCATATTTTTCTGCGCATTGCTCGTAGTTAGCCGATGTTTCACTTCGTTGCTAGATTGTTACCACTTGGAGGTATGTCTACTAGACATATTTTGTGATTTCTACATAGTTGCAGCGTTGTAACATGGGCGGATCCAGCTTATTAGGGGGTTATTCGTAACTAAAGGGTAATTATTGTATACACAAACAGAAATATCTTTTAGGAACAGTCTATTAAGTAAAAAGCAAGACATTTTTTTTTAGCTAAACCCGTTTTACACTGTGCGACAAATAAAAAAGTAGGAAACCCTTTACAGGATGTAATCGCATTACCGGCATCTCAACAATGCCGTCTATATAACATCTACCTATACCATAAAGCACCAATCCTACAATAAAGAAGTAAAAACAAAGCTTCTATATTACGTAATAATTTATTGGACTTGCATGGATAACTATTTCATATACATTCAAACAAAAACATTTTCATTTTCCTTCAAACAGGCAAAACAAATTTTTGAACATAGTGGGCGTGTTTTTTTTTAAGGTCGAAGAAATCCGCTAAATATTTTCTCTGATATCCGATAAAAAATAAATAACAGTTTTTTTAGTGCCGTAAAAATGTCGTTTTATTTGTTTAAAAAATGTTATGTTTTACCTAAATGCATAACAGCCGTGATGAACAACAATCCGAACTTTTTTTCAGAGAAAAAAGATTGTATTCGAAAATAATCCGAGCGTGAAAAAAACGACACAGAGAAATATATTTTGTCTCGGATACTTTAAAAAAAACGCATATCTGTATTTTGACAGTTAAATTATTTCTCTGGTTACTTCGACATCAAAAAAAAAAAAAACATACCCAGTATGATTCTATTCTATTATGTACTTTTATTATTTTTTACTTGAATGTATTGCAAAGGAAATCTTTACGCGTCTATAACTTTGGAGTCCGATCACCTAAAGATCTTAGCCATACCATTTTTGTCTTATCTGATCAAGGTCTATAAGTCTGCCTTTGTTTCATGAAAATCGGATAAGTACTTTTCGACTTAATACTTGTTAACAGACAAAATAGCGGGGATATAAGGCATCTTTCTCGCTCTAGCGCTTCGCTTGAGTTGAGATGCCTAAAAGTACTAGAAATAAGGATAGTCTAAGAGAGAGATGCCTAAAAGTACCAGAAATAAAAGTGCAAAAAAGGCTGTTTTTATGGATTTTCAGTATTATACTGTATTCTTAGGGAATTTCCGCAGTAAAAACCAATGGTTCCATCTTAAAGTACCATTTATCTCCTCTCATTTTCAAAATTAAACGTCTAAATATCTTTATCTATTACCGAGATATCATAAATCAAAGTATTAAGACTTTTGTATGAACTTATTGTTACACACCTTCACCACGATATGCGAATTTATTATTGCGCGCTTTATTTGATGCACGATATTCGGTAATAGATAAAGATATTTAGACGTTTAAATTTGAAAATGAGAGAATATGAATGGTACTTTAAGATGGAACTATTAGTTTTTACTGCGAAAATTCCCTAACAATACAATGAAATATTGAAAAACCATAAAAACAGCCTTTTTTGCACCTTTAAGTTAGGATATCCCAAAATCCTGACGTGATATGGCATTTCCGTGGCAAGATCCGGATTCAGCATCGAAAAATAGGTGAAAATGACTATTCTTGCTTCTGCTACTTTTTTTGTCTAACAGTTTTATTTATAAAATGTATTGTATTTAGGTAAGGGCTTGATCGGATGGAGTATATGATTCTTTCTTCTTTAGTGTTAGTAGTTTACTGCTTTTAATTAGGATGTGACTATGTGAGATGCCTAAATACTAAATTTTTGTTTACATTTTATTTCCAATTTACTGGTAAATGTAATCAAGATTTTTTTTTATTAGTACATAGTTTTAAATGCATCTTTAGCATTATTTCAGTAAAATATCGAATTTTAACCTCGCTGAACTTAACAACTGCATAGGGTGTTTCTTTTAAACTGAGACGATCAAATATCTCGAAAAATAGCCACTCTACGGAAAAAATGTCCATAATCAAAATTTAATCATACCGCGGGGGAAATACATTAGTGCAAAAAAATAGTCCCCCACCCCCCGCTTTGTAGGTGGGGCGCGGGGTAACTTTGAAACTAAGATAGGAACCCCTATTTTTTATTGCAGATTCGGATTCTACGGCTAAAAATACGTAGGATTTGACTGAAACATTTTTCTCGATTCATGTTAGATGGCGCTGTAATTGACGATATTCAATTTTTATCTCGGATTAAATATCTCGGAAAATAAGCACTCTACGAAAAAAATGATAGAGATCAAAATTGAATTATTCCGCGGGGGAAATACATTAGTGTTAAAATTAGTACCCTCACCCCCTCCTTGTAGGTGGGGGTACTAATTTTAACACTAATGTATTTCCAGCGCCATCTATCATGAATCGATAAAAATGTTTTAGTCAAATCCTACGTATTTTTAGCCGTAGAATCCGAATCTGCAATAAAAAATAGGGGTTCCTATCTTAGTTTCAAAGTTACCCCCCGCCCCACCTACATGGAGGGGTGAGGGCTACTAATTTTAACACTAATGTATTTCCCCCGCGGAATAATTCAATTTTGATCTCTACCATTTTTTTCGTAGAGTGCTTATTTTCGGAGATATTTAATCCGAGATAAAAATTGAATATCGTCAATTACAGCGCCATCTAACATGAATCGAAAAAAATGTTTCAGTCAAATCCTACGTATTTTTAGCCGTAGAATCCGAATCTGCAATAAAAATATGGCTTCCTATCTTAGTTTAAAAGTTACCTCCGCCCCACCTACAAAGCGGGGGGTGAGGAACTTTTTTTTTGCACTAATGTATTTCCCCCGCGGTATGATTAAATTTTGATTATGGACATTTTTTCCGTAGAGTGGCTATTTTTCGAGATATTTGATCGTCTCAGTTTAAAAGAAACACCCGGTATACTACACTTAGAGTTAATATGTATGTATGTACATAGTTGAATTATTACTTCGGTCTAAAAAGACCAAAGTATTGAAATCCTGTCAAAAATGACGGAAAATTTGGTTGGTCCAAAACCACTTTTCTCGACGTTTTGAAAGTCCCTGAGTCTGAAAAAGCAAAAAAAAAAATGTCCGTCCGTCTGTCTGGATGTCTGGACCCATGGTATCTCGAGAACGGCTTGTCCGATTTGGATTTTTTTTTCGCCAATCTGTTTCTATGGTCAAGGCGGAGATTTGAAAAGCTTTTGGAGACAGTACGTCAAGGGGGTGGGGTACCTGCCATACGAATTGACCCAAAATAACTGCTTTTATAAATATTTACGATTTTTTTATATATGCTTATTTGATTATTGAATTGGGCATTGAATTTGGCATTGAATTGGGAATTGATTTGAAGATTAAATTAGGGGTCAATTTGCGCGTTGAGTTGAAGTTGAGTTGGAGTTGAGTTGGGGTTGGATTTGGATGTGGTGAATAGTTAACAAATTTTTTATATGATGGAACTTGCCTATTTATCAACCGATTACGATGAAATTCGACATTTGTATTGGAAATGGGATTCTAAAATGATTTATGGATGAAGTTCTGGGATTTTAAAACGATTTCTGGATGAAGTTCTGGAATATGGCCAAGTATGATGGAACTTGCCCATTTCTCAACCGATTACGATGAAATTCGACATTTGTATTGGAAATGGGATTCTAAAATGATTTACGGATGAAGTTCTGGGATTTTAAAACGATTTCTGGATGAAGTTCTGGAATATGGCCAAGTATGATGGAATACTTGTCTATTTATCAACCGATTATTATGAAATTTAATATGTGTGTTAGAAATGGGATTCTAAAATGAATTTTGGATGAAGTTCTGGAATATGGCCAAGCAGGATGGAACTTGCCCATTTCTCAACCGATTACGATGAAATTCGACATTTTTATTGGAAATGGGATTCTAAAATGATTTATGGATGAAGTTCTGGGATTTCAAAACGATTTCTGGATGAAGATCTGGAATATGGCCAAGTATGATGGAACTTGCCTATTTATCAACCGATTAGAAATGGGAAATGGGATTCTAAAATGATTTATGGATGAAGTTCTGGGATTTTAAAACGATTTCTGGATGAAGTTCTGGAATATGACTAAGTATGTGTATGATGGAACTTGTCTATTTCTCAACCGATTATTATGAAATTTGATTTGTGTGTTAGAAATGGGATTCTAAAATGAGTTTTGGATGAGGTTCTGGAATATGGCTAAGTATGATGGAACTTGCTCATTTCTCAACCGATTATAATGAAATTCGACATTTGTATTGGAAATGGGAGTCTGAAATGAGGTTTGGACGAAGTTCAGGAATATGGCCAAGTATGATGGAACTTGGCTATTTCTTAACCGATTATAATGAAATTTGATATGTGCGTTGGAAATGGCAATATTTGATATGTGTGGAATATGGCCAAGTAGGATGGAACTTGACTATGCCTTAACCGCGGGTATCATTGTGTTAGGCATGTGCGTTGTAAATGGGATTCTAAAATGAGTTTTCGGATAAATTTCTGGAATATGGTCAGTTAAACGGTTAGAAGTATCAGTATAATTTGTTATACTACTTTCGGTATAAAGTTCTAGAATACGATTTTTCGTTTTAAATTGGATGCCTGTACCCATGTTGAAGCTTTTGACCTTTTTGGCTGTTGTTGTATAAGTAAATATATATTGGTTAAAATAGAAATCAATAATGTCAAAACAGTCACACCAACTTAATGATATTATTGAAGATACCAAAGACCGAAGTTCTGATCACCTCGTGAGGTTTCAGCCCTTTATATTTTACGTTGTTTTTAATGAATGCAATGAATCCTTTACTGATAAGTAATTACATAGAATTCAATTATTTTAATAATTTTAAATTAGTTATTCATCGTTTTGTCAATTAAAATGTTGTCGTTTTACGTGTGCTTTTTAGAGGTGTTTGCTTCATTTTGGGAGGGGTAATTACCCCCTCTAAACCCCCCCCCCCTTGTATCCGCGCTTGCGTTGTAATATATGTATGTAGACCACGAGGTACAAGGCTATAGACGGTCAACCTCAGCCTATTGAGACGCACCCAACAACCTCCAAATGCTTAAGAATCATGACAAAATAGTGTTCAATATGTCATCAAACTTTTTCAAAGTATCATGCACATGTAAAAAGTAAAACACACCAAGAGCAGCGCGTTGGCAGCAAATTTAAATATACGTTGATTTCCTTAATATGTATTCATAGATAGTCGTATGTTAAGCAAAATTATGAGCAATTTTAAAAATATTTGATTTCAGAATAGTCTTTCTCGGAACTAAATTAAAGAATAAACCAGTATTATTACTTAGGCAGCAAACAGTAATAACCATACTTTCACAACCAGAAAAAAAACCAAACAAACAAATTACTTCTGCCAAATAAATTTTGTGACTTGACTTATTATCGGTGTTGGTCAAGTTTGAGCCCGATCGATCCATAAAAACTTCTAATTGCATGCGCAAAAGCGGCCTTGAATTCACCATCAAAAATCAGAAAGATCTTCGCACTGCGTTCTTAATTGTGAGTTATGACTCATTTAATTAAATTAATTTTGTATTATAATTGAGGATAAACTTTTGGAACAAATTACTAAAATCTCGGGAGAAATAAAGGGTCTCATCAGCGGTGTTTTCGAATACCGGAGTAGTTTTTCTGAAACCCAAATGGTTTCAGGAACCTGTACTTTTGACTTTGAAAATTAAGCTAATCCATTTGATTACTAATCAGGATAAAGAGCCTTCTCTAACCGGCGTTTACATCGAATCTACTATAAATAAACTTGCCTAATAAGAGGAGACCACCATTGATTACTTATGTTGTATGAATCAAATAAAAGGATGTTTGGAAGTAGTGGAATAATGCGGAATATATTTTCGAGACTGCCACAAATTTAGTTAATTCAATTATGGCTCATTAGCTGTGAAACGGTAGAAATCCTAAAAATTGTAAAGAAAGTTTAACCATAGTATGGAGATCGTTAGCTCTCTCGTGTTAAGGCCCAGAAGCATCTGTAACGACCACGATGACTCAACATAATTGAGCAACCTGATGAATAGAAGATTTCAAGATAAACAACCATTAAAACCGAGACTTACATATACAGGGTGTTCGGCACATGGACCATTTTTTTGGGGATTGGGTGGGTCATTAGCTAGTTTTCACCCATACGACCCCACGTCCTAAGTAACACGGTAACTGAGATACGATTTTTTTCGTTTTTTATTTAAATTACCTGAAATCTCGCCTTTAAATCGTCATATTTTATTGTTTGTGATTGTAATAGCACGAAATAACTTTTATTGTATTCTGCAATGTATTTTTAGTCTAAATAAATCATTATTTGGTACAAATGGCTTCAAGAAAATAAATTATATGAGCTTCGAAAGTCTTGAAAATGGGTAAATGTATGAAAAATTTCAACTTCTAAATTCAATATAAAATAAAATAAACATTATTTTGAACATAGTTTTGTTTTAAAACGTTGTCTAGTGTATACCCTTTCCAACGGTATGCTACATGTTGGAGGAATTATTTATAGTATGATCAAAATAAGAGATAGAAGTTGTCAGGGTCAAGAAAATTCTTTTTATCTTTATTATGTTTTTATTAAATATGAGTTATAATATTTGTTCGAATAGTTCTCCTCTAATCCGTATGCATGCAAGACACCTTTAACTTATTTCAAATGTTGTTGTGCGAAGTTGCATTTCTCTTTTCATTATTTCAAATGCAGCTGTAATTGTTTCATTAAAATTTCTCGTGAGGGCACCTCTGTTGCATAAACCAATTCCTTTGCACGTCCCCAGACGTAAAAATCGAGGGATGGATTTTTTCATAATCATTCATAAGCTCATCAGTCGAAACTGGATTAAATTCTCATACAATCTTCGGAACATATTAAAATCATACACATTAGAATTTCTTGAAATCCTGAAAGGATTGTTGGGTAAACTGAAGTTACCAGTTTTACTGCTAAGCGACAATCCGAATATCTTCGAGAAACAAAGGAAAACGTTTGCCAGGGAGATTACATTATTATTAATAATTAATAATTGTGTGCGTTTTTGCTGAAAATTATTTGTTTCTAACACAAGAAGAAGTACAATCAAGTCACTGGAATAACCAACAAGTAACAATATTACCGATGGTTGTTAATTATAAGAAGAATGATTAACTAACACACGTATCATTTGCAAGGATATCGGAGGAACTTAACATACTGCAAACCAAGTATACCTTTTCCAGATGAAACTGATAAATGTTCTCAATAATAATAGTGAGATTTATCCTGCGCCTACAAAATGTACTTACTTTTCTGATGAATCACCCGCATAATTTAAAAATCAAAAACAAATCATTAACATAAGATATAAAGCAGAATGGATCTTTTTTGCTGCAGCTCATGGAAAAGGAGCAGCTGATGGCGTTGGTGTAACTATTAAAAGACTAGCATGAGCGGAATTCTTGAAGCCGTTAAACAGACAGCTTTTCTCCAATGCTTGTGAATTATTCAATTGGATGAAGGACAACATCCCTGGCATAAATTTTGGATCCATTGAAGAATATACGAATGTTGAAAACAGGTTGCATTTACGATTTAATAATACAAATCTGTTTCATGGAACCCAAAAAAATACGTCATTTAATTCCGAGGGATAATGAACCACACACCATTTTATGTAAACCATATTCAAAATGTAATGAAAGTCATTTTAAAAGACATAGTTTGAAATAAAAATATTGTAATTATATTTATAACACAACTACAAATTTGTATTCTTTGTTAATTTCTATATTTTTCTAGCTTTACCGTTGAGAAAACCAAAATCTGTCAAATCGTTCCGAAAAGAGAGAAAAAATGTTCTAAAAAAATTTGGATTTAACCGAATAAAAATATTTTGAACAATTTATGAGACCGATGTCCAACTCATGTACGATTTCATATGGAATGACCCTATAAATACATACATATGTACTTATGTACGAAAATATTCTTGATTCTACGTGCTTTGTAATCATAATTATATACATACTCGTAGATATTCATAAATAATATTGATGAGTGAATCACTACCGCCTCGTACTAAAATTCTTACAATATTTTGTTTGTACGTTTAGTTAACCATAACAATCAATTTTATGCATGAATATTATGAAAAGGTCACATGTTTTATGTGTGAGTTTGTCTTAGTAAATTTCAAAGACAATTTCAATTACGCTTGCTGTGCTATGTACATATGATAGTATAAGGTAATACAAGATACTATTAAGGAAATACGAATATGTCGAATTGATTTATATGCAGGTAAAAATAATCATAAATAAATTATTTCCGCAAAATTTACGTTCTGCTTATTGAGCGATTAATTTAGCAATACGAGTACAACGCAAACAAATCTTTCAATAAAATGTAATAAATAGGGCCCCTTACATTCATTGTCTTTGGGTTTATTCGTGAATTTTTCCTGCCCAGGAAACTCACAAGCATTATTGTAATATATTTTAAACTGTTTTGTAGGAGCTTATATCTTCTTAATAATTCCTTGGCTTATGCGTGAGAATATTGTTCTAATTTGGTACTAAGGTTGTTTCTGAAACCGATACTTATTTCATACTTACAGACTTATTTGTCGCCAACTTTAATAAGTAGGCAAAATCGTAAGGTTGATATCAAATTCTTATTTTGGAATTAATTTGTTTTGAGAAACGTTATAGAAAATATTATTATTTTGATTTACTTAAAGTATAAATATAAAAACAAATTAATGTATAGAAATTAAGAAAACATTGGAGAACATAAACTAAGCCGGGTTGGAAAATGTACGTTGAATTTTAAATTCGTTGAATATTAATCAAGTTGTTCTCGTCAGTTTTAAAACTGAATTATAGCAAAACGGACGTACTTGAATCTCGAATCTTCCCATTTCAAAATTTCTAGGCACATACCGTATTTTTTAAAATGCTCAGTATTTAAACGCCAAAATAACTAAGCATACCCATACTGCCCAAAATCCTCTCCATACTACATACATACTTATGTATATATTTCTGCTGTACAAATCTTTTCGCAAATCTTTTTTTATCACGCAACATAAATTTTTATCAATGTAGCCCGGGATTTTGATAGTAATTTAATGATTTATTTTTAATCTCCGGTTGTTATATGAAATTTTGGAAAAACTGCATTTATATTATTGCAATTCCTAATCCTACTATTAAATAGTATATTATTCAACGAGCATATAATGATAGCTGTTATTCACGTAGATGAAGTTTGCCGACACGAGCCGATCGATAGGCAAGTGCCGTAAATCATCTGAGTGAATAACAACCATTATATGCGAGTAGAATACGATACTTTATCCACGACCGACAAATATCATTAAGTTTTATAATCAAATCCTTTAAATACTCCTCAAATAATTTTCGCCGATATTTTGACGTGACAGTTGAATAATAATGGAAATGGCAAGAGACTACTAGATAAAATTTCAAAAATCAAATAATTTACTTGGAAGTATTGAATAATGTAAGAAGAGACTACTAGATAAACTAGCAGTGAATAATGGATATCATTATAAGTGATGAAACAAACGTATAATGAACATATTATACGTTAGTCGTGGACAATAGTATATTATTCAACGAGCATATAATGATAGCTGTTATTCACGTAGATGAAGTTTGCCGACACGAGCCGATAGGCAAGTGCCGTAAATCATCTGAGTGAATAACAACCATTATATGCGAGTAGAATACGATACTTTGTCCACGACCGACAAATATCATTAAGTTTTATAATCAAACCCTTTAAATACTCCTCAAATAATTTTCGCCGATATTTTGACGTGACAGTTGAATAATAATGAAAATGGCAAGAGACTACTAGATACAATTTCAAAAATCAAATAATTTACTTGGAAGTATTGAATAATGTAAGAAGAGACTACTAGATAAACTAGCAGTGAATAATGGATATCATTATAAGTGATGAAACAAACGTATAATGAACATATTGGGTGTTTTCTTTTATTCATTCTGGATATTCCGGACATTCCAAATGTGACGTAAATCGTTCTTTTATTCATTCCATTTCGTCTATTCCTTTTTTACTCCATTCTTTTATTTATTCGGAATATTTAGTATGTATTCTTATCGTACTACATCGGAAGGTAGAATAAAAAGAATATTCTGTTTGACGTTTTGTAATTATGTGCGATGCTTACAATTTAAATGATTAAATTGAATTAAATCGTAGATATTATGGAAAATGGAATTATTAATTATGATAAAATTAATTATTTAAGGTGTTAAATATTAAAATTTTTGAAAATATTTTTAGTTTTATTACATGACAATAGTTTTAAATAGAGCTTGGCGGATACAAAAAATCCCAGTTTTTTTTTAAGATATATCAATTAAAATTAATGTTGCATTGTGTGTTTTCACGTACAAATTATTTGCAACTTCAATTAATTATAATAAAATTATTTATTTAATAAATTTAACTAAATAAATATAATAATTGATATGAATAGAGCCGGCATGTAAAAATTGAACTTAAAATAAAGTACATAGAAACACTAAAAAATAATTTATTTTCATATAGTTTGTATGAAAATCGCGATTTCGATTGACGAAAAAAATTGAATTAAAAATTAATCCTAGGTAAATAATTTTTTCTGAAATCACTTTTAAATAACTCAATGACCAACTCATTTAAAACACAGATTCTCAAGTTTCCCCATTTCCCAGATTTAATCAAAAGAAAATAAGGGAAATTAAATTAAAAAACGTTCTACAACAATAACAATATGTATTAAAAAGAGAAAATTCAATATAATGACGTCATCATTTATCCACATATAAAATCAAGGGTGAAAAAAAGAAAACACGTCGTCGCGCAACAGCCGAAATTAAAATAAACCAAAAGAGCCAAACAGCATTTTACTACTTAAAAATATTTGCCATCTATTTTTATTCCCAAAACATAATGATTTATGTACATTCAAAATAAATTTTTGAATTGTCATTAGGTACATTTGAATTGAGAGCAGTATATAAAATAACTCTTACTCATAATTCCCATTCCTAGATGTCACTTAACACACCAAATACAAAAACAGAGCTTCGGGCTGAGTAATCGATATGAAAGAAATTATTTTACGTAAAAATAACATAATTTCTTTCAATGCAATGGTTCATTTTTAGTAAACTTATAAAAAAAATTATAATTATTAATTATTATTACAATTTAGATATTTAATTACTATCGAGAACAGCCATCAAAAATATGTTTAACCGAAGCAAAAATCAGACCAAACGATTAAAATATCGGTTCGATCCCCTCATGGATATTTATAAGCATGGATACAGTATTGTCCGAAAACAACAACAAGAAATGGATTAAATTTTTTATATAGTTTTACTGGTCTTTTTGTATCTGGTCTTCTTGCTCTAAAAACCTATTTCAGAAAAAGTGCTGTACTCGCACATATTTAATTTCAAAAAATTAAATTTTGTAATTGAATTACAAAAATATTTTATAATATATCACTAAAATCAATGTAATTAATTAATTATATCAAATGTAGATCATTAAAATTTGGTTTTACCTATTTTCTTTCAATAATTTGATAAATTTAATTAAATTTGTATAATTTAACGTCACAACAATTTACCACACAATATTAAAAACACAAACCAAAATAAAATCTTTGGCATACACTAAAATGATGACATCACAATGCTTGCGTACAACACCGATTGTTTATGTTTATACGCAAACAACACACAAAATTATTCTACACACAAATACTCACCAATTATGCTGAAATGAACATTACCATATTTCCTAAAATTAGAATAATTTTATTGTATTAAATTTATAATTAATGTATGTAATTAATTTATTTATATAAAACTTTATACTTACATTTTGTTTGTAAACAAACTACCACATATACAAATTGACATTTTATAAAGTCTAAAAAATGTAATAGAATAATTATAATTAATGTTATTAAGAACAGGGGTGGCATTTTGTAACATCACTTTCGACTCGTTTTCGAATATGCTTTTTCTCTTATAACAAGAATAAATTTGTACTCTATTTCGCATTTTTATTATGATTTTTCTCATGCGATCTCGGCCTATTGCATACTTTCTCGTTTCTTCACTTCGATAAAATATCACAAACAAAAATTTGGATGATAAAGAATGATGAATAAAAGTAGAAATAGAATGTTTTTTATTCGAGCCAACTGAGATAGCTTTAGAAAATGTATAATTGAAAAAGCGAAATAGAATAGAAATTTATTCTTGTTACAAGAGAAAAAGCATAATCGAAAATGAATCGAAAGTGATGGTACAAAATGCCACCCCTGTACCATTATTATGTACTAATTAGGAACAGTACCATTTGTGTACTAATTTATTGTAATTTAGTACTAAGCAAATGACATAAAGTTTTTGTAAATTATCTTCCACTTAAGTTTCAACTGGCGAACACACAACACCAATTAAAATAAAAATAAATTTATAATTATAAATAAAAACAACAACCATTTGTAATTGTGTGTTTGCAATAAAATATTTATTTGTATAAAATAAAATTAATACCAGCATCCAGCCAGTGATTTCAACGACATTTTATTTTATTGGAAATTCTTCGCAAATACCAGCTACAACATTTCCCCCTTGAAATTTGAAATGTACCCCTGACAAATCAATAAAAAAATAAAATTCATGTGAAACTTCAAAAATTAATGTTGCGCCTTTTGTTTATGTATTTGGAAAGAAAAGATTCAATTTAATTGATTTGGTGTCTGATTATCGTTGGCACATTATGGAAAATCACCTTTGTATCCAATATACGGATTAGGTGAGTTGACCCAAGGATTTGCACGGCTATCAGCTATATATATGGTGGAGCATATATGCTTAATAAGCCAATATTGACGAAATTGTTATTGAAGAGGAAGGCCGAGCTATTGGTGTTAGATCTGGTAATGAGATTGCTAAGTGTAAGTAGATTTATTGTGATCCAAGTTACATTCCTGATAGAGTGCATCAGAAGGGGAAGTTATTAGATGCATTTGTCTTGATCATTCAATTGCGAATACAAAGGATGCACTACGCGTGTGAAGTACTTCCTAAATATTTCCTAAATACAAAAATGTTTGAAAGTATTAGTAACCAATCAATATTGAAATGTTTTATCGAGAAATTGAAGGTAAAGTTTGAGAAGTACGCGCGTTACTAAATAATCTTTGATATTTTGTCCGGAAACCAGAGTATGTTGATAAAATAAATAATGGTCCATTCCAGGTTTGTGCAAAATTTGGGGATATTCTCTTGGAGATGAGTGGGGTTAATATGACAAAATCACGATCTAGCGCATATTGAAATCAAATTGAACGGTGACTGTTGTACATTTTATTTTACTAAACCACTTTTCATGTTTTGTCCGGAAATCGGAGTATGTTGATAAAATAAATAATGGTCCATTCCAGGTTTGTGCAAAATTTGGGGATATTATCTTGGAGATTAATAGATTCTAAAATAATCCACTTCTAAGTGCGGCATTTAAATCATAACGGCCAAACCCTAATTTAACTTAGGTTAGAACCTAATGTAACACTCACGGGTACGCGCAAGGTCGCTGCGCTCCCTCCCCCCACAAGATTAGACCTCCGAGAGGCTTTAGATTTCAACTTCGGGGGACGTAGGAGCCGTGATCATTAAACATGTCGCACTGCGAGCCGCACGTAGGAGCGGATTATATAGAACCTATTAATGACACGCACTAAAACATAAGTACTCCGATTTCCGGACAAAACATGAAAAGTGGTTTAGTAAAATAAAATGTACAACAGTCACCGTTCAATTTGATTTCAATATGCGCTAGATCGTGATTTTGTCATATTAACCCCACTCATCTCCAAGAGAATATCCCCAAATTTTGCACAAACCTGGAATGGACCATTATTTATTTTATCAACATACTCTGGTTTCCGGACAAAACATGAAAAGTGGTTTAGTAAAATAAAATGTACAACAGTCACCGTTCAATTTGATTTCAATATGCGCTAGATCGTGATTTTGTCATATTAACCCCACTCATCTCCAAGAGAATATCCCCAAATTTTGCACAAACCTGGAATGGACCATTATTTATTTTATCAACATACTCTGGTTTCCGGACAAAACATGAAAAGTGGTTTAGTAAAATAAAATGTACAACAGTCACCGTTCAATTTGATTTCAATATGCGCTAGATCGTGATTTTGTCATATTAACCCCACTCATCTCCAAGAGAATATCCCCAAATTTTGCACAAACCTGGAATGGACCATTATTTATTTTATCAACATACTCTGGTTTCCGGACAAAACATGAAAAGTGGTTTAGTAAAATAAAATGTACAACAGTCACCGTTCAATTTGATTTCAATATGCGCTAGATCGTGATTTTGTCATATTAACCCCACTCATCTCCAAGAGAATATCCCCAAATTTTGCACAAACCTGGAATGGACCATTATTTATTATATCAACATACTCCGATTTCCGGACAAAACATGAAAAGTGGTTTAGTAAAATAAAATGTACAACAATCACCGTTCAATTTGATTTCAATATGCGCTAGATCGTGATTTTGTCATATTAACCCCACTCATCTCCAAGAGAATATCCCCAAATTTTGCACAAACCTGGAATGGACCATTATTTATTTTATCAACATACTCCGATTTCCGGACAAAACATGAAAAGTGGTTTAGTAAAATAAAATGTACAACAATCACCGTTCAATTTGATTTCAATATGCGCTAGATCGTGATTTTGTCATATTAACCCCACTCATCTCCAAGAGAATATCCCCAAATTTTGCACAAACCTGGAATGGACCATTATTTATTTTATCAACATACTCCGATTTCCGGACAAAACATGAAAAGTGGTTTAGTAAAATAAAATGTACAACAGTCACCGTTCAATTTGATTTCAATATGCGCTAGATCGTGATTTTGTCATATTAACCTCACTCATCTCCAAGAGAATATACCCAAATTTTGCACAAACCTGGAATGGACCATTATTTATTTTATCAACATTCTCTGATTTCCGGACAAAATATCAAAGATTATTTAGTAACGCGCGTACTTCTCAAACTTTACCTTCAATTTCTCGATAAAACATTTCAATATTGATTGGTTACTAATACTTTCAAACATTTTTGTATTTAGGAAAGATTTAGGAAGTACTTCATACGCGTGGATGCACTATCAACTCACAGTATATCCAACTTTTTACTTTTGACTTACAGGTTTGTATGAATTTCCAACAACGAACAAAAATTGTTGCTCGTTATGTTGAAAATTCATACAAACCTGTAAGTAAAAGGTAAAATGTTTTTGCATTGTGAATGCTCTGTCAAATTATTATTCCACAAATGCAAGTTGACAGACATTCTGATATTTATTTATCGTTAACAAATTATACTCACCAATAGCAGCTAAGGGTTGGTTTATTGGAATGGTCAATCAGCTATGGTCAAAATTGATAATCCAGAAAATGAAATCAAACCTGGATAAGATTTAATGGGTCCTATTGCACAGAAATTCATCTCAATTACTGATTATCACGAAGCAACTGATAAAGGGCTAGAATCACAAATTTTCATATCAGAGTCTTATGATGCGACAACTCATTTTGAAACCACATGCTTAGATGTTGTGGACATATTCACACATGGTACTGGTGAAAAATTTGATTTTACCAAAATTAAACACGAATTAGGTGATTAAGATTGAAATAGCCAAAAATTAAAATAATAAAGTCTGAAAAAGTGAGAATTAAAGATTTTGTAAAACCGAGATTTCGAAAACCAGAATTTCAATGCGCTCCCACTTATGTATAACTCGTCATTTTGACGGGTTGTTCTAGTATTAATAAATCAGGCAAAAATGAAAAATTTAACTGAATTGTTTAGTTCGGGCAATTTAGATTAAACATCTATATGTGCCTGACTTAAACCACAGAATAATAAACAACGCTTAAACAAATTTCAAAATAAAGTTTATTAAAATGAATATGTTCTTTTACAATAAAACGTGTTATTGGTAGAGCGTTTCCAATGCCAGGATCTAACATCAGCGCTATTTGACCATCTTTATTTTATTTGGATAAACAGAAAACGATATTAAAACCTCACAAAGTCAATCATTACAATCATTTTTGTTATTTCCGAAAAATTTGGAGACTTCATCACTCATCCTTCTGCCTGGCACGGAATGTTAATTGTTATTACCTAGAATTAGAAATATACGCGGTCATTATTGAAGTATAAAGGAGATAACATTTTTATTGATTGGATTTGTGGCGGCATAAATAAACACAAAACATAGCATGCACGAGCAATGAAATTAAAATCGGTTCACAGCTCTAAAAATTCACGTAAACTAAAACCTGTGCACGGCTCTCGTGTCATTTTGGAATAACTTATAGCAATCGCCACTCGAAAATTTTTCCACAAAGTAACAAAGGAAAAAAACGTTTTTTCAATACACATATACTACAGTACAGTTTTTAGCCAGCGTCATGATCGACAAGTCGTAATAAAAACGTAAAGTAAAAAAATAATTTGTAATTTTGTACAAGCAATTTAAAAGTAGTTTTTATATAAATTTGGTGGCAATAAAAAACATCCCAGTGGATTACTTACATTATAAATAAATTCAACTAATGTAGTGAATAGCATATCAAGTGAATTAAATAAAAGTTGAAAACATAAAATTATTTCCACGCATTTTATTTCTGTCCGCCATCACATCGACCCATAATTTCGTTCGGAGACGCGGAGCGCTAAAATAAAAACATTGGGGATATACGATAAGTAGAGATATAACGCCAGCCCCGGCGCTGCTCTACATATTCACACACCCACCCCATAGATTTATTGCAGATTGGTAAGCATGGCGAATACTTGAGCCATCTGTTATAAACCACATTTGATTTTTTTTCTTGGTTTACTCCCATAGATCCATCATATTTTGTAAAAACAGAATCACCTCTGGTAGGATGTGAATTTATATCCACGTATGATGGTCTTCCATCGGCTGAAGCTAGTAGCGATGTTTTAAAAATCACTTATGAACGTAAAACCGATAGCTGGACATTAGCCGTTGAAATGTACAAGCTAATTTGTTCCTTGATCCCGCTATGGTGTAAAGGTATAATACTTCAGTGTATATATAAATTACCGATACCCGCATCTCAATAGAGATCAACTTAAATCATGAGTGTAATTGCAAACAAAAGTTTGGCTTACAAAACAGCTACATAAGTACATTTTATACAATACTAAAATAAAATTTTAATATTATATCTATGGCATCCCAGTCAAAATTAAATGGTTGCCGCATCAAAAGATCATCTTAATTAAATGTTTACTGGCTTATATAACATTACGTAATATATAGCTCAGAAACTATGATTAGGTACTACGTTACTAAAATAGTGATATGAAGTAATACTACTTTGTAACGGGCGCTTGTCATCCCCGTCACAAAATAATCTTATCCATCAAATTCGCGTATAAAACTGTACCCCACATTTGAAGATTTTGTTTCTTCTAAATTATACAAATTTACATGACATCCGGGTACAGTTCACTTTACATTTACATTAATTGTGTTGGAACAATCTTGTCTGTACATATTAAAACATGCACATAAGCAAGATTCATAACCAACAACTAAATTAATGTAAAATCCAAATATCTCCAATGGCACGTTCCCATATGACTTGTGTTTTCATTTATGTTTATTTGCGGAAGCTCAAGTTTCGGTAAACAAACATAAAAACATTTCTTTATTATCAGTGTGGAGACAAATTTGTTTTAGATGAGTCTCAGTTTTCGTTCCGTTTATCTAATTGGGTCATTGTCGATGAAATTGAATTACTCAAGGTAGATAAGCGTGAAAATATAGTTGTTTTTTTTTTTTTTGCAACTTGGGCAGTTCATGTGGTTACACATGCAGCAAAACGTGCCTCATGTTTTCAGTTCGTTTCATATTGTCCGGAAATTCGGATAAAATGTCAGTGGGGTGATTATGGAATTTTTCAAGTTTATGGGAAGAGAAAAAGAAAAAGAAAATATGTGTTTTTTTTTTCTCTCGATCAGCAGAAAAATTGTATAAAAACTCCACAAAAATTTTATTCGTGGCTTTTTGTTTGATTTTTGCTAACCGTCAGGTTAGAAGTTTTCTATGTCAAAAATTTTTTTTTTGGAAAAATAAATATTTTTTTTTTAATTTATAAATTAAATTTTTTTTGTGTTTTTTTTTGTGGCGGTCTAAATCAAGGAAAACAAAGGTAAATATAGGAAAAAAAAAAAAATACCAATTCTAACGAAACGAGGTCCAGTCAGTATAGTAGGGAGTCAATAGCCTCAATAGAGGCAGGTGAATGTACAGCTTCAACCGCGTCATTTACCCTTTCTTTTGACTACCTACCTACTGACTAAGTTACTTACTAATTAAACCCTCATCCAGGGACTTGTTAATTGATTTTTTTGTTTGTGTATTTCAATTAATGTGTGGCTAAGGCCCAAAAACTGTCCATTCATGCTGGACAAATAACTTAGTTTTCTGTTGGTCACTGTAGACAGGTCCAACGTTTCTAATCCCCAATCCTTTTGTGATCTCAATGATCACCCAATATTTTCGTCCAACCGCGGTATAACTAGGTTTCTCAACTGTGTCACCCCAACCCCACGACTAATTTTACCTCTACCGGCCTTGAGCACAGGTAAATGCCGCAGGGGTGACAACAGCGGTCGAGAAACAATTTCTTAGTAATGTTGAGCTGAGGTAACTCAGTTACTTCTCGTTCGTTTAACATTACAACTTTAATAAATAGTAACATAAATAAATAAAATAATATTGTTTTAACAATCTAGAATATTAAGGTTCCTTCTTCTAGAAAGGCTGGTTGATTGAAGTGAATTGTTCTGATTTTTACAATAATTATTCAGAAAAATGTTGCACCAGATAATGGCACTTTTTTTTATGAGTTCGAAGTCCGTAAGACCACACGCCTGACAAATTTCATTTAGAAATAAGCGCTCGGAATATTCCAAAACAACCGAAAAGAAATATTCTCTATTATGTAATGAGCCTAAAATAATTTTAAAAACATTTCAGATGTCAATGTTTTAAATATTTGATAAACGGAAATTCCAAACGCTATTGATAATTTGGTTGGAAATTTTAAACCTCCACGATCTAGATCTTTTAAATATTTTGTTTCCGCTGTAAATTCAAAACATAGATCATTCTCTGTAATTAATTTGGTTACGCATTCATTACAATTCAATTTCCCAGTTACTTTCCTGCCAACGTAACCGGATATATATGAACATCATAGCTGACAAAATTTCTTTTTCAAGTGAAACGTTTTCAGCATAGGTGAGAATTTTTTCTAGATCTAGAGAGTCTACCTTTTCGATATCATCTGAAGATGAAAAATTTAATTCGGTTTTTAAATTTAAAATTTCTTTTTTAGTTTTCATTAATTTTAGTAAACTTAAAATTTTTAATTTCTTTTCCGATTGCAAAACTTGTTGGACTGTTACGTTGTAACAACAACCACTCATTTGTCTATATTGGCCGAAACGAGCTTCTAGTTTATCGGTTTGGAATTTGCCGAATAAAATATATTTAAAATTAAGCTCTTTAAGCAAGTAGTCAGCGATATGACAGAGCGTGCCAGTAGTGTGGAGCAAAGCAGAATGGGTCTCATTTGTTAGTCTATTTGAGCTTTGTAAATCGTCCCAATATTGTAACCAATGACAAAATTATAAAAATGGTATGTATCCATTTTACTTTTTCTGGTGCTGTGGCTTATATCACAATGAATACTTATTGTTTTTAAATAAATACTAAAGACAATGAATTTATAGTACTTTCTTTTTGTGATATTATTTTTTATTATTTTTAATTGGAAGACCGGTTTCGGATTTTCTTCCTTCGTCAGTTTCTTTTATTTTTGCAATGCTACTTAATTTGATTCTTATTTTAGAATTAATTCATAAATTGTTTCGTGTCTTTTTTATCACCATGTCATAAATTTTGTTCGTTTTCGTGTTTCGTTTATCGTTTAGTAAAAGTGGATTATTGCGGTGTTTATATATTTCAATTTCTTCCATTCGATCCATTATATTGCCCTTTGGAAGTTTGTGTAGAATTATAAGATTATTTTGTAAATTTGTGTATGAATGTTTTTCTGTATAAAGATGTTCTGCATAATTAGATTTAAAAATTGTGTTATCATTTGCCCTGTTGATTTCCTGCGTATGTTCTAAAAACCTCTGATGGAATGAACGCCCGGTCTGGCCGATGTAAAATTTTGAACAGTCATTACACGTTAATTTGTAGACTCCACTGTCTAAATCGTTTTTTTGAAATTTACCCAGTTTTCTTTGTAATTTGTTGCTTGTTTTATAGGCCATATTGTATCCATATTGGATTAGAACTTTATCCATTATTTTTCGGTATTTTTCATTGTACTCCATTCCGATATATTTTTTGTTGTATTCTCTATACCTCTACTATCATCGTACATTGTTGTGAATTGCTGTTGTCGCATTTTTTGTCTCATTTTAGAATTGATGTGTTGTACAAAATTTTCGTCATATCCATTTTTCACTGCAATCGTTTTTAATGTGTATAACTCTTCCATATAATTGTTTTCATTCATTGGAATATTATTCAATCGGTATATCCAAAAACATCTATAATTCCAAGACGAATTATAGTTTGTTATTGAATGAAAATGACCACTGAAGGTAGTATTGGTAACTAAATGACGACGGCAACGTTGTATATTATTTGACATTTATTTTCATACAAATACATATGTATTTACTTTTTATTTTTACACTCTTGACAAAAATATTGTATTAGTTCAAATTCATTTTTGAATTTAATAACAAAATAATTATGATAATATAAATTTAAAAGATGTCTTGATGTTGAAAATTGAATTGTGCCTTAATACTTTTATATTTAACGTGCTTAAAGCATTTAAATATGTACGATTATTGTGTTTTTTAAAATAATGAAATGTGCTACTTTTTGGTCTACTAGTGTTGTAAAGGTAGGTTAAATCTTTTTCCTGTCAAACACTTAACACACTACGCACAGTGCATTATCGAAAACATCTGTACGACAAACATATGACATCTTGTTTTCTGGTGTACAATTAATTAAATTATTTCATTAAAACTAAATAAATTTAATTATTTATTACACTGACATGTTTAGGTAAACGCCAAGCGAATCATTGTCTTCAAACATTTATCTCGAATAACGAATGACGAACAAATATTTAGCGTATTTTGTTCGCTAAAAACTACTTTAGTACTTTTGTAAATTACAACAAAAATTGCACTAACCAGAAAAATTAAGTAATTCAAAACGTAATTTGAATTATTTAATTCAAGCTCGAACAAATAAAATACTATTTATGTTAACAGAAAAACAGGAGAATTAACAACATAAAACCTATAAATTAAATCGAAAAAATAATTCTCGACTTATATTCTAGAGAAGAAAAAAATATCCAAATGTTTACATCCATATTCCATACATTACAAATTTTTCTCAACAAAATTGAAAATATGCTGATTGTTGTTGTAATTTATTTTGTTGTTCAAACATACACATAAATAGGTCTTGTTTTATTCGATATTATTATACAGCGTTGCCGTGATGTAAATTGTTGTTGTTTCTAATGTATTTTTTGTTTTCTAATACGAATACCAAAACAAATTATATTAGTGTTGGTTAATTTTATTATTGAAAGTCTATATGTACACAACCAACACTATAACCAGTGGTCACTTTGTACCTTTAAATTTTGAATAGTTCGTCTTGGAATTATAGATGTTTTTGGTATATCATATGATTATATGCCGAATATTTTTGTTGTGGTGGATGAATATTCCAATGAATGAAAACAATTATATGGAAGAGTTAGACACAGTTAAAACGATTGCAGTGAAAAATGGATATGACGAAAATTTTGTGCAACACATCAATTCTAAAATGAGACAAAAAATGCGACAACAGCAATTCACAACAATGTACGATGATAGTAGAGGTATAGAGAATACAACAAAAAATATATCGGAATGGAGTACAATGAAAAATACCGAAAAATAATGGATAAAGTTCTAATCCAATATGGATACAATATGGCCTATAAAACAAGCAACAAATTACAAAGAAAACTGGGTAAATTTCAAAAAAACGATTTAGACAGTGGAGTCTACAAATTAACGTGTAATGACTGTTCAAAATTTTACATCGGCCAGACCGGGCGTTCATTCCATCAGAGGTTTTTAGAACATACGCAGGAAATCAACAGGGCAAATGATAACACAATTTTTAAATCTAATTATGCAGAACATCTTTATACAGAAAAACATTCATACACAAATTTACAAAATAATCTTATAATTCTACACAAACTTCCAAAGGGCAATATAATGGATCGAATGGAAGAAATTGAAATATATAAACACCGCAATAATCCACTTTTACTAAACGATAAACGAAACACGAAAACGAACAAAATTTATGACATGGTGATAAAAAAGACACGAAACAATTTATGAATTAATTCTAAAATAAGAATCAAATTAAGTAGCATTGCAAAAATAAAAGAAACTGACGAAGGAAGAAAATCCGAAACCGGTCTTCCAATTAAAAATAATAAAAAATAATATCACAAAAAGAAAGTCCTATAAATTCATTGTCTTTAGTATTTATTTAAAAACAATAAGTAATGACAAAATTGCAGCAAAAATTGTAAACCACGGCGATTGTTGCTGGTAATTGGTACTGCTAGCGGTTCCCTTAAATGAAAGCCTTTTGATGGTGTTTTTACGTTTACTGCGGCCCACCAGCTTCTTATAATTTTGAGAAATTCAGCCGTGCCAATGGAATCCTCTCCAAGCAGAGCTTTAAAAAAATCAATGGCTTTGATTGTTTTATCATCGAAAATTCGAAGGGCTAGTGAAACATTTTGCCTTTCGAAGCTATTAGGGTGAAGAACTTTAGGAGAAAGAGCTGCTGCTAACTTTACCTCAAAAAATTTTTCTTTTAAATAAATAGTCTCTAAATGACTGATTTTAGAGGTAAGTATTACATCGGTATTATCAAAATCAGGAAACCTAAATGACCTTTGTTTATTATTTAGCCAATTATTTCGGATGGATTTCAATAGATGAACTGTGTCAAACAAAAAGAAAATTTGTTTACCTTCCAAGTAAGGGGAATTCATAAAAACTGGAAGCTCACCGGTCGAGGAAAATTTTCTAAAAACTTTTCGGTTTACCTGATTATTGTCCGAAATAATTGCCACCACCTCGTAACCTACATTATGTAAAATTTGCAAAACCTCGTTAATTTTGATAAACAAAAAATCTGAATCCATTTTTTGAACTGGATAGAGGCCAACAATGTCCTTAATTTTAGACAATAATGACGATATCATAAATGCCTGAATTGATTTAGCCACTGTCAAAGAAGTTTGAGAAACTGGGTGGTTATTAGCTAAACCTTCTATTTTATTTCCTTTGAAGGTCATTGCCGGTTTAACGTGAACTTCATCTACTAAAAGAGTCACATACTTTTCATGAGGATCTAGTTTAGAAAATTTTTGGACTAAATACTGCTCAGCGGCTCCCGACTGCAAATTGCCCTTAGAAAAGGTTTTCAAATACTTTGCATTTGGTAGGGTTAAATATTCACTATTCCTAAGATAATTGTACGCAGCAGGGTAAGTATAAAGTAGCATAGAAGCAAAAATTATTAGATCAGTAGTGTAGCGATTAACATTTGAAAAAGTTAATTCAAACTGTTCATGCAGAAAATGTAACTGACGCGATTTTACTTCATCGAGACCTTCTCAGTCTTTTAAAACTTTAAGACTGGTAGGGATTGAAGTTTTGTGATCCTCGATAGACTTATCGAATAAGTTAAAGTCATTTAAATGAATAATTAGTTTATTCAATTTTGAATACAGGTCACACTTCAAATCAGCACCCAAAATATTTCCATAATGCGATGTCTTCTGTTTAATATTATTGATGTAAATTTCTACATCTAATGACTCCAAAATATTAAACGAAACATCAATAATTGGACTATAGCCACTCCAGCAGACTTTATAGATAAGTTTGTCTTGTGCAACTTTCAAATAAAAATTTTTAATACTATACTTACCTGATAGTATAACATCACTAATTTGATGAATTTTTTGATCAAGTAATATAGCCTGGTCTCTCGACTTTTTTACTTCTTCCGTTTTACCTAGCCTCAATCTCACATTTTCTCTAGAAGAATCTTGTTTCGAGAGGTCAAACGGTAAATTTGGGAAAACGGTTGGAATAGCATCATTTCGCAACCTCTGCCTAGGTTTTGAATATTCCTGGCATGGTTTGTGATCACCTAAAATATTTAATATAAATGGCATAGTTTTATCATAAAAAAGGCTACCTAGGCTCTCCTAAATTTGGATATTGCTAAACAAAAACTGAACAGGGGAGCAAAAATCAGAAAAAATAATTCAAACCCAAATTCGGTCGATGTCAAACCGTAGTTAACAATAATTAATATTTGATTAATATTTACTTTTATGTAACTTTAAGGGTGGACAGATACTTAAATTTTAGTATAGACACTGAACTGTCTAATAACTTTCACGAATTTTTTAAAAATATTGGCTAAATAAACTAGTATTGCTACGATTTACATTACAAGTACATATCTAAAAAATACTTACAACCACTTTTGGAACATTTTGAATTTTTCACTAAAATGTATCGGGTTTCAAAATGAACATGGCATATTTTTGTCCATTTTGTGATAACCAAATTTTTCCGAGGAATATTTTTCACCCAAGCAGCTCTTTGGTCAAGATTTTTTGGAAATCCAAAAAAATGATCTGCTGGTGGTTTTGCTTTACAGCACGATACACAGCAACTAGGCATTATGTTTATCTATTCAAAATACTTTAACCTAAAATTTTAATTACATATGGTTATTGAAGAAAAAAAATGTCTTATTGATAAAATCTTACATACCTTTAATATTCCTCAAAAAGGCTCAAAATATTTAAAAACAGTTAAGTTTTTAAATAAGGAATTATTTATCGTAAAAACACAATTTAAATTTGTATTCGTAACTTTTGATTCACAATTAATAACAGAAAGATATTCGAATTCAAATTTGAATGGAGGCGACAGCTATGGTTCATTCCATTAAGCTTTGGTTAAAACAAAATATCGTTATTACCACATGATATGAATCTGTATTTGGGTCGATTTGTGTTATGTGGCAATACTTTTAGAAAGAGACTATGTCAAATTCTTTGGGGTTACTCGAAATAAAGTAACTTTTTTATGTCCCAAAGAATATGAAATCTTTTTGTAGTTGTGTTGGTGTAAAAATAGCAAAAAAAAGTGAGGTTATGTTTTACTGTTTGAAGGTTATGTTTTAAATATTTACATAAAAAACTAATAATATACGATTAAATAACTAAAACAAGTATTTTTTTTTAAATTTAATGAATGTTTCATAAATTTTATATTATTATTATTCACAAATGAAATATTAAATGGAGTTTTGTTTTTGTTTACAATTCACTTTGACATTTCACATTCCTATGTATTTGTAAAGAGTAAAAGCGAATCTACCAAAAAATCCGGAGTAAAGCAAAATGCTCTCGAGCAAAAAAAGAGTGCTTTATTTTCTCCCAAAGAATTTGTAATATCAAATTGTTACCCTTCGAGTAAAATTTTTTACCCTTCGGGTAAAACTTTTTACCCTCAGAGTGTTTTTTTTTCCCAAAGAATTTGACATAAAAAGAGATGGTTATTGTATTGTTTATAAATATTTATGACGTATTTTACAAAAACAACATTCGATAAAAGTTTAGCAATACTTTATATTCCAAGAGGATTTTCAGTAAGAAATAAACATTTTCATGATTCGATTTTTCAATCAAATAAAATTAAACGTTTTATGAACATTTTCGAATAAAAATAATACAAAAGCTCATAATTCTTATAGACTAAAAATGGAAATGAAAACAATCATTTTTCTATATAGTTTCATAGTAAAGAAAAAAATTTATGTATGTTATTTTAAGCTTACTAAAAAATATAGTCGATACTGGAGGCTCTTATTTATAGAGTAGGCTCTGATATTATACGTTAGTCGTGGACAAATGAAATTTTTTGCCACCACTTGTTTGAATTTGTTAAATTTTATTTTCTCGTTCATTTCGTGATTTGTAATGACTACTACAATACTATAGGAATGTTCTTTGATCCAACAGTTTAATCCACAACATCCACAATCTTTCATTGAGGTGACATTAGCCGCATTTCTTGACGTTTGATCTGACCCGGATCAGATCATGTCTCATGAAACGACACCAAAATGCGTAAAACAAACAAACATCAAATTTCAATTTTCTGTCTCGTTTTGTTTTGAATCTTCCTCTTCATACTCGTACTGTATTCATATTATTCTTTGTCGCTTTACTAAATACTGCTCAACTACATTTTAATAGCTGAACTAATTTTTAGATCATCATTTGTGATCCAAAATGAATGTTGGATCATGTGTTGTTGTTACTTCACATATAAATTTTAATCTGATCCGGATCACTATGCGTCAAGAAATACAGCTATTATAAAACTAAACAAACGTGTTCTGTTTACTTCATCGTAAATTTAATTTGATGCTGTGATTATTTTCCTTAATTTTCTTTTATTAATATATGAAACTTAGGAAGTTTTTTGGATTAATATTCTTGGTTTAAAATACATTTTATGTACACTTAAAAACTATTTTTTTAATATCTATGCTAAATTTATCTTTCCTCACATGATTCATCCATGTATAACAAATATCACTCCCTTCGCCTGTTGGAAATTCAAGTTTTTCGTGACTTAGCTTAAAAGCTATAAAGCCGGCTAAGTGTTCAAGTCCATCGGTTTCCAATTCTGTAAATTCGTAATCATTTTCTTCTATTTCGGCCAATTATGATGGAATTTGTCCCAGATTAAATTCATCCAATAATGTGGATGTAAAGGTAGTGCATGTTTCGTTTTCATGGGTCAGTACGGAATCAAAAACGTCCTCACTCGGTTCCTTCATATGACTAACGTTGGTCGACTGTGTTTAGGCAACAATCGTTTCATTTTGGTTTTACAAAAAGTTTCTCAATCGGTGTGTAAACTCTAGAGCCGTTGGATGGTCATGTTGTCATATCCAGTGGACTTATCATAATTATAACAAAATACATTTCTAGTATGTCCTGGTTTAGCCTATACGTGAGCAAGTAGCTAATGCCAGATGTTGTTCTGAGTTCTTCGAATATCAACCCAATAGCATTAGTGCTCACTTCAACGCCTTTTTGAAATGGTAACTTATTCGTATTGCTCCATACTCCTAGATGGCTTATTAAATAGTTAAATTCTTTTAAAATTATATCCTGTGCATTCTTTGCAAAGCAAATATTCTTTGGTAAGCTTTCATTCTTTTACGAAAATCAGTCTCAGGAACGTACGAATTAAAAATATCGAACCTATCATTCACATAAAATGTAACATATATTTTATATCGTAATACAAATTTAGAAAAAATAATAAAATATAATTACCTTTTTTAATAACGCATTTTGCCTAATTTTCAGTTTCGCATATTCCTAAAATACCCATTCTTGAAACCGTGTTCGAAAAAAGTTGTGTAGCCAATGATTAAATCAGAATCGGATGTTTTCTGCAGTAGCTCAACAAGAGGTTGCTTGGTTACGTGTTTTCCCTCAATCACAATACCAAAGTCAATAAAATGGTTTCTAATTAATTTAATTAGACGTGGAGAATAAACGGCAAAAACCACCACGTTTTTTTAATGTAACCGGATTGATGAAATACGGCCTTTCTTCTGTCACATTCATTTTAGTAGATTTTTTGATAATCGGATACTTGCACATAATTAGTTGGGCGTAAAATTGAGTCGTTTTTTTGTCGTATTCATATATCGAACTCTGATAAGTCAGCTTGCTCGATTAATTTAAATATTACGCCTAGGAAGCCTGGCTCAATATTTATTTTTCTACTTCATTCTCGTAATGTTGATTCATCAGGCAATGAGTGATTCTTTTTTCTTAGAAACCGCTTATAGCAAGGGCCAGCAGAATGTAACACAATAGCTTTTACTATGTCGTCGCCTGACCATCTGGGTATTCGTTTTAATACAGGATTTTGGAGTTTCTGGTTTCTAATTCTCTTTTCCTAATTTCCTCTTTAACCTTATTGTTATTCGTTTTTTGTATACTTTCTTCGCTTTGCACGATGGTGCAGCAATTTGGAATCCGTTTTATGGTAACTGTTCAGACCGAATTGAAAGTGTTCAAAAGCGCTTTTTAAGGTTTGCTCTGAGAAGGTTGCGCAGATATGAGATCCTACCCGCCTTTATACTTCCACCGTATCGTGGTAGATGTAAATTAATAAATATTGAGCCGCTCTTTATCCGCAGAATCGAAATTGGCGCGTTATTGGTTAGAGACTTGTTGATGTCTAAAATTGACTGTCCTGAGATTTTGGTATTGTACGATATATATACTCCGTTACGGACCTTTCGCATTAGAGACTTCCAAATTAAGCTGCCTTACATTAGGCATAACTACGGTAAATGTGAGCCTGTTTATCAATCTACTGTTTCTTTTAATAAAGTTCGATCGGCTTTCGATTTTAATCTGTCAAGGGAGGCATTTAAGAATTTGATGTCTAATGTTCTTTTAACTTATTGGTAATTTTTCATGTTTGTTTAACTTTACTTTTAGTATATATTATTGTATTATTGAAAAAATTGTAACCAGATTGTATATAATTATAAAGTTGGTAAATAAATAAATAAATAAATAAAGTAATTCACTTACATTAAGTCTTTAACAATTGTTATTTGTTGCATAGCATCTATTCTGAACTGGCGACTGATACTAGGAACATTTGTAGGTAAATTCATTACTGGTAAATTTAGACTTGGAACAGTGTCATCTTTTAATTTTCTACATTATTTTGGACTATATCCCAATGATACCTGCTACGAGCTTTGTACAAAATCACCTCTTAATCTAAATTATTTCAATAAATAAAATCGCATTTTGTCACCAGTTTACGTCATTTTTTAAAGAAAGAGAAAGCGATAGAAATTTAAATCGGTGTCATCATTAGGTTTACTACCATTTAAAAAGTTCAGTGGAGGACATCCAACAAAAAATATTTTGTTTAATTTGAAGATCAGTTTAACGAAATTTTTACTATAACGAAATTTTCATTCGCTAAAATGCAAATTTTGGTATGGAACAGTACTATGGCCAACCAAATGATTTATAAGGAAGTAAACTAAGAAAATTTTACATTTTCATAAATATATTGCAACGAAATTATACAATATAGCGAATTAATGTTTCCGGCAGGGCTGCGGAGTCGGTGAAATAGTTCTTCGACTTCGACTCCGATGTATTAAAAATTCACTATCCGACTCCGACGACTACTCCAACTGTTACATGTAATTACTGTGCATGTTTAATCGCTCGTTTTTTCATCATTAGAAAATAATTTAAACATAACAAAAATTTCTGTTGATTTTTACCATTTTCTCTAAGCCATCAAAAAATTTAGTCAGTAATTTTTGTAATTCGAAGTCGTTTCGGTTTCTATGGTCATCTAGAAATTTTTCAAATTCATGTTTTTCTTCTAGTTCGTCAACTGGATTTTCTTGGTAACTGTGGGCTTTTCAGTAATACCACAGAAAAGAATGAACAGATATGGAAGTTCCATGTCAAGTATTTACATAGAAATATTCAATCTAAAAAATGTATTCCTGCTCTAATCTAACCAGTTAAGACAGGGAAAATAAAATACAATAATATGTTTCGCTTCTCTTCTTTTTTGTCTTTTATACAAAGAAGAGAAGCGAAATATGTAATATTTAATTATATTGTCTCTGTCTTAACTGGTTAGATTAGAGCAGGAATACATTTTTTTGATTGAATATTTCTATGTAAATACTTGACATGGAACTTCCATATCTGTTCATTCTTTTCTGTGGTAATACCTAAAAATCATTTTAAACCATTGCCAAATTACATAGCGCCGGTTTGCATCTATTTTGTTAATCATCTCTTAATAATACTCTAACCTTGGAGTCGAAATAATTTCTAGCCAATAACATCTCGTTATCAAGCAGAAAGATTTTTCTATGTGGTAACGATGATTTTTTTTGTGTTGCGAAGATATTATGAGTTTTTCCTATAAGTGAAATTTTGGCATCGCCATTATTTATCAAATTGGCCGAGGTCAAATATACTGATTGGAGTCTTTTTGTAACTAAGGTAAGGTTAAAGTATACAGGAGAGAAAGGAAAATATAAAATGTGGAGTCAGAGTCGGTCAGTATTTATTCAACTCCCACTCCGACTTCGCTAAAAGAGTCCGACTCCTCGACTCCGACTACGCAGCCCTGGTTTCTGGCCCCTTTGTCTTCGTTATAACGAGATTTCATTTTCTTAATTAATATTGATCAAAGAACTATTCATACTTTCAAAATTCTATACTGCGTAAATTCTAGATTTTAAAATTTTAATTCTGGTTTATAAAATTTTATCATCTACAGCTTTTCTAGAATTACAGAATGTTCGAACATAAATTCTAACGTAAACGCATGTTGTATCATCGTTAACTGTGCTTTGAAAGAAACAAGTGAACATAATAATCATTTGTAGCGGTTCACCCAATGAACCACTACAAACTGAGCAGCGCATATTCCAATTGGAATGTGTAGTGGGTTGACTTCCCCTTCGCACGTGTGCTGGACCAATCACAGCGCACTACACACAAAACAAAATAAAATAAAATTAAAAATAAAAATCAAAACAGTCTCGTCTCGATCTCTGTAGCGACAACACGTCGCTGGTTGCGTTGGCCGACAACCACACAAATTGTGTGCCGAAAATGGTGGTGTGGAATAAATGAAAATGTGTTAAATAAATAAATTAAATAATAAATACATTTACCAACAAATTATAAATTAAAAACAAAATAAATAAATTTGAATTAAACAATAAATAAATTAAACTATGTAATGTTGTTTTGTTATTAATTAATTAATAATCAAAATTACGTAATATTACACATTATTCTGTAATGGGTCAGTTGGAAAATATAATTTAAACAAGAAATTTCTCGAGTTTTGTTTACTCTTCAGGATAAATTTGGTAATGTGAGTACGCAAACTCGTACAAACTGCATGCGTAGTATTTACATGAAGTTTCGGAAATATCATATTTCATAGTTCTGTTATAAAAATCTAGACGCAATTTTAGTTCCTGTAATGTGCGCAAATAATCAGTAAAACTTCCGAAAGCAATTGAATTTTTTAACTCCTTCAAAAATGGTTTAAAAAGGAATCTAAAGTTATTTTTTAATGTGGAGGTCATTTTTGCCTCCGGGGAGGATTGAGAAAACTTCTTTCAAAAAGAGGACTGTCCTCTACAAAGGAGGACGGGTGACAAGCCTAGCCATCATATACTTTTTCTAGTTGAAGTACCAAGATACGATTGATATAATCCCATACATTAAAAAAAATTTTATCTTTACTTCAAAATTTAACTCAAGTAGAGTAACAAAAAACTTTAAAAAGAAAGTCTATATAAATAAAAATTAAAATGAATGAGCGAGGATGAGAAAGTGAGCAAAATAAAACAAGTACCGTCAGATGGGGCTACTTTGTGCAGGATTTTACAGTTTTTGAACTTTGTGATGTAAAAAAACTATATTAATGTAAACATTAGTACAATTTATCGTTATTATATTAATAGCTGGACTCAGACGAGTATATCTAAGAGCTTTGCAAATATCATCGTTAATTTTTAATGAATAGTAGGTATGTATCAATTTTTTGAAGCTTTCCGGTTTTAAATAATGCATCCGTATGTATATATGCCCAATTACTAATTAATCTTTCTAATTGAGCTGAAGAGGCCGGAAATTTTAACAATTTATTGGACAGTACTGCTAAATTGTCGTGTCTTCTGGCGGCAATATTCCAATAGGATAAAAGCCCTTTGAATTCAGGTTCTGGAAAATACCTTCATTTAGCTTGAACTCTTGGATGCAATCAAGGCCAGATTTGTCCAATACATCCAATGCAGAAACTCATCAACAATATCTCTTTGATCTAAATTCATCGAGTCTATATTTAGAATGCAAAAGGTTCGCTGTTAATGCGTTTTATTTAAAGCCATAGCTTTTCTCTTGTTTAGGGCTTCTTGAAATTCATCTGGGAGCTGTACAAAATTTAAACATTATAGAACATAGGAGAAAATATGTTAGTATCTTGAAACTACCTGTAAACGCATCCAATCTTCGGTTGCAGCCGCTGTATAATATGTAAGTGTTTCACAATTGTTTATTAAATTACATAGTAGGTCATATATTTTAATAAAATGCGTAACAGAATCTATAAAATTGTCATCAAATAATGGGCCCGATTCTGCAACGTTAAAATTCATGTTATGTTATTTTATTTCCCCGCTTCCTATATGAATTTGTATTGGAAAAACAAAAATAACATAACATAACATAAAATTTCGAATCCCGGAATACGGCCTAATATCTGACTTATTTCACATTTCAATTTTACTTTACCGTCAGCAGAATTTTTTTTTAAAAATATTCAAATTGCCGATGAGAGACTCATAAGAATCTCGGTAGCTGCACTAATGAGTTTCAGCGGGAAGATTCTCCAAATCAGCTCTCTTAAATTATTTTAATACACTTATGACTTTACTTGCAGTATTTCTATCAACTTATGTCGCTTTCTTATGATATTTGAGAAAATTCTAAATTTTCGTGTTCCAAAGAACACAAAAAAACATCAATTTGTTTTCATTGTATTGGTGATTTGTTTTTGGTTGTTTATACGATTTCCGCCATTTTGAAATGTCAATTTGTATAAAATGATATGTCAGTAATGTCAGATTGACATTTATCATTTCTTGGTGTTAGTATTTTGTAGGAAAGTGTGGGTAAATTTATAAAAAAAATATGGATTTCAGAAAATCGATATAATATCAAACAAAAATTGCCGTTTTTGCGTCAAAGGAAGGCGATAAATCAAATTTTTTGCTGCACATCAAAATTTTTTGATGCAATTGCGTCAAAAGAAAACCACATAGGTCTTTTGAGAGTAATTCCAGTACGGCTACTGCAATTATTATGCCATAAAGTTGATTTTTTGCATGATAGCTATTATTTAGTGTTATCGCTAGCCACCGCATAAATATCAGTATTGTATTTTAATTTAGCTAGCTCAATTGATGATTCGAAAATGTAGTTAAGTTCATCTCCCGTTTCGCGTATTCCTGTCATATCATAAGACTCTAGAAAGGACAATTTATTATCGGTTGTTTTATCAGTGTAACCACAAGGTTAGAGTTACTAGACGTATTTTTCCATCCATTAATAAGGAGTACTGTAAAACAACTACATTAACTATACATTTAACTACATAAACTACATTAACTACATAAAATACATGAAAAATGTAGTTAATGTAGATTTTGAAAAACTACATGTAATTTAACAACTCTTTAAACCGTAAAAATATACCTAATTTTAATGGATTACTAAAATCTCCAGGCTCTTAACATTTCGCCATAAACCGTCTCAGCAAAAGTAGTGTGATAATCACCTCTGAAAGGAGTACGCCTCACAGTGCAGCCCATAACTATCCTAATTATCTGTCAGTACAGTTTTAGCCCAGTCAGTTCGACACATCATTTCTGCTTTAAGAACTTTGGCTTTAACCGGATACTACATATTATGTATTTACTATATTATGAGTAATGAGATGTTTTAACACAATCATTAAAAAAAAATAAAACGATCGTTCTAATATGAATTAAATAAAAAGCCATAGTATGCCACCCAAAATTTTAATGTTTTAATAAAAAAAATAAAAAAAATGTCTAGTATTTAGCTTTTTCTAGGAATAAAAAAAACAATATTCGACAATTATGTCTCCAGTGGCCCTATTCTGGTAATTCCCGGGGAATAGAAATTTTAAATTTTGTAGTAGTTTTATTCCCTTTTCCCCAAAGTGTATTCTGGTGTTTGGGGAAAAAATGTATTGGGAAAAAATTATTCCCAATTACAGCAGTTTTGACGTTTGTTTTTCCATACCTATTTTATGAAAGAATTGATGGGGAATACATATTTTAACGAAAATATTTGTCTATCTCTGGTTGATATTAATAATTAATCATGTTAATATTGTTTGTAAAGGTCCCTCGCGGATTTTTACTTATTTTAATGTGATTCCATGGAGAACACGTACAACTAAATTTATTTCCTCGATATATTTATTCCCCAATTGCCAGAATGCACTTTTGGAAATGGGGAATAAAAAGATGGAAATGTATCTGGGGAATAACTGCTGTAAAAACAAAATATTCCCTATTCCCTAGGAATTACCAGAATAGGGCCACAGAATCTTAAACTCTCTTCCTCGTTATTTCAAACAGAAGTGGGTTTGCACATACCCTCTCCTCCAATCAATCTATGATTTTTTTTTTACTTTAAAAAGGGTCTCCTTTTTTATTACTCTATATTCTATTACTCATATTCATATCGTCTATTACTCTAATTTTTAATTTTATTGTTTTATGATAGGGGTATAAACATTTTCTGTTTATTTCATTTTTTTTTAGATATTTTATTTTATTGTTTGAAAACCCTAGAAATATATTTAATTATTTTATAATTTTTTATTGTTTTATTATTAAGGTTTTCTTTTTTAAGGGTTTTAATCTTTACCATAATAATGTATTAATCTTCCCGTCTCATTATCTCTTATCAAATATACATTTGAACCTAATTTTCTCTGAATCGTTGCTGGAAATTATTTGGGTAGTAGTTTGGGCATTATATTCTTTTCGGCATCTGACAGCGTAAGATTTGTTCGTCATACCATTTGGCCTTCTGAAAATGATGGTGCTCGGGCTCTTAGATTGCAATTATACCGTTTTTTATTAAATGCATTCTCGAATTTTTCAACAATGTTGCAATCCTATTTAACTTTACTAACTAATCTTCTCGGTTGGGGTCTGGAAAATGTTGAAGGTTTTTATAATCATTTCCGTCAGTACTCATTTCCGTGCAGAAATTAATGAAATAAAGAGTGCACTGAGAGAGATATTTCTTGGACTGCTGATCGGATTGCTACGCTATTTGAAGAATAATGTGTGTATCCCAGTTTTTATGGTTTGAATCTATGATATATTTTCAATTGCATTGCCAATCAATTTGTCAGTGCGCTCTACTGGATACGAAAAACTTTGATATAACGAAATTCTTGCTTTGAAAGCCATTTCAATGCTGAGCTGCTAATAATAGAAAATTTGGAACCTTCAAGAAAATGCTGCCGTTTATTCAAAGATAATAAATATACAAGTTATATTCCACCAATCGACATATCGCCATTTTTCCATTTAGTGACGTCACTTTGAGTAATATATTTCGTAATATTGACTCCGTTTGGTAGGGATTTGTGTTTTTTCTATCGTGTACAATCGTTGAAACTTATTTCCATTTCCAAAACCTAAACATATTCTTATAAACCTAAACCAATTCGCAAAAAAATATCCAAATTGAATCTGAGTGACGTCACGCTCCACGTGCTTTCAGCTGTCAAGCATACCTTGTAATATTATAGTATCATGCGCAATAGAGTAATTTTAGTTATCAATTGTTTGATGTACACTATATCAAAAAATTGTCCGTACACCACTCGGTTAAATAAATAAACATAGATAAAAGAACAATTACAAATCAAACAAAAAATTCAGTTTTTTTTTTTAACTCAAATGACATTTCAGAACCTGAAAATAATAATAATCATGATATAAATTAATTTACTTTTACGTTTGATATGATTTACTAAAACATCCTAAAACGATATCAAATAATTGTCCGTACACTTGCACTTTGTCAAAATTAACACTACCACATTAACAATTTATTATTTGTTGTAGTCCTATTTTCAACTAACGGTAAATTACGAAATTGTATTTTGCGTAAAAGTTTATTAGTCGTATTTTGTGAAAAATGTGTGATTCTCGTACCAAAATTAGTGTAGAACTTAAAAAAATCATTATTAAATTGAAGCGTAAAGGTAAAAGTTTATTTATTTATTTATTTATATGTAAAAAGTTTACTCAACAACTTTTTCCATTAGGAATACAAAAAGATTGGGTCTATCCGGCTCTCGGATGGCACTTTTCCCATAAAGCATCCGTTAAAGACCACCAAACTAACCATTTATATTTTACAAACATTTTCCGTTATTTTTGGCAGGCGTTATTTTGGGCTGGCACAATATGGCACGGCTTTTCTTAAATTTGGAGACCTCTTCCTCAATATCACAATTGATCACGACAATTTAAATCTTCTAATCTCATACCGCCAAATCACAGATCCACAAATAATGTTAAATTATTTAGAACTGACACGTGTTGAGCAGCAATCAAAGTGGTATTTGCCATTTTTCATCTTCGACCTTTAACAATTAAAGCCAGTTATACATATCTAGTATACCGTTGGAAGTCCTTAAGAATTTAATTTACTCCATTCAGAGAGTATCCACAATCTTCAAAAATTTATTTTATGAAAATTTGTGACCTTTGTTCAGATCACAATATTATCTGAGCAACGTGAAATTGGCCGATGTAATTCTTTACTTAGTGCTTCAGTCTGGACGGGACCATTCGAAAATACGAAACAATACACAAATAATACAAAATCAGAATTAACGTTAACTATCATTTATTACCGAATCCCACCTCCTTGTTATATAGCATTTAATTTTATATAGTATCTCCCAACTCTCCTAAACCTGCGCCACTCTAGTGGCGTGATATTATTTTAAAGCGTCCCATAGTAATTTGCTATTAGGATTTATATACGACTTTGAATAACAAGAGAATTTATTATTAAGAAATAATACCTTTAATGGCGATTTTATTAAAGCAATTCACAAATAATGTATCGATCAACATGTCGTTGAAATTTCAATCATTAAAATGTCAATAATACGTCCCAGAAATGTTAATGTCAGAAATATTAATGTCATAGAAACGGGAATATCTTGCTATATTAAAAAGCTTACTAGATATATGTAATTATTTTTAAATGTTGACAATATTATTTGCAACCAGCAAAGTATTTTAGGTAAATTTAGAAATTTAAATTTCATATTATACCTCGGTAAACAGATAAACAAATTTATATGAATCCTTTTTGTTAAAATGACCCCGACGCAATGCTTTAATCGACTTCAAATTTTGTGAACAAGTAGATGATGAATTGTCAAATTTATCACCAACATAACAAAAAAATCGTCGGTTCCGTTTTTGAGAAAATCTGTTTGGCAATTTTCTTTTCCACTGCAACCCCCTCAATTCTATACTCGAATGGACCTAAAAGTTAACACACACTGCTTATTACTGAAATCTATCTTTGTGAAAAATTTCGACCAAAACTATCAATATTTGTGAGAATGGGAGGCCAAACAAAAATAATAAAAATGTGAGACTGGAAGGACGGACGGACAGAAGGACGAACACGACATTTTTCTGATCGATGATAATTCGTCGAGAAATGTGAAAATCTGGAACAAAATTTTTTTCGCGATTATAATACTTACCCAATATAACTTCGTTATAGTGGGAAAAGTAAAAAGTGTTTTTAAATGCTAGAATTCCACTCAATTACTTAACTAATTAGTAATTACCACCCAATAAGAAAAAAATAAGAAAAAAAGACTTCTACATCACTGCTGACTAAAGAATTAAGACCTATGTATAGTATAAAAAGAACAAGTAAACTGGTATAGAGTAAAATTAAAATGTTGAAAGTATTTATTTCTAAAAATTGCCGGGGAACTAGACCTTCTAATATTAATGTCCAAATTGTTCCAAATGCTTATCCCTATAACAAAGAAAGACGAATTCATCAATTTACATTTAGTTCTGGCTGGTTTCAACATTTGCATGCGATCAGAAGATTTTCCCAACTTGTCAAAAATAATTTCGGTTGTTGGTGTCTTAAGAGCTTGTAAATAAATAAACACACTCGAAAAGTATACATATAATTCATGAAAAGAGCAACCGAATAGCAGGTTGGAATAACAATTGATATGGCCATATTTTCTAAGTCTGAAGACATACCTGACACAGCTATTAAAGAGCATTTGTAACTCGGAGAAGTATTTCTTTTGCAGATCAAAACAGACCACATCACCATAAAGAAAATGAGGAAGTACAAAAGATTTGCAAAAAGCAGTTGTTGTGCTGTGGGACAAGCTGACTGGAATTCAGATAGAATTCTTTTGGAATTCAGGTATTCAACTATTTGTGTTTGCAAGACTCTTTCAAATACCTTGGATAGCCCAGGCAGCAAACTAATAGGGCGAAAGTCTGATAAATTCGTACATTTTTGCTTTTTTGGAATGGGTATTATTTTAGAATGTTTTTAAATCAAAGGAAATGTTGAAGTCATAAGCAAACTATTAAAGCCGTGCAGGAGATAGCATTCAATATAAGGAAATATAATTTTAACGAATTTAATCGGTATTTCATCAGTACCTGTTGCATCTGATTTAACCGATTCTAGAGCTTGGTGCAGATCAACTATGTCAATGTTCTTAAAGCTGAAGTCGCCTTCAAAAAGTGGAGTCTGCGTTGAATAACCCACAAAACCAACTCCTGAAAAGTGGGAACTGAAATAAATGTTTAAGTCATCAACAGAAAATGGACAGTTGTTAAAATTATCAGGATCCTTGAAGGAGTTAATCGATTTTAAATGTTTCCAAAAATTTTTAGAAGGTATAATGACGGATTCAAGACGTTTGAATAATATTTTAGTTTGGCTTTAGATTTTGGTACGTTAATTTTATTCCTGATAATTCTAAATTTCTGAAGTAATCTATTGTCTGTAGGACTTTTTCAAAGGAGGAAGGTGGACTATTCAATCCTTTGAACAGTAACTCCATTGAAGTGCGATAGTCACCGTAGGTTTCATTTGTATATTGCTTCTTATGTCTTACCATTTCCATCATATAATCGTCATATGCCGGATTGAAATATTCAGATTTTAAAGCAATTTAAAAATCGAGCCACTTATGGAATTGGTCAATGTATGCATCATGCCATCGTGTAAGGCTTGAATTTGCTTCAATTAAATTACATTTACAATTTGCTCATCACTTGAGGCCAAGATGTTATCCCTACTGGTGTTTGATTTATTTGCTTTTAAAGCGGAAATCACAAAACCTGTGCCCTTCGGGTAATTTTTTAAGCTCTATTGCTTCTAATTGTCTTTGAACGGTAATATCTATTTCGACGTAAAATTTTTTTAATTTCAGAATTATACTTTGTTTCCACTTTTGCCTTTATTAATCTATTTTCAAGGTGCTTTAGAATATTAAGTCTCGATTGATAACTGATTTTTAACTTCATACAACAGAGGAGCTGATGAATTTTCAATTATTTCGATATTCGGGGCCAAAGTTAAGTTATCATGTTCGTCTTGTAACAATTCTTAGCTAAAATTTCTGCGGGAAGTTCGGTTGGGAATTTAGTGGGGTCAACTTTCCTAATATCTAGCTCGTAAAGAACTTCTGAGGGATTTAAACCTTTGCAGATAAACCAAATGTACACTAATACAGATACTAATTAATAGCATTCTCATGAGCGTCTTGAGCTATTAGAAGCGATGGGTTGGATGATGGAGCTGGATAATTTACCGTTATCAATAAAAATTAAATTTAATTAATTTATGCTTAATAATAGAATTGATAAACAAATAACGAATTCAGATTTCATGTGTAAAAAATTTATACCAATTGCTCAGAGAAATACACCATGCAAATTTGAAAATTTAACAAACAACCAAAAGATGGCTGTAGCGTTAAATAAAAAGAAATTGATATGAAAAAATTTAGCGAATACACCTCATTTTGAAGTGTTTCCCTATTTATTTTAATTGACAATAGGTGGCAGCGCGATACGAAAAAATATTCTTTTTTGAGCAACTTGTAGAGAAAAATAGAATTTTATTAATCGCCAGTAAATTTCTTAATTATTTGTTTTTTCTGAGCATTATCTTTTGTTTTCAAGATAAGTAGTTCAATAAACTTTTTATGCGTGTTTATTTACAAACCAGCAAATAATGATTTTACATTTTACACCTGTTCGATAACGCTTGCATAGGTATGTTTAGCCAAATCGGCTGACTTTAAATTAACAAATCAAAAACTAGGCGAACTGAGTTATCTTGAGTGTTATCAGAAGTAAATAGAAAACAATTGCGAAAATTACGTAACTCGAAAAACTTGGTGTGTAAATATTTTTATCTAATCTATATACATATATGTATGTGGCCGATCACTTTCACGACCATGCAAATATCAGTTGCATTTTAAAATTTCAAAGTATAGGTCGATTGAAAAACTATGGCTTTAAGATGGGGTATTTTGAGTGCTGGGAAAATTTCCCATGATTTTGTAACCGCCATGGCAACGGTGCCGCAAGAAGAGCATCAAGTTGTTTCGGTGGCGGCTCGTGATATTAATAGTGCTAAAAAATTTGCTAAACAACACGGCATCCTGAAATATTATGCTGGCTATGATACATTGGCCCAGGATCCGGATATAGGTATAAATCGATATAAAACGTGTGTGGCTTACAATTTATAAATTAACTGTGTTTGTATTTATTGTGCATATATAGACATTGTTTACATCGGTACATTAGCCCCGCTGCATTATGAAACATCGATTCTAATGTTGGACCATGGCAAGCATGTATTGTGTGAGAAGCCATTATGCATGAATGAACGCCAAGCAAAAAAATTATTGGATTACGCGAAATCGAAGAAATTATTTTTCATGGAAGGTCTATGGGTTCGATTTTTTCCCGCCTATCAATACCTAAAAAAACGTTTAGATGACGGCGATTTAGGCGAGATTATTGAGACGCGCGGTAAAATGTTTGTGCCCGTGGCCAATGTTGAACGTTTGATGTAAGTATTTATAATGCACAGCGTGAAATGATTTAAATCAAGCGTATTTTCGTAGAAAACCTGAAACTGGTGGCGGATCCACAATTGAGACTGGAATCTACCTTATTCAAGCATCGCTGTTTGTGTTCAGAGAATTTCCGACATCAATAGAGGCGACTGGAACTCTAAATGAATTCGGTGTTGATACAAGCATGAAAGCTGAATTGACATTCAGCGGTAATCGCAAAGCTTATATTCATACGGATTGGTCTAGTTTCGGAGGTGATGACAATAATTATACGATTACAGGAACTAAAGCCACAATAACCGTAAACTTATTTAAAATATTAGGAAAGCGAATAATAAAAATGATTTATTTTCAGCTACACCAATTTTGGTCACCAACTAAACTAACAGATATCGATGGCACCATCAGGGAGTTCCCTCTACCAGAACCAAAATTCGAATTGTTTTTCTGGAACACTATAGGATTAAGGTATCAAGTGTTCGCGATTAGGGACGCTATTTTAGCGGGGAAACTAGAGGTAGAAGATGCCTCACATGAAGTTAGTTTACAGTTAGCGCGAATCGAGGATGAGATTCGCAGACAGATCGGTGTTAAATATCCACAAGATGATGAAGAATTTTAAATAAACAAGTTCAATAAGTTCTCAAAATTTTTTTTTTTTTTTATTTTCACTCGAATTTAGGGCAACGCGAAAAGAAACCGCCTTATAGCGTAGCCCACAAGTATTCCAACAGAAAAAATCCAATTTATAACAATGTATCAAAAACAGATGTTTACGTTTACTTTTGCATACGATAATAGTTTATTCGTTTGTATTTCATTTGAAAATAACGGTTTTTCGCCAAGTACAGTTTTCCATGGTCCAACATTAGTACAAATACTTCTATAAAAGCGGGCGTGAAATTTAGTTTTATTCGATAAAAATGTGTCAGCATCTACTTACCAATATTCGGGCCTCGAGCAAATTTTTCATACCTCTCAGTACTTTGAAATGTTATGTAATCTACCGGTATAGTCGAGAGAGCCATAACATAATCATAGGACATTTTACAGGTACTTGCGTTTCCCCATTTAAGTTCCATTTCTAATTGTAAACTGATAAGTGTGAGTGGAGTGTGTTTTTAAAAAAAATGATAAGGAAGTAGGTACTGTTGCATAATAGTTCACAGCTGATAACAGCTACAAAATTAAAATCAGAATTGGCTTGTTTTCAAACAATTTTATTGACAAGATAATGGGTTACAGTTACATATGTGCACTAAAATTCTTGATCATCTTCAAAGTGGTGGACACCAATTTGCCGCCGAATTTCATCCTGAATTCGTGCAAATTGTAGACTCGTTTCATGCGGCATTTGATCTTCCTCTAATTTTCCGGCAATAATAGCATCACGAACCGCGATCGCTTCGAACCGTAGACCACAACTATTCCAGTAGACAAAATCATGGCGAGCTTTTGGTAATGGGAATTCTTTTACGCTTCCATCTATATCCGTTAATTTAATTGAGCTCCACAATTGATAGAGAGTCATTTTGCCTTTTGTCCCCTCCACCACCAAATCATTATGCTCATGATGATATGTTGTTCCCGTCTCCATGATCGCCTTACCATTTCCGCTAAATGTTAATTCCGCTTTGAAACCCGTATCAACACCTTCCTCATTTAAATCGGCGGTTGCCTTAATACTTTGTGGATATTGACGGAAGCACCATAGGGCAGCCGAAATCGTATACACACCCATATCGATTACGGTTCCACCACCGTGCGATTTTTTTTGTAATCGATCGTTCACGCCCATCGGTATAATCATGGTGCATGAAACATTTTTGATTTCACCCAAATCACCATTATCGATGCGCCTCTTCAAGAGCTGATAGGTGGGGAAATAACGGGCCCACATACCTTCCATGAAAAATAATTTTTTCGATTTGGCATACGTTAATATGGCAAGTGCTTGTTTCTCGTTCATGCACAGGGGTTTCTCACACAATACATGTTTACCATGTTCCAACATTAGTTTGGCGATTTCATAGTGCTGCGGATTTAGCGAGCCAATGTAAACGATATCTGAAATAAATAAACATTTAGATTAGATTATACATGTATCTACCATGAACACACTAAACTGAAAACTTACCAATTTCACTGTCCTTCGCCAATTTATCATAGCCTTGATAGAATTTTGGAATTAAATGTTTTTCGGCAAACGTTTTGGCGTCTTCTTCATTACGAGCTGCAATTGCAATCACTTTTTGTTCCGTTTCTGCTACGGTACTTAGCGCGTTCACAAAATCATGTGAAATACGCCCGGCGCTTGCAATTCCCCATCTAAGTTGCATATTTATGGTTTTTATTTAAACTGGTTAAATTCAACTAAAAATAAATTAAATTAACGTTATTGTAATAGAATCGATTTTTTTCAGTACAACCACTTAAATCAAATATTGACTAACGACTGATATCCATTAAGTGTTGTGTTCAATTTATATTCTGTACTGATATGCATTATCGCTTTAAAATTTGTGAAGTCATTAATTAACTGATAACGTTAATAGTCAATCGAATAGTTGGCCTCTTACGAACAGGATTTTGAATACGACATGTGCCATATCTCGTTTATTTATAGTAACTTGATTAGTTTGGTTAGCTTACTGACGATTTTATAAGAATCATGACGGAATTCACTTTATGATGGTTTTGCTATTTTATCACGAAGTTATTCAGTGATCGGTTGTCGTTTTCAAATTAATATTTTGGAACATACTTTGTATACATTTTAAAATGGTTTAATAATTTACCACTTACTCACTACTGGCAACTCAAGAAACAATTTAGACAAATGAGGGCCTTATTATTGCTTACTACAAATCTATAAGATAAAATCGACAAGTAGACAAATTGCAACTAAAACATAACAAAACCGCAAAATAAAAGTAGGTACTAAAAATTACAAAATACGTAGAATGCAAGGGGCAACTCAGACGCAAACAACTAGAATTACAATTGAGGATATACAAAAGTTCAGGTTTCCAATTCGATTCCTTATTTGAGAGAATTTGTATAGGGAGCATCAGTTTAATCTCTCACTACTTGTTAAGAGAAAATTATTTTACTTTAAAAGCCCTGCTTTTGAGTTGAAATGGTTTACAACATCCAATCCTAAACTGGTCGAATATTACAATGAAATAAGCGAACCCGATTATTCCGCTCGAGTAGAAGACATTATCTGTATGGAGAATCCCGGCGACCAGATGGCAAAAACATTTGTGGTGAGTTTCATATAAAGCTATGGGCGACCTCTGAAATAATTGATATAGAAAGCCCGATTCGCCTGCGAAATGGTAAATTTGAATAAGTTTTTGTTTTCAAGCACTCGCGGTATTTTTGGACAATTAAATTAATCACGATTCTTTTTTTTTTTATTTCTCGTCATTTTTAATAAATCAACACTATAATTAGTATAATTGAAATTATTAAACTTAAAACCGGATCTAACTACAATAAATAATGGTCGTACGTCATGCATCTAATAAAAAATATTATGTATGTGTATTGAAAATTCGACATATAATATTTGATTGGATTGGTAATAGAAATTTAATTTATCACTTCTAATTCTATATACTTACACACTTTAGATAATTACGTTTATGAAATGAGTTGAGCTCTACAGGGTCTTGGTCGTTCCCAAGTGTAAAGAAAATATCGGTGTGTTATAAGAATTCTCTAATTTAAACATCCAGTATTTCTTACTCTTATTTGTTTCGGTCCTAGCGCACTTATGGTGTTGGATTTTATTATTAAATAATTTAAAACCATGTACTGTTTATTATTTATTGATTTATTTGAATAATTAATTATTTTATTATTAATCAATAATCACCAAATTATTAATGTATTAGTCACCATTAATTCATCGCCTTGCAACATTAACTCGAGATAGTTGACTATGTACTGCGGAAAGACAATGACATACCGATTTTTACATTTTTCGATTGATGGTTTTTATTCTTTTTCTATCATCGTCACAAGTACTTTTTTTGTTCTATATCAAAAGTTTTGTTTGTATATTGAATTAGAAGAGGAGACGAGAACACCTGAATCAAAATTCAAACAGTATTTGTATCATGAATTTTGTCTAGCCTTACATATAGCTTAAACAAACTGGACGCTCGAGAAGCGGGAAAGTCCGTTTAAATGCGAGAAAAAATTAAATAAAAGTAAAATCCATGCAACTGTATGGTAGAATATAGTAACCTCTAACCTATTCTATCATAGAGTTTCATTCATTAATTTTACTTTAATTTATTATGGCATTTTAATAGGTCCACGGGCGTCCCGAGTTTTCTTAGACTACATGTATATCAGTTATCCATAAAATCGAAAAAAGGCTTTAATTTATAATCCCAAAATGGCCAAAAATTGAGAGGTCTCTGGATTCTGGTGGGGGGGGGGGGGGGGGGGGGAGGGGGAGACCTAGCAGGGACAACGAGTTACTGCACGCAAAGGATCTACAACACAGAATAAATAATTACCAGATTGATAAAACTCTTAAATTAGAGAAAGATCTCAAAAAAATAATCTAAACATTGAAGTGACAAGAAAAGAGAAAACATCAGATGAAAAATATCGGGGCAGCGATTTTGGTCGCAAAATGAGGATTTATTTGAGAATTACCGGAAGGCAATAGTATTGGTAAATGTGTGTGTGTGTTAGAATGTGCGTTTTTTTGTAATTTTTCATTTATCACGATGCAAATAAATGAGGTAATATGATATAAATAAAAGAACGATCGTGAAAATGTATAAAAAATTTGACGACCCTAACTGAAATGTAAAAAGAAAAATACAAATATATTTTTTTAACCAACATTTAGGCTGTGGCGAACTGTGTCTTTCTGATGGTGGGGGTATCTAAAAATTTAATTATTTAGGCTATTTGTTCAGTAAATTTCACAATAAACTTGTGTTACTCTTAGATTAAAACCACTTTTACGTGCCCATCTAACGTATCTAGCCTTCAAAGGTTAATAATATTCCAATTCCACTCGGTAATTTGGGTAGCTCCGAAATCTGCCCAGTTACCACCAAGCCCTGCATTCGAAATTGGCCCCTCCCCACTTTTATTTTCATGATTCCGAATCGTTTTTAATTTGTCTTTGACCTTGTACTTTAAAGTTATCCGTGTCTTAATTGGATAACCAAATATTTTGCAATTAAATGCATTTTGATCCCACTTTTATATTTAATTTTTGCCATTGCTCACCTGTCTTATTTATAGGTCCGATGTTATTCAAAATGTCCCCTATTTTGTTCCAAGCTGCCCAACGCGCCGAAGCGTGTTTCCCTTGGTATAAATAAGTAAGTAGATATGTTTTTGCTTACCTTGAATAAATTCAAACCTTTCTTCAACCAAATCGATTAAAGCACTTTTGTCCACGACTAACGTATAATATCAGAACCATCTTGATGTGAATAGAGCCGGCATGTGAAAAATGAACTTAAAATAAGGGATATAGAAACACTAAAAATTCATTTATTTTCATAGCGTTTATATGAAAAAACGCGATTTCGATTGACGATAAAATATGAATTAAAAGTTAAACCCAGTTAAATAATTTTTTAAGAAATCGCTGACAAACAACTCCATGTCTTACTCATTTAAAACACAGATTCTCAAATTTCCCTAATTTCCAGCAATAATCAAAAGAAAACAAGGGAAATTAAATTTAAAAACATTCTACAACAACAACAATGTGTATTAAAAAGAGAAAATTCAGTTTAATGACGACATCATGGGTGGAGTGAATAAAAAAGTGTTTACTTCTAAGAACTTACTTTCAAGTAAAAGCATTTGGTTGCAAAAGCGTGAATAACATTTTACTTTTACTTTAAAGTACAAACTGGGAAATTTCTCAAGTATCTACTTTTTGACAATATCCTACTCCAAATTCTTCAAGTAGTTATTACTATTATAAAATCTCACCACAAAAATATTAAATGTTATTGATTTGTTGAAGTGAGTTATACATTTTGTTGATCACGATATATTAAATTAAATTTAATTATTAAAATTGCATTTTTGTAATAAAAACAGTGATTTTCATAAAATTACATTCAATTGTGGGTACTTATGGATACAGACATCGAACATCGACATTAGTAAATTTTTCTGCAGCATCGCATGTAGCTTGCACGTTGATACTGGCAAAACCTTTTCTATTTATGTATTCGTCAGCAAATTCAACTGATTTCAAGATCTCAACATGGGTGCAATCTAGTGTCCCAATAACGTTGGGAATCTTGAATCTTCCCATCCAAATTTTTTTTGCAGAAATAATTTCACGATCTACTTTCGGAAATATAATAAAATCTTGTGATTTTGCAATCACTTTTTTTAGCATTTGAGAAAATATTTTGCAAACTGATGTTTTATCAACTCCCTCTTCTTCCCCAATTCCTTCTTGAAATCCGGAATCACTCAAACACCTTAAAAATATTTCCATTTTTTGTTTATCTCTTATTTTACCACCCCGCGTTTCATGTTCTTCTTCTCTTAAAAATATGTCGCATAATTTTTGAACATTTTCGCTGGTAAACCGATAAATGTTTTTTGTAATTGTGGAAAAAATTAATTTTTTCGTGTACTTAATGGCAAAGAGCATCATTTCTTGGCTGAAAACAGTAAAGAAAACTGCTACTTTTCTCCTTAGCAACACATTTCTTCACTATAAATACTTCTCTTCATAGAAACGCTTTTTTCCAAATAATTTTTGGATTTTTGACTTTTATTTATTTGCTTACTGCGATTGTTATGTACACGCTATGCATACATACTTTGATCCAAACTAGATCTACCTTTTTTATTTTTACCTGGTTTGTCGTCAAATACACGAAAAAATAGCATGTCCGACACGTAAGAAAAGTAGTTTTCCATGCTCGTTAAATTATTAATCCACTCGCTCACTAGCGCTCGCTCGTGAATTAAACAATTACACGCGCTGGAAAACTATCACTTTCTTTACTTGTAGAACAATCTACTATTGTGTGGCCGATAAAATTGTATTTTTCTTAAATGTAATCGAAATCTTAATAAATTTGCCATTTTGTCGACTAAAAGTTGTTATTTACTTTACTTGAACTTTTTAAGTACAGAACTGTCATTAGAAAGTAGAAGATGGCTTTTATTCACATAGTTTTAAGTAAGTACTAGAAAATTTTTAGTTTAATATGTAGATACTTGGTAAAAATCTGCAAGTAAGTTTTATTCACTTATTCGGTAGTATTTACTTGAAAAAAGTATTTACTTTTTTTTATTCACTCCACCCCATATCTCCACATCTAAAACCAATGGTCTTTTGTCTTAAATCAAAAGAGCAACAGCAAAAAATAAAAAAATAAATAAATCGATACAATGAGTGCGAAGAAAACAAAAAATCAAAACAATCTAGCATGCTTTGCAAATTCAAAATAACTACTTATAGGAACATATTCGAATTCAAATTTAACTGGGGTACGATTCTGGTTCGATGATATGATAATGAAAAAACAAAAATATCATCGGATTTTTTATTTGCTTTTATCATTGTATTTTATCATAGTAGATTTCACCATAGTAAAAAGCGATTCTGGTTCGATGATAATTAAAAATTATATAATTATCATCGATGAAATACAAATAGCGATTCCGATTTGACAATATATGATAAACTTATGTTAAAATTGGTGAAAAAAATGAATATTTTTTCATTTTGTTTTTGTCGCTGAAAACATTTATGGCCGATGATAAAAATTATTTTCTTCGCGTATATAATTTATTGTAGACAATTTTACTACCTACAACATTGGAAAAGTAAAAATAATTTTCTAAGAAAATAATATTTAATAGTTTTGCTGATTTATTAAAATAAAAAACAATAATTAATGGAAAAGGAAGATTTAACTTTGAAATATTCTAGAAAATGGAGATTTTCATTCTAATTTTAAATCTATGTAAATGTCCATCTTTCAGAATATTTTTAATATAGATCTTAATTTTAAAGAAGATTGAACAGTTTTAAATAATTGTTGGGGTATTATTTCTTATCCGATATAACGACTATGACGAAAATATAAATATTTCCGATTTGAAAACCAATATGAATAATTATGATTGTAAAGAGAGAAACTCTCTTGACAAAATGTTAATGCGCAGTGCGCAAACTCAAAACCAATATTTTTGGAAAACGAAACCAATTAACCAATATTTACTATTATCAAGAGAGGAAACTCTCTTTGAAGAATAATATTTTATCATTTTTTATTATCATCGAACCAGAATCGCTTTTGATATGTTGATGATCAAATAGAATAAAAAGATAAAAAGCAAAGGCGAACAAAATGACAAAAACAATTGAAAAATTCGATGATATTTTCGTTTTTTCATTATCATATCATCGAACCGGAATCGTACCCCTGGAGGCAATGAAAGAGATGATTATTGTACTGTTTTACTGTTTATAAATTTCGAGTTATGTTGATGACGTACAGCTGCGGCAAAAATAATAGTAGTGAATGAATCAAGATTATTCAATACAAACTGCCTTGAAAACAAAGCATAGTTTTTAAAAAATGTTGTTTTCCAAATTTACATTATTTATTACATAATAAGAAAATAATATCATAATTTTGTTTAAAAGTATGAAAAATTCGAATATGTTGCAATTATGATGTAGCACTACTATTATTTTTGCCGCAACTGTACATATATTACAAAAACAACAATATTTTAAATTACAAAAGTACCTTATTTTTCATGACGATTTTCACTTAGAAATAAACATTTTCAAGACTCGATTTTTCAATCAAATAACATTACATGTTTCATGAACACTTTCATATAAAAACAAAATAAAAGCTCATATTTCTAATAAACTAAAACTGTAAATGAAAATAACCGTTTTCCCATATATGTACTTTCATAGTAAAGAAAAAAATTTATGTACCTTATTTTCAGCTTAGTAAAAAATACAGGGGTATATCCTCCAACAGGTCGCAAATAAACTATTTGCGACTCAAAATCTGACTACTCGATTGATTTTAACATGAGTTTTTCAATTTTTTTGTGTGGTTTATTTGCTTTTGCGACTGAGTAGTAAAAACATTATAGAAAAGTTACCACCGAATTTTTGACGATGCAAATAAAATCAAGTAAGTCAAGACAATTAATACTACTCAGTCGCAAAAGCAAATAAACCACACAAAAAAATTGAAAAACTCATGTTAAAATCAATCGAGTAGTCAGATTTTGAGTCGCAAATAGTTTATTTGCGACCTGTTGGAGGATATACCCCACAGTCGATACTGGAGGCTCTTATTTATACAGTAGGCTCTGATAATATGCTCATTATACGTTTGTTTCATCAATTATAATGATGTCCATTATTCACTGCTAGTTTATCTAGTAGTCTTTTCTTTCATTATTCAATATTTTCAAGTAAATTATTTAATTTTTGAAATTTTATCTAGTAGTCTTTTGCCTTTTTCATTATTTGATTTGATTATAAAACATAATGATATTTGTCGGTCGTGGACAAAGTATCATATTCTACTCGCATATAATGGCTGTTATTCACTCAGATGACTTACGACTAGGGATTGCAATCCCGGTTTTCGATAAACCGGTAAACCGGTTTTACTGAACAATTTTGATTTTAAAATAACCGGTAATTATCGATAAGTTTTACCGAAATAATTTCGGTAATTTTTTTTTTCGTATCGCAAAAAATTCAAGTTGCTCTTTCTGTATGTAGTTATTGTTCTACGATTTTCAGAGTTTTTTATAATAAAGGGTGGTCCAAATGAGACGCAGGAAAATAAAAAATAATTTTGCAATGACGCCATGATTGTTTTCTGTCATTTCATGTCATTTTGTTGGGTTGTATGTTTGCCATTTATCGCTATGGAGTCGTATTCGATTGAGGTTCGTGTTATAGTTATTCAATAGCCTACGAAAGAGCTGTTACAATCAATTGTACGCGATACCATTCAATGTTAACGAACTATTTTTTGTCCCAGTTTGGTTTAATCGACTTGGATGATGTTTGCTTTCAACAAGACGGTGCAACTTGCCATACTACTCACAGGTTATTCGAAAATCGCTTAATTTTGCGTCGCAAAAATATGAATTGGCCTGCAAGATCAAGCGATTTAACGCCATTAGATTACTTTTTATGGAGATGTTTGAAAAGCAATGTGTACGTTGATAGTCCAGTCACAATCCAAGACCTAAAAAACAACATAATTGCCAAAATAAATGCCATAGCAACATCCTTATGGAAAATGTAATCAAAAATGTTGACCATCGGATCGACGTCTGTAAATTCAGCCGTCAGTGATATCATTTTTCATACATAAATGGCACCGATAATCCTTCAAAATAAAGTACCCAATTTGATTTAAAAATGAATATTTGTAGTTTTAGTTTGCGTTTATATTCCTGCGTCTCAATTGGATAACCCTTTAGTAAACAAATACGACTATAATTTATATTATGAATTTATGATACATGCATAATATTGTCATTGTCGATCCATTTGATGATAGCTAGCAAGGCAGCAGTTAGCAGGGTAGAAAATTAAAATGTAAGTTTATGAACACACTTCTGGTCTCTTTACTACTATATACAGTTAAATTTCATTCGTTGTTTCACAGTCTCCTTCCACTGGAGTAGCCATATAAATCCACTTATATTGATTTCGAATCAACCAGAAGATGTTCAACTGATGTTTGTATTGTGCGTAATACGACAACTCAAGCAAATTTAACAAAAACTAAGCTTCAACTCAACCCCGGCTCAAGCCAAATCTGAACCCACTAAACAACTCCAAACTCGACAGCCAGCTCAATCCCGAACTCAACTCGATTCTAAAAACTACATGCTCAACTCAATCTAATCCCCAACTAAACTCAATCTAATCCCCAACCCTCGACCCACAATGGAGCTCCTCACTCAACTCCAGCTCAATTTTAGCTCACCAGCGGACTAGCCAACTCCTATATAATCTGTTTCCATCACTACACAATATACACATACTTACATATACATAAGTATGTAAGTTAATATAATTCTATGGGAAATTTATGTATGATTATCGGCATACATTTGGTACAATCGATCCTCTTGTGGTATAAAATGTGGTACATTTGACAATGTGTTACGTTCTTCAAAATGTGGTACGAATGGGCAGCCTAATATATGTAAGACTGATGAGTGTTGTACGATACGTAAAATGTTTAACTTTCTTAAATTAAATATTACAATGGCGAAGTAATACTGAAATATGTAAAATCTTCTAATTTTAAAAAATTATAATGCGTTTTGTTAATATATTCGCAATAACGAAATTTACCGGTAATTACCGGTAAACCGGTAATTCAGCTAAAAAAATACCGAAAACCGGTAATGTAAAATCTCGGTAAATTTGCAATCCCTACTTACGACACTCGCCTATCGGCTCGTGTCGGCAAACTTCATCTTCGTGAATAACAGCTATAATTATATGCTCGTTGAATAATATATGTATGTACATATGTATGTATAATTATATCTTGGCCTTGACGCCTCATTTGGCTTTAAATTATTATTAAACTTAATTTAAACATGGAAAAACGCCACCAAACATTATGTTAAAATAAAAATATAACTCTATTTTCTGTTTCGTTTTTAAGATACACCTGATCTCCAATTTCGAAATTTTTACTCGAACAAGTCTTGCCGTAATATTGTTTTGATTTTTCTTTGCATCTCATTAGATTATAGCGAGCTATTTTATTTAACTGTTGAAGTTTAAATTTCAAATCATAGAAATAATCATTGTAATTAAAGAGAATATCGACATTTTTCGAAATTGAATCTGGTATGTTTGGTTTAAATCCAAAAACTAATTCGTATGTCATAAACTGTATCGATGTGTGGGGTGTTGTAAGAGAATGTAGCATACTGTAACCACGAATCGCAATTTAGCGGATCATTTTCAGCAGTAATATCCCAAGAGCATTGATAATTTCCCGAAATAATTTTATTATATTTTTCGAAAGCACGTTGCTTGGTAACAGCCCGAATCCGTAGGCTGAGGGTTGTTACCTAAAAGCAACGTGCTTGAGAAAAATATAATTAAATTATGAGGTATTTATCAATGCTCGAGGGGTATTTGACGAGAAAATTTTTTGCAATTTTATTTTATTCTAGTAGTAGGGCTGCTAGATTGTAAATTGTTCTATGAAAGTGTCATTTTGAAACAGTATTTATTGTAAAATAAAACTATAAATTCTTTTAATCTAGTAGCCAGAGTATGTTTTGCTAAAATAGCAAGCCTATTAAATCGAACTATAAAAATTGTAAGTATCCATTTTACTTTTTTCTGTGGCTGTGGCTTATATCACAATGAATTACTTAATAATTCAATGAAAACAAATATTTTGTTTTTTGTTGAATTATTATTTTTAAAAAATTATTTACAATTGTTTGTAAATAAATACTAAAAATAATTAATTCGTAACGCTTTCTTTTTTGTGATATTATTTTTTATTTTTATTGCAAGACCGGTTTCGGATTTTCTTCCTTCTTCAGTTCCTTATTTTGTTTTTATAATGCTACTAAATTTGATTTTTATTTAAAATTAATTTATAAAATTGTTTCGTGTACTTTTTATCACCATGTCATAAATTTTGTTCGTTTTTGTATTTCGTTTCTCGTTTAGTAACAGTGGATTATTCCGGTGTTTATATATTTCAATTTCTTCCATTCGGTCCATTATATTGCCTTTTGGAAGTTTGTGTAGAATTTTGAAGTTATTTTCTAAATTTGTGTACGAATGTTTCTCTGTATAAAGATGATGTGCATAATTAGATTTAAAATTTGTGGTATCATTTGCCCTGTTGATTTCCTGCGTATGTTCTAAAAATCTCTGACGGAATGAACGTTCGGTTTGACCGATGTAAAATTTTGAACAATCATTACACGTTAATTTGTAAACTCCACTATCCAAATCGTTTCTTTGGTATGTACCCAATTTCCTTTGTAATTTGTTACTTGTTTTGTAAGCCATATTGTATCCGTATTGGGTTAGAATTTTACTAATTATTTTTTTGTAATTTTCGTTGTACTCCTTTCCGATATATTTTTTTGTATTTTCTACCTCACTGTTATTATCGTACATTGTTGTGAATTGTTGTTGTCGTATTTTTTGTCTAATTTTATAATTGATGTGTTGTACTAATTTTTCGTCATATTCATTTTTCACTGCAATCATTTTTATTGTGTCAAACTCTTCCATATAATCGCTTTCGTTCATTGGAATATTATTCAATCGATATATCATATGATTATATGCCGAATATTTTTGTTGTGGTGGATGATACGATGTTTTGTCTATTGTTTGGTCTGTTTGCGTTAATTTTCTAAATATTTTAAATTCGTGTTTTTGATTTTGATTTACTATTGTTATATCTAGGAAATTTATAGATTTGTCCACTTCTATCTCCAACGTGAATTTTATGTTTTTATGTATATTGTTTATGTGTTTGTGAAGATTATCCAATTGCCTTAGTGAACCCTGGAATCATTAAGATATCATCAACGTACCTGTGCCAGTAAATTATATTATTTTGGTGTTTGTTTTGGTTATTCATGATGTTAGTATTCTCAATAAAATTTATGTAAATATTGGCTAATGTTTCTGATAATGGACTTCCCATTGGCAATCCGTCAGTTTGGCTGAATAATTTGTTATTGTGTTGAAAATAATTTTGGAAAGTTTGTTGTATGGTTTCATTGATCTTTATTACATCTATGTGGTTTTCAATAAGGAGATTTTGCGTGATTTCTAAAGTTTGCGTTATCGGAATATTGGTATACATATTTGTGATGTCAAATGAAACAAGTTTGGCACCAGTTGGAATGGAAATACTTCTGATTTTATCAATTAATTCCAAGTTGTTTTTTATAGAAAAGTTGTTCTTTAAGGCGGGTTTTGAGTTGCAGTCGTTCGTTCGTTGTTTCGTTCTGAAATTTTTTTTAATCCAATCAAAGGAACACGAACGAAAAATAACGTCATTTTCAAGGAATACAATTGAATATGCAATTTCGAAAAGGGCACATCTCTGAAAAATTAATTAAAATCCATTAAATTCTAAAAGGACACATCTTCAAGAGTTGTGACATTTTCGAAATTATTATTATACAGTCCGATACTGGTAGCTGTGTTAATACAAGAGATGTGCCTATTTCAAAGAAAATAGGCGTGAGGATATATTTCCATCACATTTACGTGAAAAAACGATGTTATCAAAATATACGAGATGTGCCCTTTTCGAAATTGCATATTCAATTGATTAAAAAAAAAATCAGAACGAAAGAATGAACGAACGAATGCAACTCAAAACCCGCCTTTAGAGTAATGTGATGGTTCAACCAGTTATTCAATACTTTTGCTATTTTGAACGTAGGTGATGTGGTGAAGTTGATAAGCGGTCTAATTGGAATTCTTTCTTTATGTAATTTTGGTAATCCGGTTAAAATGGGAGCCGTTGGTTTCAACATTTTGCTACTATGAATTTGATATCTGCTTAAGAGATGAATTGAACTGCTGATCTCTTTATTGATAAGCTTGAGGTAAGTTTTTGTTGGATCAGTATTGAGGTTGATAATGCTGTTGTTGGCGATGTATTCATCAATTTTTTCATGATATTCTGATATGTACATTATCACGGCAGTGTTTCCCTTATCGGCCTTTGTTATTATAGCATTTTCTCTATCTAATTTTTTCTTAAGTTTATTAATGGTTTTATGTTCCAAATTGTCATTTCTCTTCATTTCCTTTACGTCCGTTCTGCTTTTTGACATCTCGTTGATCACAAGCGTTCTTATTTCATCCTGATGCATATTGTCAGTTTTAACTATGGCGTTCTCAATTTCTAATAGCTGTATTCTTGTAGTGACCCTTTGTTGCTCAAGTTTTAATTTTCTTAATTTGCCGTTAGTGATGATGCGCTTCTTAGCCTAGGGAAATTATCAGTATAATGTTATTTTGATTGGTTTATTTCGTACACGTGACTCAAAATAGACTGATTTAACAGGCTGGCTATTTTAACAAAAAAAAATTCAACATAATTTCGCAGGTATTCGACTAAGGTTGTATGGCTACGCTCAAGTGCACCGTTACTTTGCGGATGATAACCACTATTTTGAATTCTTAATATTTTGCAAATTTGCTCGAAAAGATTGCCCATAAAATGCCATCCCTGGTGCGTTAAAATAGATATAGGAGAACCGAATACAGAAATAAAATTTTGAACAAAAACTGTAGCAACAGTTTCGGCTTCCTGATTATAGGTAAACGAAAGGCGAATGAAAATTTCGTCAAGTTGCACTGTTTAGTTAAGATATATTTATTACATATTTATATGCGAAGAAGATAATAGGACCTACGATGTCTAAGAAAATTTTTTCAAAAGCTTTCCTTGATATTTTTGTAATTTTTAATGGAATATTTTTATTTGGAAAACTTTTATTCTTTTGACAAGATGAACAATTTCTGACATAACTCTCTATCCTTCCAAACATTTTTAGAAAATAATAAAAATTACGCAATCGTTTAAACGTCCTGTAAATATCTTGATGTGCTCCTAGAGGTCCACTGTGGTATTCCTTAATGATTGTGTTAATATCGTTTTCGTTTGTTAAAGAAATAATTCCATTTTGTTGTGGATTAATGGAATTATTGGGACTAGTTGAAATTGCTACATTAGAATCTAAACATCTGGTAAAGTGTTTGGTAAATTTAAATATTTATTTTCAGAATTTAGTAGATTTATCAGATAACTATTCCGAATGGGTTACAATTACAACACTACATTCAGGAATATCAAGTACTATTCTGGTTAATGAATCTGCGTTACAGTTTAATTTCCCTGACATGAATTATTTTATAATCAATAATCATATTCATCTAATTTAATTCTCCATCTGGTAAGTTGTGAAGAAGGATTTTTTATATTGCACAGCCATATCAGAGGTTTATAATCGCTAATTATTTTAAATGTTCTATCTGATCTGTGGCCCAGACTATCGCAAGAAGCTCTTTTTCTATAGTTGAATAATTCTTCTCTACACGATTTAAAATACGGCTGGCTAATACGATAGGTAAATCAGTATCGTTGGTCTCCTGTGACAAAACTGCACCTATTGCTATGTCACTTGCATCGCTTGTTAGAATAAATTCCTTTGTGAAGTCGGGAAATTGTAATACTGGGGGGTTGACGAAAAATCCTTTATTTTTGTAAATGCTTCATCACAGCAGAAAGCATCCCATACAAAATCAGAATCTTTTTTAAGAAGATCAGTTGATGGTTTAGTAATTTTAGGGAAATCAGGCCAAAATTTCCGATAATAGCCGACAAGTCCAAGAAACAATTTTACTTAATGAGCTGTTTTCCGCGTTGGAAAAAATTTCACTGCATCGAGTTTTTTAGGATACGGCTTAATGCCTGATTCAGTTATAAAATGACCCAAGTAGTAAATCTCTTTGCATAAAAATTGACACTTTTCGGGATTAATTTTTAAATTATAATTACTAAGATTTGTGAATACTTCCGTTAAATTTTGATTATGATCAAATAGGTTTTTACCATATATCACAACATCATCGAGATATACCAAACATTTCAACCCATTAAGGCCACATAAGACATTATTCATCAGCCTCTGAAACGTACTCGGCGCATTACGAAGCCCTAGTAAATTGGTAATGTTCGGTATCAGTACTAAATGTAGTCTTTTCACGATCTTCTGGAGCAATGGGAGCCTGGTGATAGCCATGTGTAAGGTCGCTAGTAGAAAAATAATTTGACCGCCCAAGTATATCCAAAATATCCGTTATATTCGGCAAAGGAAATATGTCAGGAATAGTTACGTCATTTCAATTTTCTATAATCTATATTACAATGCGCCACTTTTTATCATTACTTGTTGATTTTTTCGGTACGCAGAGTAATGGAAAATTCCATGGAGATTTAGAATCTTCGATAATACCATCTGCTTTCATGTCAGATATCTTTTTGTTAACCTCATTTTGTACAGCTTTCGATAGGGTTTACGAAAAATTGGGGTAGAATTTGGGAATGTATTTATTTGATGAGTGGTTGTATCAGTGACAGAAAATTTATAACCATCAAGAAGAAATACATCATTAAATTTTCGCCAAATTGATAAAATAAAACTAACAAAAGTACAACCATTTTCTACTTTTAGTACAGAATTAGCAATAAATACTCCAGGAATAATATCTTGTGAAATACTAGGCAGTGAAGATGTAATTTTGCCATAAGACTCTGTACGAGCTGGAATGGTTATTTTTGAAATAATATCTGTTGAATTCCTGCCTCTTGAATTGCTTGATGACTCGCGTATACAAAATCATGGAACTGGTTGATTGTTTAAAAAGCTGTACATTTGAGCTTGACTTTGTATAGTGTTTTAGCGTTCACACGAGAATTCAACATTTTCAAACACGTGAAACGATGGTAGAATGAAAATTTAGGATAAGTGATTTATTTTATGATAGGGTTTTTATTATATGTATTATATTGCAACGTTTTTAAATTTTTTTATGTTAATATTACACGATTTATGATTAACAAATTTTTATTCAGTTCAATTAAATTTTATAGATTAATTTTCAGTTTACAATTTTTTTTTTTGTGGTACACATAACTGACATTTTTGCACAGTTTATCGTTTGTACTTAAACTTTTCGCAATTTCCACTAACATTTTTTTTTACCTCGCACTTCTTTTGCTTTTATCATTTAAGTAATAGTTTTCCCGTTTGGAACTAGCTCACAGAAAAAAAAATTCACATTTTTCACACACAAAAAAAAATTTTGTTTTAATTTGTCTTTCTTTTCACTTATAAATCACAAAAAGTTTAACCGCTGCCACCAATGTTGTGAAAACGATGGATATCATTAATAATAAAATAACCCAAACACATTTGAGATTATGCCTGCGACAAACTGAACAAAAATAAATAACAAATTTTTCGTATATGTATACGTATTCATATGTAGTAGTAATACAAATTATACGCCTAAATGTGGATAAATAAAAAAATACACAATAGATTATAAATAATACAATTCAGTGACGATTTTTGACCAAAAAAGAAACCAAATAAGATTTTTCTGGAATGTCCGTACTATGCACTTGGTAAAAAACATATCAAATGGCCGGACCCTGGGGTCGGCCATATGAATAACAAGCAATATTTGCAGCAAATGTTGTACGATTTTCGACGACGAAATTTGTTCAACAAAAATCAAAAGTCCCAATAGCCGTCTTCCAATGGGCAAAATTTGCTACTTGGAAGTACTTGCGAGTAGATACCCAATGGAACGAGAAATTGAGTAACACAAGTAAAACACAGCCTTCTGTTTAGTTGTTTTTTTTGTGTTTTGTAAAGTTGTTTATTATAGTAAAGCGTCTTCCATTGGCGAAAGCAAACTACTCGCAAGTACTTGTATCTACTCACAACTACCCATGCTCATACGATGGTGTAGAAAACAGAAGTAGTTACGCATAAAATTTGCGCTAGTGGATTTTAGTTGCGAAAATTCCAATAGATGGCTTTTACACCTTTTTCGATATTTTTCGATTTTTCGAGAGTTTTTTATTACGTTCGAGTTTTTTTATTTTTTGATGATGTAAAATGTCAAAATTAATACAAAATTATTTTGTTGTTGATGATACATTTTTAAGAAAAATGTGTTTAAATATCAATGCGGTAAATATCAATGATTTCCATTTTTTTTTTTGTCATATTTTGAATCTAATTTTAAATATCGCCATTACTATAATAAACAACTTTACAAAAGACAAAAAAAAACAACTAAACAGAAGGCTGTGTTTTACTTGTGTTACTCAATTTCTCGTTCCATTGGGTATCTACTCGCAAGTACTTCGAAGTAGCAAATTTTGCCCATTGGAAGACGGCTAGTAATGGCGATATTTAAAATTAGATTCAAAATATGACAAAAAAAAAATGGACATGTAATAAAAGGGAAGCGTTGATATTTACCGTATTGATGTTTAAATCCATTTTTCTTAAAAATGTATCATTTTGATGAATTTTGACATTTTACATCATCAAAAAAAAAAAAAACTCGAACGTAATAAAAAGCTCTCGAAAAATATCGATAAAGGTCTAAAAGCCATCTATTGGAATTTTCGAAACTAAAATCCACTAGCGCAAATTTTATGCGTAACTATTTCTGTTTTCTACACCATCGTATGAGCATGGGTAGTTGTGAGTAGATACAAGTACTTGCGAGTAGTTTGCTTTCGCCAATGGAAGACGCTTAATGTCAAATGATTTTTCACGGTTGTAAGAAGTACCTACGCACGGGAATGTAAGGCTATGTCCAGTTGCTACAATCTAGAGCATTTAAAAAAATAGCATATGACAATTCAATGTTAAGTTTATTAAAATTCAATTTTTTTTAAAATATACAAATCTTAATTTTATAATTGTTCATAAAACAAAATTGACGGATTCACAATTGTGTACGAGTATCTACTGCTTTCACGATCTATTTGTCGAGGTCATCATGAATTTCTCAGAATCCATTTGGCTGTTGAACATAGCTTCGATAGTGTTTGCTCAGCATTTCGTAATGGATTAATTCTTTTAATTTGTATTCCTGCTTAGACAAGATCAGCTTACTTTGTATCTTTTTGATTTGTATTCTGTTGAGTAGGAAACAAACTTTATTGCCAGTAGCATAAGTAGATAACGAGGATGCAGCTAATGTTAAAACCAATACAATCCAATCCGTTTAAATCTTCCTGTGTTTGATGGAAACGTAAAGCAATGGCAGTCATTTTATGACATATTCGTGTCAACAGTGCACGATAATATCAGTTTATCTCCAGCCCAAAAATTTAAATATTTGCTCGGTCAATTAAGAGGTCCTGCCTATACTTCAATCTGCCATTTTCGGGTAAATGATACCAATTATTATGAAGCAATGAAACGGCTGGTACAAAAGTACACGAAACAGTACACGGATTAAAATCGCTTGGTCCAGATGCAAATAATCTGGATCCATGGATACTTTTAGTACCTACCGATTAACTAGATGAGGAAACACAACCTATTTGGAAGTATGAAAGTGCAAACGAAGATTTTCCTACCATTCAAACGCCACTCGAATTTTTAAACAAACAAATGGATGCATTAGTCGATACTGTTGCAGACCATATCCAGACGAAAATCAATTCCCATAATTAAAGGCACACCACAGCCAGATCGTACCACACCGCAGTTCAGTTACCTATAGCTGCCCATTATGCAATAGTAATCATAAATTATGTAATCGTATGAAATTCTGAGAATTATCTATGACTGAACGTCGAGAATTTATTTCCAAAGCCAACCGATGCTTTAACTGCCTCAGCCAAAGGTATATTGTTATGAATTGCTGAACTACCAAACATTGCCAGAAGTGCCCAAAACGACATAATACGTTGCTTCATTTTGTACTGGACACACCTATTCTATTGGCTAACCATGTATGTTCATCTCCAGTCGAAGGCGCAGGCACTATAGAAAATGTTTCACCCGCAGTAAATTTGCATCTAAGCGAGAATCCAAAAGATGTGTTAGATTTTGAGTCACCGTCGTCAGCTAATCTAACGATACCTATTCTGCCAACAGCTTTACAACAATTGCCAGATACCGATAGAAGTATTAATTGTACCATCCATTACATCGTATTTACCAGTTCAACCCGCAAATATTCGACCAGAGGAAGTCGATAAGTATAAACCGTTAGCTAACCCAGCTTTCAATATACGCGGCAAAATTGGCCTGCTATTGAGATGTGAACCATTTTTTCATTCACTTGAAGACGGGATAAAGCACAATGAGCAAAAGAGTACCTTTGCTATGAATTCCAGATTTGGCTGGATAATCGCAAGCAATATAGCAGCAAATTCCAGAAGTCTCAAACCTATCGTCAATGCAATGCATCAAATAAACTCCGTTGCAATGAGTGATACACCTCGTATTGAAGCAGTAATCGAACGATTCTGGAGAATCGAAGAGATCGTAGCTTTAAGCCCGCTAACTTCCGAAGAAAAAGAATGCATTGAATTATTCAACAACACAACGGAAATTGACGCTAATAAAATAACCATTTGTCTTCAAGTGTTGTTGTTCAAGCATATTCCACCAACCATTGGAGAAAGTTATTCGCAAGCAGTCAAAAGATTCTACGCATTAGAACGTCGTCTACAGACGGACAGTCAATTAAGAGCAGCTTACCATGAATTTTTGAAAGATTATTTGACGTTAGACCATATGGAGATAGTGCCGGAAAATGAATTGGATAAAGCACACAATTCAATATTTTATTTACCTCATCACCCGGTGCTGAAAGAGACAGCCAGCACAACAAAGGTGCGCGTAGTATTCGACGCCTCCGTCAAATCAAGCAGTAGCCACTCTCTCAATGACAACCTGGTAGTTGCACTGACTATACAAGATAATTTAATAAACATACTCATCCGATTCCGTAAGCACGAGTATGTAATTTGGACCTTCAATGTCGGCCGAACAATAAGCTGATCCCAAGTCGAAGCTAATTCATTATCGGCTAAAAACCGTAACATACGGTACCGCCTCAGCACCATTTTTAGCAACTGCTGCACTACATTATTTAGCCGATAAGTTTTGTGACACATTTCCGAAAGCTAGTGCAATCCTGAAGTCAGACTTAAATGGACGATTTGATTTTGGAGCTGACAATTTAGTTTCCGCGCTTTCAATACAAAGAGATTTAATCAGTTTATTGAAACTAGGCGATTTCAACATTCGTAAGTGGTCCGCTAATCACCCTCAATTACTCGAAAACATACCTATCGAGAGTCATGAATTATCGTCCTAGGAAATAACAGTTAATCAGATGATATCGGTACTAAAGTACAATATAAAAATAAATAAAGTAAAGTAAATAATAAAATAAAGTACAATCCAATACATGATTATTTCTTTTTCAAAATAAATTTATCGCCAGCAAACCGATTTATCAAAAGATCATTTTTATCAGAGATCGCCAGAGTTTATGATCCGTTGGGTTTACTGTCACCAGTCACAGTGGGATTAAAAATACTGTTCCAGTCTCTCTGGCTTAATGGCATTATTTGGGATGATGAGTTATCACCACATATATTGGACAGATACCTACTAATACGTAACCAGTTAAATCAACTCAACGAAGTAAGATTTTCCAGATGGCTGTGTATCACCGAGCAACAAGTGGAGTTACATGGATTTGCCGATACATCCTTGGATGCATATGCCGCAGTCATATATTCTCGTTCAATTCAAAACGAGCAACCTAAGGTCAGCCTACTTATTGCAAAAACTCGAGTTACTCCAATCGAAGCCATAAGTATTCCAAAACTCGAATTAAACGCAGCAACATTATTGGTTCAACTATTAAAGATTAAAACCTAAAAACATGGCGAAGTCGTGGAGCGAAAGCCTTTAGGTCTTACATCGTTATATTTGAGTGCTAAGCTACCAAAGCCTGATCGCTACTGACCTGAGCTGGCCGACCATTTGATATATTTTTCATCAAGTGCATACTACGGACATTCCAGAAAAATCATTTGACTTTGGGACTTTTGATTTTTGTTGAACAATTTTCGTCGGTGGAAAATCGTACAACATTTGATGCAAATATTGCTTGTTAATATGTTAAATGTATGGCTATTGCAAATTTGCAAAAATTTACAACAATAAGAGCATTGGATAAATCCAAAAAAGATTCAGCAAAATTCAATCTTATTTTTAATTTACGTGAATCAAATCCGATCACTTATTGTTTATTATCTACATGAATAGATTTAAAAAAAAAATTTGTGTTTTAGAGCGAGGCAACATGCGAACATTAGGAAAGCGTTTGAGGGATACTCAAACTCCTTTTGAGATAATGTCCGACAATCTGTTTTTCAATTTGTATTGTTTCCCAAAACATGCGCGCATCGACAATTTGAAAGTGCTTTGTGGATTAAGGGTTTTATGATCGGAAGCTTCCTTATGTTAGGTCATCTTGTCAGCCTTATCCCAAACTTCTGTGAGTTACACAGAAGTGGCGGGAGCCTTAATTCAACTGCCCACCGCAATCATGTAAAGTTTCCAACAATTGAAGAACTTGTCCGCACGAAATAGCAGCTTTTTGAAATGGCGAATTTTATCGGTGTTATCGGCTTAATTGAGGGCACGCACATCCGAATATGTTCACCTACCAAAAATATTAAACATGTCTGCTATTGTAGAAAAGGCGGGCATTCTAAACACGAGCAAATAGTTTGCAATGCAAACTATTTAATATTAAGTGTAAATTGTGAGATTTGGTGGGACGGCGCATGCCTATATGTATATGGCGTCGTTGAAATTTGAAATCCGTTTTAGAACAAAAATATCGCAGTATGATGATCGAAATTATTGTTATTGCTTGATAGTGGACTTCCAATGCAAATTACTATGATTTTATAAATCAGTTGTAATACTATGTATAATAAAAATAAAATAAAATCCCCAAAAGACACGTTTGTTCATGGGTTCAATGACGTGAATGGTAGTCCTGTTAACACTAGTAAATATTGGGTTTACAATTCTTCACCAACAACTACTTCCTAGGATAAGAGATAGAATTTAGATAAGGTCGCGTTCCAAGATTATCTATATATAAAAAAGTGGGGAGGACTAAGCAAAAAAGATTGTTGTTTGAAATAGATTCTGATCCCGATAATTGAGCTGGTTTGATAAACCTTGAATATATCCGGTAAATCGATAATAGGGATGGCGGATCACTTTTAAGTGAGCTTGATATCTATTGCGAACCACCGTCTGATTTCTTTGTTTCTTACTCAACAATTTTATAACTATTATGATGATAATTAGAATCACAAAATACATACATCAACTAATAATAAATCAATGAAATGGGTCTTCTGAGATAATTAGAACCACCTCTAAACGGGTCAGAGTTGAATGGAAATAAAATCGAAATCAAATCTTAATAAATTAACAGTTTAAATTAAAATTGAGTAAAATACCAAATTATAGCATTAAATTATAATCATTAAATAACACATTATACCATATCAGTAACAGTTTTGATGAAATGGTTCATAGATAAATTAATTGTGTTTCCTTGTTGCCAAATCAAGTCTGTTACGTCGAATATTGACTTTTGGCTAATTTTGATTTTGTCTTGTTTGTGTTTAATTTATAATTTTATGATAAAAATTATCGGACTTAAATATATGAAGTCGTCATTTGATAACGCACTAACCGGTAACAGAAAACAAACAAAACCTATACGTAGGTATCTCTCCGTAGGATTGGTGATGAAAATGTAATTATCACTCACATTTCGATTCATGTTATAGCGTATTGAAACTGCGCGAATAAATTAATTTATTAATGATTTTTAAGCCCTTTGATTTAATGTTTATCAAGATTATTTTAAAAACACAAATACTGTCACTATATAAAGAAATTTTCTTTTTTCTTTTATAATTATTCATCATCAACATCGTATCGCACTCCAATTTGCCGCCTAATTTCATCTTCAATTCGTGCAAATTCCAAGCTGTTTGCATGCGATACATCCTCGATCTCAGTTTGACCCTTGATTAAGGCATCACGTACAGCGATTGCCTCATATCGTAGCCCACATGAGTTCCAATAGGAAAATTCCAAATCGGTTGGCGGTAGGGGAAATTCCTTTACGCTTCCATCGATATCAGTCAAGCGAATTGGACTCCAGAGTTGATGAAGCTGTGGAATGATAGGAAGTTAGCTACAATTTATTGATAAACTTGTGTGACTGTTATATATTACGGTCATTCGGCCTTTAGTTCCAATAACAATTAAATTATTTTCATCGCCGCCAAATTTAGATGTGTCCGTCTGTATATATGCCTTCCGTTTACCACTGAATGTTAGCTCGGCTTTCATACTCGTATCAACTCCATCCGCATTTAGGGTTCCTGTCGCTTCAATTGCTTCGGGAAATTCTCGAAAAGCCCATAATGCTGCTTGAATGGGATAAATTCCCATGTCGATTGTTGTACCACCACCAAGTTCACGTTTACTTAAAAATTACACTTTTGTCATTAAAAATCTATTGCATTAATATTATATTCATCTAGTTACTTTATTCGATCCAAATCAGCAATTGGAACGATCATAGTTCCGTGCACCTCTTGAATTTCACCTAAATCACCATTATCCAAGCGTTTTTTTAAGTATTGATACGTCGGGAAGAAACGGGCCCACATTGCTTCCATAAAGAATAAGTTTTTAGCTTTAGCGTGCGCTAAAAGCTTTTTAGCTTGTTTTTCATTCAAACATAACGGCTTTTCGCAAAGTACATGTTTACCATGATCCAACATTAGCTTGGCGACTTCATAGTGCAGAATTACGAGCACTCCAATGTACACAATATCTGTAAAATCGCTAGCACAAAATTAACTTCGCTCCACGAAATTGATAAACTTCACACTCAATCTATGTGTTTACTTACCAATATCCGGATCTTGAGCCAATTTTTCATATCCCTCATAGTACTTTGTAATGTTATGTAATGTAGCGAATTTTTTCGCTGATTCTTCTTGTCTGGCAGCCACTGCAATCACTTTATGTTCGCCATCCGGAATCGTCGAAAGGGCTGTAGCAAAATCATGTGATATTTTACCGGCACCTGCGATCCCCCATTTGAGCTCCATTTCAATTAGTAGACTGTTTAATTTGACTAATTTAACTATGGTGGTAGACGTAGTATTTATATAAAATGATAAGAAATAGAATATTATGTAGCAGCAACAATTTTATTGATAAGATAATGAATTTTGGTTAATATTATAGTAGGAATAGTTAGAGATTTGATCGAAAATGTTCAAGAATACTGAAAGGCAAATTTGAACAGGATATTGATTGTAATTCACATTTCTTCATCATTTTGCGGCTGCTCTAATTTGAGTTTTTTATTTTGTTAAGTAAAGCTTTCGTAGTTAGACCGTTCGGTCCGCTCCAAAAAGTTTAAAATGGCCAAGATAAAGAAATTTGGAATTATTTAAATATGAATTTACATTTGGATGGGGCTTTGAAATGACAGGCTTCTTCGGAAACCTTCTTTAGCTTTTTGAACTTCTTTTGAACTAGTTTTGAAAATTCTGAATATCAGTGGTAATTCCACTATAAATAACTACAATTGATAACACGCTTGCTTTGTTAGTTGTTTTAACATTGTTGTTCAGTTATCTATTCTTGCAGCATACCGTAAACGTGTAGCAACGACAATCACAGCATTGGCAATAAAATGAGGGGGCACCTAATATGCAAACCCAACATTGGGCCCGATTCTGAAATGTTAAAATTCATGTTATGTTATTTTATTTCCCCGCTTCCTATTTGAATTTGTATTGGAAGGCAGAATCGAGAATATTAACTATAGGTGATCAATACATGTTTGTATATTTAATAACAATGAAATAAAAAGGAGCCCGTGAAGTTTCTGGCAAAAAACGAAAATGGCTTCATAATACGTATACGATTTTAATAAGAATAAAAATGTATAAGTAATTTCCACTAAAGTTTTTGAGTATTTTCTACTGCGGCCAAATAACAAGCACTTCCAGAAATTTGGGCAAGGTTCGGCTATATGGGTCGTGTAAGTCAATGGAGTATATTATCCAGAAAAAGTGTTTCCTTGGAATCTTGTTAATATCAATTTTTCACTTTAAATATTGGGTATTTTTTATTGATGGCCCCTTAAACACTCCCAGAAATTTGATGAAGATTCGGCTATTCATCGTTCTTGTAAGAGAAGTTTAAACAAATCAAAACAAAAGTGATTTATCCAAAATTAAATTGTCGTGTGTTTAGAGAACAAATGTCGATGAATATAATCATCATCCAAAATAAAATTTTGTTTGTTGGTGTATAGTCGTTCGACGTTGGAACCAAATTTAGCATTAGGCTTTGTGATATTCAAAATGCATTCGCAATATTAAACGAAACAATTCATTTGAAAATTCATTGTTTGTACAGAGCTGATCTTTGGTGATTCGAAAATCACAAAATTTCGCGTGAAAACTAAATATGTCATTCATACAACCATCGTCCGATCTTCTTATTATTATAAATAACCAGAAGTGTAGAAGACACACAAATCAGAAGGAGTCAAATATGTTCTATACCGGGGATCTGTTATCACTGACTAAGACCTCTGCGCTTGCCGAAGAGTTGCTCATCTATCAGAGGTTTTGCACCGTTCGTTACAGATCTGCACGCAAACTAATTTCAGATTTATTTAATTTATTGCATCAAACCAGGAATGCCCATAAAATGTATGATCTCACGATTATACAATTCTCGATAAGTGCAATTATGTGGTTCTTCCCTCGAATGTCGTCAACTAGGGCCTAACTCTCACACTGATTTATCTGGTTGGCCCAATCACTTCAGTTTTGAAAAAATTCTTCTGAGTTATGTGCCCATACATAGCCGAATCTTGCCCAAATCTCGGGGAGCGCTTGTTTAGGGCCCATCAATAGAAAATACTTAATATTTTAAATGGAAAACCGCTATTAACAAATTTCCAAATCTTCTATTTGGAAAAATTCTTCTGGATGATGCACCCCATTCATTGACATAAACAACTTATATAGCCCCGTATCTTGCGCAAATTTCTGGGACTGCTTCTTAATGGGTCTTCAACAGAAAATATTCAGTAGCTTTATACATGAAAGTGCTAATTCATTTATGTTTTATTTGAAATCTGAAACCATTTTTAAGTCACAATCAAGTTATTGTTTTAATTTTTTTAGAAGCTTAACGGAAAGAAATCATGTAGTTCGTTCCAAAGAGAATTTTGTTTTGACTTTTGAGTATTTCTAATATGTATGTATATTTGTTGTTATTTGTTATTTTAGGTAAGAAAGTTCACGTCGGTAATATAAAGTGCGAGTTAGCTTTTTCCATGAAAAACTAATACTTACTTGTCTCAATCGCATGGTACATCAGGCGTCTACCAAAATTTAGTAAGTAGTTTAACCCTTTCCGCCCATAAACCGAGCAGTGCTCGGCATAACAATATTCTCTTGTACTTGAAATAAGCGCGCCTTGCACAGCAACAACAAATAATTGTAACAAGTACTACGTTTGAAATTTACCCTCTCTCCATTTCTTTTTCTCGGAGTGTCCAGTTTATTAAAAATTTTTAATCATCGTCCGCAAAGGGTTAAATTGGCAATCAAAATGATCACATAATCACTTTCAAATAACATAGTTACCTATCTCCATATGACCGACCACAATTTCCGAAATCGGGTAGTCCTCAATGGTCTGTGGGGTTACTTTGTTGCCATATTAAAGGAGACACGACAAAACCTTATGTTAATAAGCAAGACAAACGGGCCTGAAGAACCATCACAACACCGTCAGTAATAGTAATTAGAAGAAATTGATTGATTGATCATTCAGAATGTACGACCAAGCCTAAGCAATACTCCCGGATGACACTTGACCCTCCGTACATTCTTAACACACAGTATATTAGCATTAAAGACTCGACCGGTTCCAGACACCTAAGTAAATCGGATAGTTAGTAAATTTGTTAGTATTTGTTTTTTTTTTTTTTTTGATACTTGTTAATTACAAGACTACACAATTTTTTCTAATACAGCGCCTCTCTGTTGTAACCGCAAGATCTGAAAAGCCTTAAATTTAATTAATTATTTGTGTCTACACTATTTTTCTCATCGGTGGTTGGGCGATGGGAGGGGCGAGATTTCTTGCCATCATCATGTTCCCAAGCGGTCACCCAAATTTGTACTAACCGTAGTAAATGTTGCTTGACATCGTTGTTGAAGCTGTTGCGTCTCTTCTCTCTTGCCTCATCAATTTCAGACGTGTTTTATACCCTACAGAAGACTTATCGTTGAACGAATCACTTATGCTATTCCGCGCCCGTTTGATTTTCAGGCAATACATAAAGGGCAAACGAGCTAGGTATGGAATAAAGATTTACTCTGTATGTACAACTGACGGATATGTTTTAAATTTTCAAATTTATTCAGGACGCAGTGAAGAAGCTGCGGGACTTTCAAAACTCGAAACATTTGTATTGTATCTAATGGAGCCCTATTTGGATCGTGGTCATCATGTATTTATGGGTAATTTTTACAATAGCGCTATAGTAGACTTCTAACCAGAAAACGCACTCTGCACCTTGCGTCCAAACAGGCGAAACAATCCAAGTGCATTGTTAAAGCTAAAACTAAGAAAGGGAGAACACAAGTGGCAGAGATGCGGAAAAATATATGTGTCTAAATGGAAGGACAGGCAGGAAGTTCGCTGCATTACAACAAAGTATCATCCCAAGCTTATTCCCGTAAAAAACCGGTTCGGACAGGAAAAAATTAAACCAGAAGAAGTCTCGAAATACAATAATAGTATGTTAGAAGTCGACCGAAATGATCAGATGGTCAGTTACTATTCTTCACCTCGAAAAACCGTCAGATGGTACAAAAAAGTAATGTTCCACCTACTAGATATTGCGATATGTAGGATACTTTTTATGTAAATAGAAGGCCAATGCATGGGGGCAAACGATCAAGAATTAACTCACCCAATCCAGCTGATACAGTTAAAGATGATCAGCAAAATAAAAATATGCACTTCCCAAGCAGCATTCCTATCCCAAAGATGCCGAACAAGAGTTATTTTTTGAGATGCAAGGAATGCACGATTTCTGGTAGACGCAAAGGAATGAAATATTTGTGTTAAACATGTCCTGGCACACCACCACTATGCATCGAGCCATACTTTGAAAACGACCACAAAAAATAGTTTTATTGCATGTGTACTTATAAATCGTCTGGATTTTTAGTATTTTTAATTTTTTTATATATTTAGGAATTCAATAAATATGTTTTGCTGTATAACACATTGATTTTCACTTGACAGCATTTCACGTCATTGTTCTGGTCCATTAAAAAACATTTTTGCAGGGACAAGACGGCATTTGCCGTCCTGCCTTTTTTTTGGCAATAAAATGCTTCTAATGTGATAAGACCTTCATATTTTGTTTTATGGATGTTAAAAGCTTATGCATCTACCAAAAAAGTTAGTATGTTCTTTTGAGCCGCTCAATTTTGGCTACTGTCCGCGAACGTGTTAAATCTGGAGAATGAATCTTGTGAAACGTTTACGAAATATTTACAGAATTCATCAGAGATCGATTTTGGAGCCGTGAGAATGCTATTAGTATCGGCTTGATCAATTTGTTGAATCTGATTATACGCCCGATTACGTTCTAAAACTTAATCAATTATTTTCCATATTGTGGCCTTTGAATTTTTACTCACCCATTCAAATTTCCTTTTGTAAAAAGTATTTTTGACCATTTTACATTTTTGCTCATTTCCCGAAAGTTGTCGTACAAATTTTGGTAATTTAATATTATTTGGATGGCATCTTCATTTTCGAGAATTTTTTTTCAATTTATTAATTTTAAATAGAAGATTGGGACTCAACTATGGCTATCGATATAAACAGAATCCCAACATTCAAACTGCAGAAAATTATTGAGTACACAAATTTTTGATAGATTCGAAGTATTACGAGTATCAGAAAATGGTTGCCTGATGGTTGAGAAAACAATATTAAGTTTGATCAAATTGTGGTGTGAAAAGTGCATGGATATAGGTTACAAATATGAAATTTGAATAAATTTTCATTTTTAACAAAAACGTGGTCCAAACATGTCTTCAACCTTGTTGGCTCATTCAAAAAACTGACAAATCCGTAGGATGCAAGCATTGTTTGGTAGTAACAACAACAAATCGCAATTACGAGAACTCGTAATGTTTTCCATTGAAACGAATTTTCGTTCCCACCTGATATTTCACTGCAATTACAAGTACGCGAGGAAATGCATTAAGGGAGAACACCACTGTGATCTACCATTTTCAAGTGCTTAGTTTGGTATTTTTTTTTGAGAAATGGGTTGGGTTTAGAGAAAAAAAAACTTTTAGGCTATATTTGGCATATATTTAAGTAAACAAAAAAAAATTTTTATGTAAAAAAAAATACAACATGGCGGCGCTAGAGTAGCTTTAGTAGAAGTGATTTTGCCTAGAGTCACTCCGCTGCACGCAGTAGAAGTGTGTTAAATTTGTTCCTGGAACAAAAAATAAAATATTTTCATGAAATATATTAGTTTTAGCATCGAAGTACATGAGGAAATTAAAAAATTCGAAAAAATAAAAAATTGAGACAAGTTTGAAGAAGAAGTTTCATTTTTCGACTATAATTTTCGTATAAAAAGTTGTATATCTTTTTTAATTTTTAATGAATCAAAAAAAACTCATGTACTTCGATTTTAAATCTATTTAAGAAGCTACAGTTAAATTTTCAAGTCGATTGAACAAAAATTGATTGAATTATGCTGCGTGCAGATTTCCAAAACACGGTTTCGAGAAAAACGCGTTTAAAGTTTTTGGTATCAATAACTTCTCAATAAGAGCTCTCAGGAAAATGCTAGAAAACCTTCTAAAAAAAATTTTTTTTAGCTATAAACGAATTTGTATCATATTTTTGAGGGTCTAAAGGATTTTTTAAAGGCAAAAAAAAAATCGATTTTTTGAAAATCTCACAGTGGTGTTCTCCCTTAATTTGGTAAACAACATTGATGGGAATTGGACGTATATAAATAGTCGCGCTTGTAATTGTAATATGAATTTTTCATACGTATTGGTTAATGGTAAATAGAAAATCACCTGGTTTTTGTTTCATCTCGGATAGAATATTGTTATCGTTTTTAAATCGTCAGTCTCATTTACGATACCAACTTGTGCAGTACTATAATAATTTATTTTAAATACACTAAAGGTAGATCCGCACGACGTGTTTTTACATGTACTTTCACAAATGTGTCAACATTTGTGACAATTTTTTATGACCACATGTTGTATTTTTGCTTTTGTGATTACATATGTGTCCGCACATATGTAATTTTCGCAAATGACTTTTATCCATTTTGGTATGTTTTTACATGGGATATAACCTCAACAAATTTTACAAATGTCATCAAACATGGTTTTGACCGTAATTTTTCCTTTTTTTTTTGTTTTTAGTTTTAGGTATTAATAAATCTAAACAAATCAGAGTCGCCTCGCCATAGATTAATCTATCCGTCGTCATCCGTTATCTAACACATCGTGCGGATCGACCTTAAATACCGGTGTACCAATAATAAAATCGTGCAGTGAAAATATATATTTAAATTTTAATTACGTAGCCGTAATTTTTATGCCTAAGCATACTCAAAATTAATAAGAGCGAATAGTGTTCCGAACCAGGTAAAATTGGTATTCTTTGTCTAAACATAATTATGAATTAACTATTCATAACGTTGTTGAGTATTTGTTGTATTGTTACTTCTTACACTTTCTGCCGTAGGCACTTGGCGAAACACACTTAATACACACATTTTTAAAATTTTTTAAAAACACTTGTTAAATATTTCGCAAAATTACAAAAGGTTTAAAAAATCACTCGATCGATTTCGGCTTATTAGGCCATCATCAGGAGTATCTACTAAACTGTAAACAGTTTAGTAGATACTCCTGATGATGGCCTAATAAGCCGAAATCGATCGAGTGATTTTTTAAACCTTTTGTAATTTTGCGAAATATTTAACAAGTGTTTTTAAAAAATTTTAAAAATGTGTGTATTGTTGTATTGTTTTTCTCTAAAATGTTTTGAATTTCGAACCAGATTCTTTGCGTGGAGCACGGTTTTTGTGCCGTATTGGTGATCGGCAAATTTTCTATACGCATACCTTGCAGACGGGTACAAATTTGGATCTTGTTGCCCGTAATAAATCAAGAGCGGATACGTATAGCGCACAACGGGCCCCGTTAACATATTTTATTATTGATGTTATATTTTGGTGTCGCGCGTATTCACGCGTTGGACATGTACAGATTGCAGAAATACTATATAAGCGGGTTCCATGGGATAAACAGCGCTTGATAAATATGCATTTTAGTTCGTGATATGTGCTTAATTAAAATCAATTAAATTCATTTAAATTTCATAAGTTATTTATTAATATCATAATGTTTTGTTAAAATTTCCATTTATAGTGTTAGTTTGTTAAAGTTTTGATTTCTTAAAATTTTTCTTTAATTGAAAATTCTTATATTATTGGGTGTTGGTGCCATTAAGTATATTACCAAATTATGATGGTATAATCATATGTATGTACATTACTAATTTAAATAGTTATACATAAGTCCTAGTATTACAGTATAGTGTAATACCGGACGGCATCCGTGAAGCGCTTCATCAAGGCCGTTTGGTAAGTGATTTTTTTTATTAATTTATATTTATAATTGTTAATTTACCTACATATATTTTTAATATTATTAATATTTTGTTATAAACGGGAAAATATGCACCATCTACCCTAACACAAAATTTATGTCATTCATTATGTTTATTATGATTATTATTATTTGTATGCCTAAATAAACTAATTAATTATAATGTGCTAAGTTTTCTGTTTTATACGGGGTTGTGACGACGCCTACTTGCTTCGTCCCTGCTCACAAAATCACTCCGGTGCACAGCTCTGTTTGACGGGCAACTGAACGAAGAGAGAGAGGGGAATCGATAACTCTTTGTGTTATCGATCGGTGATAAGAAGATAATGGACAGTCAAGTTTTTATCTCCATTGTGGACGTTTGGTTTTATTTTAAAGTCTCGACTCGAGATATTTGAATTTTTTTTTATTTAATTTTTTTTTGGTATGTGACGAAGAGTCATTTAGTGTAAGCCCATAGTTGGGATATTTTAAAGAAGTAAAAGTGGTGTGGCCAAAAGAATTAAAACAAAAAGTGCGATATAAACGATGAATAATACGTTATTTTGAAGAAAATAAATAATGTAATGTGCAGTTCATTAGTTAAAATCAAATAATTGTTTATAATCTTTCAATGAACAAAAAATTGGTTGTATGAAAATTAATAATAAGAAAAATTAAACGTTATTGTGTACAAGATGTGCAGTTAAAGAAAAAAACTGATTACCTGTAATTCAAATGTATAAAAAAAAATTTCTGGTCGATACCATTTTGTCAATTTATAAGAATAAACTTTGTTTGGTATATTGTTATGAATAAATATTGTATTTAATTCAGTGAATGAAAAAAAAATTAAACATTGAGTGATTGTTTTGTTTTATTATTATAAACCTAAAAGTGCAGCGCTGGGCAAAATCTTGTCTATTTGGTCCTTATTGCGTGCGAGGCTGTATTTTGGAAATTGAGTTGTGTAATTCTCACATGGGAGATCGTTCCGCAATTATTTGCAGTATATGTTCGAGAATGTTCGAGCAAATTTTTGTGTACGGTACATCTAGGCAATGTTAGTTTTAAAAGCCGTTGGTTGCCTGTTTTCATGTCATCACTAAGTACTACAAATTACAAATGTACTACAAATTATGTGCTATGAAACAGTACTTGGTGAGCTGATATATTGAGTGGTGCTGAATGTCGAATTTATATAAACGTGTAGCGGTTTCATCACGGTTCTTATTTGAATCCATATGGTATTATTATTTCTGGAAGATTGTTGGTGCAGTTAACATAAATTTGAGAGTCATTTGTAGCAGCCGGGTGCAGTTAGCGGTAAAGTTCATTCATAATTATTTCATAAATTTTATTTTTTTTGTTGTTGTTTATATAATTAATTTTATTTCGATAACCGTCAATAATTGCATTAATTTTATTAATTCCATTTTCCTAATTAATTTTGTTTTGGAATTCATTTCATGAATTTCAATTTCTTAATTAATTTTGTTTTGTATTTGACTTCATTAATTTCTATAATTTTTTTATCTTAATTAATTTTCTTTTTGCTTAGTTTGGTCAATTTCATTGTTTCTATAAAAATAATTTTCTTTTGTAAATTTATTTTCATTCATAATTCTGGTTTTTCTTGTTTATATTGTTATCATTTTCCTTTAATTCTTTTGCACACGCGTAGCCGCATACCAAGTTTTTTTTGCATGTTATTGTTTTATTATTATATAAATGTTACTTTTCAGCTCTCTCTCTCTTCGTTCATTTCGTCAACGGTCTTGTGAAAGGGAATGATAAGTTTTCATAAAGTTTTCTTTAAATTTTTCTTTTCTCAATTAATTTTCTTTCGTGTTTTTTTTATATTATTTTGAAACTTCTAAATTCTTAATGATGGAGTGTTAGAGAGTTGTGTGGGAGGATGCTGTGACTGGGATGATATTCGGAGCTCACTCCAATCTGGTGCTGTTGAAAAAAAAAACCCGGATATAATGCTTTTAAAAATTTCTTTATTGTAGATTCATTAGTTTTTTTCTTCGTTCGCGGTTAGACAAGCTCTCGTCATGCTTGGGAAATTTCCACGCCCTAACCCTGAAGCATAGCCAGCTAGAATACCGCGTCCCAAGCCTCTGACAAGAGATTTCTGCTAACGACATTCTGGTGTGATTTGGAGTTTAAATGGTAGGTGCCACTTCAGAACAAGTTTCGTGGCACCGCCAAACCCAGTCATACTAGGATGTCGTTACAGGGTATAAGGGGGTCTTGACATGAATCATTCGCAGTGCTAGTCTATATCTACAGGTTTTTTTTTGTGTCAATAACATGAAGCAGCTTCGTATATCCGTTGTACCATCTCATTTTTACTCACTCCCACGCCGACTTTAGCTGGCAGGCAAATTGCTGCTTACGAGATGAAACCAACACGGATTTTCTGTTAACAATAAGATGATTGAGCAATCAGTAACCTTACGTTACAACATAATCGCGTTTTTGTCGCAATTTCGAAAAGCTCGAAACTCGTAATGCTTACATAATCGCACCTCAGAGCTACACACAAACACACGCAGATAAAACTGTTTCATTTGTTTATGTTGATAAAGTCTACCGATCAACTTCAATACCTAAATTGATCACAATATTTTAATTAAAAAAAACCAACGTAATAAAATTTTTGCAAGTAACATCCGAACGAGTTAACTCGTTCCTATGCGTTAACTGGTTAATAATATTATTGAGTATTGATGAACAATATAAGCAAATTTGTCGTTTGGAAAATGTTTAGTTTAATTTTAAAACCTGATTTAAAACTGAAAATGGAATTAAATGTGTTTTTAGATAGTTTTCAAATAAAACATAATCGTTGAAATCGGTGTGATATTGTAGAATATGGACAGTTGTGAAACAAAACAGATAATGAAAAATAGATAGTTTTGGAATGCACAATATGAAGAATTTGGAGAATATTGGAAAATTTTATGATTGTATGATTGAAAAGATTCTTTTGGAATATTATTTTAACTTCTACGTTGTTGCTCTCAACGACACCTTTCATTTGATATAATATACGTGATTTTTTTGAAAACTGAGTTTTTGGCAGTTTTAGAAACGGGCGCCTCATATAATAGTACAGGGTCCGTTTATTATAAAATAAAAATAATTCATTAAATATTACAACATTTTCCTAAGCAGTTTGACATAAGTATAAGCGGCGCTTTAAAGGCGAATATGTCGAAACTTGAAAGACGAATTGCTAGCGCTACTTGCGTAGCTTTTTATAAATAATAATCTTTATAATAAAAAGTCCCAATTAATATTTGGATTTAAAAAAAAAAATATGATGAAGCTGAGTTTATACTACCTCAACAAATACAGATATATCTTACATCAAATACAAATCGTGAATATTGTATTTTTTACTCATCACAGTTACATAATAGCTTTCCCCACACTTCGCTCCAAAATGTAAGCAAAAATTTGCGTTAAAAATAAAAACGTAAAAACAAAATCAACAACGACGACAAAATCAACATTGATAATAACAACAACAACAACTGTATGTATAAAAATAAACGGCGCGCGAGCAAAATATATTTTGATTTCATATTTTATTGCTGTCAACATTTCATATTATGTGCTCTTGGTGAAAAAAGTTGAATTGTTGTCTAGGTTGGATTTGTTCATCGCATATCAATTCAATACGTAAACAAACGATTAAACAAAATTCAGCGATAAGTCACCGAGTTGTGCGTCGTGCCCAATATATCCAATTATTACATAAAACCGAAGTGAATACGAAATTATCGAGTTTATATGACATATTCCGAAAACAACAGTGTTTGCAAATTTTTGGTATAGTTTTGTAAAACCGAACACTTTTGCCATATTTTTTGATTGAGAGACACAGCAAAAAATACATTTAATTTACAATAATTTTGAGCAGGCGAACATAAAATGGGGGCCGTAACGCACGTAATTCATTTTAATAAACAATTAATTTTTATTAGTACGGTATATTCCCCCTCAATTTCTCCACTTTAACACAATGTAGAACAGTGTATTAATTTTGTATGCTAAAAATTTATAATAAAATATAAAATTACCCCGGCCCAGAATTGAAGAGAAATGTTGATCACATGACTAAATATAATAATTTTGATTGGGTTTTATTTAGTTTATATACAATTTCCCCCCTTTTATTGTTTTTTTTTTTATATTTTATTCGGTTGATTTTATTTTGTGTTACTTGCTTGATATGTGCGCCTGGTTTCACATATTGAAAATGAAATGAACGCATTTTGATTTGAAGTGGAATTCGTTTGTTGTTTGTGTAATTTACATTGAACGGTGTGGGTCAAGTATACAAGAAAATTTATGAATGAATGAATTGTTTTGCGTTTTGTGAGTTTTGGTTTGTTTAGCGGTTTCACATTTTTTTTTGTGTTTAATTAGTACATATTATTATTGTACGATGGTATGAATAAATGATTTTTAATTGTATTTCATGAATAGCTACTACAGTGACTTACATACATTGACTAAACATGTTGTGTCTTTTGTAGATGATTGGTGTATTACAAACTAATCAGCAGCAAGACACAATGAAAATAATGGTATTTTCGTTCGCTTTTATACACGTCACATACTAGACGTGCATGCTACAATTTATATTTGACTATTATTTTATAAGATGTACATGTATCGCCAGTTTCAAATTCATCATGAACTTTATTTATATAAAATATATTTTATTCAATTGTCTGCCCTTAGTCTCAATTCTGAGCAATTATTTATCTTCACTGAGGTTACTGTTTAAAACTCACAAACTGTGTTGTTGAAATAAGCAGTGTGCATTGGATGCCGCAGTATGCAGATATAGCTAATATCATTGAGTTTGCAATGATGTAACTCATAGTTAAGTAACAAATTGATGGTTGTATGATAGCACTTGACGTTGGAAAAATAAAGGCACCTCGAAAATCGCGTATTGTCCATTCAGACGTCCTTTGCAAGACATCAGCTGATATAAGGTTAATATTACTAACTACATTATTGTGAGTTGTAACAAACGCCAATTGGCATTCATATCTTTTTTATATATAATAATAGAATTAACTTTTAAAAAACCCCGTTCCCAAATTATTTTTCAAATCACAAATTATTTTCCAATACAGATAAATTTTTTTTTTTAATATTACATAGTCGTCTTGTAGGCGCCCAAACAATTGTATAAATGTTTACTTGGGCGAATACAAGCGTAACCCAACATAAAAATAAATTTTTACTACTTGAGATTAGGCTAAAACCGCCATATCGAAATAATTTCATGAAAATGTAGGTGATAAGAAAATTTTCCATAAATTCCAATTAGTATTTTTGCCGATTACCTACATAAAAAAAATTGGGTTTATCCGGCTCTCGGACGACACTCTTCCCAGAAAACAACCGTTAAAGATCACCAAACCAACCATTTATATTTTATTTATTTATTATCATGTATAGCCTATGTACAGTGATTACAATCGGCTATACAAACATGTTAAAAAAAATTAAAAAATTAATTTGTAAAAATGAAATACAACACAAAAGGAATAAAAGATAAATAGAAAACGCCGACTATTTAGTTATTATTACATAAAAATTTAAATAAAGCTTTCTTAAACGACTCTCTGGACAAGTTGAAATCAAAAACATCATAAACTGAATTAAACTCTCGCGATGCTCTCAAAAGTGGTTCCGAAAGACCGTAATTAGTTGATACCTGGTTAATGAGTAACAGTCCATCGTGTGGACGCATTTGACGCACCGGAGCGTAAAGATTTAAGCGTGAAATCAGCTCAGTACAATCGATTCGAGAACTGAAAATATCGCAAATGAACAATGCCCATGCTACTACACGTCGACAATCTAATCGGTGCAGATTTAATAGGTTACAGCGATCTTGGTAGGGAGGAAGAACATATTCAACAGACCGTGTAGACGGTAGACACCGAAGTGCATACAAAACAAACTGCTTCTGAACACTTTCTATTCTATCCGAATGACAGTGGTAAGATGGTGACCACACCGGCGATGCATATTCTAAAATAGAATGAACAAAAGAACCGTACAGTGATGTTAGAGTAATGTATGCCTTATGTATAATGGTGTTAATATGTCTAATAAAGGTGGCATCAGCTGAAAAAATTATACCCAGATCAGATATAAACTCCACTCTGACTACATCCTCACCATAGAGACGATAACGATGGGATAGAGGTGACCGGGTACGATAAAATGAAAGGCTCTTACACTTACTCACGTTGAGTCCCAATAGACCAACTGCAAAATTTGTCCAAATCATCTTGCAGCCTTACGCTATCGGACACGCTGTTGACCTGGGCGAAAATTTTCATATCATCGGCAAACAGGAGGCAGCTGGCAAACTCAAAGCAGTCAACAATATCGTTGATAAATAATATAAATAATAAAGGGCCAATATGACTTCCTTGAGGTACGCCAGATGTCACGCGAAATAGCTGTGAACTAGAATTCAAAATCCTAACGGATTGCCAACGGTCGGAAAGGTAAGACTGCACCCATTCAATTGGGATGCACTGACAATTTAAGTTCTTTAATTTAGAGATCAGGAGCGAGTGGTCAATCTTATCGAAAGCTTTCGTAAAATCAGTATAAATAACATCCAGTTGCTTCCTGGAGTTTACACTGCTAAATAATTTGCCACAAAAAGAAACCAGATTAGTCACTGTGGATCTGCCTGGATAAAACCCGTGCTGAGCAGAAGAAATTAATGATTTGGTATGGAAAACCAAGACCTTGTGAACCATAGATTCAAACAGTTTGGGTATAACGGAAAGAATGGAAATCCCCCGACAATTACTTACTTCGTTTCTTCTACCCGCCTTGAAAATGGGATGGAGGCAAGCAATTTTCCAAGGCTCAGGAAAAAACCCAATACGTAAACTTTCATTAAACATGAAGGTAATTGGGCGGGACAAACTCTCGGCACAATGCTTAATAAGGATCGGCGATATACCATCGTGACCAGCGTCCTTTTTAACATCATGATTAAGTAAGCAATCGCAAACTTCCTGCTCAGTAAATTTAAAATATTTAAATTCCACGAAACTGTTATCGCATAAAGAAATGGTAGGGGACATCGTAGCTGATTCGTATACTGAGGCAAAATAGCTAGCAAATAAATTACAGATCTCCGAGGGTTGACTAGCGACGGAGTTCTGGTAAGACATAGGAGTAGGAAAACCAACCACTTTTCTCTTACTATTCATAAAACCCCAGAACTCCTTTGGATTTGATGTCAATTTCTCCTCGATTCACACAACATATTGGTTATATAAAAACCAATTTAAACTTTTAAACTCTTTGCGAGCATTATCAAATTTGGGATAAAATTGAACCCCGTACCGCCTGTATAACGAATGGAACTTATTGCGGCGATTCTCCAGATTTAACAATCTATTGTTATACCAGGGCTCCCGAAAACCGTTTTTTTTTAAATCAATGGAAAGTGTCTTTCAATACCACTTCTGAGAATGTCGTTAAACATAAACGATGTCATTTAAATTACCGCCACATTGCAAAAAGTCCCAATCAGAATTGCTGAGGAACTCGTTTAAGGAAGCGTAGTCGGCATTTCTGAAATTAAAATAAAACTTGTTAGAAAAGGAATCAATTGAGCAATTTATATGAAAAATATTTATCGTAAATGGTTTATGGTAGATGGAGTTTCCCTTGACTGTTGCAAGTACGATTCAGCTGCTTGGTTGAGATGCTAGCAAAGTAGTCTATAATGTATAATGCCCTTTGGTCAGTAGAAAGCGATGTAAAGATACCATCAACATCATGTTACACTTCTTTCGGCAACCAACACGTTTTATCTTCCTGATAGCTGCAGTGGAAAAAGGGATGTTTTTTGTCACCGAAAATGTTATAAAATGCACAAAATCTATCGTGTTAATTAGGACATTCGAAACGCTAGCACTCTTACCTAATTCACAAATTCCACACATCATCACCAATGAAAAGATATTTCTTAATACATTTTAAGTCCCATTATACAAATGAAACGTTTATTAGCCCAAAGAAAAATAATAGTTTGATATGATTTGTAGTTTTAAAATTAATGACTTATCCTAAGAAATTTCGAATAAGACGGGCAAGCTTAATTCACAATAATGAAATTGTTTACGTATGAAATTATGTGATTCAATAATAACAAAAATGTATGTAATCTACTATAAAAAAAAAGTTTGTATAACGTATGCCGCAGTGAAACAAACAACAACAACAATGTAAAATTTGTTATACATATATAGAAAAATAACTCACCCTCTCATTACACCGCCAAAGAGTACCCCCCGGATGATGATGAACCGGGCTATTTCTGAAAAAAAAAAATTAATGTTTTCTCCACTTCGGCACTTCGTATACACAACGCACCCGAACCAGAGCAATTTGCTCAATAGTAACGAAATTCACTAAACCAATTCTAAATGAAAAAGATCTTTTCAACCACTTAATCTTATTTGAAATTATCTTATCGTGTAATATGAAAACTTAGCCAATAACAAAAAAAACATTTAAATAAGCTTAATAACTAGCTATAACAAGAAAAAAAATTGCCACTTTCACTCAATTAGGAATAGACAAATATTGTTTCGACAAGTCACTTCACTGGGTCGGTGATAAATTCCGTTTCCTTGACCACGAGAACAATCTTAGACGAATAATTGTCCGTCGATATACACAATTTCTTATTATTCCTTCTGGATAAATAAGGCTCCGCTATTAAAGTCCAAAGGCTTACCTATATACCATCCACTCTAACGATAGGCGTTAGATAGTGGAATCTGGCACGGTACAGACAAAAAGCCTTCTTATATATGATATTTCCTATTAAATAAATATAACAGTTAAATCTATTCTACATAGAATAAAAACACAACGGATCAACAAAACTCACCGATTTGGATTATAAAATAAATAATACTATAAATATTAGCGCCTGAATTTTAATGGCCCGCCCGTCTTTATATTAAGAATCAATTTTAATTTGTATTTTCGCCTTTCCTCTTATTTATTCAAATTCAAATTAAATGGCTTAAATTTGAAAAAATGAATCTATAATGTACAGCTATGTAGGTACTTTTCTATTTTGGTAACAATGTATATACATCTATGTACAAAAGTATCTATCGGTGGTAACACAGGTTTGAGGAATAAGTATGTAATGTAAGCATTAATATTCTCTTATACTTAAACATTTCCATGTTCAAGTAAAAATTCCTCTTCATTACCATTTTTCTTCATAAGTACAATACAATAATATAAAAAAAAAAATGAATCCAACGTCCAATACTATGCTATCGCAGTTTGGACCAAAACAATGGTCCCCTTTTTTTTCTCTTGAGCTATGTACTTACAATTATACAAATAAACAAATGTTCGTCTAACACAGGTATGGCAATTTATATAAAAGCACAAATATGCTTCTGAATAGAGAAGGAAAAGATACACATAGCACAAAAGATACAGTACGCCACAAAAGTAATTGTTTAATAATTCACTGACCGTAAATCAAGCCAAGATATGTCGGGCAGATTAAAGTCGCCCACAATTACAAGTTGATCATTAGAGCGCACTGAAGGCATCACAACTGAGTCGATGAAATTGATTATTCTTTCAAAATATTCCAAATTCGAGCCATAGAGAGCATACACTGCGATGATGACGATAGATGAACTGGCCACCTTAACACGAACAGCAATGACGTCAAGACTAGGATGACAGACAACCAACTCATTAGGAATTTAACCGCAATCAATACCCCACCCCCTCTAAGCCTGGTGTCAAAATCATATCTGTCCTTGCTGTGAACGACATAGTACAGAAGGAAATATTCACCAGAATACATATTGACAGTAAGCCAGGTCTCACAGATTATTATGATATCATAATCATTGTCCCGAACGACTAAGCGAAAATTCTTGGCTTTACCTCGGATGCTAGAGGCGTTGTGGTAATAAATTGAGGTAAAGCTGGAACGATCGGAGCTTACTGGCCGGATTGGGGCACAGTTTATTGCGTAATGACCGCTGGAGGATTCAGGGTCGATATTTGCTCGTTCTGAAATGCACCTTTCCCCATTGCTTGCATACGATGTGATTGGCGCTGCCGAAAATTTGTATTATGGAAGGGTCTAATACACACATCATTAGGCCAATTCACCGTGGACATAACTTTAGCTGTTAAATCGGCATCAACTCCCACTTTGAAACAGACATACTCCATGTCGGTAAGTTTACGCTAATATTATGTCGGTAAGCTTGGTAACCACAGCATTAGAAATACCAAAGTTATTATTTACAAAATCGGCAATAGCAGCGTCTTCAACAGCGGCATCGAACTGCGACATATGAAACCACAACTTCGGTTTAAACATCCGAATACCGTTAGGCAGAGAACATGGTTTAGTTCCACTTATTGAGGCGTACGATGGACGACGCATGACAGTTGCTTCAGATGAAATGACCGGGAGAGTTCGAGTCGAGGTCTCGGAAGAAGTTATGCCAGTATGAGCGGTTTGGGCTGATCCACAAATTTTAATATTTTTGTTACCAGTTCTTCGTTTTGTAACTGTTAAATTAGCGCTACTGCTGGTTGATTGGCCCTGTTGACTTTCAACTTCAACATTATTAAAGCTTGTAGTTGAGTTTTGCTGATTTCCAACTCTTTCAGTGGATGCCATATTATCAGGAACAACCTCTAAACTTTGCACTTTATATTTCAAAACGTTACATTCAATTTGCAAAACAATCACAGCTCTGTTCAGTTTTTTATTGTCTTCTTTAATCACCTTTGATTCCTCCTTCAAGTCTTCAATTTTTTTTAGAAGAAGCTCTTCAGACGCCATAATTTCCACTAGCAAATTTCTGATGTTTGAAAATTCGTTCGAAAATTAGTTTATTAATTAGCATATTACAACTATTCGAGCACGTCCGAATACTATCTCGTGACATATTTTGAATGTGCAAACCAACAATAGATTTGCATGCTGGATGGAAACATTTCTTGCAAATCAAGCGTTCAAAAATTGCATATTTTTTTAAATTTCCACTGTTTTACAGTTAGTATCACCACACTTCATGCCTTCGGCGAATGCCGAATTTAATTCAGCTCGCTCAAAATACGGCATTTTTAGACACAAATATTTCTAGAAAATAATTGGAATATATCCTTGTTAAAACAAGATAAAAACAAAATGGGGTTCAAGCTCCACTTGAACCGCAAATGTTTGAAAATTAAAAGAAGAGAATTAAATTTTTATTTGAGCGGTATTGAAAAGTCAAATATTTAATTCTCCCTTTAAAATTCCCATGTAAAAAAGAATTATGATCCAGTTAGCATTGATTTTGAGTTATGAAACATATTGCAATTTCATAAAAGAAGAAAGAGAGGAAATATTATTTAACTGACGAATTGCTGTTTTGTTCTGAAATCGGCCATAAGTGTTATAAACACGACCGATGGCAAGCAGAGAACAGTTTTTGGTTTATTTTAAATGGTTAAATAAAGAAATAAATCTGTTGTCATAGCCCCCATCAGTTGCAAGTGGACAGATTTAAATAGTAAAGTCAAAGCAAATATCAAAGCGTATTAAAGTAGAGTGAAATAAAAAGTACACAGTGTTTTTAATTTCAAAATCCGAACGAACTCAGTAGCCCAGTTCGTAACAATATTTTTGCTATACGACACAGCATACATGTAACATGAACACTGAAAGTACTCTCGCTATGTTTTTTGTCGTTTTTGTTTCTATTTTAATGTGATAAATAAAAGGAGACGAAATATTTTTATTTAATATAACATTTTACAGGATACGTAACATTTTAACGCAACATTTAACATAACATTCTAACGCAGCTTGTAACATGAACCCAAAACTATTACCCTAAATGTTTTACCAAACATAAAAACACTTAAACACACAATAACTGCGGGCAAAATACACACAAAAATTCACGAATTATACAAATAAATTAAATGAAAATTTAATAAAATTTTTAAACGAAGAAAGAAAATGATTCGATGTTTAACGCAACGCTAACTCGATTCCCTCGATATTTTAGGCAGGCATGATATGTCACTGGTTTCCTTAAATTTGGAGACTTCTTCACCAATATCACAATTCGTCACGACAATATAAATCTTTTACTCTCATACCGCCAAATCATGGACTCATAAATAATGTTAGATTATTTAGAACTGACGCGTATTGAGCAGCAATCAAAGTTGCATTCGCCATTTTTCATTATTGACATTTAACAATTAGATCCAGTTATACATCTCTAGTATACCATTGAAAATCCTTAAGAATTTAATTTACACCATTCAATTTCATTTTTAATTTTCTCCATTTTTTAAATTTAGTGTTTGAAAGGCCTCCTCTATTTAATTACTGCTTGCCAGTGCAGCAGAGAAGTCCGGGCATTATAAATAAGATGTGATCGGATATATTAAACGAGTTAACCCCAAAATATGGCAGCCTTTCTATTAATATGCTGAGAGAAGCGTTCAAGTACCATCGGGACCAATATACCCGGTACAAAAGCAGTTTAATTAAAATACCAAGCGGGGCTCCTGCAGCAAGAAAAGTTATACCAATACCCAAACACATGATTGTATTGTGTCAATTAGATGACGTATTGGTTAAGAGAATGGAATTAAAATTAAATTAAGTTTATTAAATGTTTTTAATTATTCAACATAGAAGAGAAGGAACCAACAAGCCCACTGACAACCAATTTAGGTAAATACAGCTTGTTAATTATATGTCCGAATATAATTATCTAGCGTTTTTTACTTTTAGAATACATTTCACCTAAAAAAAAAGGCATAATTTTAGTTTATCAAATAGTAGACCGAGTTCTGCGCTGTCTGAAGGCCGTGAGTGGGTCGATTGACAAGCTTGTGGTACCGGTGCAATTTAGTGTTACCCAACAAAGCGATCGCAGACCGAACGACAGAGCACACCATTTCGGAGAAAAAGTGGTTTGTTTCATGCGTGGCCTTGACGATGTCGAATTTTATGAGATATCTTTATACATTAATAAGTGCTTTCACGAACAAAGCTTAAAAAAATAAACGTACTTAATTAATAAAACAAAAAATATTTTCTTTAAATTCAACTATATCTACACCAATAGTTATTCGGGAAGTATTCCCCAAATAGCAACGGTAACACGTTGGGTTGATCCTTTATTAAAGTAAAATAATCAATCACCAATAAAATTATCTTTTATGGGCATTTAGTATGCCATGCATATAATAACAGCTGCTTACTCCACCATCGACCATTGCCAGGGAATTGATCCATCCTTCGTAAAATGTTCAGCTAAAGTGTCCCTAGTTTCAGTAGCTGAGGCAGTTGCATTATACCCTCCTAAGTTCCAAAAATAATAGGTTTAATATTTGTATATATGTTACATACATAATTTAAATTAGAAAAAAGTTTAGGTAATTGAATTAATGTAACATATTACCTTGTCTTGCAATTTGCGGTAATCTATCCAAATTTGCTCGCCAACTTCCGTCAATGACGCCCTTCAGTATTGTTCTCGCGATCCGCTGTTTTTGGAACTAAGTACTTTCGTTGGTGTGACCTGGCCGATTCCTCCTCCATTAAGCAAAAATTGTACAAACAAACAACAGCTAGTACAACTTTGTCCGAGTTTTCCGTACTAACACACAGAGAATTTTTTAAAAATCTCCATTTACCGACAAGTAAGCCAAAGGTATTTTTGATCACTCGTCTAGCTCTGGATTGACGGTAATTAAAAATCGATTTAGCGTAATTTAAATTGCCAGTTGATTTACCGGAATAGGGAGTCATTAACCAAGTTTTAATGATTTATTAACTTACCGAACGCTTCATCTCCTAATAAATAGTAGGGTAACACAGCCCCCCCCCCCCCCCCTCAACAATTTCTTTTGGATCGGGTAAATGCATTGCAGCTTTATAAAATTGTTGACCTATCACTGAATTTTTTAACACGCCTCCATCACTTTGCCGTCCCTGTGCCCCTACATCAATTGCCAAGAACCTGTATCGGTAATCGCATATCGCCAATATAATGGTTGAAAAATAATTTTTGTAGTTAAAAAACTCTGAGCCTGAATGAGGCGGTGCCTAAAAATAATGAAATATGTATGTAAATATACATATACATATAGTTAAAAAACGAAAATTCAGCCCAATTTTATAAATATTTATTAAACGAAATTTAACAAAAATTAATTTGGCCTATAATTAGCCGCTTAAAACAAGTATAAATTTGTAAATGTATACATTTACTATAATACTCACAACTATTCGGATATGTTTTCCGTCAATAGCCCCAACACAGTGGGGAAAGTTCCATCGCTGGTTGAATCCTTCAGCTGTTTCTAGCCATGTGGTTTTATTTGGCGCTGGCAGTGATTTTTCTTTTAAGACGAGCCAAATTGCATTTAAAGTATCATGGATCGCGATACACGTTGTTGATTTTCCTAATCTAAACGCAAAGCTGATGGAAGCTTGGCTGTCTCCGCTGGCAAGATATCTGTCAATGAATGAAAAATAATATAACTTTATATTGAATTATAAATGAAACTATGTATCTTTACCTTAACGTTAAAGCTAATTTTGTTGAAGAAGGAATCGATCTTCTTAATATATTTTCCTTTGTTATATGTGGACCGACGTAATATAATAATTTATCGAATGCGGCTGGACATATTCGAGTAAAATTAAAAAATGACTCGAGATCATTTAAGCGCATCTCATTTAATAAAGAATCGGCTCCATGCTCATATCGGTTATCCGCGATCAAAATTGGACGTACCTACCCACCATCTACGAGATTTTTTATTTTTGAGGAAAATACTGGCTTTGTAGAAGAACACCAGCCGCTGCTACAATGGCTAATATTTCTGTTGTATTATCCATTCTCTTCTTGATTTACACGATTAATAATGATTTAATAGCACAGACAGTATGGATTTATACTAATTTTCTTATTCGCCTGATAATACACGATTTAATATTAAAATTATGTAGTTATAATTAATTGTAGCTATAATAAATTTCTCTCGAAATATGTATTGTGTACTTTTATTTTCACTTTGTAAATTTTCACAAAACAAAACACACTGACTGATTTATATAAGCAAACAATCAGTTTAAAAAAAAAAAAAAAAAATTATAATAATTTTTGTTGTTGTACAAGACAAACTCAAGACTTGGTATGGTAACAATTAACAAACCCAAGTCAGTCAAAAGACAACACCATGTATTTGGGACGAAGAGTCTGTTACGGTCAACACAGCTCGGTAACTGGTTTGGGGGACCATGGTTAAGACTCGAACTGAGTTTTCAACTCCCTCAGTAGCCAAGTTGCCCAGGCTACTCCTGGAAGGAGCTAAAACTTCCGAACGAGCCTACACCAGGTCATCGTGATACCCCTATCTGATCATCCCTTCGTGCCACACGTTACCGTGGATGGCACCCTGGAAGGGGTGATAGACGAACCAGAGACCGAACCGTGCCTCCCGTAGCCAGAATATCTCGGGCAATATCACCGCGGCTTTGTGTCCTGCTAGCACAGTCTTTAGGGAGTGGTGTTTGGTGATATCGAACCGAAACTTATATTAAGCCGCTATGCTGTCATTGTTATTGCTGCCATTAGTTCACTGCACGACACTCACTTACCGGATATTATTCACACACACACACACATATTCCCACACTGCCATTGACACTCCCTGGTATAAAAAAAATTAGCAACACATATTATTTCGGAAACGTTATAAATATTTTTTTTTTTTATTATTTCTTTGAGATTACAATTTTTTTTTTTTTTTTTTTTCTTTTTAATTGTTATACGGAGATCGTAACGTAGAAAGCCAAGCTATGATTCCCGTCGCCGACAGCAACTATTAACATGTAGCGCGCAACCTGGGTTGACCGATCTTTGAAAAGTCGGTGATCCACGGGCGAAGAGCTCTTTTACCGGGACCACTGAAATGAGAAAAAAAAAAACGAGCACACCAAAAAAAAATCTTTAACCCACCCAGAAAATAGTATGCCCCCACTTGTTAATAATTACTTACTGTCGTTCCCTTCCGTTACTTACGCCTCCTACGCTACATTACCGCAAACCCAATCCGGAACCAGCAATCAGTCGCAGGAACTCGACTAAAATTATCGCCAACCGATGAGCAGTGATGATGATGTTGATCGCCTGTTCCCAAAAATGGCTACCCCACGTGTGGCTGAATTTTCCCAAACAATGTTTGTTTCTGTTTCCTTGGAAATTATTCGTGTATTCTTTATGTTGGTATTTATTTATTTATTTTTTTTGTATTATTTATTTTGTGTATTATTTATTTTTGTATTATTTTATATATTATTGATTATCGTTTGTCGGGTGTCTTTGTGCCTTATTAGGATCCGGATGCACACAAAATGCTTTCACCAATGCAGTGCACAGAGAAAAAAAAATCCAAATGGCGACACCAACACCAATCACAAAATACAATAAACAATACACCAAAATTTTGGATACACTGAGAAATATAGTGGTTTTAATTTTTTTTCTAAGAATTAAACTTTTCCGTTTCAGTGTTATTTTTATTTATATTTTCTTATATATTTTTTTTTCTCGTTTTATTGTTAATTTTATTTATATATTTTTTCTTCAGCGAAAATTGTCCATCACGAATGGCGTTTTGCCACTCTTTATATACTTTTTTTTTTAGTTCCCCTTATCGATTACCATGCCTCTATCATCAACCACCCCTTACTACAAAAAAAAAATGTGCACGCAACCAAAATAATTAAGTACCAACAAACAAAAATAAATAAAACAGAAGAGAAGAAAAAAAAACACCACCATCTGTCGGTCGTTATCCTCCCTGTTTTGTTGGTGTTGTTGTTGCTTGTTTGTGAATTGTGACAGGTAAGTAAATTTATTATTTTCAAAGTTTTGTTTTTTATGGTATTTAATTTTAATTATATTTTCTTTTTATTTTCAGGAACTACGGGGATATGAAAAAAAAATGAATTTAGAAACCAAGTCAGATAAGTACATCTGATTTTAGAACCAGATTCTTTGTGTAACATATTTTTGTTTTCAGGTTAGAACTAATGGAATGTGGAACTGGACATGAGAAACAAAACAAATGACGTGAAGTGAGAAAAAAAATTACTGAATTCAAAATGTAATGGAATTAAAAAAAAAAATATCCAAAAGAATTACTGTTTTAAAAACAATGGAAATTGGAGACGATGCCATACATCGTAACACCGTGGGGAAAACCCATGCCCTGAGTGTCTCATCAAGCCGGGACATATTACAATGTGGACTACTGATTTTGGGTTTCGAATGCAACGTGAAAACGCTCAATGTCTTGGTTCTAATTCCGGATTAAAACAAAACAAAATATAATGAACGAAATCATCTATGGATCTCTGATTTACAGGCCTACTGTGCTGCTAATAATCCAACGTGGAGACGCCCCACGCCCTGATTAGTCTCACAGCCGGGCATTATCCGATTTGTAACACCAATTCCTGTAAGAATTTTTGAGAATTAATTAATATGTGTTGACTCTGAAATATGGACTAGTTAAGAATAGTGCTAGTTGAGGGGAATTCCTACACACGAATGTCGTGAGCATGATAGATACCTAACATTTTACCAGACGGATCCTCTAGGCGGTATGCTACTTCACCAATGCGTTCAATGATTTTGGCTGGAATAAATTTTGGTGCTAATTTTGCGGAAAATTTACGCACAGCGTTGCTTTGTACATAGGTACGTACGAAAACATTTTCACCAATATCAAATTCTCGCGGATTGCTCCTGGTATTATAATGCTTTTCTCCTTTTAGATGAGCTTCTCGTAAGTGACGTAATACGGTATCTCTTATGTTGTCTTGACGTACGGATCGATTTAATATGCTGGCTTCGCTATTTTCGTCACAACCCAATAATTTCCGTAATTCGTATTCAGAACCATGACCAATATGATGCTGACCGAAAACCAAGAAATGCGGAGAATATGATGTTGCTGAGTGAATAACATTCCTCATGGTCGTTTCAACTTCCGACAAATGACAATCCCAGTCAGTATGATTTTCACCTACGTAAGCCCTAATCGAGGACAAGACGGTTCGATTAACTCGTTCGGCGGCATTACTCTGCGGCGAATGATACGGTGTACGACAATGTCGAACTCCATACTTGGATAGTAGATGACGAAAATGCAGTGATAGGAATTGTTGTCCATTGTCCGTACGTATAGTTTCTGGTACAGAATACGTCTGAAAAATTTCTTTTTCTACAAAAGAACACATTGAGGCTGTAGATGCTTCTTTGAACGGCTTCAAAAACACATACTTGGAATAATGATCTAGTCCAACTAATATATGTGTATTATGATTTTTGGATCGTGGAAATGGCCCAAGAAAATCCAAATATAAATATTGGAATGGCCTTATCGTCTCAACTGCCTGTCCCATTGGAGGTCGTAGTGCAATGTTAGATGGTTTCATCATTTTGCATGTGGCACAATTCCGTACGAATGTTCTGACATCTTTACCTATCCCAGGCCAGTAAAAGTGACGTTGAAGTCGTTCCAAGGTTTTGGTCATCCCCATGTGCCTCGATGATGGTGGTGAATGAGCTAATTGGATTAATGAAGCCGTTAATCCAGCAGGTATAAATAATTTCCATGGCGATAAATCCGTATTTCCGTAGCGATGTCCATAAGATGGTAGGACCAATAATTTCCCATCTTTGATTTTAACGCCCGCCGAGCGATTGGGATTATCCAGTATATCCTGAATCCGTGTTAGATATTCTGGCTCAAGGAACTCAGGTGACGTTAAATCTACACATAACGTATCATCCATATTTACGTCGGGAATTTGATTATCTAGTGTATCGCAATGCATGCGCGATAGTGCATCTGGCACAACATTTAAACTCCCCTTCCGATGTATGATATGAAACTTGAAACCCTGGAGTTTCAAGCTCCATCTTGCTAAGCGTCCCGATAAATCACTCAAATTCATGAGCCATTGGAGGCTCGCATGGTCAGTGATAATCGAGAATTCAAAGCCTTCGACGTACGCTCTGAATCGCTTAACGCACAATACTGCCGCGTAACACTCTAGTTCCGTGACGCTATATTTACGTTGAGCGGCATTCAATTTATGTGAGTAAAATGCGATTGGATGTTCTTCCCCGTCTCTAATTTGGTACAATACCCCTCCGACTCCTGTTGTTGACGCATCTACCTGAATGAAAAACGGTTGTGTGTAGTCTGCGTGTACTAGCACTGGTGCTGTGGTTAGTGCCGTTTTTAGTTGTTGGAACGCGAGTTCCGCCTGCGGATTCCAATCAAGTTTCGCCTTCTTTTTAAGTAAGTCTGTCAAGGGAGCTGCTATTGTTGAATATCCAGCAATGAACCGTTGATACCAACCACACATGCCTAAAAATCTACGAAGTTGACGAGTAGTAGTAGGCGTTGGAAAGTTCGTGATTGCATCAATTTTGTCCGGATTGACTTTAATACATCCTTCACCGATGAGATATCCCAGATATTTGACCTGCCGGAGAACAAAATGGCTCTTCTCAACGTTAATAGTCAAGTTGGCCCACCGCAACCGCTCAGCAACGAGCCGGAGAAGTGCAAGGTGTTCCTCAAAGGATTTAGACGTAACCAGTAAATCATCCAAATATACGAAAACTCTGTCGTGGTACTGGTGAGGAATCACCCTGTCCATCAACCGACACATGCTTTGCGGAGCGTTACATACCCCAAAGGGCATGACGACGAACTGATACAGAGGCCTACCCGGTACCGTGAACGCTGTTTTGCTTTTAGCATCACTGTCGAGTGGAATTTGCCAGAAGGCATCTTTCAAATCCAAGCTCGATATGAAAGTTGTGTTTTCCAAACGACTCAGAAGGCCGTTGATCAATGGTAATGGATAGGCATCCTTCACAGTCGCGTCGTTGACCCTTCGGGCGTCTAGGCACAACCGAACCTTCCCATTAGACTTTTTCACCAGTGTGACCGGTGAACACCAGGGACTTTCACTCTCCTCAATCACGCCGAGCTCGATCATGCGATCCAACTCATCATAGAGCTGTTTCTGAATTGCAGGTGAAACCGCATAATGTCGCTGTTTGATTGGAGTGACCGTCCCTGTGTCAATTTTATGGGATATTACGTTGGTGCGGCCCAATCCCATCTTGGTAAAAGAAGGGAATAGACAAATTACGTCCGATAAAGCACTTCTCTGCTCTTCGGACAGGTCGTGTATCATCGATGCGTTGTCTGAATCGGTGTTCATTATTTCCGGAACATTGGAGATTATCTCAGAAATTTTTATTTCGATACCAAATGTGTGAAAAAAATCCATGCCTAAATATAGTTCCTGTGATAGATTCGGAGCCAGATACATGTGTATTCGATGGAGTTGATTGTTGAATTTAACATCGGCAATTATATAACCTAATATGCTTTCAGCAGCGCCGTTGGCTGTAACTAATTTGGACGGGAAACTATGGAACGACTGACCTAGATCTTTAATAAACGACTCACAACCCTTCCCTAAAACACTAATGTTAGCGCCTGAATCTAACAAACCCCATTTCTCAATATCGTTGATAATCACCTTGACGAATGGCCGTCCATCCGTGTGATTTTGTACACAAGCTTCGCTAATCTCCTTCTTCATCTGTTTTCGTCGCTTGAAATATTGGTACGCTCGATTGAACCGAGGTACAAGACGCATGTATGATGACGGAAGAATTATTTTTTTAGAATGGAAATCGGTTTTTGTTGACGCTGGTATAGCTCGTGATCCGTATTGGATGCCGCGTCTTCCTTGGTAGTTTGTGTCGGGTACGATGTTGATGGAAGGTGAGATCCCCGAACTTGATTTTCCTTCCGACGTTGGTTTTCCGGGTAAGATTGTTGACAATTGGCACAATCCGGCAAGTACGTGTTGCTTAATCCACAACCGAAACAAAACACCTTACGTGCGTGGCTGTCGGCAAAATTTGTACGAATGATCTGTAGACTGACAATTCCAACAAACTCGAGGATTGAATATTACTTTTTGATTCAGGTTCGGATTGAAACTAACATTATGACGAGGGTAATTATTATTACTAATGGCACACAGCTCCGGATCGTAATGATTCAATGAGTTAGAGCCAGATGAATTCCGTGAATGCACAATCGTCGAACTGTCTGATACAGGTGCTGAGATATCCACCATCGGCCTAGTAACAATAGATTGATACGAATTTTGAGTGCTAGGATTATTAAATCGATTAGAAGAATCATATGATACTGCTGAAACTACAGAATTATGAGCTCTTTCGGAAAATGCGAGTTGACCAGGGTTATTTGTAATTTTAAAATCGTGTGATTCCATTCGATGATTAGGTTTATCTTGACTGAATAGATTGCCTTCTGGATTTATGCCAAGTTCCGTCCATAGCTGTTCTACGCGACGACATTCTATCTCTAATTGATTTATTGAAGGAAGATCTCTATCTACGAACTTCTCTCGAAGTCGTGGACGCATATTACTTACGAGAATGGACACGATTTCGGCTTCGGGAATAGGAGTTCTTGACTGTAGTGCTATTTTCTGGATTTCATCCATAAATTCGACGAACGATTCTTTCGGGTACTTTTGTTTCCTTTGCTCTAACATTCGTTTGATGTGCCTTTCATTAAATGGGGTTTGGAATCTCTCTACTAAATAATATTTTAATAGTTCCCATCCAATGATTCGATTCGCATTCCGTTCACGGAATGTCCAATACCATTCCAGCGCGTTTTCAGCCAGAAAACACGAAGCTATCTCTACCAACCTATCAAGAGGCACATTGGATGAGTTTGCCATATGTTCCACGCGGAACAGAAAATTACCGATTGGCACATCCGATGGTATACCTTTAAATCTCAAGTTCCAAGATGAAACAGTACGAGTTAAAATACGATCGTCAATTTTCTCACCGTGATGGTTAATTGGATGTGGTAAATTCCGGCCATCTATAGAATTAATCGGATTTGACTGTGCAACAACGTTTAATTTTTGATTGAAATTATTCAACAGCGAGTCGAAACTACGCATCATCTGCTGCATAATTTGAGTTGGATCACCAGCAGGATTAACATTATCGACTGCTTCTACAGGACCTGATTTAACTGATTCATTACCAATCTTTGGTGCAAACACTGGATCGGAATTAGGCATAGATAACATATTATTTTGAATATAGTCTGTAGCGGGATTTTGCCAAATATTTGAAATTTGAGGATTATTGAAGTTAGTAGATGTTGACGGAAGTGGCTGAATCTGGCTATCCCGATAAAACATTCCTCCACCAAACAAAGCGTCAGTTAAGCTTGCTCTCACTTGCGTGATTCTACACAACAATTCACCAACCTCGCCTATGTCCAAATTGGCATTACATAACCTTTTAAGACGGTTTTGGATGTGAATGATTCGTGATTGGTACGTCTCGAGATCGTCGGGCGTGAGATTTGCTAACTCTAATGCTGATTGAATGCGATTGAGCTTTAAAGTACACATTTTTATTTCATGAGCACTGTTACGCATTGCCGTCCTATGAGGTTTATCAGGAGTGATTATGGGAAATTTAGTTTCGGCTTCCAATCTACTAATCAAGATATGGAACGATTGTGGTGTGTCTTGGATATCTCGGACTTCTAATTCCACCTGGAATTCATCCTTCTCCAATAAATTGACATTCATCATGAAATGGAATATTTAATATTTAAATAACAAGAATATACAACAACAAAAAAAATAGATAATAAGATCAGTTAATTAGCGACGGAATAACAAAGATGCAAAAATTAGATTAGACGAAAATACCAACAATAATTTGGTGTTTAAAGAAAATATATTTTATATGATAATAATTTAGAGTATGATATATAGAAAATATTAATAAATAAGAAATAAATATATGTAATAATATCGTAATAATATACGAGAAATATAATAAATATAATAATATAGAATAGAGAATATAATAATATAGTAATATTTGCTGAAAAAAAAATTGAATTAATTAAATACATAAAGGAATCAGGGAATGATTCAATGCGCGTGAAAATATGTGTGTGTATGTGTGTGTGTGTGTGTGACAACGGGGAACGATCGATTTCTTTAAGAGACGAATGAATAAACTACGAATGGACTCAAATCAACAGGAGCGTCCCGGATATACTTCCTCGTAGTTGTACAAAAAGTTTCGACGAGAACCATGACGAAGCAATACCGCCATCAATCCTCTAAACCCCAAAGGTGGACTGATTGATGTGTTGCCCCGCCATAAATTCGTACTGAGAAAAAAACATTGACTGCTTACCACGGCCGCCTCGTGTCATTCCATCATAATCCAAGGCGTAAACCTGATAATATGGCACGAAACGTCGCAGAGCACCCAGCTGATAAAAAAAACTAATTATTTAATTGAATGGTGTTCACGATTGACAAACAACTCAAACGAGAAACTCGTGACATAGTACGTCATTGAACACAAAAAAAAATTACGAGAAAAAAAAATATGAATTAATAAAAGCGCAAAAAAAATATTCAATGGAAAGATATACAACAAAAAAAACGATCCCCGTTAATCAACAAAACAAATTTTAGTTACTTACTTGTGAGTGTCTAATGATGATAATGGTGCTGCTTTTATGATGTTGTCCACTGTGAATTACTATGTGTTTTGGGCGCCACTGTTACGGTCAACACAGCTCGGTAACTGGTTTGGGGGACCATGGTTAAGACTCGAACTGAGTTTTCAACTCCCTCAGTAGCCAAGTTGCCCAGGCTACTCCTGGAAGGAGCTGAAACTTCCGAACGAGCCTACACCAGGTCATCGTGATACCCCTATCTGATCACCCCTTCGTGCCACACGTTACCGTGGATGGCACCCTGGAAGGGGTGATAGACGAACCAGAGACCGAACCGTGCCTCCCGTAGCCAGAATATCTCGGGCAATATCACCGCGGCTTTGTGTCCTGCTAGCACAGTCTTTAGGGAGTGGTGTTTGGTGATATCGAACCGAAACTTATGTTAAGCCGCTATGCTGTCATTGTTATTGCTGCCATTAGTTCACTGCACGACACTCACTTACCGGATATTATTCACACACACACATATTCCCACACTGCCATTGACACTCCCTGGTATAAAAAAAATTAGCAACACATATTATTTCGGAAACGTTATAAATATTTTTTTTTTTTATTATTTCTTTGAGATTACAATTTTTTTTTTTTTTTTTTTTCTTTTTAATTGTTATACGGAGATCGTAACGTAGAAAGCCAAGCTATGATTCCCGTCGCCGACAGCAACTATTAACATGTAGCGCGCAACCTGGGTTGACCGATCTTTGAAAAGTCGGTGATCCACGGGCGAAGAGCTCTTTTATCGGGACCACTGAAATGAGAAAAAAAAAAACGAGCACACCAAAAAAAAATCTTTAACCCACCCAGAAAATAGTATGCCCCCACTTGTTAATAATTACTTACTGTCGTTCCCTTCCGTTACTTACGCCTCCTACGCTACATTACCGCAAACCCAATCCGGAACCAGCAATCAGTCGCAGGAACTCGACTAAAATTATCGCCAACCGATGAGCAGTGATGATGATGTTGATCGCCTGTTCCCAAAAATGGCTACCCCACGTGTGGCTGAATTTTCCCAAACAATGTTTGTTTCTGTTTCCTTGGAAATTATTCGTGTATTCTTTATGTTGGTATTTATTTATTTATTTTTTTTGTATTATTTATTTTGTGTATTATTTATTTTTGTATTATTTTATATATTATTGATTATCGTTTGTCGGGTGTCTTTGTGCCTTATTAGGATCCGGATGCACACAAAATGCTTTCACCAATGCAGTGCACAGAGAAAAAAAAATCCAAATGGCGACACCAACACCAATCACAAAATACAATAAACAATACACCAAAATTTTGGATACACTGAGAAATATAGTGGTTTTAATTTTTTTTCTAAGAATTAAACTTTTCCGTTTCAGTGTTATTTTTATTTATATTTTCTTATATATTTTTTTTTCTCGTTTTATTGTTAATTTTATTTATATATTTTTTCTTCAGCGAAAATTGTCCATCACGAATGGCGTTTTGCCACTCTTTATATACTTTTTTTTTTAGTTCCCCTTATCGATTACCATGCCTCTATCATCAACCACCCCTTACTACAAAAAAAAAATGTGCACGCAACCAAAATAATTAAGTACCAACAAACAAAAATAAATAAAACAGAAGAGAAGAAAAAAAAACACCACCATCTGTCGGTCGTTATCCTCCCTGTTTTGTTGGTGTTGTTGTTGCTTGTTTGTGAATTGTGACAGGTAAGTAAATTTATTATTTTCAAAGTTTTGTTTTTTATGGTATTTAATTTTAATTATATTTTCTTTTTATTTTCAGGAACTACGGGGATATGAAAAAAAAATGAATTTAGAAACCAAGTCAGATAAGTACATCTGATTTTAGAACCAGATTCTTTGTGTAACATATTTTTGTTTTCAGGTTAGAACTAATGGAATGTGGAACTGGACATGAGAAACAAAACAAATGACGTGAAGTGAGAAAAAAAATTACTGAATTCAAAATGTAATGGAATTAAAAAAAAAAATATCCAAAAGAATTACTGTTTTAAAAACAATGGAAATTGGAGACGATGCCATACATCGTAACAAGTCTTCAAAGAAATGTCTTGTTGTCGTTATTGGTAACATGTATACAAGATGTCTTGGGTAACATATCTCAAAGTCTTCATAGGTAACATGTCTGGTGACGCATGTTTAAGGTTACTTTATACGAATTATGTCAAAAACTGGAAATAGCATCACATTTTCATCGAGAATTATAGCCGTAAAACATTAATATTTTAATAAAAGGTGATTAAAATAAATAAATTAAAACTTAAAAAAAAAGAAGTTATTGAATAAAATTTATTACATTCGTATATTGTTACATTTAACGCAAATTTAAACTACTTATAGTTATTTATGCTGTGTATACCGGTACGTGCAAAATAATTTGGTGCATAATTATAAACTATTATTTTATTCGATATAAAGTGCAACGTATAGACAATGACAACAGAACAATTAGAAAACTCATTGAATGCGTTCAAAGTCACGCTGAATTATATGACACTGATCACAAGGACTACAAGTCAACTAAATTCAAAGATGAAATTTGGGCAGAAATTGCTTTGAACTGTCTATTTGAAAATGGTAATACATATAGTAATAAATTGCAATGCATATTATAATTGTAAATTTGAATATTTTACAGGCTCTACAGCAAAAGAACAATGGAAAAATCTAAGAGATATCAAGAGGATGAAAACTAAAAGTGGCCTAGCAGCCTCGGCTAGCAAAAAATGGAAATTTCACGACTCACTGTCGTTTTTGGAAAAATTTATGTGTAAAAGAGATTCACAGAGCAACATTAGTGAAATCTCCGAAGATTCTCAAACAACATGAAGGTGAGCAAAACAAAGAATCATCTAAAGGAAAGAATTTGAAAAAAAAAAAAATTATCTAGATATAATAAAAAACGACTTGAGATCACGTAATATTTCTCAACCTGCAAATCAAGCCCTCTACAATTTTTTTTTTGTCAATGTTCGAGACAGCGGTTACTTTTCCTCCTAATTTACAAAGAGAAGCTAAGAGAAAAGTTTTCGATGTGATAAGCGAGTGTGAGGAAATAGCTGAATCATTATCACCAGGATTATCACCACGGTTGTCACCAGATTTCAGACCGATATGTTCAACTCCCGAGATTTCATCAGTTGTACATAATTCCAGGTCAGACCCATTATCTTTTACTGAAGAAAATTCTGTTACAACAGCTTCTTAAGGTATAAATACATAAAATGGTATATTTTGGCATAATTCATATAATAATATTTATTATTTTCTGCAGGAATGATTCAATTGGTTGCAATACCGAGTATGGTTGATATACCAACGAATTTAGATATACATTGAGAAACGTTTTCTTACTAAAACCGCTTCATTATAGATCTTCTTATAGAAGATGGCAATAAATCTACGAGTTGATTGTCGGGATCGTCAAAATCTGTACAGTCAAAATCATCCATTTGTTCCTTTAATGTTGTTTTATTCCGCAAATAATTATGAAGCACACAAGTGGCTTTAATTATTTTATCCACTTTTCTAAGACTAGCTTCGAATGGCCTTTTGTAAACTCGAAAACGTGCGCTCAAATTTCCAAAAGCGCATTCTACTGTTTGGCATGCTCTTGACAGTCTATAATTGAAGATTTTGCAATCTGTGTCATATTTTATGTAGCAGCCAGGAAATGGTCTCATGAAGTTCTTCGTTAATTGAAAGGCTTCGTCCCCATTTAAAACAAATGGCAAAGGGTTTGTTTCAGGGACCGGTATTTTAAGTAAATTATTTCGAAGTTTTATTCCAAAATTACTATTCGCAAAAATGTTACCATCGCTGAACCTACCTTGTGAGCCAACATCCATAAATTGTATGTAGCATCTACACCAGCCATGAGAACTATTGAAAAAGTTTTTTTGTAATTGAAATACGACGATCCAGAATTTATTGGACTACGAATCGTAACATGTTTTCCGTCGACGGCTGAAATGCAATTCAGGAATTGCCACATTTTGTTAAACTGGTTGGCCCTTTCACGCCAAAATGCTTCAGTAGGCTTCGGCATTTCTTGTTGTTGCAATTTTTGCCATATTATATCACTCCCCGATTCAATTATTGCCCCTACTGTGCTCTCACCTAGGCGAAAATTAAAACTTAGATCCCGAAATAAACTCCCGGTTGCAAAATATCTAGAACGAAAAAAGGATTATTAAATATTGATGAATTTTAAATTATTTTTAAATCACCTTAAACAAACAGCAAGTTTCTCTTTTGTGAAAATTGCCGGCCGAAAATACGAATTATTGCCTCCTCCTAAGTCCTTTTCGATTAGATTATGCACTTCCTCGAACTGCTCCTTAGTTAACCACATGTATCTGAAAAACTCTTTATCCGTCAGATCGGGCAATAAACAGTGAAACTCGCCATATTTCGATCTCTTCATCAAAAAAATTGAAGAGCAACAACGCCTTTTTCGTTTCCGGAGTAAAATAATAACTCATCTTCATCAAAATCATCATCAGATGAATCCGACTCATATTCTGTCAAGTTTAAAACGTACCGATTTGTCGGGTATAAGACAGGATATGGTTCTTCCAGTTGTGTTATAGACATTGCGTTACGAATCTGTTTAAGCTGTATTAATTTGTTTTATGTATACACAATCGTTGTAAATTGGCAATAAAGTAATATAGATTATGAATCATAACTTTATTTTAAATTTGTTCGTAATACGATTTTATCACAATTCACACAAATTTTCAAATATCCTTTGTAAAATTAGAATTTAATTAATGTTTAACACTAATAAAATTAATAAACAACTTTAGGTGTTATATTGTATAATAATTCACACGTTATTTTGAATTTGATCTACAATATAAATGTCATCCAAAATTCAATATGAATTAATATTAAATATGCGTCAATCTATAAAAATCAAAAAAACATCAATGTATGTGTGAGCGATGTAGCTGACTATAGCAAGACAAGCGCAACTTGAGCTAAGTTGAGTGAAATCGTTGATTGAGTATATGATAGATAGTATCACTGCGGAATACAACAACAACTTAAATTTTTTGTTTCATATTTCACATGGCTAACGAAGAGCAAATCAATTTTGGTTTTGGTTTAAGAAGAACAAAGCCAGATTTCAATAAAACAATGCAGTTAGAAAGGAATAAAAACAATTTTTGGTTTGTTTGGTTTTGATTATACTAAAAAGCACTACAGACGATCCAACTTGTCTGACCGACCGTCGGTCCAACCAGATCGGTTGTTGTCTACAGATGATCCGACTTACCATCCGATTTTGACAATATTTTATTTTTTATTTTTGTCACACACACGAATTCACACGATTGAAATATGTTTATTTTTCCTTTGTCGTTCTCGCTTTGAAATTTTACACACGATTGAAAAAGAATATCGTCCGACAACACTACACACTATCCGATTTAGTTGGTTGGTCGGACGGTTGGATTGAATTTCCATCCGACACATCCAACTTAATTTGTCGGACCGACATGCATACACACACATTTTCGTTGAAAAACGAAAGGTTTCCTACTGATATTTCCTCCAGAGAGGACTGGCTGAGTGTTGAAATGTTGAACCCTGAAGTTTTGAACTTATTCACGGCTGGTTCAAAAATGGTTAGCCGAACAGTCAGGCCTCGAAGGTAACCTAGTGATGCCACTCATCTCTTAACGAGATTGCAGATCAGTTCAACATCCACTTAACGTGGGTGCCAGGGCACTTCAGTATTGCGGCTAATGAAAATGCAAATTAATTCGCTTTTACTTCAGGGAGAAGCTAGGAGAGTAGCAACTATAGATGGTCCAATGGTACCTCGTACGTTATAACTAGGCAGACTGACCAAAACTAGATCACGCAAGAACCGGACAGCTGTTAATATTTACAACTGTCGTGAGGGTTGTTATAGGACACTGTCTCGTAGGTGAGCATGCGCGGAGAGCAGGAGTCTCATCGAATGGTTATTGTAGAAGTTTCGAAGATATAGAGGTGGAAGAAACTGAACTTCAGCTATCTGATCTACACTTGTCCCCGTCTAGCGTTAAGCAGATGGAGGATTTTAGAAGCTCTTTTCCTCAACGACTTCAAGTGTATTCAACGCTTCGTTGTAAGGTCCGGATAGTTCAATGAGTAGGGCTTAAAGATGTTTATCTGGTATTATTGTTGTTCTACCCACAATTAATTGTAACCATTGCGTGAATCCTGCTTGATGTATCGTTTATTTGATACCCAGCTGAATCGGATGAAGCAACCTGGTTTAGCACTGGTTCAGTGAAATATTTTGAAGATGCCGACAAAGAGAAATTCTACAAGGTTGGTTAATCAGTCTAGGGTTAATCAGAGGGTTGAGCGTTTGACGTTCCTGGAGTTAGAGTATATTGAGGATGGCTGGAGAAACCAATTTAAGTTTAACCAGAAATAAAATTTGAGGTATAGGGTCCAACTATGTAGATCAAATTTCGAAAAATTAGTGAAATTTAAATTCGTAATAATTGAAGAATATTATCCTTTCTGTCTCTACGGCCCTAATAATCAGGGTTGGGACAAGCGTTCTTTATATAATGTAATTAAATAAGTTCTACAGTTCACTTTCTGCCCTCTGCCAAGCACACAAGTTTTCTGGATAAAATATTTAAGCAGAAATTCAATTTATTTCAAAACAACAATACTTTATAAAATATAAACTAAAATTCAAGCTTTATTTTCGAAACAATTACGAATCGTTAAGAAGTAAATTAATTCAAAAAAACTCAACACTGATCCACCCATAAACAGTCCTAACAGCCCACCAAAATCCGAGATTAACGTTTCAAATGTGTACACCCGAACCCGCTTCTCACCAATATAATGTGGATCAGTGAATAAAATTTCCACAGTCGTTCGTACTATATCAGTACTGTTGGTATCATGAAAATGGTCAGTTTCACCAACATCATCGTACGACTTAAGCATTTCATAATCATATTGAATCGAATTACACTCGGGTAAACAATTACAGTTGGTTATACTTTTGGCGTCCAATATATGCTTAGGTACCGTAAAATGCTTATTGTATTCATTAAGCGAACCGTAAAATCGAGGCAGATTCCATGCATAGTTTCGGCGACGAAGTAAACAAATTGTAGTGTTTGCATCATGCGGAGATGAAAATGGTGCCCCGCCGCATGTTTTTAACGAGAAGTTCGCATAACACTCGAGACGACAATTTACTTCGTTGTAAAATGTATAGTATTTTAAATGCCGTTCGTCATTGAAATAACACTGTCGCGTTTCGGGGTCAAATGATCGTAGATCGTCGGCTGTATATATTGTTTTTGGTTTAATTGCGATTTTGTATTCTTTCCCGTATTCAAGTGATATATACTTCTCGTACAAATGCGGATAAGCCGTTGGAGAATTTAAAACCAATTTATAGCCCAAACTTGTTGGTTCACAATGTGGTGATGTATCCAATAAATTGGAGATTAGCACAAATTTAAAACCACTTGGCGCCCCTTCAATATATGACCCTTTAACCATACCCTTATACGGGTATGCTTTATCTTTTGTGTAACCTTCATCGGGGTCCCATCCATCTCGTTCCTGCTCAATTTCGTAGTAACTGAAATCTGTGTGTAAGGAGTCCGGACGTAGAACATCAGGAACGGTATTGAACGTGAAACAAACTCCTTCGTTGGTGATAATCGTGGAAAATAGCGATTTACAATTTTCATGTGATTTTATGTATTTTGCCTTGTCATCCCAATTCCAGTTAGAAATTCGGCATGATTTTATGGTTTCATCAAGCTGCGGCGAGAACTAAAAATAATTAATAAAACTGCATTAGTGATCCAAATTTATATAACTGAAATAATTTACATCGTATAAAGTACGAATCGATCCCGGGTCGATGGTGAAGTTATTGAATAAAACCCGCAAATTTTTGTCGACCGCATCCAATAATGGTTCCGTAAATTTCTGAAAAGATCTACGGCAAATTTGTGATGCTATAATATACTTTGTGAGATAATCGGAACTCCAAAATGTCGAAGTATTCGCCAACTTTTCTAGCTCATCGGACAGATTTAGAACGTTAAATTTATTTTGTTTCAATTTGATGGCTGGACAAATGGTTATGGCCGGAAATGGTATTTGAAATATTTGTGTTGGTGTATTTCGAGCCGTAATCATAATCGGATGTTCCATCCATGCTTTACATATTTTATAAACAAAATATCCCAAACATGTTGAGGACACAATAAAAATGGTAATCCAAAAAATGCGTTCCGGTAATGAACGATTCCGTCTGCCTAAATATTTTAATCCATGGATTGTGGTTTCTTGTGTATATTCTGTTAAATTGTTATCGAATGCTTCTTGAAATTCTTTTTTTATTGACCTTCGATGTGATGATTGTGTCGCCATTGATTTAACTATGTTCGTAGTTTCTATATTTTATATCAACACAACACAATGTCACTGTTCGTAGTTCACTGTTAAATGATTATTTATATAATGTTGCCAATCCTTTGTCGATTATGTATGACTTGCGTATTATCATTTACAGTTTATTAATGACCCTCTAATATTAGTTATTTTTATGTGATGTAATCATGATAGTCCCACAGCCGCGCTTATTTAATACATTTAGCATATTACTCGTACATATAATGGTAATTCAAAATATGTATATATTACACTGCTTTAAATAAATCTTCTAAATAATAAAATAGTAATGTGCTTATGTCACAGTTAAAAAGAATTACATGCCTTATGTATAATTCCATATGTATAAGAGTAAAAAATACATATGTACATACCATATATGTAAAATAAGCTTTTACATAATAAAATATTGAATACTCAGTAAAACATTTTGGAAAATAATACATTACATTAAATTTACTGACTTGATTCCTCTTTTTATGTACAAACTAATATTGCTGTATGTAATGTTGAGTAAATTAAAAAATTTTACTATCTGTTAAAGGAAAATTACATCCTGGCTTTGCATATTTTTCAGTAGAGTTAGTTTTATGCATTTACCTTCTTTTGCCAGAATGAGAATATTCCATAGGTTATGAAAAAGATAGAACAAAAAAAAGGAAAAATAGAAAAATTTGACAGATCTTGCGAAAATATTTCATATTGTGTAAAGTTGATAAAGTGATGATTGATTGGGAAGTAGCTTGATAGTTAACTTGCTCAAGGTATGTACGTATATTTAAATTAAATTGGATTATTATGATTTAAATAACCCGTGAGTTTATTTATGTATACGTATTTAAAATAAATTGTAAATAAATTTAAGTAATTAGCTTGGGCTTAAATGCATACCAAAGCATAAACTTATAATTTTCGGTGTGAAAAAATTAGTTTATCAATTTTAATAAACTGCTTACAGCAATTACCTAAAACGGTTTGTGTTTTATAAATTAATGTTTAGTGAAAATCAAATAAACCATTTTCTTCTAAAATGCGTTTTGCAGCAAAATGTTGACAAATGATATTAGCAATAAATATTGAGCATCTAAGGCTCGCTAAATATGCATACAATAAAAAAAGCGAGTGATAATAGTTCAATCATGCCTTTTCAAATTTTGATATTGTATTATAACTTAATTTAATGTTACCACAGACAGATTAACCTTTTAATAAGATGTACACATCGTCGTGTCCCAATTAAGAGTAATACATCTACAAATCATTAATTTTTTGGAGGGGTCTATCAAGATTTTAATGTTAGATTTGACTTAATTTTTTTTAAATAAAATATTGTCACACTTTGTGGACTTTATAAAAAATTAAAACGAAATTAGCGTTAAAAATTTTTAAGCCTCTCCAAAAATTAGCGATTTCTACTTGTAATACTGTTATTTGGGCATGACGACATTTTTCAGAATTATTTAAGCTTGGATAAGTGACCGGATATCCAGCTGCCTAGGGCAGAGGCAACGTAGAACTGTTCAGTTTAAATATATCCTAAAAAACCGAACAGGGGAAGTATCGGTTGGCATCGTCGATCGGAACATCTGTTTCTCGCTGAATTAATTTAATTTCGCGTTTACTTCTAAGCGAACATATTAGTTAATTTTAATTAAATTTTATTCTACGCAGAACAGCTAATCATCGCCCATCGTAGCACCATGGTTTTCTTGCAACTGGAAACCACATTAATAAATTAATTAACCCGGTAAATGAATTTAAATTCGTCTATCCATAATAATCCAAATATGTAATTAATTTTTAAATATTGGCAGGATTTTTCAGATGATGTGCTGGTGAAGAACAATCGACTAATTATTTCAATTTAATTTTACTTATAGGCAGAAGTAAGGATCATCGGAATCCGAAATATTTCAATTTTACTTTAAAGCGTGAAAGCCGAACAGCGCCGATCGAATTATCGTAGTTTTACTATAGTCTATCCGGGTATGCGAATTTAAAATTGTACATCCATAACTAAGCAAATAATTAATTTGAATATATGTGCATACTTTCAGAATTGTTCAATCAACATATATAGGTCATGTAGTGGTCCACATCTTTACAAAGCAAGCATTCAAACTAATCTGAAGTAAAACCTAAAGAATACATTTTTATAGTCAAAACAAAACCAAAAAAACAATATACTTGTGGTTGTAAAGATGTAAGAAAGACACATTTTGATTTTTATTATAACAGAATAACTAACATAAATCTATTAGTTAGTTGGTCAGCTAACCTTGGATTAGCTAACTTAAATATATTAGTTAGTTTGTCTATGAGGGACAATAAGAAATTTTCAATAAAATTTTATTAGCAACAAATTTTTGCATTTTGATAATTTAATTTTCCACATTTCCTTGGTCATATTTTACATATTTTGGGTTTTCGTAGTACTTCAAATTTAATATAAGTGTTACTTTAAATTACAAAATGTATGCAAACTTCAATAACAAATCTTCTTAAGTTTAAATATTTGGGGATGTAATTATACATATTTCTACGTAAGTTTACCCAAAATATATATGAAACTAGAGCGAAAAGCCCGTAATACGGGCGTAAACAATAACAGAAAGAGAACATAATGATATTGCAAAATGACATTTATTTTGAAAAAATGTCTTTATACAAAACATATTTGGTAAAAACTGCATTTGATCCCGCTAATAAGTTCCCCTAATAGGGGCCATCTAAAATTTTAACTTTTGCATCCGTGGATATTCGGGCTCGTGATAATGCTACGTATAATGGCCAAACACAGGTTCCGGTAAGAATAACCCACTTTTTTATTGTCTGTCCCTGAGACTTATTGATTGTCATTTGCAAATGCCAATATAATTGGAAATTGTCTTCGTCGTAAAATAGAATAAACGGTAAGTCTGAGTTAATGGATCAATTCTGGGAATGAATACAGTTTCCTTTTCTGCACTTCACGTTAAAACGTCGGCAATTATCAGATTTGGTTTCAGCTGTCGAACAATTTACTGAGTTCCATTACAAAGACCACGCTTTGTATTAAGATTTCTTAATAGAATTGTGATACTTCCAACAATTAAGTTAAATTTATGAAGCGGCATCCCAGTTGACGTTAAATCATTTAAGAATTCTTTCGGGTAGTTCTGAATGTTTTCATCAGTTGCATCATCAATCTAGTCAATGCTATAATACGTGACGGGGCTTTCCGCAAAACACGTCAACACTTCGTTGTTGATCAAGTCCACATTTGCATTTTTTGGACATGAAATTGCCATTTTTGAAAATGTTCGGCATCAACTGGCGATAGCGTTTTACCAAAGATTTTGGTTATTATAGAGCTTTTGCAAATAAGGTTGCTCGGGATTTCAATTAAGTCGCCGGTTTTACCATGATTTTTGGTTAAAGTTCCATCGCCTAATTTAAGTAACCAATTACTGTAATGTGGGTCAACTGAACGTACGTTATTCTGTATTTAATTTTGCTAATGAAATCCTAACTTTTGTGTGAACAACACCACAATAACAAAATAAAAATAAAATGCATTATGTACATTGTACATACATAACTACATTTTCTTGAACGAATAGGATACTACTTTTAACAATTTCCCATTAAATCTAATGTAAATTTGATCATTTTGATTTAAATATTTATGAACAAAACTTCACTCGAATTAAATATATTATTCTATAATTTGCATCCTCAATATGTTTAGAATGGATGATTGAAAATTCGTAGAAGAAAATGTCTCTACATTTTTAGGTAGGATGAAAAAAGAAAACCTCCATTAAGCCAGAATTCCATGAGAAAATTTGACTCACAGTCAAAAAAAACGAAAAGAGAAAAATAATCTGATACTCCATATAAGAGACAAAGACAACGTTTTTTTTTTGTTTTTTATTTTATAGCAAAACAATTTTGAAAAAACGTTGACTTTGTCTCTTATATGGAGCTTCATATTATTTTTCTCATGGAGTTCAGGCTTTATTCACACAAAAACAAAAAAGGATTATAGATAGACTCCGTTAAGCGTAAACTCGTTTGACCCTTCCAAACGTATAGAGCATTAAAATTTATAATTTTTAATTAATAGTCTCATAATTTACATTAATTTGAATATATTGCAAATACAAATTAAAATAACAACAATATTTTTTTATTTATTTTGGCTACGCATTTAACAACACACATGTAAAACGTGTTTTTTTATAGCAGGTTATGATAAAATCGAAAAAAAATTATAAATTGCGAAAGAGGGAAAACAGTACACATTTTTAGTTCCTGCTGTCATATTTTCACGCTGGCATTATTAGATTAGATATAGCCACTGAGATATATACATGGAGACGACATGCAAAATGTTTGTCGTAATAAACAGCAAAAACAAATGGTACAAGTTTTTGTTCTAGTTGTACCGCTCATTTTATATGTGCCTCACACTCTAAAAAGTTAATTCCGAAAAGGAGCCGTACTGGATTCGAAAATAATTTTTTTAACATTAAACTTGTGCTAAACTAATTATACGTACAAAGATTTTGAGACTAATTAACTAATTGAATCATTATTTGAACTATACAAACATTGCACTAATAATCTACGGAAAAAAGTTAAATTATTTCTTACTATTTTTCCTTGAAATTTTCAATACACTCCTGGAAAATAAATCAAAATAAAAAAAAAAAATTGGTGAAACGTCCAATTTTTGAAAATAAACAAATTTGTTTACCTCATTTGTAAAAATAAAAATGTCAAAGAACAGTTTAGTATAATAATAAATAAAATTTCTGTTTTTGATAAGTAAAATTTGCAAGTTTATTGATTGCTAAAAATAATTAGTAAACTTAGTTGCTGCCTTAAGTGGGTTGTACTTGTATTTGCATCATTAATTTCTTACTACATAAACACTACTACCAGTGTTTTACACCAAACTTCGGTACCACGCACAATATATGAAATTGATGTAAAATGGTGGTTCAATAACACAATTTCCTTTGGTTGATTATATTATATGGTTTTGGTATTCCAACAATTTTATATTTTTAAAAATAAAACAATTTAATAGAAAATGATTTCAATTATTAATTTATATTTCACTATTGTTGCTTTTTTTTAAATAGAAGTTTTCACCTCGGTGGTGTAGTACTAACTTACTACATAAACACTTATGTATCCAATTAAGTTTTCTTGGAATGGCGATAATGTATTTTGTTTCAAGAATTCAGATACAAGCATGTTGGTTAATAACCTTCAGACAATCCCATACCAGCCTTGACTCAATGGTAAAAGACCTAAGAGCCTTTAAGGCCGATTGGCTATCTGATACGATATAAACCTTTGCATCGTTTAGGCCTTTAGATATGCCTATCCTAGCACAAAGTTCTATAGCATGCACTTCTGCTTGAAAGACGGTTGCATTGGTACCCAAGGACTTCGAGAGTGATACTCCACTCCCATGTATTCCTACCCCCGCCCCATCTTCCGTTTTTGATCCATCTGTAAACCACACCAATGACCCTCGCTCAAAGGATGGTCCCCCGGTACTCCACTCCTCCCGGTCAGGTAATCTAACACAAAAGGGTTTGTGGAAATCCAGTTTGGCTGGCATACAGTCGGAAGGCATTCCTATAGTGGGATCTGTCTGAAACTCCTTAAGGATCTCCAGATGGCCCACCATATTGCCTGGATGATGTTACCCTCCGCCTGCATCTTAAGGGCCATAATAGCAGCATCCATTTTTATATGCAGATGCAATGGAGTTAGTCCTAGGAGTGTCTCCATTGCTGCGGATAAATGAGCCATATTGTATACGTAAATTAAGTGGACATTTAAAAATCAAATTTGTACAATTATAACTGGCCATAATTTTTATTGAATGAAAATTAAAAATTAGTGAATTTATCCCACCGGCATGGAATTGACCAAATTTAATATATAAGAAAAATATGCATAAAATAAGTTTCTAATTATAATATATGAACTTGTGAATGTAATTTAATCAAGTGTATGTCTAATAAAAAAATAACAAAAAAACGTTATGACATTATAGTGATAGCCCAGCCAAAAATATAATGGGATTGTAATGTACTAAAAGAAAAGAAAATTCAGTGATCTATGAATGAATGAATAAATCTACAAGAAAAATAGTATGTACAGTATGATCAAAAAGTACCGGGAATTTGTAATTTAAATGAACCGCTCTCGACCGATTCGCATATTTTTTTTTTTTTTTTTAAGTTGGTAGATCCTATACTGACATCTGTGTGTAACTTGAGTGGGATCAGATGATTAGTGTTTGTTTGTCAGCTGTTCATAATAGACAAGTTTTTGTGTTTTGTCGCATTTTAACATGAACAATTTTATTGAGCAAAGATTTTGCTTGAAATTTTGTGTTTTGAACGGAATTTCTTGTGCTGAATCGTTGAAAATGTTGCAGAAAGCCTTTGAGCCTTTGGGGAGTCTGCTCTATCAAAAACCAGAGCATATGAATGGTATAAAGTTTTAAAAATGGTCGTGAAGTGGTTGAAGACTTGCCTCGTTCTGGACGCCCTTCCACATCGAATACCGATGAAAACGTTGAAATTATGAAGAAAACTGTGCTTGAAAATCGTCTATTCGTCTTTAAAGCGTTTAAGAGATGCAGTGCGCCGCAAACGGCCGGATTTGTGGGCCGACAACAGTTGGATTTTGCACCACGATAATGCGCCGTCACACAAAGCGGTATTGTGACAGATTTTTTGACCAAACACAGCGTAAATATCCTTGAGCAGGCACCGTATTCACCCGATATGGCTCCGTGCGACTTTTTCTCTTCCCTCGACTTAAATTACCACTTCGTGGAAAAAGATTTGAATCTCTGGAAGCCATAAAACGAAATGCGACGAAGGAGCTGAAGGACATCCCAGTTTCGGCCTACCGAAAATGCATGGATGATTGGGTTAAGCGTTGGCACATGTGTGTTGCTTCAGATGGATGTTATTTTGAAGGAGATAAAATAAATTTGCCCGAAAATTAACACAAACTTGTTTTATTTACAAATTCCCGGTACTTTTTGATCATACTGTATATTGAACATTTCATTCACTGTGTAAAAAACCAATTTAATACAATAACTCAGTAAAGTGTTATTGGAACAATTTTTGCAGTGCGATATTCTATAAAATAACATATTTAGTTAAAATGTTGGTCATATGCTAAGTGCGCAAAATCGAAATTTCTACAAACTCCCAAATATTACGGGAAATTGTCGGTTATCAAATAGTGTAATGGCAGCCATCAAAATTGCACTCGCCAGTCTTGAATAACTGGAAATCAACGGTTCCTGAATTCATCGAGAACGTGCTAGTTAAGTACTTTTCCAAATTAAACTTTTATTTAACTTAATCAAATATAAAATCATCAAAATAAACTATTATATTCTAATCATCGTGATAAAAATCCGACCTAATACAAATCGGCGTAATATTATAGATTTTTAAGTTCGTAGTTTCTATTTAAGTTTTTTTCATTTTTTTTTTAAATTATACATATCAATTAAGTATTACTGTTTCGTTGGCAACTTATTTCAATGGGTTTTTTTTTTGTTTACGGTATTGTTTGCATATTACCGCAATTATTATTTCCAATAAGTAACTGTCATAATTGAAATAGGTTGGCAATTCCATAATGAGATAGGTTATCATTCTTTTTCTATATTTAATTAAAACACTAACTTTTACTAATATTATATTAGGTTACCATTTTTTTTATTTTTTTTACTTTTTGTTAAATTCAGATTCAATAAATTTTGTTTGGTTGATATTGAATAGAACTCCAATTGTTTCACCTTTCGAATATGTTCAATAATTGAGATAAATTTTCAACTGTGTAGGAGCGATGTGACCATGGTAGGTCGTTGAGTATTAGGTGAGTATGGGTACCTGAGTGTGCTGGTTTCTTTCTTTTTTTTCCCCTTTTTCTCCTTTCCCTTATTTTTCCTTCGGCAGCAATGCAAGAGGTAGCTATGCTTCATTCTTTACCCACTCCTCCGACGAGCTTTAGCCAAACTAGATTAGTCCGCCTTGTGAAGTCTCTAGTTACCTAATAAAAATAAACAAACTTTTCTGATAACGATGTGGGCAAAACATGACATCAAAATTCATTTGAGATATTTTGATGGCCCACTCGCCTACCATCAGATCGTTACAAATTTTTTACATGGGTATGAACGAGAAGCTGTTTATAACCAGCGGTGAACTGTCTTGATGATGGATTATTGTTGTTTCCGCACTTCTAGAACGCATTGCACAAAAAAATAGTTCAAGATGATCTTTACTCAGTTTGTACGTAAGTATGTATTTCAAATAATTTTTTTCTACGTAATCTTTATATAAATTTTCAATCATGATGAGTCCTAAGTAAAGACCAAAAAAACCTTTACTTTTATTTGTACTGTAAATTGAATATCTGAATTCAACTTTATGGAGGACAGGTATTTAGTAATTTTTTCGATCTCAGGCATCTAGAGCTTACATTATTTCTACTAAGAGGTGCTTTTGAACCTTTGCCGAAGGGATTGCGAAAGTTCAGTAAATCGAACGCTAAATTTATAGTTCTAATGAACTTTACGATTGGTTCGCTTTCTTTAAATTGTTGTAAGAGTAAATCGTGGTTACAAAATTCAATGGGGGTAGCAAATGATTCGCTCATTGTTTTAGCTGCAAGTGAAACTTTTTTAGAAGTCTCTTTTAGAAGAGTATAAACTTTATAATTATATTTATTTAAATTTGAAGCCGTCCCTCTAGTAATGAAACAGCGTATAAGAAAAATAATAGTTTTAAAATAATTCGCATTTAAATGTTTTTTGAAAAAAATATTTAAAATAAAATCTTTTATTTCATAGAGAATACAACTTTCACAAAATATGCCATGGGAAATTTTACGAAAAAGCGATTATTACAGCAATAGTATTTAGATTGCCATGCAAAATACGTACCACAACACGTTATTATAGCGGTAGTTTTACGATTTTCACCATAGCAACGCGATAGTTTTACAATTTTCACCATAGCAACGCGATAATTTTACAAATTTTACCATAGCAACAAGAAAATCCTAAACAATTATCTCTAAATTTGTAATTGTATTTCAATTTTTTTTATTATGATTGAATTTTTTATACACACATTAAAGGAAAAGCCATGCAAACAAAAGCTTGTCAAATAATTTGCATACAACATGACACAAATGGATGAATTGTGATTCAATCACTGACGGGAAAGTTGTATTCTCTTACTAAATACAACACGTGCTGCAATTAATGATCTATAATTTTTTACTCGTTAAAACCGACACAGATAATTCAACTCATGCTGCGCACTCGTTGAATTTTCAGCGCGGTTTTAACTCGTAAAAAATTATCGATAATAATTGAGCACTAGTTGTATTACGAATGAAAATTAAATTTTCTATAAAATAAAAGATTTTATTTCAAAAAGTTTTTTCAATAAACACTTAAATCCGAATTACATTTTAAAACTACTATTTTTCTTATACGCTGTTTCATTACTAGAGGGACGAAACCATGTGCATTATAATAATTCAAGGTAATTTTATTTATTGAAAAAACTTATTTTTTTAAACACGTTGTTTCAAGGAGGAAACAAGAGAGAGAAACAACAAAAAGCAAAAAAAAAATTTTCTTTTACGCACAAGCACAACAACATTGTTTTAAGTTCAATGGATTTTAGTATTGTCGCATGTGCAAAACATTAAGTCGCATATGCGCCTTATGCACGGACACACGTTCCATTCATATTTTTATTCTGTTACGAACCGAACCCTGTTTTTGTTTGATTTCACAGAGTTATTGATTTATACTCAGAATTTGTTTAGTATATGGACGTCTTAAGCTGTTTTCAAGATTTAATTTAAACTTTTGTGCAGTAGGATATTAAGCAGGCGACTGTTTGTTTTGACTCTGATTTTAGAGGTACTTTCTGGAATCTGGCGATTACTTAATTATAAATTTAGAAATGACAATTTTATAGAGTTTTCAGCGCTCTTTTAGAAGATTTTTATAGATTAGGATTTTTAGAATTTTGGTTTAAAATACTTATTGTTGATATTTAGAATTTTAAATATCGAATTTCAGTCTGGCTTGGAGTTTCGAAGTGCAGGGAGTTCAGGCATTGGATTGAGAGTTAATGGGTTGATGGGTTTTGTTTTGCTAGTTTTTTGTCATGTGTAGTACAAATGGGAATTAGTTAATAATTGTTAAACTTTTAGAGTTGTCGCCTATAGGATATTTCTAATTGTTTATTAAATTATTTAGGTGGTCTAGGACTGATGCGGATGTAATTTTAAGGAATCAATAGGAACAAAGATGTTTAGAATATTTGAAGGTGTTTATTTTAAGTGTACTGTTAAATAATGTATTTGTTTTAGAAACTATGATAGTTCCAGAATTAATCATTCTTACAGGGATTAAATTTAATCCTAATTTCAGAAATAAAGTTATAGCTTGACTCAACTCTCCAAGACAACAAGCAGTTTAAAATCATGTAGTTTAGTAATTGTGCTGTCTTATTTACTAACTAAAGTAGTATTTTCAAAAATAGTATTTAGTGATAATTAACTAGCATTATATTACGTCAAAGAGAGATTTGTTTTACGCGCTTGTTTTACGCTTTGAGTTGTTTAAATCGAATACATAATTAAATTTTTATTTGATTTAATTTATTTTCAGTAATATTTCCAATATTTTATTATTAAAATACATATACTAGATTTATCTAAAAAAAATTAAATTTACATTGAATAAACTAAATTCCTCTTTGTTCAGAAAGTGCGTGTCTTTCTTCTTTGAAGTAATATGGTGCACTAAAAAAACTTGGTAATACAATGTTTTTGGACAAAAGAAAAACAACAAAAAATATGTTTTATTTATTATTCTGCCGCCTAGCGGGGAGACTTAATGTGTTTCAATTTGTTGAAATTGCTTGTAGTCATAGGCTTGTATATTCTAGAAGGCATTGTCTTTACTCTAGAAGGCTCTGGTTTTACTCTTGTTGCATTTTATTTGTTTATAATTTTTTTGTTTTAATTAGCGTTAGCGTGTTCGATCAATTTTTATCGTGTAGTGTTTTTAATTAGTTTATCAAAATATTAATAGTGTTTATACAGATAATAAATAGTTTAATCAATAAAAGCGAATTTCAAAAATTTATTTAATTAAATCGTGTGATATTGCTAAATTAACTGTGATAATTTTTTTTTGTTTGAAAATTAACTGTGATAATTTTTGCACATAAGAATATTATGTCTTGTCATTCATATAATATCATTAAGAAAATAAGTTGTGTTTTTAATAACCACAGACTATTATCATATTCGGTCATACATAAATCATATAAACTTTAATTAATGATCTGTGATAAAAAACAGTGTTATAATCAATAACAAGCATCGATATTGCATAACAGTGTGGCAGTTAAACAAAATTTGTTGCTGTAAATTGCGTGATTATTATCAGCTGTTTGCTATAAATTTCAAAATATAACGGTAGTGATACATTTTTTTTTCTATATGACATTTCCGTAATTGATCGGATACATAACGGACACTTTTCATTCTATAATCTTACTTTAATATTTACAAATGTGCTAATAAACTGCTATTTATTGATTTTATTTTATTATTATTATCATATCCAAATGTATTATCATGTCCAAAATTTAAACCGGGAATATGCAATTCTAGTATTCCACCAATCCTAAAAGTATGTGCTGCTCTGAGGTTCTTTGCAACCGGCAGCTACCAACGGAATATAGGAAGCGATTTTATTATTGGAATGGCACAGCCAACGGTTTCTATGGTAATTACAGAAGTCGTCGATTTGATACAGCAAAATCTTTGCCAGAAATGGATACAATTAAACATGAGTGACATCGACAAAATGCAATGCAAAATGTATTTTATGGCTAACTATAAGATACCTGGTGCCGTTGGGTGTATCGATGGCACTCACATCAGGATCATCGCACCCAATAAAATAGAGCGCCATTTATATTACAACCGGAAGGGTTTGAATACAATGATAGTAAGTAATTGAATGATTTCACTAGTTATTTACTAGTTAATTTATAGTAATTTTAATATATTTTTTGTTTATCTCACAGATCTGTGATCACAACCTCAATATACGCTGTGTTGATTCCAGGCACCCCGGCGCGAATCACGACTCTTTTGTATGGCATCACAGTCAAGTTAATATAACTATGAGGCAACAATACGAAACTGGGGAACGTAATAGCTGGCTTCTTGGTAAATATTTTCATAAAATATAAAATTATTCATAAATTACTAATATATAGTATATTTTTTATAGGAGGTTCGGGATATCCATTGTTACCCTATTTACTTACGCCATTTAAATTAGCTCTTCCAGAAAGTCGACAATCGAAGTTTAATAAAGCCCAATCCTCTGCTAGAAATATAGTAGAGAGAACGATTGGAGTGCTGAAATCTCGGTTTCGGTGTTTAATTGGGGCGAGAGAGTTACACTACGCCCCTGACAAGGCCAAACAAATTATTAATGCTTGTTGTGCATTGCACAATATATGCAGGTTTTAGAAAACAGATTTTAACGAGGACATAGCGGATTGCAGTCAGAGTTTAGAGAACCCAGCGGACCCAGAGCCAGCTGAAATAAGCAGCAGTTTATTACAAGAAGGCAAAATAATAAGAGATGCTATAATGAATTCTTTGTAGTTACATACTTGTATTCATTTTGTAACTTTATACATAGTTAATAAAATAAAATATAAAATAATATTAATTCAAAATTCATTTATTCATTAATTTCATTCAAGTACATTATGTGGTATTATTATTATTATTATTATTACTTGAGGGCCATGTGGGGGCTCAAGCCACCCCGCACTGCGACCTAAAAGATCTTTTGTGCATTAAGCCCTACTTAATTATCCGTCCAGTCAATATTCAAGCTCTTAATGAACCTGATAATACTGCCTAACGGTACGTGATACATACTATCTGGGCTCATTGCTCTCCCTCCTAGATGTTTTAATTATCCGTCCAAACAATATTCAGGCTCTTAAAGAACCTGATAATACTGCCGACCGGTGTGTGATACATACTATATGGGCTCATTGCTCTCCCTCCTAGATGTAATAACATTTACTTCTGCTAGAAGAGCGGTAGCATTGGCACTCAAGGACATCGAGAGGACAGACCCACTCTCGTATATTCCTATCCATGCCTCGTCTACCGTTTTGATTTTACTCTTGCGAGTTGCTGGGACATACTATCTGGGCTCATTGCTCTCCCTCCTAGATGTTTACTGTTGGAAGTACTTCTACACGCGTTACATACTATCTGGGCTCATTGCTCTCCCTCCTAGATGTAATAACATTTACTTCTGCTAGAAAAGCGGTAGCATTGGGACTCAAGGACTTTGAGAGGGCAGACCCACTCCCGTGTATTCCTTCCCGTGCCTCGTCTACCGTTTTGATTTAACTCTTGCGAGTTGCTGGGAATAAAAAGTCGCCTGTAGATCACCCAGGTTTACTACAGGGAGGCTAAATAAAACTGGAGGGTGCCTGGTATCCAGAGTCCGCATATATGGACTGATTAACCTATCAGCCATTCATCCATCGGCATATGCTGTTCCACCTTAGATTAGGGATTTTTTGTCAAGGTTTTCTCCTTTAGCGTCGTACTTTAGCCTGTCACCAAAGGCCACATTCAGCCTAATGGTTACAGTTACCGGTGGTTGCCACGAGGAGGCAGTACGTACACCTGCGCCTACTGGAAGTTTACGGAGCCCCTTCCAATAGACGCCAAACCACCACATTATGTGGTATAGTATCACTTATCGCTATTGCTTGACGTATCACAATCCGCAATGCCTAATTGTCTTTCCTCAAGGGCTATCTTTCGCTTTTTAAGCTTCAGGTTTTCTACTGCTATTTTTTGATTATTAAGTTAATTTTTTTGTTGTTTTTTAATTGTTTCTTGTAAAAACAAAATTTTTTTTTCTTTCAAGGTGTGTACATGCTCTAATTCTGGTGAAAAAATGTACACCACGAAGTTAGAATTGTTTACTATTTTTCATATTGAATTTTTTTTTTTATTGGTAACCTGATCAACTTTTTTGTTCTAATATAATTTAAAACAATTTTTAAATTTTTTTTTTTAATAATTTAAAATCAATTTTAAAAGAACAAAACTTTATTGTTCAGTTACAAAATGTTTTTTCTTTCTATGATCGTGATTTGTGTTAAACAATTTTTATTGTAGACCGGTTTCGAGCTTCGCTCTTCATCAGTATGATTATGTAACTAAACAATTTTTTGTGTGAAAATTGTGGTGAAAATTATTGTCGTATTTCTATAACCATGTCGTATATTTTGTTATTTACAAAGTTAGTTTGATCGTTTAAAATTAAAGGGTTGTGGCGTTGTTGATAAATTTCAAATTCAGTCGGTAGTGATACCCAATGGAGCAAAATTAGCGTCATTTAATGTTATAAGTATGTACTCAAATATTCCCATTGAAGAAACAATTAAGATAACTGCAAGATTATTAGCTGAAAATAATTTGCCCACTACAACCATAGCCGAGGTCACACAAATGTTAAATACAATAACTTCACAAAACTATTTCCAGCACAACAGTAAATTTTATATTCAAACTGAGGGTTTACCAATGGGGAGCCCACTATCGGGAACGTTGACCAACATCTATCTTAATTATATGGAAAACGAATTTATCATGAATAATAAAAATAGATACATAAAAAACGTTTTATATTGGCATCGATACGTGGATGACTTTTTGCTGCTATTCAAAGGAACTCATCGCCAACTGAACAATATGCATAGTAATATCAATGATATACACGCAAACATAAAATTTACAGTGGAATTGGAATCGAATAAAAGTATTAATTTCTTGGATTTAACAATACAAAACATAGACAACTGCTTCAAAGTATTCCGTAAACCAACTCAAACAGATCACACTATACATAATTCATCACATCACCCTTATCAGAATAGAATAGCCGCATACCACCATCTAATTAACCGCCTCAATAGTATACCAATGCAGAAAGCGGATTATGAAGATGAATTAAATACTATAAAGCACATAGCGGTTAGCAATGGATACACAGAGGACAATATATTTAGAACGCATTAATTTCAAAATTAAAAATAAAATACAATTACACAATCTAACCACTTTACGTAGTGAAGACGATACCAACAACACAAAATATGTTTCAGTCGGATATAACCACGTTCACACTTCGAACATAATAAAACGAATTATGCATCAGTATGGCTATACCGTAGCATTTAAAACAAATAATAAACTTTCCCATCTATTACGAACACAAAAGAACGAACAACAAGAAAGCGGAATTTACCGACTATCATGTAATGATTGTGGAAAATTTTATATTGGCCAAACGGGACGTTCGTTTACAGTACGGTTTAAAGAGCACACAGAAGAACTTAAACAGGCGCGGAGCAAATACAAATCAAACTATGCACAACATCTAGCGGATGATGGCCACACATACACTAATCAAGACACCAACCTGCAAATTCTACATAGATTTAGTAAGGGCAAATTTATGGATCGAGTGGTAGAATTTGAAATTTATCAACAGCGCCACAACCCTTTAATTTTAAACGATCAAACTAACTTTGTAAATAACAAAATATACGACATGGTTATAGAAATACGACAATAATTTTCACCACAATTTTCACACAAAAAATTGTTTAGTTGCATAATCATACTGATGAAGAGCGAAGCTCGAAACCGGTCTACAATAAAAATTGTTTAACACATATCACGATCATAGAAAGAAAAAACATTTTGTAACTGAACAATAAAGTTTTGTTCTTTAAAAATTGTTTTAAATTATATTATTAGCACGTGATAAAGACACAGCAAAACCAAAATAATAATGGATCACCACCATTATTATAATACTTTTTTGTTCTAGTTGGAAATAATTCTACTCATACAGCTAACTTCGTGGTGTACATTTTTTCACCAGAATGGAAGCATGTACACACCTTCAGGTAGTACATTTTTTTCGTGTAATGTTGGTTATTGTAGGTATTTTTTTAATTTTTTTTAAAATTTCTACTATTTCAGATTGGTTGGTTGTTTGTTTCTCCAAAAATTGTACTCGTTTTTTTTCTACATCTGCTACTCCGGGTTTATTTCTTGACGTTGGTTGTCTGGAGGGCCTGTTGTTTATGTTATTTTGGCTTTGATTGTTTTCAATATTATCCATAATTTCGATTTCAATATCGCTAGTTGAGCGTAGCTTGGATAATGTTGAATTAACCTTACTAAAAGTAGTAACAGCTGGAGTTTCCGGGTTACTACAATTCATGTTGGTACCAAAAGTCATTCCACTGGGAGCGCCAGATTTACTCAGACTAACCAAGGCATCCACTTGTTGCTCCAGCGGGTTTAAAGGACATTGTGTATTCTGGCCACCACCAGTACCGTGAACTTCTACTTTATTTTTGTAAATTTTTTGTTTCACGTGCCTCTTGAAGTCACTCCAAACCTATATGATGTAAATAAATCGAAATATTTATTATAAAATGCATATAGTTTATACTATAGTAATTTTAAATTAAAATTAAAAATTTATCTTTCGCCATTCTGCGGTTTCCTTTATAGGCGGCCCTAAGCGTATATTGAATCATTTCAAGTCTTTTCGATAGGCCTGAGAGCTGTTCTATTAACAAAAATAAGGCGGACAATTTTCCGATTGATTTATTGTTGAGGATTGTGACAAGTTTTTGCATCTAATCTAAAAAACTACAATCAAAATAATGCCGCGTACGATAGCGGAATTCATAATAAGAAAGTTGAAGCGGGTCGAATAGAACATGATAGAGGCCCTTGTGAACAAAGCAAAGTGGCATCGCTGATTTGATTAATTGGAACTAAATAAAATATGGCGGTTTGCGCTAAAAAGCACTATTTTGAATAAAATCGCAATTTTGACTGTACATAAAATCATATCAGCTGGAAAGACGGTAGCATATCTCCCTGCGGCTTCTTCCTTGCGCGTATCTTTTTATTAAATGGCGTTCGAATCTGCTTACCACTCTTATACTTTTTGTTTCCTATTATGTCCCACATAACCAAACTACTCAGTAATAGCCTGAGCAATACTAAACATAGCATACCGATTAAACAATTTCAAAATTATTATTTTATTATGTATCAACGTATGTTCATATGTGCCATTTTCACAGCTCGCTAAGATGAATGAGATATTTAATGTATAGGTGCATTTGTCTTTGTTTAACGTATTTCCATTTCAATTTTTTTTGAATTACTTACACTACACATGCATACTTTTTGTGCCTTTTCATTTTATTCTGACGGAAATTGTAATTCGAATTATATCGTATGCAAGTTCGGCGCATTTTATGTTTGTTTTTCTCGTATTTAATTTGTAATTTCAGTCGTACCGGATTTTCCGTTCCTTTTTTTACATGAAATTTTTGACTTACCCCCGCTAAAGATGTTTTCACATCAAAAAGCTTTTTATCTCAAATGCGCTGGGGTTAGCACCGCCACTTTTAATCAACTGACAAAATACAAACAATTACGATGGTTTCGCACTGTTTGCAGTGAATTAACAAATTTTGCTGTATTGCAAAAATTAGATGATGTATCTGACAACATGATCAAACTGTTTGAATCGTTTTCGATAATGAATGAATTTATGAAAACTTCTATTGAAGCACAGCGATTAGCTAAGCAATCATTAAACATGAAGTTTACAGTCGACGCAGCAATCAGTCAACAATGTGCCAATACTAGCTTTAATAATGTCGTTCCAGAAGTTCTTGGAGTTGGTGATTCTGTCGTATCGCTGCAACCGGTTAATGTACAAGTACAGAAGTGAATGCCTTGGTTGACTATGTACGATCAAAATTGGAGGGGATGGAAGTCTTTGAGTGTCGTTTATTGTTGCCAGGAGGCCGGGATAAATCTAAATTAACTTTTGTTTCATTTAAGCTAAGTATTGACAGTAAGTTCTTCAGCCAAATTTTATCGCCTACATTCTGGCCAAAAGTAGTTTTGATTAGGCCATTTACCAGAAAATCCAGTTCAAAAAACGACAATGCAGTTTCGCTACCTCGCACGGTATAAAATTTGACGACCTGCCGCTGTATCCAAAACCACAATGTCACTAAATCAATCATTATCAGCCTACGGACTCACCTATAAATACTTTTACGGATCTGTTGTCATTATAATATTATCACAACGCAACCGGTCGGTCTTCCTTCCAAATCGAGAGACATATTCCTCAATGATTCTTATGAGGAATATGACATTATCATCATAACTGAGACCTGGCTGAACCAGTTTTTTAAATCGGAGGAGTATCTCCCAAATTCGTATGAAGTTTTTCGTCGTAACAGATACAAAGATGGTAACATTAATCGGTTGGGTGCTGGAATAATAATTGGAGTATCAAATCAATTAAGATGTGAATCTGTATTTTACAGTCTCACCAATGTAATTGTAAACGAGTTAGTAACTTTAATTAAACCTGATGACCATATTATCATCCCCGGCGATTTTAATCTAACTAAGATTAATTGGATATCTTTGGGCACGGATCTTATTCCAGTTTCAATTAACTTAACTGCAACTCTCATTTTGGATAGGTACTATGTTTGGTTTGGAAACTAAGCAATGCAATAATATCCTTAATGAAAATGGCGGACGGCTAGATTTGATGTTCTGCTCAATGGATATGGACATAAAAGTTTCAGCATGGAATGATATCGGTAATTCTGGGAGTATACATATATCACACCTGCCTTAAATTAGATATAACTTTTTGTAATTGTTTTAGCGACTCTTGCTGCGGCCAGAGTGCGCGCGATAAGGTATTTCGCGCGAGCCTCGAAGCGAGTGCTGTCCAAAGTGGATGATATATAGAAGCGATTTATAAAGTTGAATAAAACTTTTTTAATATGAAAATATTTTCAATTTCTGTGCCTTGTATTTGTATTTTAATTATTAAATATTTTTCTATCATCATTATAGAAAGATTTGTTTTTAATTTACAAAATAGTATCTTCAAATTCAAATATTTATTAATTTTTTATTTAATTATCTATTACATATTAATAATATTACTGTTATTAATATTTATTATTATTAGTAAAACTTCTCTAAAACTTTTAAAATAATAAAAAAATAAAAAATAATGCGCACAATTATAGAACAGTATGCAAATTTACATAAAATCGCGCGAGAACGAGCGACAAAACTCAACATGTTCAGTTTTATCGCTTCTCGCTTTGAAACTCGCATTCACTCACACCTCGCATCGCTTTAACTGCGGACAATTCTATTTAAATATACGTGTGCAGTTTTGTGGCACGTCATCGCTTCTCGCATCGCTTCTCGCGCGCACTCTGGCCGCAGCGTAATACTTTTAATAGTTTAATGTCTACTTATTTAGATTTTACAAATGGAGGTTATGCTAACCTGAGGAACTTTCTCGATGGGGTGGACCAGGGACAATTTACTGTTACCAAACAACGTCGATTGTTGTACGGATAATTTTTATCGCATCTTAAATATCGCATTTGATCAATTCATTCCCCGTAATTTGACCGGAAAAATTAAATGTGAACCGTGGTATAATAGATCACTCACAAATTTCAAAAATCGAAAGAATAAATTGCATAAAATATATACATAAATCGAATCCATCTGATAACGGTTACTGCCCTAAATATGTCTAGACTATTCTTACCGGAACAATCATGAAATTTCGAGAAGTTTTGGTTTGAGTAGTTAGAACATTAAGTTTTTGGTAAGCGATAAGTGGAGATTAAAAAAGAAATTAAAAAGTGTTTTCGTGTGAAATAAAAGTTATAAGTGAACAGTGGAATTGTGCAAAAAGTATAACAAGTGGTTTTGTGAATTATTGTGAACAAATTGTTTTGGAATAATTTTTATAATCAAGAAATAAAATCGTTTGTGATAAATTACAGATCGAAAATGGCATTACAAACGACACTGGGCGGTTCTGGTATTATATGGAATACAAAAAAAAATCGAGTAGATATCCTGTTCAGATGCATCTCAATGGTATAGTTTCAAATGATATGATTTGCTGACATTTTTGAAGGAGTATATACTAAGAATAATACAAGTTGCTCTTCGGTTAGTTGTGATAAGACAAGTATTAACTTGAACCTAACTTTAAGATATCAGGAGGTTTTAACAGCTTTAAATCAGCTAGATTGTAAAAAGGGAACCGGACCCGACGGTATTCCGCCTTGTTTCATGGTGAGTTGCGCTGATGTCCTTGCGGCTCCGATGGCAAAGATTTTTAAACTTAGTCTTCGGTCTGGAGTTTTCTCCAAAGTATGGAAATTATCATCGATTATTCCAATTTTTAAGTCTGGTTCACATAGTGATGTTCGAAATTATCGTCGAATTTCTTTACTGTCAAGCATCCCGAAACTTTTTGAAAGTCTAGTTAAGGCCCGATTATTTTTTGATAATTAAAAATTTTATAAAGACAAAACAACATGGTTTCTATAAAGATCGATCTACGGTTACAAATCTTGCTATCTTTAATAATTATGTTTCAGCGGCGCTTGATTTAGGTTTTGTAATTGTATACAGATTTCAGTAAGGCCTTTGAGAAGGTAGACCATGATTTGTTAATTGATAAACTCTATCAATTAGATTCAAATCAAATACCAGTGCAATGGATACGATTATATTTGACTAGTAGAAAGCAGTATGTTATAATCAACAACTCCATTTCCAGAAAGTTTTTAGCATCGTCTGGAGTATCCAAGGTCACCTGGGACCACTTATTTTTAATATTTTTGTGAATGACTTAATTGGTTGCCTGTCTAACTCAGAAGTTCTTATGTACGCTTATGTATGCCTTATCATTTCAAATTGATATCAATAATTTCGCTGAACGGTGTAGCTCCTTATGTCTTAATATCTCCAAATGCAAAACTATGACATTTATAGGAATTAGGAATGTTATCTTAACTCGACGGAGTACTGGTCGAACGGGTTTCTGTAATTCGAGACTACATAGTAGTACTTTACACATCTAATTTGTCTTTTAATTTTCATATTGACAGCGTCATTGCAAAGGCTAACATTTGGTCGCTTTTTTATCATAACTATTCAGATAGGATCGAAAGCATTCAACAGCGTTTTCTTAAATATGCGCTTTGCTTCTTGCCTCGTGACGGCCGTCATTTAAAATCTAAAGAAAAAACAATTCATGACAACGTAAAATTACACAATTCAAGATAACGTAAAGTCCGCCTTTACACGGTTATATGCATTAGAGGGTTAATCAGTACTTGGCGTTTTGTAGGGCGATAGGTATTCCTTGATAGGGCCTCTTTTTGCGATTTATTGAACACCAACGAATTAAAGAAAATGTCGGTTGTATCGTAATATACCTCCAAATACCTAGTAATTTTCTCCTGCCACTTCCTTAGTAATAATCAAGCGTTTTAACTTTCAAGATACGAACATTAAAGATGGAAGCCCGTATGTCGATGTTCATACACTTTTTTGCCAGCTCAATTGCCACACATTAGTATCACAGAAGTGATATCCAGTAGGTCGCCAACGTAATGATTGTTGATAATGATCGAAACAGTTCTTTTTCATTACCTACTAAGCGCAGTTAGGTGAGCGAGTATTTCTATTTCGAGAACAAGACATTATTGTAGTAGGTACTGATTCTCCATCTTCATGTATTCCTATCTGGTGGAGCATTTTTGAAATTTCCGCGCAAATTGTAACTTACCGTTCTTAAATCCTTAACAGCACAGCAAGAAGGAAGGCTAATTGGTCAGGCCCCTTTAAGAGGAAGTCGTTCAGTGAAATTTCTTTTGTTGTTGCAAATATATATTTTCGATTGCTGCATTGCAAATTTCTTTTTGTAGAGTTTTTTTAAGCGGCAAAAACTATTATCGAATTCGAGCCGCTTAGATCATATTTCGCGAGAATTAGGAACATAATTATTCAAAATATGTAACAATTGAAGAATATTGTTCTTTCAGCCATGACAACAGTAATAATCGTGCTTTAATCCTGCTTGCACGGCCCTTTATTAACAAAATTCCTGAGTGCAGGTGCTGTGGATGTTCATTGGTTAGGAGTAAATTGACAACTAAAAACCTTCAAGTTTTCTGGATAAAATAAATAAGCAGAAATGCGTATAGTTATAATATAATTTATTTTAAAACAACAACGATTTACACAACATTTTAAGCTTAACAGAAATTCAAGCTTTCAGTTCAAAACAATTACGAATCGTTAAGAAGTAAATTAATTCAAAAAAGCTCAATACTGATCCACCCATAAACAGTCCTAACAGCCCACCAAAATCCGAGATTAACGTTTCAAATGTGAACACCCGAACCCGCTTCTCACCAATATAATGTGGATCAGTGAATAAAAGTTCGACAGTGGTTCGTACTATATCAGTACTATTGGTCTCGTGAAAATGGTCAGTTTCACCAACATCATCGTACGACTTCAGCATTTCATAATCATATTGAATCGAATTACACTCGCGTAAACAATTACAGTTGGTTATACTTTTAGCGTCCAATATATGCTTAGGTACCGTAAAATGCTTATTGTATTCATGAAGCGAACCGTAAAATCGAGGTAGATTCCATGCATAATTTCGGCGACGAAGTAAACAAATTGTAGTGTTTGCATCATGCGGAGATGAAAATGGTGCCCCGCCGCATGTTTTTAACGAGAAGTTCGCATAACACTCGAGACGACAATTTACTTCGTTGTAAAATGTAAAGTATTTTAAATGCCGTTCGTCATTGAAATAACATTGTCGCGTTTCGGGGTCAAATGATCGTAGATCGTCGGCTGTATATATTGTTTTTGGTTTAATTGCGACTTTGTATTCTTTCCCGTATTCAAGTGATATATACTTCTCGTACAAATGCGGATAAGCCGTTGGAGAATTTAAAACCAATTTATAGCCCAAACTTAATGGTTCACATTGTGGTGATGTATCCAATAAATTGGAGATTAGCACAAATTTAAAACCACTTGGCGCCCCTTCAATATATGACCCTTTAACCATACCCTTATACGGGTATGCTTTATCTTTTGTGTAACCTTCATCGGGGTCCCATCCATCTCGTTCCTGTTCAATTTGGTAGTAACTGAAATCTGTGTGTAACGAGTCCGGACGTAGAACATCACGAACGGTATTGAACGTGAAACAAACTCCTTCGTTGGTGATAATCGTGGAAAATAGCGATTTACAATTTTCATGTGATTTTATGTATTTTGCCTTGTCATCCCAATTCCAGTTAGAAATTCGGCATGATTTTATGGTTTCATCAAGCTGCGGCGAGAACTAAAAATAATTAATAAAACTGCATTAGTGATCCAAATTTATATAACTGAAATAATTTACATCGTATAAAGTACGAATTGATCCCGGGTCGATGGTGAAGTTGTTGAATAAAACCCGCAAATTTTTGTCGACCGCATCCAATAATGGTTCCGTAAATTTCTGGAAAGATCTACGGCAAATTTGTGATGCTATAATATACTTTGTGCCATAATCGGAACTCCAAAATGTCGAAGTATTCGCCAACTTTTCTAGCTCATCGGACAGATTTAGAACGTTAAATTTATCTTGTTTCAATTTGATGGCTGGACAAATGGTTATGGCCGGAAATGGTATTTGAAATATTTGTGTTGGTGTATTTCGAGCAGTAATCATAATCGGATGTTCCATCCATGCTTTACATATTTTATAAACAAAATATCCCAAACATGTTGTGGACACAATAAAAATGGTAATCCAAAAAATGCGTTCCGGTAACGAACGATTCCGTCTGCCTAAATATTTTAATCCATGGATTGTGGTTTCTTGCGTATATTGAGTCAAGTTGTTATCGAATGCTTCTTGAAATTCTCTTTTCAGCGACTTTTGTGGTGATGATTGTTTCGCCATTAAATTTAATTACGCAGTTTCTATATTTTATAACAACACACAAAGGTGGCTTAACGCTGACAATCCTTCTTCGATTATGACTGGTGTAGTATAGTTAATTTATTGACTTTTAATATTCGTTTTTTTATCTGATAATATAGTCTGCAATAAATAATAAAATAAATAATAAAATCTTTTATTTTATAAAGTTTTAAATATTATTATTTTCTGTAGACCATGCAGCTTTACAAGAGAAATATTGAGCATTCGAATATTTATAGAAGCGAATTCGCAATTTCGCATCACTTAAACGATGAAACGCCGTAGAATTCCGTGAAGAATGTAATTGCTAGGTACTCCATATTTTACATGAATGAAAAACCTGCTTGGAACACTGGTGCCAATTCAACAAAAACTGAATCGAAAACAAATTTCTCTGCGTAATTTGAAGCGTTTTAAGCAGAATAAAACCCACCGTATTCTCCAGATTTGGCTCCCAGCGATTACTATCTCTTCAGAAACATCGTTTCTCTTCGTTTGAGCGCGAGCCGATTTAAATGTTTCCGATTTTTTAAGAATATATACCGGTTCTTATACTGTAAAAATTTAAACGTAGGCATAGACACATCCGAAATCTATAATATTTAACATAGCGAACAACCAAATAATGTATCAGTGTATTAGGGGATATGATCATATTATGATGATTATGAACTACTTTTATTAAGATTAGGAATAAAAAGATTTACCGCTGCGTATAGGAACGAAATAAATAAAAATGAGTTTTTTCGATCCTAAATTGTTAAAAACGTGTATTGCCATCGAAAGCAAGTAGGTATGTATAGAAAGTTTGAAAGGAATCTGTTAGATAGAAGCAGGTCAAAAATGCATTGCGACATTTGGCCCAAATATAGGTGTGAAATTAAATAACGTCTTTAAAAATCACTGCAAAACACATACGGAATATTTAAAAATGCATGCTTCCAAAAATGCGGGATCGTAACGATATCCCGCATTTGAAAATCCCGCTTTATCTAAATCCCCCTTAAGAAAAAAATTACTCTTTTTAAATCCTATTTTTCATAAGCCCGCTTTTCAAACTCCCGATTCTGCAAAAATAAAAATCCCGGTTTTATTTTTATTTTACTTTAAATTAAAATTCTCCTTCACCAGAAAGAAAGAGCGGCACCAATTAAAAAAATACGTCTTTCAAAACCAAGATTTTGGAAAGCGCGATTTTAAAAAGCGGGCAATCTTATCTTCCCCACGACCCCAAAATAAAAATCAAAAACCGGGATTTTCTGAAAACCGAGATTTTTATTTTTGCAGAATCGGAATTTTGAAAAGCGGGATTATGAAAAATGGGATTTTAAAAAGCGGGATTTTGATAAAGCGGGATTTTTAAATGCGGGATATCGTTACGACCCCTTTTGGAAAGGATCACTACATTTGGGTGTACTACGAAATCCCGTATTCAAAATCCCGGTTTTCATAATCCCGGTTTGTCAAAATCTTGTTTTTTTGTTAATCCTGATTTTCAAAATCCCGGTTCTCCAAAAATAAAAATCCCAGTTTTCAGAAAATCTCGGTTTTTGTATTTTACTTTAAATTAAAGTTTCCCTTCACCAGAAGAGGCGACCCGATTTAAAAAAAATATTTCTTTCAAAACCAAAAAACCAGGATTTTGAAAATGATAGAGTTCCAACTTTGGCATCTAAAATCTTCCACAAGTTTTCGATTAGATTCAAATCGGGACTTTGAGCTGGTTAATCGAGAACTTCAATTTTTTATTCTCTAAACCATAATTGAACGAGTTTGGAAAAGTGTTTCGATCATTGTCTTGTTGGGAACTCCATCGAAGGGGCATATTATCTTCCACAAACGGTTACATTTCTTTCTTATTAGACGTCCAATTCGAAGCCCTGAAAAACACCCTCAAACAATGATTCCTTTGCCACCACCATGCTTTACGGTTCCTATTGTATATTTTCTATCCATCCTCGTATTTACATACCTACACACTCTTTTCTGTTCATTCGATCCTCTTAAATTGAACTTAGATTCATCAAACCATAAAACTGCATTCCATTTATTGGCATCCCAAAACAAATGGCGATTGGCAAGAGCAATTCTGGCGGCTCGATTTTTAATGGAAATAAATGGCTTTTTTGCAGATCTTGTTGATAATATCTTCGCAGAGTCTAGTTTTCGGCTGACTGTGTATTCTAAAACATCCAACTTGAATTTTCGGATAATCTTATTAGCATATGAAAATGGATCCTTTTTCGCAGCTCTGATGATTCTTCTATCAGTTTGTATACTTGTGTATAATTGTCTGGTATTTAGTAATTATTCGTGAGACCACTGATTTTGAGAGGGAATATTTAATGCTTAAGGCCTCTGCTTTATAACATTAGTATAATCTTGCACAATTTTCTCTCGGAAATCCTTACAAAACATATTTCGTGCCATTGCTTAAGTTCTCACTTGTTAAGTAAATGTATTTAAATTAAATCATGGTAAGTACCCAATATTTAATTTTTTTGACTTACAATAAAATAAGACACTTTTCCAATGTTTTGAAGATTTGAGTGATCTTAGGCGAACATCCAAAGTAGCAAACTATGTATTGGTATTTATGGTGCGAGACATTTTTACGAAATACAAACATCTAGTTTCGTATAATTCCAGCTAAAAACCAGTGAATGGAAGTAAACTTAAACCACTCAATCTACAAAATATAAACATGAGTCAACAAATGGGATTAACAATTAGAGCCACAATATGCGATCAGGGTTCGGATAATAGAAAGTTATATAGTGAACTTAGAGGGACAACAACAAATACTCATCATATTGTTGTTGGTAAAAAGTGTTTCATGATGTGTACGTTCCACCTCATTTAATAAAATCTATTCGGAACAATTTGATCGATGCTGATATGATCACACCAGATGGAAAAGCTAATTGGAGAGTGTTAAAAAATTATTTAATAATGAGCAAACAAACACCACAAAGCTTTGTCCACAGCTAACATCAGCTCACATTTTCCCGAATAATTTTGAGAAAATGCAAACACGACCGGCTTTAGAAGGGTTTAGCAGAACAGTTGCAACCGCTAAGAAACTAAGAAATAGAAAATCCTGTTACTTGTCCCTCCTACTCCAAATGGCCTGAGGCCCGCTTTTACTGACAGAGAAAGATATCTGGGCGTCATCTTTGATAGTAAGCTTAGTTGGGGACCCAATATTTCGGAGAGTAAACAAAGCTAAAATATTGCAGGAACGCCATTAGTAATAGATGGGGTGTAAGCCGGAACTAGTATACTGGCTCTACATCGCCGTAGTGAGACATTTACTCATGTATGGGATGAGTGTGTGGTGGCCAAAACTAATCATTTATTTCTTATTACGATGATAGATTGGAATAAATATCTAGACATTTGCTGGTACAAAAATATGTCGCTTCCAGTAAATGAACTCAGTAAATGAACAAAACTAGGTGTAGAATCTATAGGGATAGACACGAAAAGAGCAAAAATAACCAACCACTCGAATTGGTCAACCGCTGTCAGCGAATTATCAAGTGGCGGCACAGACTCAATATGTCTCATATAACCGAAAATTTTCGATTTGTCTTGTGGTATAACAGCAGAGCCTTCTAGAGTATAGAGCCATAATCATTATGACGTATTTTTTAGAGGATATTTTAGTGGTATAACTTTTCACTAATCTCCATAGGAATCCATAGTAAAAATATGGTTTTTTAGCTTCAAGTTTTTCAATGAAAAAAGCAAAAATGTTACAAAATGTTTATACAAAAGTGTTCTACATATCTTTAGCAGCAATATATAACAAGGCTAAATTGGTATTAAGTAAATATTAACTGCAGAAATATTGAAATTAAATTATTTCTAAAATATATTTTTCCAACTTTCATTTTGAAAAATACATCAAAGTTGGCCCTGACGAATTAGAATAATAATTGCTAAATTTATTTTTAATTTTACTAGTGGGCGTTAGATGTCTCAGATTTATACAGAAAAATATAAAAAAGAATTGTTTAATCACAAAATTATAACACGTTCTTAATATTTTGAGAATTTGTTTTGCTTTTCCTACAATTTTTGAACTTGAAATTTCCCCAGGTCGTATTTTTCGTACGATTTTTCAAAATGTTTACTGCCATCACTGCCATCTATGTAATCTATATTGACTTAATGCACACGATCTGTAGTAAGCTCTTCTTTTTAATTTGACCAGAATGCTGATGTTATGAACTTTTTTTTATATTTTGGTTTAAATAAATCAATTATTGCAAGAAAATGAAAACAATTTACTTAAACGATATTTATATATGTTGAAATTCAAACATTTATGAAAATATTTTAGAAATCATAATTAAGCATTTGCAACGTTTTTATTTACAAATTTGTCTTAGGAAAAAAGTGATTTCCCATATTATGTTTTATGTGTTTTACTATGGAAATTTTGGTTTTTTCCTCGTTTCTAATTCCCTTATAAAAGCTTCGTTTTTTAGATTATGGCTTGTATAATCAAGGATGTTTTGATAATAGACGACAATTTTTATTTATACGATATTAAAATATTATTTGGTGGAAAACAAAAATATCGTTCTCGACACTCGTTTTTAATGGTTATGTGGTTAGCTAAACCCGTTTAGGTACTTTAAAACTCAGCCGGTTGGCGCTGACACATTGGAGTTTGGATGAACTTAAATAATCTAGTGGCGCATCTATTATATACGTAGTATATTAGATTAGAACGTGACCGCATTCACTGTATCAAGTTCAATCAAAAAAAGCTTCTCAGCGACAATTACGCTGGAGTTAACCGCTTTATCGACAGACTCGCTAAGGAAACGAAACCTATTGTTAGTGAGAAAGTAATACTACCATCAACATTACTTGGTTCAACTCGATATTCCACAGAACACTGAAGAAGCTGTGAATATTGCAGCCGTCTTGGATCGTCAGATTTCTTCATTACTATTAGCTGCAATCCCAATTGGACTGAAATTAAAGCAGCGTCAGATAAACGTCAAATCTTCGGAAAGGTCGTTGCTTATGTATATACAATAGAATTTCAAAAGTGAGGCCTCTCACACATGCACCTGCTGCGGAATATGAACTCTGAAGACAAGATCCATAATGCAGAAGAACTAGACGAACTAATATCAGCTGAAATTCCTGGCAACCTTGATCCTGAATTGCGAAAACTAGTTTTAAAATGGATGATTCATAATCCATGTGGGGACCTGAACACAGATGCACTCTGTATGATAAACAAAAATGGATGCGTGAAGTGCTGCTTCGGCTTCCCCAAGCATCTCCAAGATGTAACATTTTTAGTGGATCACGAGAAGCGAAAGTACCGCCGTCGCTGTGATTCGAAATTGAATCATTATAACGCCTACGAATTTTTCATGAACATGCCGTATACCGCAAAGACAAAATGGTCTTCGAATATCTATCTACTAAAGCGGTACGATTGCCATATAAATGTAGAATATCTGGGAACTATCCGTGTTGTAAAATATCTGTATACAAATACATTTATAAGGGTCATGACTGTGCGTTCATCAATTTAATCGAAGATGAAAGAAGACTTATTAGTTTATTACATATGCAGAAGATAGATGCATTACCTACTTTACCAGAAGCATGCTGGCGATTATTCGGCAATGAGATCCAAAATAACAGTCACATCATTCAAAGATTGGATATCCATTTGTCCGGCCAATACAGAATCATAAATATCAACCAAGCAAAAGAAGATTTGGCACAGAATAATTCAACATTAGAAGCCTATTTCCTACCTAATCAAGCGTTGAGACTACAAGAACAAGAAGACCGTCGCGTCGTTTAAATAAAAATTCGGAAATAGTTTATCAATATTATTGACAGATACCAGAACATCATAAATATGGGGAGGAACATCAAGTAAATGGTTGCCTAGAAAACGTCGTCTACGCATCAATGCCAAAATTCATAATGTAAATTTCGCTGCCCCACCGAAACTCTGTCACTTGCGACTGTTGTTGTATCGCGTTAAGAACGCAACAAGTTTCAATGACCTTTTAATGTTTAACAACACTCAACATGCGGCATACAAGCAAGCCTGTCTTGCCCAAGGACTCGTATACGACGATCAACAGTAGATAGAAGGTTTGCAGGAATCTTCCGCGTGTCAAAAAAGCCAATGAGAACGTTGTTCGTACACATCCTGATCCTTGGTTCTCCCGAAAACTCAAAACGCCTATGGGAGATGTTTAAACGAGGCTTGTGTGAAGATTTTATCCAAGAAGCCAGACGAACTGGCAAGTTGAACGAAGAAGGAATTGAACAAGCGTATCGGATCATCGCATACAAACTAAACACAGAAGCAACAGAAGGCAGAAATTTCCGCTTCTGGGTGGAACGATTCGGTATACTATGTACAATATTGACGACTATGAGAACCAGCTAAACGAACTAGTCTTCAACATTGATAATTCAACTTCTCTTGGCAGAAGCATGTACGAGATGCTTAAAGGAAACCAAATCGAAATTGTTGATAAAATCTTAGACTCAGTAAAAATACGGATCTTACTCCAAAGTGTTTCTTTATTGATGGACCTGATAACACAGGCAAGACTTTTGTCTATAAGACACTCTACTACATCCTGCAGGGTCAAAATTGTGTCGTCAAGTGTATGACCTTCACAGGAATTGCTTCGATTTTGCTACCGAACCGACGAACTGCACATAAGACCTTTGGACTCAAAGTACCATTGACATCTGAATCGATCTCAAACATAAAATTAGTTAGAGCAGCCGATCTTGCCAAAGTTCACGTTTTTTTAATGGATGAAGCGCCTATGCTACCAATATATGGACTGGACAATATGGATCAAGTATTGCGCAAAATTGGAAATTCTAATTTGCCATTTGGAGGAAAAATTATGGTCCCGGGAGGTGATTTTCGTCAACGCTTGCCCGTTCAGCCAAGAGCCAACCAAAGTGAGCTGATTGATCTATCAATTAAACCATTTAATCTCTGGAGAACAGATAGAATTCGCATATTATTTGTTGCAATTGGGAGACGGAAAACTTCCGCTGAACCAGTTTGATGAAATAAAACTACCGGAGGATCTCCTAATGGCAATTTAATTAACGAAGTGTTTGGAAATTGCCTCGCCAATCACAACTATGAAGAAATGAAGACGCCACTCAATAAAGTTGTAGGTAAGATCAATGCCGAAATTATCGACCAACTGACTGGAGATTCCAAAGTATATAAAAGCTCTGATTCAGTCAAAGATCAGCCAAAAGGGGAACTCCAATTCACGTCTGCATTTCTAACCTCCATCGAAGTTGCAAATTTGCCACCACATTAATTGCAATTAAAACGAACACAATCATCATGTTACTGCGCAATTTAGTTGTTACATAAATCAGCAATGGAACGCGATTAATTGTAACCGAGCTATGCAATAATATCATTAAAGCAAATATCATCACTGGTGAACAATCTGGCCGACAAGTGTATATACCAAGAATCACACTAGACTCACACAATGCACAAAGCTCAAGAGCAAACTTTCGAATTTATCGCCGTCAACCTTCGAGTATCAGTATTCATGCATGGAATTTTATATGTCGCTTATTCACGAGTGAAGAGGCGAGATAGTTTAAAGGTCCTGCTACCACCAAATAATCCACAGCACACCCGTAATGTTGTCTGGAAAAAGTTCTAAACACGAACCAGACTACATAAGTATCCCAAGAAAAGGCATAAGAGAAGGTATTTGATTTTTGTAAACTTAATATCTAAGGCAGGCGAAGTGGAGCCAAAAATTAACAATAATTGATTGTTTGTCGCGTGTGATCAGTCAAGTTCGTAATACCAGTTATGGTAATTTTCGAAGGAAGGAAATTTAACATCACTCTCAACTCAACCAGCCCATGGACTTCAGCTATACATATATATCATTATTTCTTTATATTCTTTTAATTAATTTTTATACATGTTATCTACTGGAGTGGATAACATGATTAAAAATTAATCCTGACTCTATTTTGAAAGAGCTTATGCGTAAATTTAAACGTGCGTTAACATGAATTTTGTTTAGTGGAAACAATTTAAGAGGTTTTTATGCCTAATGGAAGCCATGATTTGAATTAATTTGCTTTCATATGTGCTTTTCCTCATAATCAAAAACTATAAAAGTAATAAATAAATAATAAACTAAATAAATAAATTAAATAATAATTTAAGTGTTTAATAATCACACAACAATAGAATCGACTCATATTTAAAGAAATGGCTTGCAAGCCTTTTTAAATTGTTAAGTTAATTTCTAGAACGAGTTTCATTGGCATGAACTGAGTGAACTGTGAAGAACTGAGTTAGTTCCAATTTTTAGAACAACATCCGAAATTCATACTGAAATCAAATTTTAATCATAGAAACAAAACAAAATAAGCCAGTTTCCAGAACTATATTTCGAACTCATATTGGAATTTCATTTACAATATACAAATTCAAGTTTCATGACAATCAGTTGAAAAATGCAGCTGAAACTTAAAGAGTCCCATTTGAATTAGTAATTTTTCAAAACAACATCAGGACCTTATGTTAGAATCTTATTTTCATCAAACACACCGTGTTTCATCTCAGTCGGATAAGAAATGGCGTAATTCCATTCAAACTGAAAATTCTCTAGAGCCACATCCGGAACTCATATTAAAATCTCATTCTCATTTTCAAATTTGAAACTGATATTGGATTACCCGTTACAATCATACAAACATAATACAAACCGATTTTCATCCCAATCGATTGTGAAATGACTAAGTTCCATTCAAACTGGCCATATTCCAGATCCCATTAGGCTATTTCGCAAAAATCTCATTGATAACAAAATTCACAAAACAAGAAAGAAATAAAAACAACGCAACCACAATAATTGGATTTTTTAAGCAAAATGGAACCGGGCCCCACTGGAGGACCCCTTAGAAGAATTTTTCGCAATCGCTTCCTGGCACTCGGAAACCCCCCCTTACCAATTTTTATCAAAATCGATCGTGTCCTTTCCGAAACCCCTGATACAAACATATAAACAATTTTATGGCGTTTAAATATATTAGATAAGATATCGTGCATATTACTAAAAATAATATACTTATACATAAGATCTCAATTTATTGTGGATGATTTTTAATTTATGATGATAAATTGAAATTTTGTATTAAAACTGTTAAAACTCTTTATTTTATTTTTAGTAAATATACGATATTTTAACAACCATTACGGTTTTCACTATTTAACATTTTTCTTACATATTTAGGTGATATTTAGATTCGTTTCCAACGTGCACGAACGATTAGTCCTGTTTTCAAATGTTTATCTTTTTCCAATTTTGGTTTAATTCAAAGTTTTTAACGACTTCACAAATAAATGCAATACAACTATTAGAATAATTAGCTAATTGCGCACAACTGAAAAAACAATAATTTTCAAGATGTACAATTATTGTTTGTTAATATTTTGTCACTTACAAATTTATAATAAAACAACTTTTTATTAAAAAAAACAAGCTCCTGATAATTTGAAATTATTGATTTATGAAATATCAATTCGAATTGCTTCTTCGTCGATTTCTTTTTTACAACTTATACATATCTCTTAAAATTACGATCTGATTAAGTGATAATATTAAATGCTAATCCTACTTTTGATTATATTATCAATGATGTGGTCATATCTTTCATTGGTTTTGCTTTTATTTATTGTAGTCATTCAATGTGGTCATTATTTTTTCAACAGCTGAAGTTGTTTTAATATAAAATTTAAATATGCTGTATCCTGTATCTAGCTATTCAACTTTTTATTTATGTATATAACTTGATGAGTCGAATTAAATTAGTTCTCTGTAAATATTATATATGCGCAAAATTGACTGTTCCTGAAGCTGATAATATCATTTTTGCTATTTCCACACCTGCCGCTAAAGATACTACCAATCAAATTCCGTTTTACGTAGTTTTAGTTTTAGTCCACAATTTCTGACTGAAATGAGTAGAGTGCAATTCACGGATTCTAAAAAAAAAATATCATGAATAATCGTTTTAACCTCTATTGAGCAAACCACAAACTTATCCGATATAAATGATAATTCATTTAATGTTACAGATATCTTAAAAACAAAATGTGGTCGCAAAATGTTTCCAACATAAAAAAATCTCAGTTTGAATTGTTAAGGCAACAGCAAAAGTAGTTTGTAAAATATCGCCGTAATGGCAAAAGAAAAAAAGACATCGACAAACACTCACTTCACCAATCAGTCATATGCAGCAAATACAACAATACATGGCATAAAATATTTAGGCAATGTACAACGCCCGATATGCGAAAAAGTATTTTGGGTTGTAATTTTTGTCGTCAGTTTTATATTCTTGGGATTTTTTGTGAAAGACATTTTCAAAAAATTTAATCATAAATCTGCAATTCAAGTTGAAGATGATAGCCCTACTCCAATTTACTCGATTCCATTTCCGGCAGTTACTATTTGCCCAACAATTAAGATAAAAGGTAAATTTTTCCCAGCTGAGGAAGCGAGAAAATGGATGAATGGTGGAGCTAATAATAGTATGGTTGTAGATCTGGCTTATCTCATTTGTAATCAACAGCTTGTAACATTATCATTGCTCGAAAATCCCAGAAACCTGACCAAATACCTCAACAAATCACATATCGAATTATTACATAATGTAAGTGAAATTATTTGGCAAAGTTAACATTAAATGTAAGTCAATTTTTATTTTAGATTTCACCCGATATCAACGACCTAATTTTGAATATTATGTTTGCGTTTAAAGATTTATCAGGAATAAAATCAATTCCACTATCGTATATTTTGACAAACGAAGGGATTTGTTTTACATTCAATATACCATCTGAAATAATCAGCGATGAGCCATCACTGCAAACCGAATACAAATATCATAATATTCAAGATAAAACGGTGTCATGGTATAACGATTATGGTTATTTGGGGTATCCACGCTTTCCAAGAACAGTGTGGGGTAGCGGGCCAGGAAGTGGATTACATTTGGTTCTGGGAGCGGACCAAGAAGATTTAAATACATTTTGTCAACCGACACAAATTGGCTACAAAGTTTTGCTGCACTCACCTAACGAGTATCCAACAACTCTTGAGGAATTTATTGACATACCACACAGCACCCTGGCACAAATAAAAGTTACACCAAAAATTACGAAGTCCTCGTATGATATATGGGAATTAAATCCTCAAGACCGGCAATGTTTTTTCGATCGAGAGCACAAATTGAAATATTTCACATATTACAGTCGAGTTAACTGTAAATTAGAGTGTTTGGCTAATTACACCCTGCAACAATATGGTTGCGTTCATTTTTCGCTACCGAGAAATAACAGTCAACCGATATGTGGCTCAGGTATTAAAATAAGCCAAATGTACGATTCAGAGGAAATTATGAATTCATATTTTCAGTACAAGGCCAACATAGTAGACGAGTATGAGGCTGAACTGGTGGATGATGAACCACTTGATTTCCAAAAGTTTTCCAACTTCAGTTGTAATTGTTTACCGACATGCAACTCCGTGGAATATGAATACAGCATTAAAATGGAAAATCTCGAAATAGAAAAAGTGACGGAAAAAATTTACCCCAATTATACGATTCGAGGTAAAGCGACTTCTATTGATATTTTTTTTGGCGTAACTAAGGTGACAGGAACGACACGGAAACAATTTTACACATTGTCCGATTTAATTTCGAATATTGGTGGCTTGATGGGGCTATTTATGGGGGCTTCAATCCTTAGTATTTTTGAAATAATTTATTTTATAATTGTCCGACAAGCTTAACGTGTGTTTGTTGTAATATTGTGTTTACGAGACAAATGTGAAATTTACAAAAACTCATTGAGTAACGTATTTAATAAAATTCTTATACATTCAAGTTATTATTCGATCCAAAAATTGAAATATCCAAAAATTCAAGAAATAATGGGCAATTTTCAAGCTGGGGTCTAAAAGACCCCAGTGTGGCATTTAAGTGATTTTTCTTAAGTGTGTCATTTAAGGGTTAAGTTTAACTAGCGTAATCTGTATTAAAATATTATTTCATCAAATTATTTGTTACAATTTTTTCTGTCGTTAAAACGAAAAAAAGGAATAAGTTAAGCCATGAAGTTTTAAACGCAATATGTCAATCGATGGCTGATTGAATATCGGCCCTAACCCACATTTTTTTAAAAATGACATTTTGATACCAAAATGTAGAATGCATCACGTCGCGTCTTTCTGTGCGACTGGTTTAACCTAAAAACCAATAAAACACGTTCCACATTCAATTTTGTTCTGCCCTAAAGCGTATGGTAATATCTGTCAAAAATCTATGGGATGCTAATGTTGTATGAAGAATATTACAGTAGATACAAGATTTGCGTTGATATACGAAGTTATGTGCCAAATGCTTATAATTTGATGACATCCTGAACACACATTTCTAACATTTTTCAAGAAATGGAAAAAACGATTCCATTTCTTGAAAAATGTTAGAAATGTGTGTTCAGGATGTCATCAAATTATAAGCATTTGGCACATAACTTCGTATATCAACGCATATCTTGTATCTACTGTAATATTCTTCATACAACATTAGCATCCAGCATCATAACCTAAAAGCAAAGGTAGAAAACACAAAGAATCATTTGATCACAATTTTTAATTAACAATGTACTTATCTGAACTAGTTGAGCTATCAGATGCTTCTTTGTTTTCTCTCTTTGATTCTATAAGTTGTTGACTGAAAATAGAAAGATAAGATATTTAAAGGCTGCGTACCAATAGTCAGGTAAATTGCTCTTTTACCTACTTTTTAACAGTGTACAGGGTAAATTGAAATACTGTACTAAAAAGTTGGGTAAAATAGGAGAAACAAATAAATGACGTAGTTAATTTTTTGACGTTTAAGTGATTTTTGTTACAATTTCCGTGCTTTTAATTATAAATAATATACGTACTCAAAGCTAATAAAATAAATTTTATTTTTATTTTACGAGATAAAAATATGAAAAAATATTTGACGTTTCCTTTTGCACCTAGTAGCCAGCGATTTTAACCTTCCGAACCATAATTTTGTGTCCATCAAACCATTTTTACTTGTAGAGAATTGGTACGCCAATTGAGGTAAATATGTACTAAAATTGAAATTTACTGTACTAAATGATTTACCCGACTATTGGTGCGCAGCCTTAGTGTATAAATTTGGAATATATCGAGTCATTAAAACTTACCTCAATTTAATTTTGTTGATGTTTATTTTTGACATTTCTAATTGTGTACAAGCTGGTTAATTTATATTAGGTTTACTTATTTTATGTTCAAGAATTTTTGTACTAAAATTATCATTAAGTAGTTATAATGTTGCCATCAGAGGCTTTCATCTGATTGAATTTTCCATATAAATTAAAGAGTTTTATTGTATAATTTAGTAGCCATCAAAAATCAAAACAAGAAACAAGACTTATTGTATTTAATAAAATAAAATAAATTGTATATTAGTTTTTTCCGTATTTGCATCCGCGTTGCATCTCGCTATCGCTCAGGCTGCAAATTTCACTTTCGTATTGCAATGACTCGTTTTCTTCACTTGTTATACAATATACTATTTTCATAATGGTAAATGTATTGGTAATAATAAAAACAAAACAATATAGCTATTTTTGATTTGAAAAAAAATAATCAGTTGTTTCTCAGTGCGTCATTGTTATTGTGATTTTATTTGGAAAAATCATAATTTAATAATTCATCATCCATGCAAACAGTCAATTTGTGCGACTATCGACCAGTTCTAAACCAAAACAATATCGTTACATTTAACGATGGAATGGTTTTACATGAGCGTTTAGCAGGTAAGGACTATAAAAAATAAAACATTTAATTAAGAATAATTAGAATACATGTATACATTTTTTCACCAATAAAATATATTTTATAGATGGTGTCGTCATGAAAGGCGATTATGAAGAAATTGCGCCATTCTTTGGGTTAAACGCTGCTGCAGATGATGTATACCAAGAAGGTTAACACGAATTTTCTAATTTAGTTTCATAAAATAAAGTATATTAAAAATTGTTCTTTCAGTTCCAAATAATAACATACAGCGACCCGAAATCGACCAACATCATTTTGAAATAGACTACAGTGAGTACATCGAAGAGGATCCGGAGCCCTTAGAAAATAAAGAGAGTGGTAAAGTAACCCCTACTTGGAAATTGCAGCAAATTTTCATTATTTTCTTTATTTTAGCGGCAAAAAAGTCTATTAAATGGACTGACGGACAAACCCGGTATTTGTTGGAGCTCTACGCTGAGAATTTTCCAAACGTTGGGCCATTGAAAAAATTTAGGACAAAAAAAAATATGTGGCTTTTTCTATCGAGCGAAATAAATAAAAAATCCAATGTGCCTTTTTCATATAATCAAGTCGAGACAAGGTCCAGTTGTTTCATGAAAAGGCGAAAAAAAATCATCGACAATAGTGGGACAAGTGGCAGACCGCACATTTGTAACAACCGCTTGTGGTTGTTATTTTGTAATTTATTCAAATCTGTAATTTCTGCTGAAAATTCAAATGACGATGCATCTGTATTCCTTGCTTAAAAAAAAATCTTCCACTATTCGTCATTCCTTCATTTAAATTAATTTGTAATAGAAAATATTTTTTTTTTATGTGTAGAGTGTACCATTAATCATTATACACTTTTCCTCAATTATGTCGTGTTCGGTTTATTTTTTTTTTTGAATGTATGGAATGACGTGTAGTGTGTTGGTGTCTTGCTCTTGCTTCGTTTGTTTTACTTTTGTGCGCGCGTGGATTTTCCACTAAAATAGAATGTTCTACAGATTTGAGTAATTAGTATGGGTGCGTGTGATTGTGTGAATCGATTTTGGGTGATGTCGTTGTGTACGTCATCCGAAATCTTTTGGTCGGATTTTTTTCTATGGGTAAATATTTTTTTGGTGGGGGAAAATTTTTTTTTGTACGGTCGGATTCTTATTAAATTTTTTAGTCTAGTTTTGATTTTTGAAAAATAAGTCTCGTGTATTAGAAATAAAAAAAAAAAATCAAGTTTTGGTGATTTATAGTTTGAGTCGTGAAGAAATTGTCTTCCGTCCATATTTGTAAAAGAAAAAAAAAATAATTTTTTTTTTTTAAATGGTGTGTAATTTTTTTTGGGGATATAAAATCAGATACCCAATTTTGAAAATAAAACCACATTTTTTTGTTTTTGATATGGTTCCGATTTGTTGTTTGGAAAATATAATTTGTAAATAAATAAAAAAAAACATAAAAAGAAAACAGTTGAAAGTAATTGAATCGGTCTGAGCGAAAAGGTCACATCTACGTTTTTTCAGAAATATCGTTTTCTTTTTACTACACTCTAAATGAATAAACTGACATTTATAGTGTAAACGGGAATACACAAAACTGTTGTGGGTATTCCCGTTTGCACTAAAAATGTCAGTTTATTCATTTAGAGTGTAGTAGAAAGAAAAGCAGTATTTCTGAATAAACGTAGATGTGACCTTTTCGCTCAGACCGATTCAATTTAATTTTAATAAAAAAAAAAAACGTGTTTGATTTTGGGTGATGTTCTGTTCCCCTTAAATATGCGGCTGGACAATTAAATAACGCAATCCATAACTAGTGTTATAAAAATAGTGTGGTGTCATGAACATTGTGACCAAATAGAAAGTGTTAATCGTGGCCTTTGAATTAACAGTACCTAACGTTGACAAGAGTCACATTTCAAGGCAATACCGTGACTTGTAATATCTCAAGTTGATTTTTGTTTCTGCTGATTGATGCAGTTATCGTGCACTACCAGGAAATTACCGTCAAAAACTATAAATTCTTGGACAGTTAGGGTATTAACTTAAAAAAATTGGAAATACCCAGTAGAAGTTTTTGTATTGTTGGTGATGCCTTACGAGTGTATCCTAAATAGAGGATTTGAAAAGTATTTGGCAAGCAGCCAACCAAGCAAACGTTGTTGTTGGTTCGGTAAATATTGGGTTTGTGGCAGCAACTCCTCCTAAAGGAGTTGGGTTCGTACAAAGAGGGGGCTCCTGCGACGGTGCTGAGTTGGAGTGGGTCGGACGGGCCTAAAGGAACCCTGTCGAAACCGTTGCTTGAGAAGCCCAAACGTATTTTCGATTTTAACTCTCGTTTGGCAGTGCTTTTTATTGTATTAAATTTTACTTGCGTCCAAATTCCCAAAATCCTTGTACGGGGTTAACAAAATTCCCTTAAAGGATAAGCTGCATCTCCCAAAATATGATACTGGTCCCCACATATTGTAGGAAGTTTTCTCGAGATTGGCGATAATTTAAAAATTCTCGAATCGTGTATTTTGCTTGGCGATCCTATACACACATCAAGAAATTTCTTATCCGCATAGCATATTCCTTGCAATGTCAAAGAGATCAGCTCGTGCCGATTTACGTACGTTGACCTGACTTTATTTGCAGGTTTCCTAATATATACGTAGCATCCATCTATGCAGCCAAAGACGTTCGGAAAACCAGCGAGCTGAACTTTTACAAATGTTATTTAGTAAGTTTTAAAACTAGTTAATTATTCGAATGCATTACCTGCGCAAAGTCTCTGGCTTTACCAGCTTTTTCATCATCCGTTGTTGGGAATTTTATGAGTGCTGTCGAAATATCGAACAAAAACTCCATAAAATTTGTAAGATTCCTGTGAGCGGCTGACTTTGCAATGCCAAATAGATCTGCTACTTCCCTGTAGCTTTCCTTGTTACCAGCAAACCTTAAAATAATTTTCATTTAAATATTTTTGAAATGTTTTCAAGATAAAATAAATTATTACCATAAAAAAGCCAAACATTGCGATTCTGCACGTACACCCTTTCTTCCACCACTTAACTTGGCCTTGAAGTGTTTAGAAATTTTGTAGTGGTAACTTATGTGGTCTGACACTTTCCTAGATACACGAAAATGACTTCGAAACTATCAATACAAAATATTTAGGTATATTAATACATTTTAGCCCTGATTTTTTATAAAGTAAATTTTCAACAATTACCTCTTTTTCAAAATAATCCTTAACCACGCCCTCGACAAATTATACGCGATACTGCTGTTCTCGTATAAAAAGATTTTTATTTATTTCAGCCAAGTCTTCATCGTCTGAAGAAGATAACATTAATCTGATAAAAGATGAGTTAGACGACGACGATGAAGATGAAGATGAATTTAACAATTCGGACAATACTACTTCCATTTCAAAGTTATTTTTTTCCAAATTTAACACAAAAGAAAGCAATTTAATTTTAATTTTATAAAAACACAACTAATGTTAATCACGAATTCACAGTATTTACGAAAACGAATGGCGATTTTAACGAAAGATGGCGATTTTAACAGAAAAACGCCAACGAAAGATGGCGATTTTAACAGAAAAAACAACGATTTAAATTACGAAAAAAAAATTTAAAAATGGCGTCTTGTTTAATATTTGTGTATTTGACATTTATCTTTGTTGGTATTAGTTTTGCTGGAAGAAAAATTTGCCAAAATATCTCAATTTCTCAAAATTGATTTACATAAAAAAAAAACGGCAAAAATATTTTCCCATAGTACGCACAAAATTACTGTAAATCATTTTGTTTTGATTTACAGCATTTTTTTTTTTGTACCTTAGAACTCCACAATCACATTACGGTAGCATATTTAATTTTAATTTATTTTTTTATTATTTCTTTTGTTTTTAGTGTATTTTCCAGAATTGCCAGATTGCGGAAAGATGGATTAAAAAGCCAAGTCAAATAAGTATATCTAATTACGGGACCAGATTATTTGTATCACATTTTGATGTTCTAGTTTTCAGGATAGACTCATGGAACTGGACATGACACCCCAGTGATTAACAAAAAAAATAGTTTAATCGGTACCAGTGGAATAAAAAAAAATAGTAAACAATGTACAGGAAAGTGAAGAAGTGAAAGAAAACTAATTAAAGATGAAAAATAAAATAAATTTAAAATTAAAACGGAAAATGTTTGGGTAATTTTAATTAATGAAGTTTTGGGACGATTCACCACATCGTAACATATACTCAGGGATTTCTGGCTCCTCCTCCCAAAAAAGCATTCTTTTTATTCGGATCCATATTTATAGCTCAGGCCTAGAATCGTCAGTCAAATTCGCATATATTGCACATACTTTAACTTGTGATATATATTTCTCGAAAGAATCTTCGGAATTACCAGAAATTAAAATTTCAGTTGTTTGGGTCAACACACTAACTGCTGGTTTCACATTCATGAGTATCGTTCAATGGCTTTGCTGTCAATTTACAACATTTGGATGTGAAGATACGCTAACAGTTTGGCGATCTTGAAAAAAAAACTTAATAATTTCAATAGGTCCTTTTACTTTAACAACGATTAAATTTAAGGGGTGGCAGACATATGGAACGAAGAAATCCCTTGGATGGATATGTGTAATATTAGACTGAACACCGCTTTCAAGTGCTCCTTGATAAACTATGTCACGCTATTTTTGATCATTTTTAACTCCCCTGACCCTTTCGTCACAAATTATCGCAAAGCTTTATACCCTTCTATAAAACAACGTTACAAATTTAGACCCTCCTTTTCGACATACTTTTATAGTCTTTAAATTTTCGGAAAATATTTATGACTTATTACAGTACAAAAATTTATTCAATTTCTAAAAACCGTTAAATGGTCACATTTTATAATCACCCCCACCTCACTCCCCCGCCCCCCTCATCGCCACAGATCATCACGCTACCGAACCATCCTCCCCCATAGGCGCGTGACGTAATTTATAAAAACTGAAATATTTAAATTAACAGAATATTTTATGCCCGTGACGTATACGGAGCTACACAATTTTGCTAGTAAACGCCGCCCCTTTATGTTTCAGGGAGCTATGCGTTAAGTGGTAGTGAGTTTTCTGCTTAAATTCAAATCATAAATTTATTAACTGTGACAATAGTAGGCAAACCTCGTTCCAAAACAATAAAAACAATTACAACTATCTAATACCTTGTTGTTAATAGCATTTCACTTTGTAGTTTTCTTCCTTTTCATATTTTCTATTGGAGTTTAATTCCATAATTATGGATATTTTGCAAGGTGTATACGAATTTTAATGCCTATGGATTTTATTTTCAAATCTACAAATATCGAATTTCTTAAGTATTTGAACTTAAATTTGATTTCAAATCGTATGTTACTTAACCGATTAAATAATTAAAATTAGATAAATTTTAATTTTGGTGATTTGGGGTAGATACTTAACGGTATAACGGGTTACTTAACTTGAACAATCTCAATAACTAAAAAATTGAGCATGGTATAGCTGAAAATTGTAGAAGTAACAGGACAGTTGAACTTTGTCATTTGAAAGTGCCTATGGATTTTGATTTCAAATCTTCAAATTTCTTAAGTGAACTTCTTATTCATCTCAACTAGAAAAATTGAACATTGTATAGCTGAAAATTGTGGAATTAAGTTGATCGGTGATGATTGTCATTTGAAAGAAATGAAAAGTGTTTTTTTAAACAAACAATTTAAACAGCAAACATTTGAAGTCCTCTTTAATAACCCACCCTGTATTGAAATATAATTTCATTACAAATCGAATTAAATCGCATTTATGTACTGTCTTTGCTGCACGCAATAACGCCCCTCTAATAAAACATGCATATCAACATGATTGTCAGAATATAAGTAAATATTGTTAAATGTGTGGGCACGTTAGTCGTTTAAATGAACCCGACCGCAATTCACAGTATAATAGCGTTGAAATGGTAAACATTTTCTGTAAAATTCTAAGAAAAATATTCTACTTCAAGGAATACGATGGATTCCGGCATTTCAAACTGCTTTTAATTATAAGTGGCATGTTTCCGTGCGACATTTATTTTGATATCAACTCAAATCAATTTCATATCATCTATATACCATTCGGCATTATCATGACAATCGTTAATATCGGTACATATTTACTATGCGTTTACAAAAGATATTTTGAGCATTTTGAAGAAACTTTAGTGAGAACCAATGTGACCAATTTTTCTGCCGAGGTACGCGCCATTTTAGAACTTACCTCGGTCCTGATAATAGTGTTTTCACTATTTGTTGCACAAAAAGTGAGATTATCAATTTTTAAAAAGATTCGAAAAGTGATCGAGTTATACGAGTCAATAAATGTTGATGTCACAGCAAAAGTGCATAAATTTAATAAAATTGGTGTAAGATTAATCTTGATCCGGTATTTTTTTACAACCATTGGGACAAGCATGTATGTGCATCAAATAATTAATATACGTCATCGTCCAGTGCCTTGGTGCCGTGTAACAACCAAGGATTTGCCGCAAATGTATATTTTTTCGACCAGTATAAATTTATTATTTTATGTTTATGGTTTAGGTCAATTGTACTGTGAGCTAAATGACATATTGAAGAAATTGGCTAAAAATAAACCGATTGGTAATAATTGATTAAGTGTATTACATTTACTATATGTCTAGCGTGCGAATAAATTATTGTGATTTGTTTAACAAAGATCTTTTATTTAAGGTACTATCCGAAAATCAACGGTTTTTGTGTAGAAAATATGTCTTCTAATAATCTCGATTACCACATTTTTAAAAATAATCTGTCCTGTCGAACATTTATATACTTATAACGTGTACATATTTCAAACGAAAACCTTTATAGTAAAAAGAATATATTTACATCAATTTACTTCTTAGTTTAATCAACTTTCGTAAAAGCAACATTTGTAAACATTTTGAACTTATTATTGATTACCACTAGGGTATCCAATACCGATTATCGAGTACCCAGGTTATGTAATATTTTGGCCTTTTTCCGAGTACCGGATTACCAGAGTAATTTAATCGACTACCCGAGTAACTTGATTCAAACGAAATATCGGAAAAACCCAGAAAATTAATTATTTATAAATTAGTATTTCAACAAAACAGCATAAAAATAAGCTAAAATACAACTCAAATAGACCCGTGTCGAGTAATATTGTGAATTTCTGTGCGTTCTTTCAATTTTCCCACAGATTGATTAAAATTTTGATAACTTTGGTTAGAACTTTAATTTGTTTTATTATTTAATTTAGGAAAGCGTGAGTAGATCGTGACAAATATTTTAAAACACACATTTTTAAAATTTTTTAAAAACACTTGTTAAATATTTCGCAAAATTACAAAAGGTTTAAAAAATCACTCAAGGAGTGATTTTTTAAACCTTTTGTAATTTTGCGAAATATTTAACAAGTGTTTTTAAAAAATTTTAAAAATGTGTGTAGGTATTAAGTGTGTTTCGCCAAGTGCCTACGGCAGAAAGGGTAAAAAGTAAATATTTTAAAAGTATGAGTTCCTAATTTCTTCACGTACATGAAGGATTTGATTTTCAAACGATTTTTTAATAATAATTCTGAGATCAAAAATTTTATGTTATGTTATTTTTGTTGTGTTTTCAGAGTGAAAAAAACAAAATCATTTTGTTCTACTATCTCTTTATTTGAAACATTAGATAAAAAAAATAAAAATATTTTTTCTACAGGGCACGGCAGAATAAAAAAATTATTTTCGTTCTCAAAAACCGGAACGTTATTTAATTTCTGTTGTTTATCTTCTTTTCGATGTATGTACATTTTTGGAACATCAATACTAAAATTTTTGGTTTCTTTCTCTCTTTTGGTGAAACAGTTAAAATGTTTACATTTGTTTATTTTGTAGTACACTTCACATAACGATGTATTTAAAGCTTCGATTTTGATAAAATTCTATGTAGGATGGAAATGGGATTTTTAAATGATTTTTGATGAGGTCTGGAATTTGGCCAATTTGAATGGAACTTGGATATAACTCAAACGATTAAGACGAAATTCGATATTTAAGATATAAATGGGATTCTTGGCAATTTCTTAACCGATCTTGATAAAATTCGACCTGCGGGATGGAAAAAGAATTCTTAAATGATTTTTAATGAAGTTTTGGGATATGGCCAATTAGGAACTTGGCTATTTTTAACGGAATAGATAAAATTCGTCAGTTGCAATGAAAATGGGATTTTAAAATAGGTTTTAGGTGAAATTCTGGAATATGGTCAATTTGGCTTCTTCACCAATTTTGATAAAATTCAACCTGTGGGATGATGACCCGATTATGACTGAATTCGACAATTACGATGTAAACGGGATTCTAAAGTTATTTTTTGTGAAGTTCTGGAATTTGGCCAACTAGGATGAAACTTGGCTGCTTCTTAACCTTTTAATTTTGTTGAAATTCAAAATGTGGGATGGAAGTGGGATTCTTTATTGATTTTTTAAATGAAGTTCTGGAATTTGGCCGATTAGGATGGAACTTGGATATGACTCAAATTATTAAGACAATATGCAAATTGAGTTAATAACTGATTTTTTGATATAGTTCTGGAATATAGCCAATAAAAATGGAACTTCGCTATTACTCAACCGATTAAGCTGAAATTCGATATTTAAGATGTATTCGACATTTTACGATCTTACATGATTTTTTGATAAAATTCTGGAACAAAGCCAGTTAGAATGGGACTTGCCTATTTCTTAACCGATTATTATGTCTTTCGACATTTACAATGGATTCGGATTATAAAAAGGTTTTCTGCGAGGTTATGGCCAATTAGGACGAAACTTAGCTATTTCTTAAGCGATTATGGTGAAATTGGACATGAACGATGAAAATAGGGATCTTAAAATATTTTTAGGTCAAGTCAAGTACGATGGAATTGATAGACTGTTTTAATAATTCTCGGTCCCTTCAAAGATAGAGCCACTTACAGAATGTATGGTAGCAGCGAGAAGGCAGCCAATCGGGGACGTTATTTCAGGTCATATTTATGTTTTGCATTCACACAGATTTCCTTATTTTCTTAGAGAAACGTGTATTTAATTTTGCAGGCAAAAAATAGGCTATTTCTTACATATTTTGGTGAAATTGAACACGTATAATAGAAATTTGATTCTAAATTAATTTTTGTAATTCCAGGACCGTACACTACTATTAGAATGTTTAATGCGACGCAGCACGTGTCCGTTACGCATTTTGCTTTTTCTTATTCCATTTACATCTGTTATCAAAAATAAACTATTAACCGATGATGGGCGACCATAGCGAGCAGATGTTGGCGTGGATTAGTGAGGGTAAAGAATAGAGGAGGTCATAATCCTAATACGTTTTTGAAATTAGAAGACATTTTTAAGGTTTTCAAGTATTTAAATATGTGCCTGGCATCGTTCGTCACAGTCTCGTTTGGCACAGAAATTGGGCGAGACTTGTCATGTACACTTAAGAGGTTAATACCATTTGGACCCAGATTATCTGTCTATTACATGAAAGAGAATGGTTAATTACCCTTATCACAGCCCAATAAAACATTAGGTTTGGTAGTTTTCAATATTTTGGTCGAATTTTATTAGCCAATGACTTAGCTTTGCAATAGGAATTCAATTTTTTTAAATAAAACAGGCTTATTGGTTTTCAAAGGTAGATAGTATTTTGAAATTTTATATTGATTTTTTTGTGCATAAAATGTTGGGTATTGGGTTTGTTTACATTTAGCATTATGTAGTAGATATTTTTTTTATTTATATGTTTATGCCCAAAAAATAGTCAGAATAATAATAAATTTCACAAAGCCAACCTATAGAACTAAAAAAACATGATCTTTATTCTACTGCACACAGCGTGAAGTAGGCAAACAAAGAATTGGATGTTGAATTCCTTCAATTTAGCAGGGATGCGACGAATTCCTACTGAGGGATTTGATAATGCAATTGTAAGCAGGATAACTGTTTGGATTCAACTAGATTTTTTGGAATTTTTAAGATTTCGTTTGTTTTATTGGCACAATAAATTTTGTGCCGAAAAGAAATGGACTATTAGTTTGGCTAATTTTGTAATTCGGGCAGTTATTTTGTTTTTGCAATACCTGCAACAACTGTTTCCACTACTAAAAAATCGGGAACTTTTCATTAGGAAACTCGCAATTCTAATTACTTAACAATAATGTACTACAAATTAAATTTGTTAACTCAATTTTTGGTTGATATATAAATGTACTCACACTAAATAATATTAAAAAAATCTATATAACTTCAGGTACATTTATAACTCACCGACGAATTCAAAACGAAAAATTTAAAGCAATACATTTAGTTTATACGTTAATTGTATTATAATTGTTAAACGCCTATAAACGGTTCGGTCGGGTTAATTCTATTTATCACTTTTTAATCGTTTTTTAAAATGCATCTTTAAAATATAATTTATTTGGGTTGTCAAAATTAAATTGTTTTTAAACCATCAATCAGAATTTATTTTGTTAACCATTGTTACTATCTGGTATTTGCGTTCTCACGACTTTATAGGCTTGCTTGCCTCTATCTATCTCGGCGGAAAATTTCTAGTGCACACATAAAAAAATAGGTCGAAAAAAAATTTCCTAAATTTTTATTGTTGGGACTTAAAAAAATAGGTGTAATTTAAGTTGGTCCAATTAAGTATTATATTTTGTCCCTTACAATTTTTATTGCAAATTACAAATTTACCCCCCAAAAAAATATTTACATATTGTTTGTATTCTTTTTGAAGTATACATACATAGTAAATACTTCAAAAAGAAAAACCATAGAATATGATGCATCAACAAAGCGCAACATTGAAAAAAATTTTAAACAACACGAATACACATTAGCATACAAAACTGGTAACAAGGTTGAAAAATGGATTAATACGTACACAAAAAATGAATACAGTACGGGTGTTTATAAACTAAAATGTGACGATTGCAATAAGTATTACATAGGCCAAACCGGACGGGACTTCAAAACCAGGTTTAACGAGCATGTAAAAGAAATTGGGAAAGGTAATATTAAATCGAATTATGCAGACCATATGACCAGAGAACAACACAAATATACCAGCTACAGCCAAAATACAGAAATTCTACATAGAATTCAGAAAGGGGAAAAATTGGACAGGCTGGAAGAAGTGGAAATATACCACCACAGGCATAACCCGTTATTACTCAATGACAAAGTGCCTTATAACGGCATTTACGAAATGTATATAAGTAGTCCGAATTGAAGAAAGCAAAAAGAGGAAATTGTTTGAGAATCGTTCAAACTTCAGAATATTTGTAAGAGTTGACAATGAGCCAGGGGCTCGAAACTATAGTCATCAAGAGTTTATATTATGGAGTTTTTCCAAAACAAATTCAAAAAGAAGCTTGGTAATTTAAATTAGATTTATGTATATAAAAAATTTTAAATTAGATTTTTATTCTGGGTTTTAATGTTCAATTTCACATTAAAACCATTGGCATGATATAACTCACCGAGCGGTAAACATCAGTTTATTTGAAAAACATCATAATGGAAACATTATCATCATTTGATTTAGCAATTGATCTAATTTATACCATCACCTGTGATAATGGCAGGAATATGATAAAAGCGTCCAGCTTAATTCAAGATGAATTGAGTTCATTAGCATTCCCAGTGAAGAAGAAAATGTTGATGACAATTGACAATTCGTCTGAAGAGCTTAAATTGAATGAAATTTCTAATTTGATAATTTCAGGAAAACAATCTGAATTTTTGGTTAACACAATTAAGTGCGCCGCCCACACTATACAATTAGCCGTCAATGATGCTTTAAAAGAAAGTCGCCTGAAAGAAAATAATTTACGATTCAGGAGCTTGGCGACATACTTAAGGGCTCCCACACACAGGGATATTTTGAAGCAACATAAATTAAATCAGCCGATTTTAAGCAACGTCACCAGATGGAACTCTACATATGACATGGTAGAACGATTGCTGGAGTTTAAAGAATATTGCAAAACTCATCAACATACATACTTATATGGAATTGAACATAGAGGAACAATTGTGGAGTTTCGCGATGGAGTTTATTAAAGTTTTTGCTCCAGTAAAAAAAAATTACTTTATTTCTCCAAGAAAAGCAATTATGCATGGGAGATTTCTTTAAAAGTTGGTTGGAGCTAAAGTTGTCAGTAAAAAATATCTCCCACCCGATGGCGAGACTTTTGTTTGACAGATTGAGCACAGAGAAACACAACTAATGGAAAATCATATCATCCCAGCTGCAATATTTCTCGATCTGCGGTTTAATTGTTTTCTAACTATTGAAAACAAACGAAACAGCATAAACCATTTAAAAAGATTGTTTGACCACTTAAGAAATTTAGAAGAAGCTAACGTCATTGAAGTTTCACAATGAAATATATCAACGCCAATTCCAAGCACTTCGAGTCAAGCAGATGTTAACCAAATGTTGAATGAATATGTATTAGCACAGATAGAGAACACAAAAAATCCTTTCAATATTTTAAAAGAAGAAGCTCAACGAGAGAGAATTACAACCCGCGGCGGTGAGACGTTAATACGAATGTGCTTAACTACTGGATGGTGATGCAAACGGAGCTTCCAATACGGCTGCTTTTATCAGAATAACGAAGCCGGCTATCTGCTGAGTCTATAAATGACATTCTGTTGGTTAAATCGAATGCTGAATTTACTTATGAAGGGGCATATTGAGGCTCGCCTATCGGCTCGTGTCGGCAAACTTCATCTTCGTGAATAACAGCTATCATTATATGCTCGTTGAATAATATACTATTATTTCATACTATACCGAACATCAATGTTTACGTGATTGATATCTGTCCGGGAAATGAATTATTACGGTACAAGACAAAAGTGTCCGGAAAACGAGCTATTACAGTACAGAAAAATATAAAACCAAACAAAAAAATAAAAAATAACTAGGGTAGCTTGATAATTTGAAAATCATTTGGATTGATTTTCTTTAAATTTCAAACCAGTGTATGGTTTGTGTTTTATATGAGGAGAGATATTTTACGTTTTCCGATTTTGTTTTCGGGGAAAGAAACAACAAAAATATTTTTTGTTTTCTTTCACAAAGAGAGAAATAAAGGAACGAAAAAATGAATTTAAACACTGTTTCAAACTCATGTTTTTACTTTAAAATTTAATTTTAAATGAAAAAATCGAATTAAGGTCCCATGTAGTATGAAATAAAACGTTGTACGTTACACGTACGTTAAATGATCGTTACAGTACTCGTTCAAAATTCAAACGTCGAACTCGTACTGTAACAACTCATTTAACGCCATTGTAGGTTAGGTTAGGTTAGGTTAGAGTGGCTGCTATCGCACACTTAGGCCAGCAGTGGCCCGTTGTGATACCACAGGATCCCATCTCCCCATTAATCCCGTTGAAACCAACCAGAGCTACTTATATAGCGTAATAAATCTCGAACTCCACAGTCCGCGAGTTCCGAAAGGCTGTCCATACCTTACGCACCCAAATACTTATGCCTTCTGTATGATAGCGCCGGACATGAGCATAGGAAGTGTTCCAAAGTCTCCTCCTCCTCTTCGTCCATGCAACTTCTACAAAAGTCATTCATCTGTATCCCCAGCCTTCTCGCATGCTCCCCAAAAAGGCAGTGACCTGTCATTATCCCTACGACCCATCCTATTTCTTGTCTTCCCAGGGAAATTAATACCTTGGAGCGCCGCAAGTCCAATTTTGGCCAAACCTGCTTTGCTACACTGCACGTGAGAGCGTTGATCCGCCTCTCATTTGTCAAGGCGATTGCCTTTTTACTGAGCGCCCATTTTAGCACTGCTATAGGCCTCCCCAGACTTACCATTTCCGGCTGCATCTGGAGGGTCGTACCGTACCTAGCTAGTTAGTTCGCCCTGCAGTTCTCCATGACGTCCGGGTGACCCGGGACCCAGATAAATACTCGCTAATCTCGTTAAGAGATGATCGGCAATCCAGCGCCACCCGCGACTTCAGACAAACTGCCCCAAGTGACTTGACCGCTGCCTGACTGTCCACATAAATTGCGATATCCCTCCCGGATACCACATTATGCTTCAACCATGTCATGACTTGCCCGATCGCCACCACTTCAGCCTGGTACACGCTGCAGTAGTCAGGGAGACGAACAGAAATATTAACATTAAGTTTATCACAGAAGACTCCGGCTCCTACCTTATCGCCTAGCTTCGAGACGTCCGTGAAAAATTGCACTGCCTCGTTTTCCAGTATTGATCCGTTTCTCCAGGATTCCCTTGAGGGAACGATGGTCCGGAAACCTTTATCTAAGCACAACGTTGGTGTAATATATCCAGATTCGCCAGTTCCTCGCCAGCGAATCTACCTATCGTCGAGTGTCTCACCTGAAGACACTTCCACTGAGAGACAGCCAAGAGTCTCGTAGCCACGTTGGCTGCCATTTGTTTACCATGAAGGTCGACTGGAATAAGGTGGAACATAACCTCTAAAGTCCGTGTAGGTGTTGTCCTACGCGCCCCGCTTATAAGCATACAGGCCATTCTTTGCACTTTCTCCATCATACCTCTATATGTTACCTTATCCAGAGCTGGCCACCAAACGCCCACCCCGTACATTAGCACAGAGGTCTTACCACGGCGGTATAGAGCCAGTATACCAGCTCCGGTTTCAAGCCCCATCTCTTACCTATAGCGTTCCTACACGAGTATAAGGCGGCTACATTAGCCTTATTCACCCTTTCCAAGGTGTTAGGCTTCCAGCTGAGCTTACTATCAAAGATTATGCCCAGAAATCTCGCTCGGTCAGCAAAAACTAGTCCGCTGCCGTTTATGATAGGAGGGCTAACCACCGGAATTTTATATTTCCTAGTAAATAGTACCAGCTCTGTTTTGGAAGGGTTGATCCCCAGTCCACACTTGCTGGCCCATTTCGTAATGATCAGGAGTGCATTCTGCATAACATCCCTAATCGTATCTAGATATTTGCATTAGACAGCTATCGCTACATCATCAGCATATGCTACTACCCCTATCCCCTCTCTCTCTAGTTCCAGCAGCAATCCATTAATCACTGCACTCCAGAGAATGGGGGACATTACACCTCCTTGTGGGGTTCCTACCGCCATTGTAACGTAAATAACTATTAATTAAAAGGAACAACATTTTTTTTTATTGTTTACTAGCAGAAATGATGAACAAAACGCAAATCAAAAAAATTCAATTGTTAGTATGAGAACGAAAAAAATAAAAAAGAACGACAAAAGAACGAAAAATTTACACTCTGGTAGTCTGGTTTACAACATTTAAACATTTTGTTTTCACATTTTTGTTTTCTAAGTTTTTTCTGAAATAAATAATTAACCTAATCTAGTTTGTTGTTTAATTTTGTTTCGATTATTCCCAAATATTACACGCTCTTTAAGAAAGAAACTACTACCTGTGCGAGTTCTTTATTGTACCACTGTATATGCGTCATACTATTAATAACGTCACAAACCCCACAAAACAAATAAATAAAACATTTATTCTACCATTAGGCTTCAAAAGTCTCATTTTGGGCAAATTTATCATCTGGTTTATGGCTACCTATTTCTTCTATTATGATTTATTTAAAGAACCGGTCCTTTGATTTCAAAGTCCTTCTATTCGAAAAAATTTGACATGTTTTTAAGATGGTCAAATTTCAAAAAAGTTGAATAGGAGGACCGGTCCTTTTATACGGGGGAAGACGTAGATAGGAATGAGAAGTTTTTTTATCATTTTAATTTATCACTGAACCGGAATCGCGCCCCAGTAAAAAATTGTTTGATAGGCGCGAGTAGAGATGTTGACTCATTAATAACTATGTATATTATAGTTTATAATTTGGTGGTAGGGAATTTATATTGTCATGACCAATTCTGAAGTTGAGGGAGATGTGTTCAAATTTACAAATTTAGAAAACCAGTTACATAATTTATGGATTGTAACTGCTATAAAGATAAGTTATTGTAAAATGTAAATGGTTATTTGGATGACGTATAAAAATACATTATTATTTGATGATTCTTCATGGGATGTAGCCTAGCAGCGGATCGGATTGACCTAATTTGTATTCTATTGTCCTAGTATTAGTGAATGAAATTTTTATTAAGTATAAAACTTTGTAATTTTTTTATTGATTTATACACACGCTGCATTTTACATAACACATACGTATTTTGCAAGGTGGTTCAAATCAAATAAAAAAATAGTTATTTCAAAATACTCGTACATACCAATTTTAATGCCTATGGATTTTGTTTTCAAATCTTTAAATATCAAATATCTTAAGTGAACTTCTCAACTGAATCTCAACTAGAAAAATTGAGCATTGTATAGCTAAAAATTGTGAAATTAAGTTGATGGGTGATGATTGTCATTTGAAAGAAATGAAAAGTGTTTTTTTAAACAAACAATTTAAACAGCAAACATTTCGTCCCTCTAGTAATGAAACAGCGTATAAGAAATGTAGTAGTTTTAAAATAATTCGTATTTAAATGTTTTTTGAGAAAACTTTTTAAAATAAAATTTTTTATTTCATAGACAATTAAATGTTCTATAAAATAAAAGATTTTATTTCAAAAAATTTTTTCAATAAACAATTAAATGCGAATTATTTTAAAACTACTATTTTTCTTATACACTGTTTCATTACTAGAGCGACGATTTGAAGTCCTCTTTAATAACCCACCCTGTATTGAAATATAATTTCATTACAAAACGAATTAAATCGCATTCATGTACTGTTTTTGGTGCACGCAATAAGGCCCTTCTAATAAAATATGCATATCAAATCAACATGATTATCAGAATATAAGTAAATATTGTTAAATGTGTGGGCACGTTAGTCGATTAAATGAACCTGACCACAATTAACAGTATAATAGTGTTGAAATGGTAAACATTTTCTGTAAAATTCTAAGAAAAATATTCTACTTCAAGGAATACGATGGATTCCGGCATTTCAAACTGCTTTTGATTATAAGTGGCATGTTTCCGTGCGACATATATTTTGATATCAACTCAAATCAATTTCATATCATCTATATACCATTCGGGATTATTATGACAATCGTTAATATCGGTACATATTTACTATGCGTTTACAAAAGATATTTTGAGTATTTTGAAGACAATTTAGTGAGAAACAATGTGACCCATTTTTCTGTCGAGGTTCGCGCCATTTTAGAGCTAGTCTCGGTCCTGATAATAGTGCTTTCACTATTTGTTGCACAAAAAGTGAGATTATCGATTTTTAAAAATTTCCGAAAAGTGATCGAGTTGTACGAGTCAATAAATGTTGATGTTACAGCAAAAGTGCTTAAATTTAATAAAATTGGTGTAAGATTAATCTTGATCCGGCATTTGTTTACAACCATTGGGATAAGTATGCTTGTAAATCAAATATTTAATATAACTCATCGTCCAGTGCCTTGGTGCCATGTAACGACCAAGAGTTTGCCGCCAATGTATATTTTTGGGACGAGTATACATTTATCTTTTTATGCTTATGTTTTAGGCCAATTGTACTGTGAGCTAAATGATATATTGAAGAAATTGGCTAGAAATAAACCAATTGGTAGTAATTGATCATGTAAATTATATTTATGTCTAGCGTTCGAATAAATTATTTTCATTTGTTTAACAAAAGTGTTTTATTTTTGTACTATCCGAAAATCAACGGTTCTTGTGTTGAAATTGTTTCTTAATAATTTTGATGATCAACGAACGTTTTTACAGAAATTCATTTTTAAGGTTTGTCGAAAAATGTTATAAATAATTTATTAGATTTTTAGTCAACGGCGAGAACCGAACTCTGGGCTCTTGCTTGGTAAGAAATTATAGTAATAATTTTTGTATTTTTCTCATTTTCAGTCTGTGGCCAGCAAGTATTTTGGTGTGTGAGTTCACTAGCCGTCCAAAAATCTTAACTCCGGTGGTTCTACCCATCGTCTAACACAGTCGTATAATTCGCATTCATCATCAACGTTCGATACAACCAAAAAATTCAACAATAGTTTACACGTATTATCATAACAACAGTGGAGTTACCTCCAGCTACGTCCCGCTGTGTGCTTCTGCCGCCATTAATGTACCGGCCGACCAGTTCAACAACACACTGATTATAAATCAGAACAACAATAAATTCAATAAGGATAGCTTACAAATTGATTACCACAACAACAGTGGGATGCGCACCAAGAGACAATCAACATATGCATCATTGTTATGCAATGATTACGATGTTGTGATTCTTACCCAGGCCTGGCTGTATGCTGACTTCAAATCGAAGGAATATTTTCCAGCCTGCTATTCGGTATTTCGTCGTGATCGTGAGCCCAATAATATAAAGAGCGTTGGGGGTGGCATTATTATTGCGGTACAAAATAATATGGAGTTTAATCAACTCAACTTAATTTGTATCTATGGAGAGTCACTTGTCGTGGTCAAATGTGGCTAGCTTTGGATATTTGTTGTGGCGGTTTACATACCTTTTGGAAGCACTGCAGATGTATATCATGGATTTATGGAATTTATTCACAATAATGTTTTGCCGTTACTTAATGGTGATGACCAAGTATTATTTGTTGGTGATATTAAACTACCAAAAATTTGTTGGTGCTGGATAGACGAATGGTTTACGTATGTATTGGATAGTTTTGCTAAAATATGAACTCGTCAATTCAATGCTGTATACAATAGTTATGGTCGTATTATAGACCTTGTTTTATCATCGATGGAATTTATTGGCGTTGAAGCATGTCATGATTTAGCGGGGCACTTAAGTATATACCACACACCACTTCTAATTAAATATTATTTTATTGATTGTGATTTAGGAAATTTTGTTAACAACGATTTTGAATATAATTTTAGCGCTACAGATGTTCGTTCATTAAACAAGTTTTTGGATAATGTTGATTGGAATTTGTCATTTGATGGGCTGAGTGTTTCGACCTCGCCGCCTCTGAATTTTATAAAATTTTGTCAAACGGGTTTGATTTATTTGTTTCGAAGAAGTTAGCGTGTTCAATTTACACTGAGCCATAGTTCAATCGTCGCTTGAAAAACATAGCCAACAGGAAATGAAGAGCGTTTAAGGCATATAAGCGGTCTGGGAATGTAAACGGCGAATTAAAATATCGTGTATTATGTAAAGAATTTAAGGTTCTCAACGAATTTCTTTATAATATTTTGTGTTGATTATACATAGAATAAAATGCAAAAGCATTTTCAAGTATTAAGCCTAGTAGAGTACGCTAAAATAAAACTGAAATAAAATGTTCACTGGTCTCCAAAAATTGGAAGATAAATCTGACGTGAACATTTAGTTTCACGAGTTTCCTAAATATTTTAGTGCGTATAACTTCATGTTGTCTCTGACAACATATTTTATACAATAAATTTTACTTCGATAGTTGATTATCCTTAAAACGCAAAAAACAAATGAAATTGTCAAAATTCATTTTTACATTTATCGTCCGAGAAAATAAAAATGAAGTGAAAAGTGTGTAGAGATAAAATGGAGACATTTGTATTATACTACGAAAACTTCCATTTCGCTAGTTAAACTGCGTACCGCAAAGTGAAATTCAGCGGTGAAATTTTCATTTTCATTTTCTGGCTTTTATTAAAAATTATAGAAGACATGAAACCATCTGAACACAAAAAATTGAGTCAATGCCAATTTTAATTTGATCCAAATATGAAACCTCTGCATTTAAATTTCACGTACAAACACACAACTATCAAATTCATCCAATTAATCGAGAAATCAAGAGCCCGATTTCATTCACACGCTATACAGTCAATAAATAAAAACTAACTACAAGGAAATTGAAAAATTATATTCTTACAAATTTCATCATTATATCTAGGGCACAACTTTTTTGGGTTTTACCCAATATCAAGAGTTTCGAAGTTTCGAAAAACGTATATTAACTGAATCGAAAATTGATTTTGTATTTTACTTAATTTCCACCAAAAATATATAATACCCGGGGAATTCCCTACGAACAAAAATGTTCATATTTCCCGAAAAACAATTCATATACCCTAAATACCATATAAATAATGGGTCCCGGTCGATACGGCATATTTCATTACGGAATATGAAAAAACGGCATAAAGTACACTACGACATATGGTACACTACGGCATATTTCAAAATGGCATATTTCAAAACGGCATATGGTACACTACGGCATATGGTACACTACGGCATATGGTACACTATGGCATATTTTAAAATGGCATATTTCAAAACGGCATATGGTACACTACGGCATATGGTACACTATGGCATATTTCAAAATGGCATATTTGAAAACGGCATATGGTACACTACAGCATATGGTACACTATGGCAAATTTAAAACGGCATATTTTAAAACGACATATGGTACGTAACGGCATAGGGTTGGCCACGTATTACTGTTTTTCAAAAGACTGTTTACAAAAGACTTTCTAAAATCTTTTCTCCAAAATCTTGTTTTACAAAATCTTGTCACCAAAATCTTATTTACTTTTATGTTTACTTTTATATATGGATAATAGTTATTTATGGTAGGGATAAGTTTGTCTCACGAGGCGATAGCCGAGTAAAAATTCATATTATGAGTTTTTTATGAGCTATTCCAAATTGCTTTTTCTCATTCCATTAATTTACTTCCTACAAGAATTATTTCAGATTTCGAACTAGCTTCAGTTTCAGTTTAATTTTTAAGGATTGTTTATTTCATTTTACCCAAATTATTTGGCGAAAAGTGCAGAAAGAAAAATTGGCTTCCAAATATGGTAACGACGTAGATTTTAGAATTAAGATTCGAATGCTGGCTGCCCTAGCCTTCGTTCCACCTGATGAAATTTGATTGAAACATGATTGTATCATGGATAAATACAAATTATATTTCGGGCCGTGCTGTTAAAAACAATAAACCGCCACGATATGGTCCCAATGTTTGGTCTATTGCTGACTTTTTTGAGAATAACTTTCCACGAACTCAAAACAATTTAAAGGCTTGGCATAGGAGGCTGCAAGTTGTTGTTGGAAAATTGCATGTTGTACTTTATAAGCTGACAAGATAAATTAGGCAAAGAACAAATATTTATTAAAAACCGAACCGACAAAATGAGATCTGGTGAACAATTATTTCCAAATAAAATATCTAGAAAAAGAAGAAAAGCTGAAATATATCATGATAAATCAACGGCCTAAAGAGGAAACGTCTTCCCTTAAAGGCATTGCAAATAATATAGCTCTTTATTGATTTATATCACTAATCCATTAAACTTAGTTTAATTTTTATAATATTTTTTCAAACATATCTCAAGAAGAGAAACTAACTTTTGAAATTATAATTTTAAATAAAATGTGTGTATGCAAATTAATTATTAAAATTTGTTTTTTATTAATTGAATCTGAATCATCTTAATGTACATAAATGCCTGCTCATGTGAAAAATTAACTTAAAATAAGGGACATAGAAAAACTGGATTGGGTATGTCATCTGGCATTACAAAATATTGCTTTACAAAATTTCGCATACAAAATTTTGCAATTATACAATATTGCAAGACAAAATCTTGCATAACAATTTCCCGTACATTTTTTTTTCTCTATTCTGAGGAAAATAAATTGAAGAAAAATGACATCGACTAATTTAACTTCGAATTGTAGAGGCTAACGGCTTCGGTAACTCTCCGAGGGGCTTTAGATTTGAACTTGGGGGACGTAGGAGCCGGGATCAGCAAACATGTCGCACTGCGTGCCGCATGCAGGAGCGGATTATAAAGAATATATTAATGGCACCTACTAAAAAGCAAAATAATTGCACTATTTTGTTATGCAAGATTTTGTAGTTGCAACATTTTGTAATTGCAACATTTTGTAGTTGCAATATTTTATATCGATCCCAGAAAAACTTTTCACTAAATATTCATTATTTCACTATATAATCAAAATAATTATTTCGGAAAACAAAATTTTAAAGATTTTGTCCAACAAAATTTTGGTAAACTATTTTTTATATGGTAAGAATTTAAAAAACAACATTTGAATTACAACGAACACTTATCGAGATCAATTCGCTTTCGACAATGCACCTAATTACGTTGTAAATGCGTTCTTTGAAAAGTGTACCTATAAAAAACGTTTAACACTTGTTACATTGTGTTTTGTGAATGGTATATAAACTACGAAGGCTTACTGAAATTAATCAAATCGACTGATTTTTCAATAAGAGATCGGAGTAAAATTCACAATCTCTGGTCGGATTGTTTTCACGAACCGGATAAACCGGGCAATTGGCTTGCCTATATCGTTGGCGCCCAACGTTACTATAGATGAGTTTTTTATTTAAATTACAAAAAATAAATGTGATTTTTTGAAATTTTATTAAGAATGTTTTTTATTTCATTTTTATTGTTTTTTACGTTTAATAAATTATTATGGCTCCAAATATCTCTATTTAATATTTAAGTAATTTTACAATTGAATAAAAATCAGAATCAAACTTCATTCTTTTTTATAAATTTATAAGATTTCCCTTAAGAGTTATTAATTGAGGGGAAATTTTATTAAGCGACAGAAAATTTTGATAATTGAAGAAAAATTCTAATATATGAAGGAAAATTTAAGTAAATAAAGGATAATTCTACTAATTGAAGGAAAATTCTTTTAAAAGAACGAATTTCAAAATAATCAGTTAAGAAATAGCCACATTCCAGATTAATTTAACTTATTCCAGAACTTCATCTACAAATTATTTTAAGATCCCATTTCCATCGCATTTGTCGAATTTGATCATAATCGGTTAAGAAATACCCAAGTTTGATCCTAATTAACAACATTCTAGAGTTTTATCGCAAAGAATTAAGAAGAAAATTCTCTGTTGTTTTATCTAAAAACCATTTTCATCTTATAAACGAGTTCATACTAGTAATTCGAAAAAAAATCATTACTAAAATAATAAAAAATCCTTGAATAAATACGCTATTATCCAATTAATTTGCTAAATTTTGATGTTGGTATAAAATTAGTTCCTTCTTTAAAAATAATTTCAATGAATAAGAATAAACCTGAAGGGCCAATATACATATTTTTACTTTTAAAATTAGATGTAAATAAAAATTAGAAATTATAGATATTAATAAGCACTTCCCGATTATATCTTTATTACCAATATTTTTATCTCCGTTGGGAGAATAAATTTAATTGCATTAAGTGAAGGAAAATTATATTAAGCGAACTACAATTCCAATACGTAAAGGCTATTTTAGTAAGTATATGGTAACTTTATAAGTTGATGATTAAAACCATTTTAGAATCCCATTTCCATCGCACTGTTGAGTTTCATCATAATCGGTTAAGAAATAGCTAATTTTCATTCTTTTTGGCCATATTCCAGAACTTTATCTAAAACTCATTTTAGAATGCTAATTCCATCACATTTGTCAAATTTCATCATAATCAGTTATGAAATATCCAAGTTGCATAAAAATTGCCATATCTCAAAATTTTATCTAGAAACCATTAACCAATCCCATTTCCATCACTCCTTCCGAATTTCATCATAATCCGCCAATAAATAAACAAATTCTATCAAAATTAATCATATTTCAGAACTTCTATTAAAACTCATTTTAGGATCCCATTTCCATCACACTTGTCGAATTACATCATAATCGTTTAAGAAATACCTAAGTTCCATCATGATTGGCCATGTTCTATAAATTCATCCAAACTAATTTTATAATACCATTTCTAAAGTATATGTATAATTTCATCATATTCGGTTAATTAGTATCTAAGTTTCACCCTAATTGGCCATATTACAGAACTTCGTCTAAAATCCGGTTAAGTATTCCATTTTCATTGCACTTGCCAAATTTCATCATACTCGGCTAAGAAATAACTCAGTTTTAGAAAATGCCATATTATACCATATGCCATATGGAAATATACCATAGTGTACCTTATGCCATAAGCATCTATATGCCGTTTTAAAATATGCCATTTTGAAATATGCCATAGTGTACCAAATGCCATAATGTACCATATGTCGTTTTGAAATATGCCATAGTGTACCATATGCCATAGCGTACCATATTCCGTTTTAAAATATGCCATTGTGTACCATATGCCATATTTTCATATTCCATTTTGAAATATTCCGTTTTGAAATATGCCATGTTGAACGGATTCGGTTCAAATTTTATCAAATATATTTTGTTAATGCACTATCAAAGTAATATTGTTTAACCTAAAAAAAATATTTACGGTGAGTTCTGTGAAAATGGCGTTATATCTAAAATTTAAAATAAACAGTGAAATAAAATATATAGAAATCGTCAATCATAGTGATGAATTGTGTTATAATGACTTCGTTTTAGCTGGTAATGATTTGAAAGCAAAAATAATATCATAATAATTTAGTAATTTAATAAATTAGTTTCATTTAATCATTTCAGCATCAAAACATACCTCATATGCCACTGAAAATATTGAATATTTTATGGATGGTAGCGGACTATTATTCAAGAAAGTAGATTTTAACATAGTGGCGAATTTTTTGTTTTTCTTCACAGATCCAGATTTGATAAGTTGTCATAAATAATTCGATTATATGTAAATAAGTATTTGACGATAATATAATTTTATAGATATTATACGACTTCAAATTACGTTTCACATGTCAGAATAATTTATTCTTTGAAAATTGGGAACGATTCGAGAAATTTATAAAAATTATACTAAAGGATACCGGAAAAATAATTTTGTCAAAAGAACCAACTGGTACATTAATGCAATCTTATATTGTGAAATTTGACTAACTATTTTCTATTTACAGAATTTGAAACATGCTTTGGTAACATTATGTCCACAGACAGCTAGTGGGAAAAGTTCGAGAAATCATCCCAGGATATGTGTGGAGGCTATGGAAAAGTGCCTAATAGAATTTAAACCTGTAAGTAACAACGTAATTTTTATTTTTATTAATATTTTTCTACTAATAGCAGTGCTTTAAAATTAATTAAATTAAACCTTTAACGAAACTTTTTTAAAACTCACCACCAAATACTATTGTAATTAGTTGATTTTTATTTCATGTTACAGCTTAAATCAACAGAACAAGAATTATTGACCAGTAATAACAAGAATCCGCATATCATAGCAACTTGTGTCAACAAACTTGCCATTTCAAATTATTTTATTAATGTTGAAAACCAATTAATCACTGTGCCAGAAGGATTCTCGTTCCTACAAACGTTTGATTTACTTTTTAAATGTCATTACATTACGTATTTAACCAAAACTTTAATGAACGTTTATCAAACTTCTGGAAATTAATTTCGAAAATGTTTTATAATTTTTCCGATATAAAATAACACCTGTCGTGGAAGAAGTTATCAGTAAATTTCGTTGTTACTCAGAAGCAATATATCAAGTATAAATTTTAAGTTAAATTGAAGGTTTTAAGTTTCCTTACATTTTGATTTTGGTATACAGAGCTACAAATTGAATTAGTATGTTCTGAAAATTGAATTGAATTTTTTTAAAGCTATAATTTTAAGTAAATCTGTTAAAGATATCAAATTCAAATAATTATTATTACCATGCAGTATTTTTGCTTTATTTGTAATAAAACATTTACTGTTGAATCGAAAAAATTTTATCATTTAAGAAATGTTGGCTTTTTTATAATGTCCAAATGTGAAGAATTAGACATACATTTTTTTGAAATTAACCTAATTATTAAAAATGGATGAATTTTACTTTATGGTTTCGGAATTCGAAGTTCACTACGACTTTTTTCATAATGGATTTAAGTTGCTTAATAAGAAAACAGAAAATATATTAGTTCCATATAGCAGCTTATAGTACAAACAAAGCATTGAAAAAAAATATTCGAGAAAAGATAATAATCCATATATGTATGTATTTTAAAACATTATATTTCGAAATTTTTGAACTGATTTTACCATTTAGTAATAGATATTTTGTATTGAAATTTTACGAATATACATAAAGTATATATTATACTATATTATCTAGTTTAGGTATAAAAAATTATGTAAATATTTGTATAATGAATAAAGATTTGCAGTGCAATATATTAGAAAAATAAACAAATGTTTTATTCAGTTTTATAGATTTCTTGTTTGGATCTTACCAAGTAGGTAAAAAATAATATGTCATGATAATTAGTTATTTAAATACATAATAAATTGCTTATTTTTATTAACTTAAAGCAAATGTGAATTTAATTCTAATACAATGAACATTTTAATTTAAACTCAATATTGTATTTATTTCCAATGTAGCCAGGAATTAAACTGAAATTCAAGCATGCACTAAATTCTAATGCAACCATGATTTAATTTACAGTGCAAAATTAATTTAATTTCAATGTAAATTAAATTATATTTTCAAATTAATATTACACTTAATTTTAATTCAAATTAGACTTAAAATTTTAAATGTAAGTAAACAATTAATTTTGATGCAACATTGAATTACAATTTTAATATAGCGGTGCACTTGAAAATAATTCAATTAACATTAAAAATTAAAAATGCTATTAGGATCGAAATTTAATTTAAGCACAACATTAAAATATAAAATACTCTAGTATTAAATTTAAATGTAACCAAAAGTTGTTTTTTTTAATGCAATGGTACGTATTAAAATAGAATGCAAATTTGGATTGGACTTATATGTAATGTATTTTGCATTACATATACACGAAAATTTCTAAGTGTGTGGTTTAACCAATCAAACTGCAACTTCATGTTTAAACTTTTTACATAAATTGTTGGGTCCCAGCTCCCAGAGTCCCTGCTCCCAGATTCCGTGAAACGGAATTTTTTTTTTGCAAAAGAAAGTCGTGTGTTGGCCACACCTCAATTTTTTCGCTAGTCAAACTGGTTTCTACAGCTGAGTTTAACAATGAGCGGAACTTCTGGTAAGATCCTCTAGAGTTCTGAACCATGATTAAGGCTGTTGGCAGCAAGGCCAGAGAAAAATTTGAAACTCTGGAAGCCACAGACTTATTTGGACACGAGATCGCTTTGTTGAAAGTAGAATCAGACGAATAGGATGCATTGCTTGATGTAAGATCAGATTGTGTTGTGCTGATCTGCTGAAATAAATTAAAAGAAACTGAAACTGACATTGAAAGTTTATTAGTGTGGTCGATTAAAGAAGCTGGTTGGATGGTTAATTGTGAATCGGCTGCAGCATAATTTCTGTTTGTAGTTTCCCTGCTACCGTTGCTTGGTATTTGTGTGCTTACTGTTGAATTAACCATGTTTATATTGACTGGGTTTGTGATACCTGCTAACTCTGCGCCATTAGGTACATCTGCGATTTTACGAAGCTCAGGAACATTGTGTTGATTCTTTCGTTTTTGCTTCATAGAATTCTTGTTGCAGGAAATCTTAACTGATTTCTTTTTGTCGAATCTTGCTTGCAATTTATTCCAAGCCTCTTTGTAATTAACATCAGTAATCGGAGTGTGAGATGTGACGGATTAAGTCGGCAGCTTCACCTGTTAACAAGTCCAACCGCGATCTAAGTGCTCGCTGAGGGGGCGTAAATACAAAACTTCTCAAGGAGCTCAGAACAATCGATTTTAGAACATATGTAACACATCACGAGCGAACACGGTACAAGCGATATTACGTCTAATTGCTAAAGTTTGTAACCTTAACAGCAATAAACGGTTAACGTATGGTTCACGAACAAAACCATGATTCGAGTTAGACAAACGTCGCAGTGCATAAAACAGAAACTATATTTGGATACTCTCAACTCTATTAGAATGAGTCTGATAGGACGGATTCCATATCACTCAAGCATATTCTAGAACTGATCAAACATAAGTCACGTAAAGGGATTTTAACGTAAACGGGTCACAAAATTCCCTCTTATTACGCTTGATAAAACTCAATAAAGAGTATCCCTTACCTACTATATAATCTATATGCTTATTGAAAGACAGGTTAGACGAGAAAACAACTCCTAGGTCACAAATATCAGAGCCTCTACTGATCTGTGTATCTAACAAAACGTATGGGATCTCTACACAAGACAGCCGCGACCTGCACAACGTCATTACTTTACATTTATTCGTATTCAAAGTCAGCTTATTCCTTACGGACCATTCACAAAAAACATCAAGTTCATCTTGCATACGTGCAGAACCAACTATAGAATTAATATTCGCTGAGATTCGCATAGATTTTTAGGTCGTCGGCATACATAAGACGTTTACAAAACTTGAAACACTGGACAACATCATTAATGAATATCGTAAAGAGAAGGTCCAAGGTGGCTCCCCTGTGGAACACCGGAAGGTATCTGAAAAAAGAAAGATCTAGCTGGTGAGATCCTTACGCATTGCCGTCGCCTAGTTAGAGTATCCAATTAATTGGAATAAAATCGGATCCAAAGTTATACAATTTTTGAATTAGAAGTTTGTGATCTAATCTATCGAAAGCTGTCGAAAAGTCTGTATAAATAACATCGACTTGTCCACGTGATCCAACAATGTTGAACGCATCATTCGAAAAAAAACATGAGATTAGTAATCGTAGATCTGCCCTGTATAAAGCCATCTATACATGTAACATCACTTCTTCTACCTGACTTAAAAATGGGAATAACAAATGAATTTTTCCAAATGTCAGGAAATATTCCACTAGCAAGACTAACATTAAACAAATAACAAAGCGGTTCCAACAAAGAAAGAGCACACTTATTCAGGATCAAAGGCGCCACCCTGTCTGGGCCCGTACTACCTGCAATATTTAAACCGTTTAATCCCTTTATAATTTTTGAGGAAGAAAGTTGGATTACGACATTTGATTTATCGATATAGTCATCACCTGAAGGCTCAAGCAAATCGAGACTGTCAAATGAGCCCTTAAAAAAATTAGGAAACGCGTTACAAATTTCAGATGAACCCGAAACGAAGTCATTATTATACGTCATAACCCTTGGGTAACCTTGTGATTTTCTTCTTTTATTTATAAACGCGAAAAATCGTTTCGGGTGACAAGAAATTTCACTTTCGATTTGTATCAAATAAATTAATGCATTCCTGAATTTTGGTGCATGGATCAGGAGTATTATTATGATTTTTAGTACCTACAATATTAATGTATTTTTTGATTCCGATGTTGCGTGATGTTTCCGCTATGATGAGATGAGATGTTTCTGCAGCTTGTGGGTGACGAAAATTTCAAAAATGTGCAGATGAGGAGTGTTGGTAGTCGGGATATCCAATTATTTTAGTATTTCTGGAATTCCGGTTTTATAATTAGTTCAAATTACAATAATTATTTATAGAATTATACTTATGTTCAAGAGCTCCCCAACTACATGTTTTAATATTTGATTTCAATTTTAAGAGATATTGGTCCATGGTGGGGGATTTAATTGGTTGCTTATACTATGGCAGGTTTAAAATCTAAATAATGGGGGTTTCAGGGTTCAAAATGACTCCTCGATTTGTTTCTATTCACTTTCAATTCTTTTTAATCATGATTTTTAAATTTTTTTTCGTTTTATTCGCTCGCGAATCGTTGCCAAATAATTCAAAATGCTACTCGATAGTAGAAGAGTAAAGAGCGAATAATATAAATATGAAAAGATCGATTTTTTGAATGGAGTAGAAATGTATTTATCTTTTTCTCTTGTTCGCTGCTAATCAAATAGTTTAGCGAATACTTTTTAATATGTTGGAATGGTAAATCATTGAATGATTTTTGACATCTTTTTTTTCTTCTTTGGTGGATTGTAATGTAATTGAAGAAGAGAACAGAGATCAAACTCGACACAATCACACATCAAACTCGATGGTTATATGTATATGATTGAATATATTATTGTATATTCAATTAACCTTCCAAGCTTCCAATTGCTTTTTTTTTTTTTTTTTCCGCTGGCGCTACATCCCATGGAGGGATTTGGCCGCTTCATATGAAGTTTCGTAATCATTTTTTTTTTTTAACGGATAATGAGTGATTAATTCATTGATCCAACATTAACCAGCCGTGATTTTTTCATCACCCGCCGGGGATCGAACCCGGGACCTCCGGAGCTTAAAGCAAGCATGCTAACCACTGTGCCACCGGGGCGCCAATTGCTTTCAATGTGCACAAATTTTCAAACATATGGGGCCTTGAGAGAAATACATGTAATTCATAGCTAATAATTAATAATTAATTTCCTTTAACAAAAATAAAAACTAATTTAAAAAATTCAACGATATATCTTTATATTGCAGTTCTAAATCGATAGAATAATGGTACATAATCTACTTAATTAAGTATCAGTCTCTCTGATTCAAAAATTATTATATGACATTTCTAAAAAATTCATTTTTTTTAAATTTAAAAAAAAATCAAATTATATCACACTTATGACATTTATATGTCTACTAATTTCAAAATAACCATTTGGTTATATCAGAATATATAAGTTTATTAATTTATAACAAAATCATAATTTAACCTAACAATTAACAAATTATTGAGGTTATTGTTGGAAAGTCTGTTTCGATTTTCTGTTAATATGAACTTTAATACTTTTTACACTTTCTGCCGTAGGCGCTTGGCGAAACACACTTAATACACACATTTTTAAATTTTTTTAAAAATACTTGTTAAATATTGCGCAAAATTACAAAAGGTTTAAAAAATCACTCGATCGATTTCGGCTTATTAGGCCATCATCAGGAGTATCTACTAAACTGTAATTTTGCGAAATATTTAACAAGTGTTTTTAAAAAAATTTAAAAATGTGTGTATGAACTTTAATGCCGAAAATGTCCTTTCTACGCTTACTTGCGTTGTTTTCGCCGAAAATATTACTGTAGATAGCTGATATAAAATAGGGTTATTACTTTTATTCAACTCCCAATAATTTAGTAAATCAATTTCTACCGATATTCTAGTAGGAGAGTAGTTCTCGATTGCGCTATATGCTATATTTATATGGGATTCTTCAACATCTTGCAATTGAATATTTTCAAGTGTAGATAGATAATTGGCGATTATCGATATTGTAGGTATGTTTGCAGTTATTTGTATTGACTCCGGATGATCCAAGTTATCGGTTATTGATGAACGGTTTGATGTGATTAGTGTATCATTGAGAACAGAATTATTGTTGGTGTTATTTTTTAAATGTGAAATGTGATAATAAAGTGATTTGAGGTGTTGTTTTGCTGGAAACAGTTGTTCTTGATTTAGGAGAAATCGGAAACGAGGATCAAGATAAATTCCCGCTATCATTACTGGGTTGTTTAATAAAAAATTCTCTCGTTCACCAATATATTTTAATATACAGTTTGAATAATTGTCTGTTTTGGCATGCAAATTGGCTTTTAATTCAAGCCAAACTTTAAAAGAGTCTTGGATGGTAATACAGCTACTCTGTAGCTTGATTGTTGCAATTTCAATATATTTGAATGACTCAAGAAATTCGTCGATAAATTGGAAATCGGGCTTGTTCATAATTTTGTTGTCATCATCCTCAATAAAATCTTTTAGTTCTTGGATCCGCTTCGCCATATTAAATGATGAGTTCCATCGAGTTGGTACATTTAAAATAGGTAATTTTAAATTTTTGGACTTAAGTACCTCTAAATTCGTTGGTCGTCTTAATTCAATCGCAACTTTCCGAATATCGTTCAATTTTTCATTTAAATTCAAACATTTCATGACGTCTGTTACTACCAACTGGAGCGTATGGGCGGCGCAGCGAATACAATTAATGATACAATTAGTATTCCTCTCAGTACTGATAAGAGCGTCAACGAGTTCCTCGTTATTTATATCTGACGAATGTTGAAGGTCGTTTCCGCTTTCTTCTTCATATTCCTCGTTTATATGCTGCGATACACGGATCATATATCGGCCGTTGTCTGAAGTTATGCAATAAACTTGCTTAATTTCAATGTTAAAGTCACTCAACACTTCGAGAATCACATGCTTTAAATATACAGATGTATGTCTTTTCGTTAAAACACGCATAGCCAAGGTTTTTATAACGAGTTTATTTTCAAATAGGTATTGAATGTTTATTCCCAATATACTTCTGTCTAATCGAGTAGCCGAATCGATCATTAATGATAACATCTTTCCCTTTATAGTTTCTTTGATCGAGTTTTTAATTTTAATTGCGTACGTATTAATCTGATTTTTTAAATTTATTTCATTAAACGAGTCATAACACATCATCTGATTAAGAACTGGTCCAATAACTGTTTTGAAGCCATTGCTGGATATAAACGAAAATGGTAATCCGCCTTTTGTAATCATTTCCACGCAGCCTTCCCAAATACGATCCTCAGAATGTTGGATTTTAATGGTTTGCAGCTGTTGGCACTTTTTACTCGGTATATTTATTGATTTTTCTAAATTTCCATGGTATAAGAGAAATATATCTTTGTGTTTTGTTTGGTGATGATGACGGATCATATTAGCGACAACATCCCCTGCTAAAGCCTTATTGCACTCCAAACAAATTTGCTGATGTTTGATTTTATCGTAGTTAAAGTAACTTCGAATTATATTATTTCTTCCCACATTTAAGTCCTAAAAAATTATTCAATATAAACATTAGACATCGCCGACTTTCTCACAGGGTTTTGTTTGAAGTTGATATTTTCTCGACCCCGACTATCTCACACGAATATTAAATTCAAATTTATTATTCTCGTCGTTTAATTGGAAAGTATCTGACTCCTTTTATAAATTGAAAAACAATTATGCAGCCTGCTCTCACCTGAACGTAATTGAATGAGAATATTGAGACGAAGATTACAGGTTGAGAAAATTTGGTATCTGTATATAACAGTTACTCGGTAAAAAAGAACAAATATTTCGTTATTTAAAAAAATATTGAAATAAATTCAAATTATCGTAATTTGAATTTATTTCAATATTTTTTTTAGAATTATTTTGTTTTTTTTTAGAAGCTTAAAATGCAGATGACGTAATTTAATTACGTCATCTGCATTTTAAGCTTCTTTAGTGAAAACACTGAAAACCCTAATATTTTGTCGAATTATTTTTATTAGAAAAGTGGGAATAACAAGAAAATCATCCTCTTAAATATATTAGTTTCAGCCAGGTGAGAAATCATCACATACATGTTTCAAAACATATAAACATCACCAAATACGTATATGAAAAAAAATATAAATATAATATAATATTTGAATATAATACATTAAACGAACAGTACGTTTAAAATTAGTTATGAAAAGCAACTCTTTCGCTCCAATCCTAACACAACAACAATCCTAACGTAACCCAAGATATACAGAAAAAAGAGGTAGTATATTCCCGTGTCTCATTTTCGTCTTTCTTTGCGCATCACGTCACGTGAAGACAAAAAAGCAGACATTTATGTATATGAAGTTTGGCGGTTTTTTGATTAATTTTTTAAATAAATCAAGAATAATCGTAATTTTTTTTAACAAACCGTATTTACAATTGATAATGATAGTTTACCGAGACCCTTTTTATGCTTTATAATTTTTTTATGGTCCAAATATTTGAGAAATAATTCTTTCGAGTGTATAATGTCTAAGATAAATGAAAAAAAGGATAAACAAAATTATGAATACATAACATAAAACAATTAAATTATTAAATGTTTTTGGTCATTTACGTACCAATTATTAAAATATTTATTTTTTTACGTTATGTAAATTTTTGCTATCTATTTTTGTTTGGCTTCAAATTATTGGTATCCACGTACCTATTCAAATATTATGTCCATAATACGTAACGTTAAATATAAATGGAAAAATATATTAAACAAATTCAGTTTACAAATTATTAAACGCCAAGAAAATATAAATTTGAAAAAAATGAAATTAAAATTAAATCTCTGGCATATTTCATTAATTGTCTTATGGTTTTCGCTACAACTAAATCAAAACACCCATTCACTGTTTAGTGTTCTATATGTGTTCTTGTCAGAAGTACAATTGATAGTTTTGTTGTAATAGGAATTATTCAAATTTAGTATATTTAAAATCGAACACTCTCAAATTTTTGAATTAAATAATTAAAATCAAATCGTTCTCTGCATTTAACAAAAAAATTATACTCATAAATTCCAAAACTTGTTATGCAATGTGCTCAAACAGTCTGCTCTAGACACGAATATTAAAACATGCCTCTTTTCGCGATTTAATTCCGAAAGTATTGCAGTATATAACTAAAATCAAAATTGAAATGTTAAATTTTAACATAAAGCCGAAAAATAATTAATCGCAAAAATAAAAAAAAATTCATTTATTTTCCATTTATTTAAAAAATTAATAAAAATATCACGAAACTCCATATAAATATCAGCATTTTTGTCTTCACGTGACGTCAAATTGTGAAAAAAGGATAGCAACAGCATGCGCAATATTATACCTTATTTTCTGTATATCTTGAACGTAACCCTTCCTAACACAACAACACTGAACGACTAATTTTCAATTTTTTAATTTTTTTTAAACATAATAAAAACAAACAACCTTCTATTGTTTCGCTTACTCCTCTCTTTCATTGAATAATAAATAAATAAAAACAAAATCGTGTCGTTGCAGCGAGTAGAAAATAAATATTTCTTCTTTATTATTCGATCCCAAACAAATAGTTATTACATACATTTTGTTTTCTACTCTCCATTCAGATCGATTAGTAGTAAAAATTATTATTCGCTCAGTAGACATCGATTAATAAATTTTAAAGATCGATTTTTAGAACCCTGGGTTTAAGCTGTGATTTAATAATGTTAATTTAAATTTTAAAAGTGGTATTTAGTGATAATTAACTGGTTTCGTTCTTGATTTGCAGAGGTGTTCGTAGGGACCCAACGCAGATTTCCAGAAATTTGAAGCGAACAGCGGAGAGGTAGTTTCAAAAAATTCGGTTGTTTGGATTTTTATCCACCTAAATTACAGAACTTCAGTTCTGAATTCATACTTTAGAAACTAATTGATGTCTTATATCTTTAATTTTGGGTACTGGTGATATTAATTGTAATTAATTGCAGAACACTCATCATAGATCAAACTTCTATACTTTAAGTGACAGGTACACGAAAATGCTTCATTTATAATAGTAGTTTTGAGTTAAACTGTAGTTTTAGAATCGGATTGGATACATTGGGGTTCCAGTATGAAGAAACCAGGCGCGGCACTCTATTTATTTTGTTATACGTTATTATTTATTAATATAAGTGTGAAGAGTATCTAAAAGAGTTCCTTTCGTAGTTTACTGATTTTCTTTTTTTTTTCGCTGGCGCTACATCCCATGGAGGGATTTGGCCGCTTCATGATGAAGCTTTGTAATCATTCTTTTTAACGGATAATGAGTGATTAATTCATTGATCCAACAATAATCAGCCGTGATTTTATCATCACTCGCCGGGAATTGAACCCGGGACCTCCGGAGCTTAAAGCAAGCATGCTAGCCGCTGTGCCACCGGGCAGTTTACTGATTAATAAGTTAATTTTCAGAATATGACTTAGTTCCAGAATTAATAATTTTATAAGGATTAAATTTAATCCCGATTTTCAGAATATAGTTACAGCCTTATTCAACTCTCCAGGATCAACAAGTAGTGAATAAGCTGTAGTTTAGAAATTGTGTTGTCCTGTGCTAACTATTTTACTATATATTTACATATTAACAATTTTACTAACTATCGATCGCTTAGGTGTCTGTAACCGGGTCGAGTCTCTCCCAACTAACAATCCGATCCTATCCTTCGGTTTTGTTATATGTAAATGAGTGTATAGTGGGCCCGGCGTATTCCGGAAACCTTGCTATAATGCTTGGCTGTGCATTCTTATCAATCAATCAATCAATCTTTTAAGGTGGAAAATTAAATAGCACTTTATGGGAAGCCCCAGTCAAGGTTCTTAAATCCAACATGAAGAAAGTTACTGGCGGTCACATATTATCGTTAGAAGAGTTCGCCACACTTATTATCAGAATCGAAGCAGTAATCAACTCACATCCATTATAATTCGAACTATAGAAGATTATATGGATGTAGTAACACTGGCTTACTTTATAATTGCGCGCGTTAGTAGATATACCTGAAATTGAGGAAATTGATATCGCAAAATCAAAATACTCACGACGGAAAATAGTTAAACAAATATACAATCACTTCGGGAGACGATGGCATAGAGATTACCTCACTACTTTGCAGAAACGAACAAAATGATATACTAAATCACAGAACATAAAAATTGGTGACATAGTTCTGGTCATTTTTGATAAAGCGTCATCATGTTATTGGCCATTAGCTCGCATAGTTAATATCCATCCAGGTCGTGATGGTTGGTGCGTGTTGTTACAATCAAATTTTCACGTTCAAATACAGTATTACAACGGCCAATATCGAAGATTTGTAAGCTGCCAATTAATCAAGAAGAGACAAAATTAGGTGAACTGAATCAAACTAATTCAGGCCGGGCGGAATGTTTTGATGTGTGTTAACATTTTTACACAAATACAAAGTCTACCTGTAAAAAACAAAAATTCATTAATAAGTTTATAAAATTTAAATTTAATTATACTAGCTTTTATGTTTCCTGCACAATGATTCTCTAAAATATAAGATAATGGATAAACGTGTAACCCTGTAAAACGCTAAGCCTACTTTCATGAATTCACAATTTTTCGATTTGATTACTACTTCATATAAAATCCAAAAATTGCAACTAATAAAAGGAAATTTACCCTGTTAAAGTTAGCCGAAAGTTTCCAGCCGAAAGTAAAATGTCGATAATGCAGATGACTTGGGTTTGTTACCATAACAAGTCTTGAGTTTGTCTTGCATGTGTCACTTAAGACACGTTTGTTGGGTAATCGATGAAAAGGAAATATGTGTTGTCCCTTTTGCACCATTCGTTGTTATACTTGACCACATGACTGTTGCTTTTATTTTAATTTTCAAAACAACATATTCTATCTTTGTCTATATTATATTGTACCATATTCCGAATTGGAAAAATGAAAATAGAAAAAAGGTAGATTGGGTTAAAACGTTCATAATTTTTATTCTTGCAGCATCCTAATTTCCAATATTATTTGGTAGTAGTGAGATGTTTTTCCATAGTCTCGTGACATTTTAAAAATAACTTTTTTTACAAAAACAAAAACAAACAACAATCATTGTAGGAATTAAATAACTACATTTATTACTTAAATAATTACATTAGGGGCATACAACGGAGCTGTCAAACAGCATTTTTCTCTGAGCTTACCTCATTTTTTAGGATATGCAGGGCGTGAGCAAATTTTCGAATAGTACAAAAATATAGAAGTTCAAAGATACTTAATATAGACCCACCCATGAAAAGACCAAGCAGACCACCAAAATTTGAAACCAAATCAACAAAAGTATAAAGTTGTTTGCGTGTCTTGCCGATAATTCGAAAATCCTTTAAATAAACAATAATTTTTGTGGGCAACGTACTATCAGTTCCATTCTCTTTGAAAATCTCATAAATTTCGTCGTGTAACTTTGCATATTCGTATGCCTCCGCCTCCATCGTATACTCGTATTGTATCGAATTGCATTCCGGTAAACAACCACATGTTAACATATCCCGATTCAGCGCCGCTTTATTCGGTAATCCGGGCAAAAGATTTGCATAGTCTACAATCGATTGAACATTTTCACCAGTTTCAAATGTATTTTGTATATTTTGCCATATGGCACCGCATATCGGAATTTCAGGGCTGGCTGGTAACGAGAAATGTACGCAACCAAATTTTTGTATTGTAAAATTGGCGAAACATTCAAGTTTACAATTGGGGCGATTGTAAAAGTTAAAATATTTCAGTTTACGTTCATCATTGAAGTAGCACTGTCGCTGTGTTGGCGGATAATTACGCAATTTTTCGGATGTGGTGGTGATTTGCGGTACTACTCCAATTCGTGTAATCGTATTATGACTAACGGAAATATAATCTTCAAACGTATTTGGATATGCGGTCGGTGAATGCAAAATAACTTTGTAGCCGACGGTGGTTGGTTGGCATAGCGTATTTAAATCGGCGATCGATGATTTTATCTGAAGTCGTAAACTGGAAATAAAACCGGCCGCACATGTTGAAAAAGGAAATGCGGGAATTCCCTCGTAACCGGTCTCATCGTTCCAATTTTGTAAGTGATTTGAAATATTGTAGTACAAGTAATCGGATTGTACGCCTTCGGTGTGTATAATTTCTGTTGGTACGTTGAATGTGAAACAAACGCCCTCGTTTGTTAGAATGGATGAGATTTGTTTCTCCTGTTTCGCTGGTAAATTCGGCAAAAAGGCTGATTCACAATCCATGGGATATTGAATACTTTCGAATATTTCTGTTTTTGTGGGCGATATCTATAAATTTGAAAAAATGAAACTATATAGTACATCGAAATTTCATGCAGGCAACTTATACTCACTTTGTGCAGCAATTCAATGTGAGATGCGCTAATCTTGGTTCTATTGTATCTCGAGAAAGCATCATAGAAACTAAGTGTGGATTCGGGATGACATACCAATTGGGCAAGTTCCAATTTGTCAAGATATTCCGGGTCATTTTCAAAATTTGATACCACCGGTGTTTCTTTCATCACTTTACCAAACTTATTATATCGAAAATACTCCGTTTTTAATTTCACCTGTGGACAAATTGTCACAGCCGGAAACGGTATATTAAAAATTGCAGTTGACTCTTCATCTTCAACCAAAATAATGTTTTGCTGATTCCATTTTATAATGACTTGGGAAATAAAAAATCCCATAAAAGCAATGCATATGACGATGATTACCATCCAAATTAGCTTTTCGCAGACAGTTTGTTGTTTATTGCCCATATATTTGATACCGTGAATTGTCGTATTTTCCATGTACTCGAATAAATTATTGTTCGTTGCATGGGGCTCGTTGTCTTCAGCATGGTTACTAGAAAGGTTCGGTCATTATTTTAATGAATTTAAAGTTTAATTTGTTCGCGTTTCTGTTTGGCAACCAAACAGTTTTGTGAATAAAAGCTGAGTTTCTTATTCGTCTGTAGATCGAACAGATCTAAGATAAGAAACAAATATGTTGATCGAATTAATACAAGTATTTAGCTGTGTCAAATGATTAAGCGGGAGCATTACCGTTGAGTAATGTGAAGAAGCAGCAATAAAATTGATCTGAGTGGAAAAAACAAACAGTTTATAGTACTCAGACCGATCAAATCGATTAGATCGGAAAAAAGAAACACAGCTAAAATTGATTCACAATTTTAATAGCGAAGTGCCAATTTAAACAGGAACTAAATAAAATTGAGAATTCAAGTTTTACGTTAAGCAAAAATCTACTCTACGTCTGGAATGCCAAATGCCTTGAAATATATATCAAATTCAAACCAAAATATCAGGAAACGGTTTGATTGTTGGTTTTGGAGTAAAGGTTGAATTTTAAAATCCAATTTTTGGAAAAACTTAATTAAACAAATACAGCTTAAATTCCATTCAAACTGGTTCCATATAGTTTCAATTTAAATACGGATTCAATTATTATTATCTCTTTATACTTCAAAAGCATTTTGAACAACAACTTTATTTGAATCGAAGTAAATATTCAGAATAATTGTACACTCGATTCAAATAAAGTTCAATAAAATTCTACAAATTCAATAAATTTTAATCACATTTTATGTAAATTTTGACAAACATACGCCGAAAACATATTTTACGGATTAACTAATGTGGCCTTTTAGTAAGTTAATTAATCACTGGTTTTATACACATACCCATCACTGGCTTCAGTATTTAACGCTACGTTTTCCATTTTTAGCTCATCAACCCAAACTAATCGACTAATTTAAATCTTTGAATTTCGAATATTAAAAACTGATTTGTGTTTTAATTTTATCTTTGTGAAATTGTGGTTAAATTGATCTAGAGCAAGCGATAAGCTGAAAATAAATTTTGGTTTAAAGATTTGTGGTGTATTGACAGATAGGCATATATTTATACAAGCAAAACTTTGCAGTGTGCTAAAACAAAACTAATAATAAATATCAAATGGATAACCTGGATGAGATGAATGATTCTTTGGCCAAGGGTGTGTCGGTTAAATACCTATTAAATGTTGAACCACAACCCACACCAAACAATTTGCGCTATACATTGATAAATGCTAGATCCATAAGAAAAAATTTTGAAAAACTATTTCTGGATTTACTAGAATCACCTTGTCATGTAATAGTTATTAATGAAATATGAATTTACGAAAAAAAAATTCCATTTTACTCCCTCTCTCAGGATATGTACCGTATTTTTGTACCAGGAATGATGATAGATCAGGCGGAGTTGCTGTATATGTCTCAAATTTCATTTTTTCAATCGAGATAGAAAAACGTGATGTAAGTAGCTCTAGCTTTTTGATTAAAACCAAGGTTATTGGGGTATATCGATCTAAACATACATTAAACGATGTATTTTTTGACAACTTTGGAAGCTTAATCCTTAAGAATCCCAAGTCATTAGTACTTGGTGATTTTAATATTAATCTTTTTGTCATTACTGATATTAAAACTCAATACTATGCTTAAATCAATAACCTCAGTTAAAGGATTTATTTATCTTAATACATAGTTTAGATCAAGAATGTTTTATCCGTTTTTCTCAATCTCCATCAATTCTGGCCCATATAAAGTGAATTGTGTGGCCGACATAATAAACTCTGTGTCCGTGTTTGTTTCAAATTATTTTCGCACGGAATTTACAAACTCATTTACGAAAACGAAAAACTCGTGCAATATTGTTGAGGCGGCCAAATCACTTCATGGGGTGTAGCGCCAGCGGAAGAAGAAAAAGTGAAAGCAATTGCTGATCTTTATCATGTGGACGACTACCGCGGCAACTTCGAGTGGTGGTAAATAAGATTCGCCAAAAGTTCATGATTTCAAGGGTGAGAGAAGTTTTAATGTTCGTTCGAAAGCGGCCAAACTAAATCCATCCGAAACGGGGTAGCTAACTTCGGCGCTATTTCCTACTTTCACTAAACCTTTTATTTATGTGGTATGTTGACCATTGTTTCATTGTTGGTAAAGTATGGGTATCGCCGGGAACAAACGTAGGGCATATTGTTCACCTGCTTGATAATGAAAGTTATATATGGACGTGGCACTTTTTGAAACCAATGAAACCAATTTTCGTGGTACTAAAAATGAGTTGAACAGGTGAAAATGAGCTGCTGGAACATTTCGTGAAAATTTGATTTTCTTCATCAATAAAATTGATATGTGATGGAAACGTACTTAAGTCAGATTTATCACGTAATATACAAATTTATTGAGTAATTTGGGTCTGAGAGCGTAAATTAGCAAAATGTACCTGATGTCGCAAGTAATGATTACACACCCCGAAGCGACTTCGCAAAGCGGCTGGATGCCGAGGAAGGTACCAAACCTGTATTTTGCTCGAAATGCTAAAATTCATACTTCGATCAAATTGAACTTAAACTTCGGTTGTTTCACTTTCTTCTTCACTTTGATCGCTATTCAACTTAGATACAATAAAACTACACCTTCCACTATGACGATCTGTTTATTACTAAAACATTACTTCACAAAATAGCTAGCGTAACTGTAATTCGTATAAAATCCTAAACACAACAAATAAAATTGTAACGGATTATTTATTGGGTATCGTGTTCATAGTTACCATAATGGATATAATTGCATCCATTGGATACATTTCGCCTTTAAATGTTGGATTTGGATACATGTATACCCAACTTGCTGAAATGGATACATTACATATGTTAATGCTGGATACAATTTTTTTTATTTAAAATCAATAAGTGTATTGCTTTGGTAAATTTACAAAAAAATACAACAACAATTGCATTAAATAAATCCAAAAAAGATTCAGCTAAATCCAATTATTTTTTGAATTTACTTAAATCAAATTCGATTTTTAGTTTCAATACCTACCACTAGAATTTGATTCATATGAAACACATCAAACAAAAATTAAATTCAAAAATAAATCTTTGCCGGTTGCTTTCTGAAATTTTAAATCCAAACCTAAATCTAATCCTTTTTTACCAAAGCAATACACTTATTGTATACGAAATTGAATTCCATTTATTGTATTTCTCGCTGAATAGCTTGCTGACTTGATTTGCTTTTAGGGCGATTACATTTTAATATTTTATTTACAGTACAGGGCACCAAAAAAAAAACATTATGTTATGTTTTGTTTTCTAATGTGATGTTCTGTTCACCCAAAAAGTTTGATCTAAATGAAAAAAAAAATGGCGGCAGATCAAGGTTATGTGTTTTTTACTCAAACAAATCAAGAGATTGTTTGATCTAGATCGATGCGCTACTGGAAGCAATGAAAGCTGAACGCAAAGCAACCGAAAAACGTGTTGAGTCGATGTCGAAACAGCAGTCCAACATCCAGGCCACCGCAGAAGGAACGTCAACTGGATCACCGCTGGTAGTGCAAGGATTCTCGGTAGTCAGAGACTTATCGGATCGCATCGAAAAATTTGTATATGATCCCGAAAACAGTGTGACATTCGACCTCTGGTACGCGAGATACCAGAGTATCTTTGAAGTCGAAGTCAAAGCTCTTCCAGACACAAGAAAAGTCAGACTGTTAATGCAGAAGATTTCTCAACTCGACTACCAGAAGTTCGCCAATACAGTTTTACCAAACCTGCCTATGAATTTGAGGTTGGAGGCTGCAGCCAAATATCCCAAGCGAATTTTCGGACAGAAGGAGTCACGCTTCGCGCTCCGCTATAAAGTTTTTAAAATTAGAAAGGAAAGCGGTGAAGAGGACAAAACTTATGCAGCCCGGGTTACGCTCAAATGCGTTAGATTTGAGATCGGAAAATGCAGCGAAGAAGATATAAAGATGCTGGCATTCGTTCAAGATCTGGTAGATTCGAAAGACGCTGCAATTCTCAAGCGGCTGCCCGAAATGGTAGATTCACATTACACACAATACGAGGCAGCCGACGATCCTACAACATCACCCAAGCTGAATCTTAATGCACTGGTCAGCACATGTGAACGTATGCGAGCTACATAAAAAGAGAAGATTACGGTCGAGCATCAGGAAATGATCAGACAGGAAGTCCTGGCTGTCCACGAGAAACCGAAACCCGAACGAAGTTTTAAGCCAATACGACAAGTACCGCAGCAAATTACAACTAACTCAACGAGTGGGAAGAGCGCACGCTATCCATGCGCTCACTGTGGGGGCTGCCATTTTCACAGAGACTGCCCATTCAACGGCAAGACGTGCACGCTATGTAGCGGTGTTGGGCATAAAAGCGAGGCGGGCTTCTGCAGCAGTTCACGCATTTGGAGACAGCTCCAACAAAAGCACGAAAAGATCCGCGCCGTCGCAGCAATGCGATCAGCACTATCCATCCAAATTCAACCAAAAAGTTTGTCACTGCAACTATTGACGGAACGAAGGTCAAACTGCAGCATGACAGTGGGTCAGACTTGACGATCATATCTAAAGCGAACTGGATGAAACTCGGCGAACCAAACTTGAGGCGCCACAAAGAAACTGCCGTAAGCGCGCCCGGCTATAAGCATTCTGGGATGTTTTAACATAACTTTGAAGTTAGGCAACCACGAGGCTACTGGAATCATCTACGTATCACCTTCAATGCTGAACCTTTTTGGCAACGAATGGATGACAAAACTAAAATTGTGTGTTGTACCACCGTCAGTATACTGCCACAATATCAACGCAGTACACATCGGTCAACACACTCTCGAAAACGAGATAAAAGCAAAGTTCCCTATGCTCTTCTCCGAAACCTTAGGCCGGTGCAATAAAATAAAAGCATCAGTGACTCGGAAGCCAGGGGCAACCCCGATCTTCCGCCGTGCACGGCTGGTGCCACATGCAGCCGCAAAACCAATCGAGGACGAACTTATTCGCCTACAGCGCCAAGGCGTCATCACAACAATCAGCTACGCAGACTATGCAGCACTAATCGTGGTCGTAAAGAAGAAGGATGGCCGTATAAATATCACCGCTGATTACTCCACAGGCCTCAATGACACATTCGAGCCAAACAAGCACCCACTGCCAACGCAAGAGGAAATTTTGTCTAAACTCGCTGGCAATACAGTTTTCACCGTCATCGACATGTCGGATGCTTTCTTACAAGTGGAACTGGATGACGTTTCCAAAAAATTGATGCCGATCAACACACACTGCGGCCTGTTTCAGGTGAACCGGTTGCAACCGGGGGTTAAAACGGCTCCTGGTATTTTCCAACAATTGATAGACACAATCATAGGCGGCCTAGAGGGCACATATTATCATTGGAGGCAAAGACGACAAACAGCACCGTGAGCGCCTCTTCAGCGTGATGAGCCGCATGCAAGAATACGGTTTCACTCTCAAGCGATCTAAGTGCTCGTTCGGCCAGAAATCCACCGAGTTCCTGAGTTACATTATCGATGAAACCGGTATCCAACCAAATCCAGCTAAACTGGAAGTCATTCAGGAGCTGCCGGCGCCATCCGACATTACTCAACTTCGCGCGTTCTTGGGCGCCGTGAACTGGTATGGAAAGTTTATACCGAAGCTCAAGGATATGCGTGGCCCACTCGATGAACTGCTACAAGAAAGCGTGGAATATAAGTGGACTGAAGCTCGAGCCAATACATTCTTCCGGCTGAAGCAAGTACTCGCATCTAACCTGGCCCTCACACACTATGATCCAGCCAAGAAAATCATCGTCGCAGCTGATGCGTCCAGCTATGATTAGGGAGGGGTACTCATGCACCAGCTCGAGGATGGCACCAGTAAACCCGTCATGCACGTGGCAGGATCTTGCACGAAGGGGGGAAAAACTACGCACAGGTCCAACGAGAAGCCTTAGCTCTAGTGCGGACGCTAAAGAAATTCCATCGCTTTGTCTACGGTCGCAAGTTTGAGCTCCAGAAGGATCATCAGCCGTTGCTTTCGATCTTCGGAACGAAAAGCGCTATTCCAATCTACACAGCAAATCGAATGCAGCGATACGCAGAGAACCTTCTCGCCTACTACTTCCAAATTAAGTATGTGGACACTAAAGGATTCGCCTATGCCGATTGTATATCCAGGCTGATCGCCGCACAACTTCCGCTCGAATCTGAAGGTACGGTCATTGCAACGGTCCTAGACTGCCTCGCAGTTGACACCGCCAAATCGTTGCCAGTCAAATTTGGTGACATTCAAAAGGCAACCACGGAAATTGTCGTACTTCATAAGGTCGCTGATTATATCATTGATGGCTGGCCACGTCAGCAAAAACAAATGTCCGACCAAGCAGTAGCACAATTTTTGAATCGCAAGTCAGAACTCTCGATGAAGCAAGGATGTCTGGTCCTCGGCAAGCGAATCATCGTTCCAGCAAAATTCCACAGGAAATTGATGGAGGAACTACATGACGGGCATCCAGGTGCTGCACGCAAGAAACTGCTTTTACAAAGCAAGTTTTTCTGGCCAGGTATCGAGGAAACCGTGCGCCAATGGTGCATCGATGGTGCAACCACCGCAAAGACACCGACTAAATCCACGCTGCAGTCCTGGCTGATTCCCCGGAGACCATGATCGCGGGTCCATATAGGCTATGCGGGGGCCAATCAACGATTGCTACTATTTGGTCATCGCTGATGCATTCTCCAACTGGCCAGAGATTTTTAAAATACGCTGTACTACTTCAGCCAAGACGATTGACAGCCTGTGCGAAGCATTTGCCCGACAACGGTCCGCAATTTGTCTCAGCCGAGTTCAACCGATTTTGTGAGACGAATGGGGTTAAGCTCATGACATCAGCACCATACCACCCGCAATCAAATAGGCGCGCGGAATGGTTCGTTGGCCTGCTTAAAACTGGCCTAAAAAAAGTTGAAGGCGGAGGCAATGCGGACCAGATCTTAAGCAAATTCCTGATGTGCTACCGCTACATACCGTCACCAGCACTCGGGGACAAGTCACCATTCCAATTGATGACCGACCGAGAGATGCGCATCAAGTTGGATTTGATTAAGCCACCACCAGTTTATAACAACGGAAGAAATGTGCAAATGGAGGAGCGCTTCAACACTTACCACGGGGCGAAGTATAAAGAGTTTGAAGTTGGCGATGCGATTTTCTTCAAGCTCACGCAAAATAACGGCTGGAGCTGGCAGCGGTAGTGGAACGCCGTGCCAAAGTCGACTACATGGTCTTGGTACACGTCAAGACTGGCGAAAGGAACGGACAGACGACGACAATGTTTTAGTGGAACAACGTATAGTGGAACCGATCATTGTTCCGCAATACCAACAGCTACCCCAGTCAGCCGAACCAGAGGGGGAACCCGAACCAGCACCAGAACTCGAAACAGCATCAGAACTCGAAACAGCCTCAGAGCCACCAGAACTCGCCGCCAGAAGATGCCGCCGTGCTATGCGCACTATGAGTTAGCACCGGCGCCTTCCCTAGACGGGGAGAACGGTGATCCACCACAACTCCGCCGATCCGAGCGCGCAACAGCTGGAAAGAGGCCGTCGCGGTTTGCAGATTATGAGTTGACGCTGGTGTCCACTCCAAATGGGGAGAACTGTGAGGAATAGTAGGTCATGAAAAAAGAACAAAAGGGTCAAGAGGAGTTGACATGTAGAAATGGCACGTATGCCTTATTCCTGTTCGATATAATAAACCATTAAATTATATTAAAAGATACTTATTATTTCCGTACCCTAATACCAGGAGTATCCATAACCCCCACTTTTCTACCAAACTCACTAATACGTAAAAATACACCATTTTGGTTGGCGTCATTCCTGATTTAAATGTTGTATTGCGAGGTTATTTTTAATAAAACTGTGTCCAATGGCATCCTTTTTCATGCTGAACAATATACAAACAATTTTAACTACAGGTTTTCATTGGAAATAATAATCGCCATTTTTAAAATGTCAACCCAAACAATAATATGTTTACCAGCACAACTACAAAAACAGATCACATGTTTTTGTGTTCTATTAAAACCATGAAATCTAGATTTTACATAAAAAATAAATAGAATTCGTCATAAGTAATTCTTTAGGTTTTTGAGCAAAATCGCATGACGTGCGCGGGGATTTCATAAAATAAGTTGACCGAGTGGGATGCAGCTGACGAGATTTTTAAGTTTGGTGATATAAAATGGATAAGTAAGTTCAATTTTTTTAGCTATATTATTTAAGGCTCTTACCCAATTAATGCAAATAATGTGAAACATTATTTTTAGATTTATAATTCGTAGTAAAAAAAGATATTACCACACCGGTAGCATCATCAGTGGGAGCTAGTAATCCAACGTAAGTTTGACAAATATATTTGGTTCTGTGTATCTTGTAAAACCTTTTTATTTAATTAATGTACTTTAATATTCTAGTGAAATCCAAAGAATATCGAAGCCGCATGACAGAAGACAAATTAATGAAAATTCCGAGACCAGACAATAAAATAAGTAAGCCAACATCCTCATCATCTACGGTATAAGTACTTTATTTTTATTGTGTAATTCTAATATAAATCCTAACCAAAAAGCTACGTTATGAACATATTTCGCATATTTTTAATACATTATTATTGGTGTTTAAAGTCCAGCAACTCTATGAAATAAAACAAAAAAATTGTGCAAACTCTCAAGAGGAAGAGCTCCGACAACAAATGCGAAAAAATTCTTCAAAACCAGAGCTGAGAACAATGAACAAAATTCGGTTTCGACAAGCCTATTGTAAGTAAGTGTTTTGTTTACAACAAGCAGGTTTCAAAAATAATCTAGAGATTAAAATATTTTACAGATTAGCCACATCTAACTCACAAAGAAGTTCTGCTTCTGAATCGAACTTATGGGAATCAAGTGTTTCGGATGATAGTGAGAGTGACATGGAAACCGCTATAAAATAAGGCAGGCGAACCAGAATGTTCAGTTACCTATGGATGGACGAGTTCACCTGGGTTGAAAACAGAAAAGGATCAGCATTTTGCAGGGTATGTTGCAATAGAACCATCTAGTTCGTTACAATATGAATACCACTCACCAAAATAATATCGAAGCCGCTAAAGCTACACCCATAAACATATATTTTAAAAATCCTGCTAAAGTTTCACTGGAAAGACAAGTTAAAGAAGCTGAGCTTATGATTGTAATGTTTTGCATAATGCATCATTTGTCTTTTGCGTTAATGAATTTTTTGCCAAACCTATTACGAAAGTATTGCCCGGATTCTAAAATAGTACATCAGAAGGTAAAAAATATGTTAGGTGTAAATGGACGGGAGAACGTAGCAAACCCGTTGCGTCATCAAAAATTCTCACAAATTATAGACGAAACTAAGGGGGTGAGCGCAGCAAAGGCTTTGGCTGTAGTTGCCCGCGTTTATGATAAGGAGAGGAGATTAATTTTCAGGCTTATTAAATCTGAGAAAAATTGACGCTGCATCAATTAATAGTACCATTGTGAATTATATTAATTCATTAAATATTCCATTAGATAATGTGATTGGATAACAACTCAGTCATGTCAGGGCAATTTTTAGGAGTACAAGCCAGACTTAAAGAGATTATCCCTAATCTTTTTTTTATGAATTGCATATGTCATTCACTTCATTTATGTGCAAGTAATGCTTATCAGAAATTGGCATATTCCGTAGAGAAGCTGGCTAGAAATGTTTTTAATTTCTTTGAAGAATTTCAAGAATATTTTACAGTTAAACCACATAAAATTCGTGGTCTTGCACAAACTCGTTGGCTTTCACTTGAAGCAGTCGTAAACAGGAGTGCACATTGGAAGATAATGGAACACGGGATACAGCTAAAAATTTAGCAGAACAATTATCTGACCCTGTTAATCAAATCTATTTGTTATTTTTATCTTATACGTTGCGGATAGTCAATAAAATGAACATCGAATTTCAGTCAGAACAAGTACGGCTTCATATGATTTGGAAACTATGGAAAATAATTTTAAATTAATCCTAAGCAATTTTTTAATCCCTACATATTTAATAAATACTGAAAATATCAACGAGATCGATTTTCATAAAGAGGAAAACCATTTGAATTTATTAAACATCAATGGGTTCCGCAATAGATTCATTTTTATCATCGAACCCTATAAGCAAAGATAAATTGCTCATAATTTCTGCAAATGCCAAAAGATTTTATATCGAGCTTGCACAACAAATAAAAAATAGATTCGATTTTAATCAACCAACGTTCAAATATTTTTCGTTAATTAATCCAGCAAAATTTGTCGCAGAAAAAGTTAATTTAGCTCCGTTGTTAAATGCTTTTCCAAACTTAGGTAATAAGTAACGAAAGTGAGAAGGATGAAATTTTAGATGAATTCAAACTACTTACAATTTCGTCACATTTGACTGATTTAAACAAAAATAATGTCGAGGAATTTTGGCTGAAAGTTGGATTACTCAAGAATTCGTTGGGGACACACATTTTTAAGAACATATCCAATTTTATGATGAACTTAATGTTATGTGTTTATCTCATAGCTCAGCGGCAGCGGAACGATTTTTTTCGGATCTTCATCATACCAAAGGGAAAAACAAATCATTTGTTACTTTAAACTGTAGATTCGATGATGGCCGCCAAGGTATTACTAATACCAGATGAACGCAAATCATTAAATTCCAACAGAGCGTGTGAAGTATGGGCGCCCCGTCACAGCCAAAACATAATTTAATTTAAAGCTTTATTATTATTATTATTTTTATGATTTTTTTAATAGGCGTTTTCGGAAATAGATCCTGAATAACTTCAGGCTAACTTTCTACCATTAAACTTATCCACCTATTGACGAACAAAAAAAAAATAATTTCAGGCTAATTTAGATGTTGTGACTTTAATTTGTTTCTTATAATTAGCTGTAAATACAAATACAAATAAAAACGAATACCATTAATTTTACTGGATTAATTTCTGCTACGGCTTATCCAGAACCAGCGACTTATGGATTTTAACTTAGGTAGGTATCAGGAAAATAGAAATAAAAAATAAACTTCCACAACGTTATAATTTTACTTTATTCAATTTTATTATCTGGTATTAACTCCTTGAGATTTTTTCTACGACTATTACGATCAATATGAATGTGTTTAAGACAAATTATTTTGTATTTCTTTGAATTATCTCTCAAAATTCATTTTTGACCTTTTGCTTTCATATTAAAATGTATTTTTAACTTTTTGTATGTAATGGATAACTTGGATAACTTTTTACCAACATAAAAAAAATTAAAAGTTAGCCTGAAGTTAATCAGGATCTATTTCCGAAAACACCTAATATAAGTTTATTTTAAAATAAGGACTGAATGATGATTTTACCTTAGTTTACAATTTTTCCAAAAATTTACTTTACGTGCAGAATTTTAAACTTTTGTATAAATTTATATACATTTTGCATATTTATACGAACATTATAAACTATAATAGGTACAAAATATGTAAGCAGCTTTGGTGGTACATTTGTACATTTTCTTGAATTAAAAGTCCGTTTTCTTAGCTAAGGACCAGTTTATTTTTTTCCGTGTGGCCCTCAAGTAATAATAATAATAATAATGTAAGTAGCTTTAGACGTTTTGTAAGAAAAACCTTAGAAGGGTACCTGAATTTTGTGATTATTTAGAATAAATAAAATTGTTATTTCAAATATCGAAATTAAGTAGTTTTATTTAACGAAAATTCAATTGGATACATTTTTAATTTTTTTTAAATAAATGGATACATTTAATTTTTCTTGAGTGGTAACACTCTGATTGTGTTATGTGTACCGAACACCTGAATGCCTCATGAACATATTATATTATACGTATAACATGTCACAAACTTTTAATATGACAAAATAAAAAATTATATTAAACTCCAAACAAATTATGACGGCCTAATAGCCGTTATGCAGTTTTGTGATTGTTGAAAAAAAAAAAAAAAATTGAACAAAACAAAATTACGAAAAAGTTCTATAAAAGGGTCCAAATTAAAATCGCAATACGTTTTGCTAGGACTTTGATGTAGATCCAATATAAAAGTGTTATTTTTTTGACTGTGTTTACTGTCATGCCCCAAAGCAACTTAGTTTCGATGACTACATTATATACAGTCATGTCCTAAACGAAAGTTTTTTTTTACAGCATTTGCCGTCATGTCCGCGAAAGTGTTTAATGATTTTAACACCTTTACAGACGGACTACATAAAATGATTTACCTTTAAATTTATAGAATATAGATTTCAATACTTTAATAACGACTCCGCTGTGAATTTCGCATAAGATTTTACTACAAATTTAATTAAATAAGTAACTATGTACATCATCTATCAAAATTTCTTTTTTAATAGATTTAAGACGCCAATGCATTTTTATAATATTCTATAATCTATCGTTAAGGCAGAAAGAGAAAGTTAGAGTTAGTTAGAGCGTAGAACATACTCTTTTTGACTGCCATCGAAATTTTTGCTGCAGTTATATTTTACAATCCCAATATATGACTGTACTATTTTTATGAAGAGAACTAAACTAACGTAAAAGAGAAGAGAAAACCGATATTGTTTTCAACAAAATTCATAGATTTACTGTACACATCATTAAGTATCAAAACATTTTGAGTTTGACAGTATTGTCACTGACATTAAAACATAAAATACTCCGGTTTGTTTATTTTGTTAAAAAAATTCGCTTTATTTACATGTAGGTATGTAAATCGTAAATTTATTATCTGATTTTAAATAAAATGTCGTGCTTCTTTCTCATTTATTTAGTATAATATACGTTCAACTATAGTGTTATTTATCTACAAATAGATTTCAATGATGAGCGAACCTTGTGCCAAGGAATTAATAACAAACGAATCAACGACAAATCACAAACCAAAAATTTTAAGCGGGGATCCTCGGAGTGTGGCGCCAAACTTCAATAGACGCAATGTCATACAAGAAACGGATGAATTAAAGAGATTAATCAAGGAGACACACGATGAGACGATAAAGAAATTGTATCAAGATGCGTTAGCACAGAAGCGGCGGGAATTACGCCAATACCTGAAAATCCAGAAGAAATGGAAAAAACTTAACAATATAAAATTGAAACCAAAAAAGTGTTAAAATATTTGTTTTATTCATCGAGGCACTCTTTTAATCTAACCTCATTATTCCTATTTCCATACTCATCTTGCCAACCATTCCATTTAAGTGCGAACCGATTAAGAGGTACAAATATGTAGGTAAACTTTTTCATTATTTTTCAAATAGAGTTTCGGATTATAGAATTTTTAATTTCAGTGCAGATTGAATGTGAATCTTATTAATTATCTTAAAACTTTGATCAATTTAGCTACATACAAATTAATTAAAGATACTTATAAAGCGAGCAAATGAATGCGGCATATTTTCTGTTGAAAGTTAAATTGGGTTGATTTAATTTTGTTATTAGACGCAGTAATTATAATTATACATAGTTTTCGAAGTCTGAATTTGAAAATAAAACAAAAATATAATAGCAGAACCTTTTACAGATCATATGTTTTTATTAATATCCAGAAACTCTAGCTAGCTCTAGGTACATAGCTTTCGCAGCGAAAGCAAGCACGAACATTAAATCAAAAGGAGGCACAAACATCTATGGACTAAAAAGGAGAAGAAAGTGTCAATTTTGTAATCAAGTTGGACATTGCGCACGTGAATGTACTTTAAATAATGAATCATGGAAGCCGAATAAACCACAAAAGCCGAACAATGAAGCCGCGTTCTGTGCAAATGATTGTTCGAAAAATAAGAATAAAATGGATTATTGGATTGCTGACTCAGGTGCTTCGAGTTATATGACATTTTTTCGAGAATGGTTCACCGATTATCGCAAATGCAAAGAAGGTGGATTAGTTAAAGTTGCAAATGGTACAAAATTACCAACTGAAGGAGTTGGTACAATTTTAATTGTTTCCAGAGTTAATGGACAGTGAGAGACATGCCGTTTAGAAAATGTGTTGTACGTTCCTAAATTGGCAGAAAATTTGTTTTCAATCAGATTAGTGACCAAGAAAGGCTACATTATGGTACAAATAGATGGTATTGTGAAAGAAGTCGATGCACAAAATGTTATTATGGCGATTGGACTGGAAGATGACAAGAAACAAATGAAAATGGATTTTCGTCAGCATACAAAATACAATTGAACATGCAAACACAGCAACTGATTCTCTTCAATAATGGCATCGATACTTAGGTCAGTTTAATGTCGATACTTTTGAATAGCGATACATTTTTCTATGAAGATTTTAAACTTGGAAAAATAATGAAAAGAGCAACACATAATACGGAAATAGCTCGACGCGCTAAGAGAGGTGCATTTATGTATGCAGATTTATGTGGCCCAAGGGAAATAGAAGGAATAGAAAGCATTCGATATTTTATGTTGATAAAGGATAAAGCAACCTGCTTCAGGGTCGAAAAATGAAGTATACAATAAATTATGTGAGTTCATTCCATTGGTGCCCAATACGATTGGTAGCCGAATTAAAAATTTCCGATATGACAATGGCCATGAATTCTTGAATCGAGTCGTGATAGACCTGTTGTCAAAAGAAGGTATTATATGGAAAGAAACTTCCGTTTGTTTGATCCAAACACAAGACAAGTAATTGTCAGCTGTAATGTTCGATTCAATAAATCGAAAATGTTCGTCGTTAAAATTGATAATCAAGAAAAATCAGAAGATGATCAAGATCGATTTGGTGATTGTCAATCAAATTATGCTGGCAATGAAAATGGAAATGATACAGAACCATTGAACAGAATGATACTCAAAATAGCCAAGAAAATGACGGCGATCTTGTTTCTAACGAATGCAACGTATGATATTCGTTCTACAATTAAAGATCCAGAAAATTCAGCAATTGTTATTGTACCGGAGAAATATGAAAAAGCATTACATTCATCCGAATCTGAGCAATGGCAAAATACGATCAATGATGAACTAAATTCATTACTGTGGTAACGCCAGCGGCAGTGTCTAGAGTTAGTAAAATAGTAGGCTTAGTTTATATTTTTATTTATTATTGTTTATTGTGTTTGTAACAGTTCTTGGAGTTTGTTAATTCTTTGTTACTTAAGTGAATGGATCACGTGGAAATAAAGAGATCATTTACTGATTAAAAGAATTATAGTTTAATTAATTAATACCGGATTTAACAGTGGCGAATCAAGTTGAACAACGCTACACACGGCGACATAACCTTACATTAAAGATGGAAAAACTAGTGAAAAGTTTATTGCGTCAAATGCAGTTAAATAACCAGCAGCATGAGGCTGAGTCCCAGCGAAAAGAAAAACTCATGAAACAATTGTTGGAGCATCTCGTAAAACAGCAGAAAGACCCGCAAATACCTGAAAAACAAGGATACTCAATCATTAAAAATTTATCCGACCGTATGGAGAAATTTGTATATAATGCAGAAGAAAACGCAACATTCGAGTTGTGGTATGGTCGCTACGAATCGATTTTCACCGATGATGCAGCATCATTGACAGAAAAGGCGAAAGTGGGGTTGCTGCTGCAGAAACTTGAGTCAAAAGACTAACAAAAGTTTGCAAACACTATTTTGCCGCGTAAACCAATGAAAATTACATTGAAGGGTGCCGTCAGAGAGCTGAAGCGCTTTTATGGTCGGAAAGAATCGCTTTTTCTCTACGATATAAATGTCTAAAGATCGCAAAAAGCGAGTGCGAAGACTACAAAACGTTTGTTGCTCGCGTCAACTTGATGTGTGACCGTCACTGCAACCTCATAAATGACAAAGGCATGGTTCTTCATCGCGATGCATTGAAGGCGGAAGTGCTGGAAATCCATAGTAAGGCACAATGGAACCACAGCAAACAGCAGAACCAGAGGCGACCCTTCTTACACACAGATGGACTAAATCGTAGCATTGACCTGGTTGCGAAGTACCCGTGTCTGTTATGTGGCGATGTCCATTTCCATCGAGATTGTCCATTTAAGGACAAGAAATGTCAAACGTGCAAGACATCCGGACACAAAAACGGATATTGCCAGTCAGCAGCTCGCGTTAAAGCGAAACGAGCACGTCGAGAGGACCGCAAGCGTAGACGGAGTTTTGCAATCCAGTCAGGGTCTTAGTCGACACGTAACTCCGTCATGCCGTCAATCAATAATCGTAGAGTTAAATTGCAGCTCGACGCACAGGGTCGGACTGGACAATTATCTCGCGAATGAACTGGGCAAAATTGGGAATGCCCGCCTTGATCCATTGCGAAGAACAAGCGATCAGCGCATCTGGTGATCGGCTGGATATAAAAGGTAGTTTCCAGGCAAAACTGGACTTTGAAACGGCAAGCCATCGGAGAGGTCTACGTTGTAAACGCAGATTTGAATGTTTTTGGTAGCGATTGGATGGAGCTGCTAAAGCTTATCGATGTACCTTTATCAGCAGTCTGCAATAGTGTACACGCTGAGGGTACACTAACACTACCCTTGGTAATAGAGGTCGAAGCGAAGTTTCCCGCTGTGTTCGCGGATACGCTTGGGTTATGTAACAAGAAGAAAGTGTCACTTAAACTGATATCAGAGACGATACCGACTTTCTGCCGTCAGCGCCTAATACCTTACATAGCCGCACATGACAGCTAACTATTCGACTGGGCTCAAAGCCGCGCTTGAGCCGAACCAGTACTTTTTGCCAACAACCCAATCGCAGGTTGCACGGTCTTCAGTAATATTGACCTCTCGGATGGCTTCCTCCAGTTGGAGCTCGATGAAAACGCCAAGAAGCTCATGTTGATCAATACGCACGTTGGACTTTTCCAAGTCAATCCCTTGCAGCCCGGTGTGAAAACAGCACCTGGCATTTTCCAACAGCTAATGGACACGATGCTAGGGGCAATTCACACGGGTGTGAAATGTGTGGGATTCTGAAAGATGTCGCTAATCTCATCAAACATGGTTGGCCAGAAAAAAGGAGCCGAATCAGGAGCGAAGGGCCAGCGGCATAATTACCACTCCGTACTTCGCTTTCATTAGCAGAAGAGTGTGTTTTTTATGGTGAGCAGATTGTAATGCCATTTAATCTTTGTGGTGCTATTCTGGAAGAACTGCATTCGGGCCACTCAGGGACAGCACGCATGACAGCGACATCGAGACCCACGTCAGAAGATGCGGCATTTGTGAAAGCAATTTGAAGGTACCTAGAAAATGCACGCTGCAAGCGTGGCCGATGCCGACGGCCGAATGTGGGTTCAAATCATTTCAGGATCGTTTGTCCAAAACGCATGTCACATTGCATGTCCGGTTTGTTCGGAAACCGGTTTATCTCCATGCCCTACTTCACATGTCCTCTTATAGAAGCCTTTCGTTTTCTATGGCATAAATCATAATTGTTTTGTCCTTTCAGCGAGGCTTTCATTCGTTAAGGGTTAATTATGCTTTTTTGTTGCTTTCTCAGCTTGCTCGAATAAAAAACCACCCAAATTTTTGTTTAGTGATAGTTTATCGATGAAAGGAAAAGTACGCAACAAACAGAGATCGCAATAGAAAAAGCTTAATCAAAAAGCGAAATAGATTAGTATTTTATTCTTGAAACAAGAGACATAACTCTATCAAATTCGAATCAAATGAAATGTTACACCATCCCCACCATTGCGCGACCTTAGATTAATAGGGTTTTGAGAACACAATTTGGGAGGGTTATTGATTTTTACTTCGGTCCAAAAAGACCAAAGTATTGGAATCTTGTAAAAAATTACGAAAAATTTGGTTGGTCCAAAACCTCTTTTCTCGACGTTTTGAAAGTCCCTGAGTCTGAAATAGCAAAACAAAAAAAATGTCCATCCGTCTGTCTGTCTGGACGTCTGGATGTCTGTACGCATGGTATCTCGAGAACGGCTTTATATTTTTTTATATATGTTAGTTTGATTATTGAAATACGCGAAATATCCAATATGCGGGTTGAGTTGATGTTGAGTTGCAGTTGAGTTGGGGTTGGATTAGGGTTTAGTGAGTAGTTAACAAATTTTCTATATAACATGCTGGTTTGAGGATTGGGTTTGGCGTAGAGTTTGCAGTTGAGCTGAGGGTTGAGTTCCATTTCGTTTGCGGGTTGAACTAGGGCTGAGTTGGGGTTGGATTAGGGTTTAGTGACCAGATAAACTGAAGATTTGTGATTTTTTTAATTAAAATTTTATTGGGATTTTATATCTTATCCGATTTTGATGAAATCCAGTATTTCCAATGGAAATGGAATTCTCAAATTATTTTTAGCAGAAGTTCTGGAATATGGCCAAGTAGGATGTAATGGGATTCTAATATATTTTTTGGATGAAGTCCAGTAATACGGCCAAGTATGATGGAACTTGCCCAATTCTCAACCGATTATGATGTAATTCGACATGTACGTTGGAAAGGGGATTCTAAAATAATGGTTTAGTGATGTTCTTGAATATGGCCAAGTATGATGGAACTTGCATTTTCTCAATCGATTATAATGAAATTTGACATGTGTATTGAAAATCGGGTTCTAAAATGATTTTTGAATAAAGTTCTGGAATATGGCCAATTATAATAGAACTTGCCTATTTCTCAACCGATTATTATGAAATTTGACTTGTGCGTTGGAATTCGGGATTCTAAAATGTTGTTTGGATAAAGTTCTGGAATATGGCCAAGTATGATGGAACTTGTCTATTTCTCATCCGATTATTATGAAATTCGACATGTGCTCCCAAGCACCAAAAATGGGATTCTAAATTGATTTTTGGATAAAGTTCTGGAATATGGCTAAGTATAATGGAACTTGGCTATTCCTTAACTGATTATTATGAAATTTGTTATATGCCTTGGAAATGGGATTTTAAAATGATTTTTGGATACAATTCTAGAATATGGCCAAGTATGATGGGACTTTCCGGTTTCTTAACCGATTTGGAGGGAATTCGACAAATGGGTTGGAAACTGCAATCTTAAATGATTTTAAAATTAAAGCCTGGAATATGGGTAATTAGGATACACCTTAGCTTTTTTTAACCGATTATGATGAAATTTGACATTTACAACTATTTGAAGGAAATGTGACACAAAAATTATTGTTGGATGAGGTTGTGAGGAATATGTCAATATGGCTTTTAAATTGTTGTCTGATGAAGTTTCTGTAAATCAAGCATCTATTGAAGTTTCTTTTAGACAGCATAAACGTCCATTTTGATTGCTTAACGATCAAGATTTTTCAAGTTCGCTTAGAAATTTTCATCGCCAATCCTTCGCTTGAAACATTGGCGTATGTTTCCTGAGTATTTACTGTCAGAGCTGTAAGGTTGGCCACGCTTAAAAAAATAAAGTGTGTGGAGAACACGCCCTGAAGAATTAAAATTACTAACGGTAAAAATGAGCCTCGGAATTAGCAGTGTCATTTTAGCATCACCTTTCTTTCGCAAATCTTGAATTTTATCATAGTCGATTAAAGAATAGCCAAGTTCTATCCTAATTGGCCATTTTAGAATACTATTTCCAACACACATGTCGAGTTTCATCATAACCGGATGAGAAATGGGCAAGTTCAGTCATACTTGGTCATATTCCAGAAATTCATCCATAAACCATTTTCGAATTTCATTCCCAACGCAAATGCCAAATTTCATAATAATCGGTTGGGAAATAGGCTAGTTCCATCCCACTTGGCCATGTTAAGTTTATCAAAAATCATTTAATCAAATTTCACGAAAATCCGTTATGAAATAGATAAGTTTTATCCTAATTGGCCATTTGTAAAACCTGTATATGTGCAAGATATTTAAACAAATTCAAACTTTACACAAATATGGTTTTGGAGGTTGAGCTGAAGACTAACTTAAGGGATTCAGTTTGGGATTGTTTTAGGAGTAGACTTAATTTTGAAGACCGAAGTTCTAATCACCTAAATCAGCTCTTTATAATTTTTGTAGCGGTTGTGAATAAGATGATCACTTGATACAAAAACTATGAAATATGATTAACACTATTGTAATTAAATGTTTGCTTTTTTCTTAAGTTAAGATATTAAATTTCAGATACAACTTTTATGCCATTTGAAACCATTTAAAATAATTTAATAGAGTTCCAACTAGCCACACAGAAATTCGTTTTACAATATAATTTTCGAAGCAATAATAACATTTTATGGTTGGATGTATTCGTAAATTCTTTATTCATTTTTCTTTACAAATTAAAATTAAACATCACAAACAAGTTCATTTATTATATAAAAATTCAGGAACATCACATAAAAATTATGAAATATAAAAAAAAAATTAAAAAATATAATCTCAAAGCAAATGAAATAGTTTATTTTTATCAGTTCCCTTCATAGCCCGGACCAGGAATAATTTAACGGATGTTGAAGGCGCATTAATTTTTAAAATTGTCTTATAATATGTCCTAAACATGGATTTTAAATGTTCACATTTGGCGTGTGGTTTTTCTCGATCGGAGTTTACGGTCCTTCGAACTACCAAAGCAAAACTATTGTTCTTTGGTGTTTGTTTTCGCCTGCTCCTTTTCATTAAAGGTCTTAAATTAACCGCGATGTTCCTTTCAATAACCTAAGTAAGGTTGAATTGAATGGTTGGTATTACTTGGGAATACTCCCACTGCCTCACTGCCTTGAAATTAAACATTTTGGAACTCGATGCATACTCTTTAAAATCATCCGGTTGCATCTGCAGAATTGTGTAGGGACGGCGATGGTTTATGTCTCTCAAGAGTCTCAATCCTTGACAACGTTTTCTAAATTTCAATGTAAGCGTGGTCTACTTCTTGTAATGCTGAATACCCGGGAAGTGAGTAACGCATTTGGATTGATTGATTCAATATTTGGATGTTGAGCTAAGAATCATTTAATTGCATATGCGATATGAGAAATTTTGTTCTGTGGAACATACGGTATTCTTTAAAAATAGTTCCACGCTCACTTTCACTCATAAACATATGTCAAGAAACACAAAATATGGCTTTGATTTCACACATTAAATATACAATGAACCGCTATTCTTCATTGAGGATTTTTGTCTTGCAATGTGCGGCAAGTTATTGGCACAATTGAGAATTGCAGTTCCAAATCGGTTCATCAATGCAACATTCGACAGACAACTGCTCCGAGAGCAGTCATACAACAGAAAGGACTTACAGCTATTTGCCCAAGAAAATACGTCGAAACTCATTTCAGAACAAAAGATACTAGCTATTTGATACCAGCATACAAGATCTAGCCAACCAATCCGGTGGATTGTACTTTTTGGTCGCTCGAAGTGGAACTGGAAAAACGTTTCTAATTTCCTTGCCTTTTCAGGCATTGCTGCCACGTTGATGGAAGGAACACTGAAAAAAATTTGGTGCATTCTATTTACGAATGGCGTTCGTTAACCACAAATCGTACTATTAATGTAAAAATTGCTATATTTACGTAAAGAAACAAAATTTACAAAAAAATTATAAACATTTGTGCGTTAATAGTACGAATCCTAGTTCATAAACTAAAAAATGGTTTAGCTTATTGTGTTAAACGTGTAATACATTCACTTTTTGTATGTGTATTAGTGTAACTTACAAGATTTTATTAGAAAAATACATTTATGAACAATTCGTACTATTTATGAATAAAACTATGTGTACGAATTTGTTCATATTATTAATATTGATGAAGTTATTCGTAGCATTTATGAAAATTGCGTAAACTTGAATCATATTTGGGACAACAAAAGTAAATAAATTGTATTCGTATAATTAACAAATCTCATGCAGCTTGAAAGGACTCGCTTAACATTTAAAATTCGTTAGGCATAAAATAAGGCATTTTTGCAGCTATTTTGAAATAAATCAGGTAAATATGGTAATTTATATTAGTGTTACATAAGTGTTTTCGTTTGCACGTGTTCCTATTTTAATAAAATAAAATCATCGCCTAATGGTTGATTTTCTAATTCCGCGATTACTTTTGTGCGTATGGAAATACTAAAATTCATTACATAAATCATGTGTAAATTTATAATTTATTTGATTTAAGCGGGACTAAAAATTTGTTGCATTATTAATACTTCTAATTTATTATAGTTGTTTACAAAAAAATATCAACCATGCCCATGAGAAGACAATGAATTGAAATTGTTTTTGGAATTGGACCAGATCAGGTAATAAAAATTAGAAAATAACCTACATGTGTTTGTTATTTAATTTATTAAATTTATAGAAGAGCCCGGGCAGTTCAACATAAAAAACGCCTCATCACTCATCAATACCAAAATTGGAGGAATCACAAATTGAAATATGGTCAACTCGGCATTTATGTTAACTTTTATGTAACAGGAGCAATATTTTTGATCCAAATATATTTTTTTAATGAAATTTTAAGTTTTTTATTTCTTTACATCTGAGGTGCTTAGATTTCACGAATTTATTCTTCAAACAACCCAAACATTTAACCATATACCTACATATAAATAATAAGTAGTTTTGTGTATCAATTATGAACCCATTCCTACATTTTATGAATTATTTTCAGTGTATTTATCAAAATAATCATCATATTTGTGAATTATTCGTAACCACTGGATATTCCATTCTTGTTACATACGAATAATTTCGTAAATACAAATAATGAATTTCTAAACTTATGTATATGTATGAATTTATTCGTTAATGTGATGTAACATTTCATTAGTATTATGAAAAAATTCATGATATCTTTATTTTTTTACGTTAATAATATGAATTTGTTCATCCACAAATGCAAATTGCTGCATTAAAATAATGAAATTTTTCGTATTTTATATGAATCAATTCATAAATACCACAACGTAAGTAGTCAAGATTAAAACAAAAAAAAATTTATGTGTTTCACTATATTAACGTATGATTTTCGTACTATTAATGAAGGGTCGTATTGGCTCCTTTTTAACGAATTTTTCGTACTATTAATGCAGTTTTTGTCTACAATGATGTAGGATTTTTTTCAGTGAAGGAGAATAGCGCATTCAGCTCTTAAACGGTCACTAAACACGCAATTCACAGAAAGCCCACATGTAACATTTCAAAAACATCAGGAATGGGAAAGGATATTCAAGCTCGCAAAATCATTGTATGAGATGAGTGTACAATGGCTCACAAGAAGTCATTGGAAGTATTAGACCATACATTGAAAGACTTGCGAAATAATCAGGTTTCATTTGGTAAAGCATTGGTGCTACTATTGGGCGACTTCAGGCAATCGCTCCCAGTTATACCTCGCTCAACACCCGCTGATGAATTGCATGCCTGCTTGAAATATTCAACTTTTTTTAGCACAGTGCAAAAAATGCATTTAACAACAAATATGAGAGTTCAAGTCCAAATCGATCCAACAGCTGACATATTTTCAAAAAAATTACTTGAGGTTGGTTACGGCACTGTACCTTCAAATCTAAAAACAGGAAAAATCAACTTCCCGTCTAATTCCTGCAAAATCGTGAATTCAAAAGGAGAATTAAAAGACAAGGTTTTCCAAAGCATCGTAAAAAATTAGAAAAATCACACTCATATGGTTGAGCGGAGTGGTCGTTCTAACAGCTAAAAATATCGACGTACACGATATGAATAACAGCATTCTAAAGAGAATCAACAGCAGAAAGCTTTTGTTTAGTAAAACTTTCTATAAATCTGTTTTTTTTTAATTTTGTTAGTTACAAGACAACTTTATTAATCTAATGTTGCAATTGATCAGAGAGCATGTCAAGAACGATATTATTAAACCAATTTATGTTTCTTCAAATAAACAAATAGTAGACGCTCTTACTAAACCATTACCAGCCCAGAAGTTCAAGGAAAATGTTTTATCATTTGGAATGAAAAACTTAAACAACATTTAGTGGGAGTGTTGAAAGTTGAATTGGGTTGATTTGATTTTGTTATTAGACGCAGTAATCATAATTATAATTTTTGCAGTTGAAAATAAAACAAAATAGCAGAACCTTTTACAGATCATATGTTTTTATTTATATCGAGAACTCAACAATATGTAGATATATAGTTTCTACATTGTGGCTTTCAACATAATATGCAGCTTGAAAGCATATTTTGTTGTAAAAGAAGAATGTTTATACATTTCTAGATTTGACCACCAGATAACCCGTTTTATGTTTTGATACAAGGGGGTATTAGCCATGAGTTTTTATATGGTCATGGTTTTACATGAAATTCAATAAATAATATTAGAGAATACACTTATTTCTTGTTTGTGTTCATTTCATAAAAAGAGACATGGGAGTGAAACTTCTACCAGAGAGAAAACCAATCAATTTCAATATTAATTGGGCTTTTAGTTGGGTGGTTTGGCGTCTATTGGAAGGGGCTCCGTAACCTTCCAGTAGGCGCAAGTGTACGTACTGCCTCCTCGTGGCAACCACCGGTAACTGTAACCATTAGGCTGAATATAGACTTTTGTGACAGGCTAAAGTACGGCGCTAAAGGAGAAAACCTTGACAAAAAATCCCTAATCTAAGGTGGAACAGCATATGCCGATGGATGAATGGCTGATAGGTTAATCAGTCTATATATGCGGACTCTGGATACCAGGCACCCTCCAGTTTTATTTAGCCTTCCTGTAGTAAACCTGGGTGACCTACAGGCGACTTTTTTATTCCCAGCAACTCGCAAGAGTCAAATCAAAACGGTAGATGAGGCACGGGAAGGAATACACGGGAGTGGGTCTGCCCTCTCAAAGTCCTTGAGTCCCAATGCTACCGCTTTTCTAGCAGAAGTAAATGTTATTACATCTAGGAGGGAGAGCAATGAGCCCAGATAGTATGTAACGCGTGTAGAAGTATTTCCTACAGTAGACATCTAGGAGGGAGAGCAATTAGCCCAGATAGTATGTATCACGTGTAGAAGTATGTACTTCCAACAGTAAACATCTAGGAGGGAGAACAATGAGCCCAGATAGTATGTCCCAGCAACTCTCAAGAGTAAAATCAAAACGGTAGACGAGGCACGGATAGGAATATACGGGAGTGGGTCTGCCCTCTCGAAGTCCTTGAGTCCCAATGCTACCGCTCTTCTAGCAGAAGTAAATGTTATTACATCTAGGAGGGAGAGCAATGAGCCCAGATAGCATGTATCACGTACCGGTCGGCAGTATTATCAGGTTCATTAAGAGCCTGAATATTGGCTGGACGGATAATTAAAACATCTAGGAGGGAGAGCAATGAGCCCAGATAGTATGTATCACGTACCGTTAGGCAGTATTATCAGGTTCATTAAGAGCCTGAATATTGACTGGACGGATAATTAAGAAGGGCTTATGCACAAAAGATCTTTTAGGTCGCAGTGCGGGGTGGCTTGAGCCCCCACATGGCCCTCAAGTAATAATAATAATAATAATAATTGGGCTTTTAAATTAAAAAGGGATTCTTCGGGTTACATCGGGCATTATAAAGCACGACTTGTGGCGAAAGTGACATTTCTTACCACATGTATAACATCTAAAACCACTGCTAGACTTCTCTTTCATATTTCCTTTCCCGAAAAACGCATTTTCAGATTTAAAATCATTTGTCAGTCCAGCTAGTAAAATTGAACTAAGCCACTCATCATCTCAGTTAAAACAGATTCCCGTTGGCCATTTAATGTATTTGACCATAATAGAATTAAGTGCAGTTATAACTCGCACGAAGCAATTAGACAACACACTTTTGATAAATTGAACCTTCACTAACTGATCTATAATATAAATAAAAAAATAAGACATACCTATGTATAAAGCAAATTTGGAAATACCTATAAGAGTCCGTTGTCAACAGCCAAATTACAACAAGAAGCTGGCGCTTCCATTCTAATTGTGGTCTTCCGCCTATAAGAGTCCGTTGTCAAAAGCCAAATTACAGCAAGAAGTTGGTGCTTCCATTCTAATTGTGGTCTTTCTTTTCAGTAACGATTATTCTGAAGTCATCTATATCCGGTAATTCATACGGGTTTTTGTTTTCGATATTTCATGTTTTGTTGTAGATATTCCTCCTCAAGTCCTCAACCTCATCATCAGAAAGATCTCTTAGATCTCTTTCCAACCGCAATCACCACCTACAAAAAATATTAATTTTTTCCCTTTGTACCATTCATTAATTCTTAAGTTTATTAAAGTTTTTATATATGTAACTCTCTAATGCGAGAATCAACAAATTAATAATTATCGTCTTCCAGAATTAAAAAAAATATATTTATTGAATTATTTTGCACGTTTGTAATTTCACGGTTCACAACAAGAATATTTGTACAATGACAGTTGTAACAATGTTCTACAATGTAGAATTTATAAACATAACCCTAATATGTGAATAAAGAATATATTTAAAGCGTCAATTTGAGTTATATCAAACTATATTGTTAAGTTTTTGCTTTGCTAATCAAGGTTCGAATCACTGGACTGTCCTGTGAATAAAAACAAACCACTTCAATTAATCATCAACGAATTTATTTATTGAGCACAAAAATTAATACAACAAAATCACTTATTATAATTTTTACACATTTTACTGTTCACTTATAATTTTTAAATCTCACTAAAACACTTTTCAAATCACTTTTTTAATTCACTTTTTAATCTTCACACTATCGCTTACCAAAAACTAATGTTCCAATTCGAATTCGTTCGCTCCTTATATACATACTCAAACTAAAACTTCTCGAAATTCCCTGATTGTTCCGGTAAGAACAGTTTAGAAACATTTAGAATACTGTTATCATGGAAAATTCTATTTTAGTACAGTAGATGTTTGCTTTATCAACTAACTTCTTACTCCAGCGAATCACCGATGATAAACCGTATAGCTTTGTGCATCTGCCGACTCTCGCGGTTGACGATCCTAGAAGGGTAGCGGGTATATTTGGTGCTGTTAGTTAAGGTTTGGTGCTGATACTTAATTTCGTGATTTTAAGTGGTTTTTTGAAAAATGCTGACAGTTATGGATGTTCGTCCAAATTAAAATGAATTCGATTTTTTCGTGCTTGGCTGCCAATTTTTCGTGCTTAGACGATTGTGTCGGTAAAATTAAATTAGTTAAATTAGTCGGTGTTGTGTTAGTGGGTGCGTAAATACTCGGAAAAGCTGGCGTGTTAAAGTCCTGAGGTGCTTTGTCTTGGTCAATCTCAGTAAAACATGGTTTAAGTCTAACCACCGACACATTACAGCGATTCCCTTTTGCATCCAGCATGAATGTTTTTCCTTGCTACAAACAAAAAGAAACGGACCCTTGTACGGAAGTTGCAGAGATTGCCTAACTGAATTATGTTTAACAGGTGTATTCGAGTACATGCTGGTGACATAAAACGAGGCAAGTTTGCCATTTGTTGGAATTCCTTCTATTTTATATTCCTAGAATTCCTATCTTGTTCAACAGGTTCAATATTATTTTAGTTATTTTTATTATTTATTCTTATATTATTGCAAATATTGCTGATTATCTTACATTATTGTAAAACCATTTAATTCACGAATTTGCTAATTTTATTCGTGGAAGCTGAGTGCAATTAATAACAGGTCTTACAAAAAAACATTTAAAACTTAAATTACTGGTGAAATTGTCTTGCAGCATCACTTTTATGCTCCGGATGTCCTAATCTAAACATCAAGCTGAAAAAAAGATTTGAGAATATTGATTTTAAGACGTATTGCATGACTGAAACTTGCCACATCATACTGCATTAAATCCAGACATCCTTCCATGTTTTTGCCTCGCAAGGTTAGATGATTGCAGAAAATGTTTTGCATTTTTATTTTGGAGTTCAGGGATTCTGAACGTAAAGCTTCAGTTTGATGAATGTTTTGAGAAACTGACGTAATGTATTGCTCCAATTTTTGACAATTTTTAGTATATCTGATGTCTCTTACATGATTGACTACTAGAAACATCATGCAATGGCATTTTCTTAAGTTTTACCAAATAACTGACTGCAATGTAAGATTTACATTTTATTTTATTGAGCTTGAAGATGAAGGGAAACAATTATAAATGACGCACGCGAAAATGACCTGGGTTACCTAAATTCAAGGAGAAGCGGTTCTTGCAAAACACAACAAATTTTACACCTCTATCGTTAAAACAATTTAAGCATGTTAAATGAAATTAACAAACCATGGCACGCAACTAAATAAGTCGTTAGAATTTGCAGTTACACTCTTTGCTAGAATCTCTACACCACTGCATAAGTGTAAATAAATCCAACAAAATTTTTTTCATTTAGTTCTATTTTAATTCAACCGATTAGTTTAAATTGTGCGCTCGGTTACAACACACTCAAGTATTTTTTGTTTGCTATGTCGATTCTAAATAAAGTGGCAGTCCAAATAGAACCACGGTATTTTTTTATATTTTTTAATAAAGTTATTTAGTGAATTTTATTCTGTTTTTATCATAGGTCAGAACAGTGCCAGCGCTGGCAATTACGTGATTCCAGTCAGTTGTTCGTATACGCAGAAAATACAACAATTCATGGTATAAAATATTTAGGCGATCGAAAACGCCCAATTCTCGAAAAAATATTTTGGATCGTAATTTTCGCAGTCTCTTTTATATTTCTGGGATTTTTTGTGCATGATGTTGTCAATAAATTTAATCAAAATTCTGCAATTTTGGTGGAAGATAAACGGCCAACCCCAATTCATTCGATTCCGTTTCCTGCGGTTACAATTTGTCCCGCAGTTAAGATTAAAAGTGAATTTATTCCAGCTCAATTTGCAAAAAAATGGCTTACAGCACAAGAGGTTAATGAAAGTATGGTCTTAGATTTAGCTTATCTTATTTGTAATCAACAATTTCTAAACATATGGCCAGACAAGCAGAAGGGAAATGGATACAGGCACCTCAATCAATCGCATATCGAAATGTTGCGTAAGGTAAATATTTGCACTTTTAAAACAAATTTGAATTAATATAAAAAAATGTATTTTAGATTTCCCCAACCCTTCTTAACATATTTAGTAATGTTAGGTTCGCGGAAAAAAGGGAATTTAGTTATGAGGTAGACACAGATGGCGAGGTGTATATTGATACTCCTTTTTCTGATATTATAACCAACGAAGGCGTTTGTTTCACATCCAACGTACCGTCCGAAATAATCGCGAATGATCCGTCGCTACAAACTAAATACAAACTTCACAACATACGAAATAAAACAAAATCTTGGGATAAACATGATGGTTATTCGGGATACCCGAGATTTCCAAGAACCGTTTGGGGTATTGGTCCAGGAAGTGGTTTATATTTTGTTTTATCCGTACACAACCCAGATTTATATACGTTTTGTCAACCAACCCAACTTGGTTATAAAATTTTGTTACACTCACCTGACGAATATCCAACAACACTTGAGAAATTTATTGCCATACCCCATAATACCCTGTCACAAATTAAGGTCACGCCAAAAATTACGAAAACATCGAACGATCTAGCGAATTTAATGCCTGAAGTGCGACAATGTTTTTTCGATTACGAACGCAAATTAAAATATTTTACGTTCTACAATCGAGTAAATTGTAGATTAGAGTGTTTGGCTAACTATACGATGCAGCAATATGGGTGCGTTCATTTTTCGTTGCCAAGAAATAACAGTCAGCCGATATGTGGCTCAAGTATTAAAATGAGGCAAATGTACGATTCAGAGGAAATCATGAATTCGTATTTTGGGTATAAAACAAAAATTATCAAAGAGTATACAGCAGAACTGGATTATGATGAACCACTTGAATTTAAAAATAAATCCAATTTTCATTGTAACTGTTTACCGGCTTGTAACTCCTTGGAATATGAATACAGCATCGAAATGGAAACTATGGAAACAGAAAAAATTACGAAAAAATATTACCCAAAGTCTAATCACATTGAACCGGCAACGGTTATGATTGATATTTTCTTTGGTGCGACCAAGGTAACGGGTAAGACACGAAAGCAGTTTTATACGTTCTCAGATCTAATCGCGAATATTGGTGGCTTGGTGGGGCTGTTTATGGGCGCATCAATTCTAAGTATTTTTGAAATAATTTACTTTTTAATTGTACGATAAACTTATGTCTTATTTGTAATTTTGTTGAAACAAAAAGCCAATAATTATATTTATTAAAAAAGATAATCAATTATGAACAATTATTCATTATTTAGAATATATTGGAATTTTTAGAATATATTTGAAATTCAGAAAACTTTGTTACGCCAAATCCACGATTTTTACCACCATTATTATCTCGTATAAGGAATTTGAATCTAAAGAGGTCAGATTTAAAGACGAAACCTCAAGCTTATCAGAAATATTTTTTGTCAAACGTTTTTCATCGAACTAAAAATTAATTGGAACAAAACTGGCAAAAATGTTATCAACTTTAGATAACTCATTGTTCGGCGTTCTAGCGATAAGAGGAAATCAAATCAGTAATAATCGTTTATCTTTTAGAGTAAACCACAATTTCTTTATGATAAAACCACTGATTTCACGGAAAAATGTATTCGTACATATTTTTGAAAAATAATCAGAAAAGTTCAGCTATACGCTTGTGTGTTTTAAAGGTTCAGTTTCAGATTCCTTCGTAAAACTACTCACATTAATAGGCTAAGTATCTATAATAAAAAACGATACATATGGAGACATACAAATCCGTATTACAATAAGGTAAAAGTTTAATAAAATTATTTGTTGTTGTAAAAAAGTTTATTGCTACCCACCCACTGATTATATCAGAGTTTAAAAAGGGATGAAATTTCGCTCTTCGCTCTTCATTTTTTTCAAGAGCGGTAATAAAAAATATTAGAAAACTCTTCATAAAGAGATATCGTAAAAAAAAAATATCGCTCTGAAGAACAGGAGCAATATTTCTATTATAAGGCTCTTGCACCTCCGCTATTGCGTTTGTATTATCATAATTTTGCTCTTTGTTATTGAGTTAAATTGAAAAAACAAATACGCTCTGCTCTGATGAATAAAAACGTCATTAATTGATTTGGCCTGGGGTAGATATTCACCCCTAGTAGACGCTAAGGGTTAATAGATGCTTTATACAACTCTAATATTCAACTATCATTCAGCTATTAGCTCTGTTATAGTAGGTATTTAAACGATTATACAACTTTCCAAGAGGAGAATTGTTGCTCTAATATTAGCAAATTTATTCCGACAAAAGCTCTATATAAGTTCTAGCAGCGCTGGTAGAGCATAATCAAAAACTACAGGCTCTAATATATAGCTCCAGAAGCGATGCTAGAGCTTATTTGGAGCTCAAATTTTTACTTGGGTAGCCAACTTCCTTCCTGATTGGCTATATTCCAGAACTTCATCCAAAAATCATTTTTGAATCTCATTTCAATAGCGCATGTCGAATTGCATCACAATCGATTAATGGATAACCAAGTTCCATCATAGTTGGTCATATTCCAGAACTTTATCCAAAAATCATTTTAGAATCCCATTTCCATCGCGCATGAGAAATTTCACTAAAATAAGTTAAAAAATAGTCAAGTTCCATTGTTAAAAATCCATTGCAATCCAATTTTAAATGCATTGTAGCGACTCACTCACATATTCAATCCAATTATTAATTACTCGTTCATCGCCACAATAAACAAAATCATTCAAACATATTTTTTTTTTTTTTTTTTATTTTTTTTTATTTATTTATATTACGACTGAGTCTTACACCCATTTAGTAATTTACATTGCATTATAAAGTATTTGATTAGTCGGCACAATCACAAGATTATCCCCCATTTCGTGTAACTCATCCCCTGGATTTTCGCCACAGCAAGTCTACTGACCTCCTGGTCGCGATAAGTCCAATGGTTTTATTCTTTGCAGTCTTCTGGTAGGTGTGGTAGTCAGCATACAGCGTATGTCCAGATTTTCATGCTGGTGCAGACGTTGTAGGTGTTTTGTTGCATGATGCTTAATTTCATCCACGACAAGCTCGATCTTTAGATCTCGATGGAGGTTGTCGTTTCGAATGTACCACGGTGCATTAACAATACATCGCAGGATTTTATTTTGAACTGTTTGTATGATTTTAATATTTGTCCTCTTGGCACAACCCCAGAGTTGGCTACCGTACGTCCATACAGGTTTAAGGATTTGTTTGTATAACAGCAGTTTGTTATGGATCGCTAGTTCAGATTGTCTCCCTAAGAGCCAATGCATCTTTCTAAATTTTATGTTTATTTCTTCTCGCTTCTTTTTTATGTGTTCTTTCCATCTAAGTTTAGCATCTAAAGTCATGCCAAGATACTTAGCAGTGTTCGCATGCGGTACTACTATAGAGTTTATCATTATTGGTATATGATTAACTTTTAGATTGGTAAAGTTCACTTGGACTGATTTTGCTTCATTTAATTTAATTCGCCATTTCTCTGTCCATTTACATATCAGGTTAGTAGCCTTCTGAAGTTTACTAGTGGATTCATTGATGTTTTTTGCTGTTGCAAGTATTGCCGTGTCATCTGCAAAAGTCGCCATTGTTGCTTCTATAATTGGTATATCTCTAGTATATAGGAGATAAAGGATTGGTCCAAGAACACTCCCTTGTGGAACTCCTGCTGTTATTCGTTTTAGCTGGGAGTATTCATTCTCATACTTTACTCGGAAGTGCCTCTCTGATATGTAGGATTTTAGAATTTGAAAAAATTGCTCTGGAAGATCTCGATGAAGTTTGAATTCTAACCCCTGGTGCCATACTTTGTCAAATGCTTGCGCTACATCAAGGAATATAGTTGAACATATTTGTTTGCTTTCAAGTGATTTCTCGATTACATCAGTAATTCGATGTACTTGTTCTATAGTAGAATGTTTTTCCCTAAATCCAAACTGATGTGAGGGGATAAGATTCCTTTCTTCGATAATTGGTTTTAGTCTTTTAAGAAGAACCTTTTCAAATAGTTTCGATAATGTTGGTAGCAGAGAAATCGGCCTGTATGAAGCTTTATCGTTCGGAGGTTTGTTCGGCTTAAGTATCATAATTACTTCTGCAACTTTCCATTGTCTTGGTACATATCTTAGTCGAAATGCTGCATTAATTATATGCATTAGTTTCCTCAATGCTTTCTCCGGTAACACTTTTATTATCTGACCCGTTATAAGATCATATCCTGGGGCCTTATACGCATTCAGATTATTCTTGATTTCCCATTTTAGTTCTTTCAATGTTATTGGTGTAATTTTTATTTCATCCTGTTTATTTATCGGGGTAATATTTTCCTCTTCCGTTTGTTTTGGGTAAGGTTGAAATGTTTCTTCAAGATGATTTGCAAACAAATCAGCTTTTTGTTTAGCATTTCGAGCCCAATTGTCTTTATCTTTAATTGGAGGAACCTGAAGTTTGGGTCTTTTAAGATTCTTAGTTGCTTTCCATAATGAGTAATCAGTATCTTTTTGCCCAGTTAGAGTGCTGAGGTATTTATTAACTGATTGATTTTTAATATCTTTTATTAGATATTTTAATTTGTTACACAAGTGATTAAATACCCTCTTATTTTCCGGGTTTCGATGTTTTTGCCAATTCTTCCGTGCTTTTCTTTTGATTTTAAGTAGTTCCCTTACTTCCTCCGGATAGCTAGCATTGCGCTTCAATTCATGATTGTTATTAGGAGTGCTTTCCCACGCAGCACTTTGGATATTATGTATGAGATTATCTAGTTCTTCTTCTAATTGGACTGATCCCTGAATTGGGTTCTGCAGATTAATTCTTTCTGTTAACCGTGTTTGGAAGAGATCCCAATTGGTTTTGAAGCTCGTTAATTTCGGGTTGCTCTGTTTCATAATAATTGTTTGGCTAAGTGTCATAATAACTGGTGAATGATCTGATGATAGACTTTCACTGTTCTCTATATGGGTATAATTATCTGAAATTCCTCTTGTAATAAAGAAGTCTATAAGATCTGGAGTCTTACTGATATCCGAGGGCCAATAGGTTGGTGTACCGCCTGAGTGAAATTCACATTTTAGTTGTTTGCCTGCTGCGAAAAGTTCTTTTCCTTTAGTGGTCGTTAACCGTGATCCCCAATAGGTATTTTTTGCATTAAAGTCACCTCCAATTAAAAAGACACTTCCTAGTATTTTGAGAAGATTAGTATAATCTCCTTGTTTGAGATTGTATCTTGGGGGGCAGTAGATTGCTGAGATACTACAAGTTTTATTAATGTTCAATTGTATTTTGATTGTTGTGACTTGCATGGAAAGCTTCTCAATTTTAAGTTCTTCGTTATGCTGTATATGATCTTTTATCAGAATAGCTGATCCACCTCTAGCTTTGTTCTCTGGATGTAATGCATGATAGCAATAATATCCTTTTATTTTACAGAATGAAGTTTTAGTGAAATGTGTTTCTGATATAAGACATATATCTATATTATACATGTTTAAAAATATATCTAGTTCTTGAATGTGATGCAATAGCCCATTTGCATTCCAGGTTACAATTCGTAATGTTTTATTCATTTCTTTATTTTATAATTCGATTTTATATAATTTATATTTTGATACACTCGATCAAAGTTTCCTTCAATTTTTTTATTGAAACTAGTTTGTGATTTCATTTCTTCTAGCGCGTTCTGCAGGCTCATTTCCTGTGAAGAAAGTCTTTTGTTGAGGTTCTCTAGATTTCTCAGTATGTCCTGTAAAACAAGATCCACTTTGAGCTGTTTCTGCTCTGTTTGCTGAACTACTTGTGCATAAGTAACATTTTCATTTACTGGCTCTCTTTGTGCGTTAGGATTAGAAGTCAACCATTTTGGCTCCGTGGTTTTTTTTATAGATTGTACATTTCTTGATGCAACTGGTTTGCGTGATTTATCTCTCATTTTTTGTAGTTCTACTGCAACTTCACATCCTCTGTAATTTGCCGGATGCTGGCCATTACAGTTTATACACTTCGGTGTTGTATTTCGGGGAACTATGCAATCATTTCCTGCGTGTTTTCCTGCACATTTAACACATCTTGCTTCTCGATGGCAGTACTTCTGTGTATGATTATAATCTTGACAGTTTTTGCATTGTGGTATTAGTCGAGTGACCTTTCTCGGTGTTTCTATTTTAACTCTGAGGTTAAGGATAGCCCTAATATTATAGATACTTTCTATTTTTTCTTGGTTGTCGAAGGTTAGCATAAAAAGTGGGAGACCTCTTCTGTTGATTTCAACATTTCCCTCCCTGTTATCTCTTCTCTCTTTTCTAATGATGTTGACTGCATCAACTATTTTCAGGCCTTTGCTTTGCAGGTCCTTAATGATTTCATCTTTTGAGCAAGTTGGGTGTAGACCTCGTGCCATTACTTTAATTGATCGATCATTTTTATCCTCGTAGGTGTACCACTGGAGACCATCAGCATTTAATTTGTTAGCTAGAGCTTTATAGTCGTCAGGCTCTGTTGTATTAATTTTCCATATATTATTATTGAGCGATATTACTTTGTAGTCATTTCGTACTACTTCTTTCATCAATTTCTGAATACTACCGTAATTTGATATTCCTAGAATATTGATCGGGGGTGGGACATGTTTCTTCTTTTCTGGCTCATGCACTTTAGGTGCAGTAATTGCATTGGTAGTTTTAGAGTGAGTTTGAATTGGTTCAACTTCTGGTGATGATTCAGCTTTCCTCTTAATTGGATTGGATTCTTTTCTTGGTTTCTTATTTGCTCTCCTGGCTCTCTGTAGTATCCAGCTTGTTTCTCTTTCAAGCTCATCTTCATCAGTGTGGTATTCTTCTTGTTCTCTGAGTACTTGAAATTGGTTGTTCATTAATACTGAGTTTCCTGCGTTGTTACTTCTATTTACTGTTTCCTTTAGCATAATGTTTTCTTTCTTTAGCACGACAACTTCATTGTTTAGCTGCGCGATTAACTTCTCCATTTGCTCAAATTTACTTATTAAATCCGCGTTGTTTATTGTATCAGTTTGTGCACTTTGCACGACTTCAGAAGTTTGATTGACTACTGATTGCTTCATAGGAGAGGTATTTTCCTTCTCATTGTTAGATTCACTGAACAGTGTGGTGCTCCCTGATGGTGGAGTTGACGGCGGTGTTCTCTGAAGTGCCGTACTTCTTCCACCAAAGGGCCATACATTTATTTTTTGTTCCGTGCTTCCAGTAGTACTAGGAAAAGGGTCAGCCTGGTTGCCTACCGACAATTTCCCTTGCAATGTCGTGTTGCTCCCTCCAGAATCCGTGGAGCAGCCCGGTAAACCGGGGCGGGATTTAGAATCTAAGTTCTGACCCACCTGGAGTACATTATTGTTTACACCCGACATTTCATCTTTTTGTTGACTATCTGCTATACTGTTTCTCTACTACGTAGGGATTGGATACCACAACCGTTCGATCTACAGCACATTGCCCAGGATGCGCCACGAGGAGGCTGTCAACAAGCACCCCATTCAAACATATAATATGCGAAACATTCACTCATACCAACATTACACGCACATCCACCGTCAATCTCATCTACATAAACTCGGCGTCAATTCCTTTTACGTTGGCAGCAATGGGTGTCAACTAAAAAAACTTTATGTAAAACGTTTTTTACTCTCGCTCAATATTTCATAGTGAAAATACATATGTATATTTTCTCGTGTAAAAAAATACAACCAATCGCGCGACGCATCATCGCCATTGTGCTTAATTTAATTTCGTTTGGTTGAAAATCTATTTTTGTTTGTGTTTGTTTTATCGCGATTAATAATAATCAAAAATCAGTGGTGAAAAGTGATTTTCATTTTATTTTCAATGTTATGTAATTCGGGATAAACTAATCATTATAAATTTACATAAAAACACATACAATTGTTATAAATAAATTATTAGTATATATTAACAAAAATGGCGTTTGTTTTTATTTAACATTAAAAACAGAGCGACGCCATAGCACATGTCGAATTGCATCAGAATCGGTTAAGAAATAGCCAAGTTCTATAATAATTGGCCATATTATTATAGAACTTGGTTATTTCTTAACCGATTAAGAGCAATTCGTGTGTCACAAAAAATATCGCTCCCTAATATATTTTCTTTAATCACTCTGTAGTATAATTTGGAGCGATATTTTTAACTTTCACGCTTCCTTTTTCCAGAGCAATATTAAAAATAAAAACTTTGAAAGAGGAAATAATTTTTGTTTCGAGTTTATCGTTAAAGGGTAAGAGACTAAGAGTATAAACGCTTAGTGGAAAAAATGTATTATTGAGAGCAAGAGCGAAAATTTTTATAAAGAGCGAGAAAAGGGCGAAAAATTTAAATTCTGGATATTAGTGCGATTACATACATTTTATTCTCTTTGTCTCGTTATCTGAAGGTGCGTACATGGTATATTTTTCGTAAAAAAATGTACACTACGGAGTTAGCCATATTAGTTAAATTATTCCCAATAAGAACAAAAAAATTGACCAGAGTTAGCAACATAACATAACCAAAATGGTTCAAATGGCAAGAACTTTTGGTTCACAGTGCAGAAATTTAATCAGCAGGGTTGCAAACCATGTAGCCAACTTCGTGGTGTACATTTTTTCACCAGAATTGTACCATTTACACAGATTGAATCAAAACAAAAATTAATGTGAGGCAGCACGATGCAAGAAAAAGTACAGAGCGTTCCCATTGAGAAATGGGCAAGTTCCATCCTACTTGGCCATATTCGAGAGCTTTATCCAAAACTAATTTTAGAATCCCATTACCATTACACATGTCAAATTTCATAATAATCGGTTGATAAATAGCCAAGTTCCATCATACTTGGCCATATTTCAGAACTTCATCCAAAAAACATGTTAGAATCCAACACACATGTCGAATTTCATCATAATCGGTTGAGAAATGGGTAAGTTCTATTATATTCGGGCCATATTCCAGAACTTTATCCCAAAATCATTTTAGATTCCCATTTCCGACACACATGTCAAATTTCCTAATAATCGGTTGATCTTTTGCTATTACAACTAAATCTGCGGTTAGTTAGAAGACATGCGACAACGAGTACCACAACGAATCGCAACCGAAAATGATACACAACGGAATCTGCGATTAGAAGAACAACGCCGTCGCAATGTTCGACGACAACGAGCTATGGCACAGAATCCAGTACGAATCTACAAAGATGCCGTAAACTACACCAGCGTTAATTACAAATCATTGGGATCAAATATAAACTGATTCTTTATTGATACTAAATATATTTATATAATACAATCAAAGAGAGATAAAGTAACGAGATGACTATATACAAGTTATGCAGTGCGATACATAACACCTTCAACGTTGTATGTATTAACTGCGGAGCCCTCCATTTCGCCGAAGAAAGAGTAGCAAATCAAGGTGATTCATTTGGAGATTGCTGTTTGCATGGTCGAATTGTGTTGCCACCTCCGCAGTTTCCAAATGAATTGGTTTGCCTTTTTTTACGACATCACTCGCTCACTAATGAGTTCCACAAACGAATCCGAAACTTAAACTCAAGTTTCGCTTGCATTCAACGTAAGCGATGATCGAATCATCAATAGTTGTAACATTTTTAGCTTCAAAGCAGCTGGACAAGTTTATCACAAAATGAATATGGCGGCACATCGATACCAACCATTCTAGGGGATTTCGAACGACCTTCATATGGCTAAATGTAGTTTTTAGACTCCGATGATAATGGATCTGTTGGAGGAAATATTGCGAGAACAAAACATTTATGCTTTTTACACTTTCTGCAGTAGGCACTTGGCGAAACACACTTAATACACACATTTTTAAATTTTTTTAAAAACACTTGTTAAATAATTTTGCGAAATATTTAACAAGTGTTTAAAAAAAAAAAAAAAATTCTAAATGTGTGTTAAACATTTATGCCCAAAGTTACATGATGATGCGAGATGGAGGATGATATAAATCAACGTGCTGCTGCACTGGGACTACAACCTCCAAATGTGCAGCTCAATTTTACAGTGCCAGATGGTGTGGATTATAGACGGTTCAACTCTCCTGCATGTAATGAAGTATGCGTTATTCTTACGCTTAACGCCTATCAAAGTTTCCCGTCAAATGAAATGGTTGTAAAACAATGCGGCAAAGATGTTGTCATTTGGAAAATATCGACCATCGTGTGGGGCCCTTTACCTCCCCATTGTTTTATCCAGCCGGAACGTCAGGGTATGCCGTGGGTATGCCACTTCGAATACCTTATGCAAGTCGTCCATATCTAACACAACTTGCACTGCAATATCGTATAGCTTTTCGACCTGAACACGCCAAAAGCCTTTCTTTGCAAACAAATTTAACACCCAACCTGCGTCAAACAATTTTCAACGCTTTACATTTTGGTGGACGACTTTTTCAACAATATCTCGTCGGAACTTTCATTCGAGTTGAACGTGAACGTATCCAATGGATCAAATTTAATTAAAAAAAATATTTTAGCTGATCAGTACGCAGGTGTTACCCGACTTATCAACGACTTAGCTGCGAAACAGAATGCAGTTGTTGGTGAAAAAATAATACTACCATCATCATTCACCGGATCAACGCGTTACTATACTGAACATTTCGAAGATGCAATGGCTATTGTTCGTCGTCTTGGATCGCCAAATTTCTTCATCACCCCGGCTTGTAATCCCGATTGGCCAGAAATTAAAGAAGCAGCGCGTATTATATCTGATAATGGAGTTATCATACAGCAGTCCGCTCAAGATCGTTCCGATCTCGTCGCTCGAATTGCTAAACAAAATTTTGATGAAATTATCAATGATTTGGAAAAAACAGATATTTGGAAAGGTGGCCGCATATGTGTATACAATCGAATTTCAAAAACGTGGACTACGTATTCTATGTATTTGCTGTTGATCATGAATCCTTAAGATCGAATCCATAATCCAGAAGAAATTGATGATCTAATTTCAGCTGAAATTCCAAATACCGACTACCCTAAATTGTGAGAATTAGTGTTAAAGTGGATGCTTCATAATCCGTGCAGAGTGGAGTTAAATCCAGATGCTACATGTATGGTCAATAAAAATGGAAAATTGCAGTGCCGCTTCGGTTTTCCAATGCAATTCAAAGAAGTAACATCTCTAGCGGATGATGAAAAACCAAAGTATCGTCGTCGTTATGGCCCCAAATTGGACCAAAATAATCGAGAAGAATTTTCACATGAACTTGCACTATATCGAAAAGATAAGAATAATTGCCGAGTTACACGAAATAATCGTCATGTGGCCACATATAATGCTTATTTGTTGAAAAAATTACAATGTCACATCAATGTTGAATATGTTGGCAGGATAGGTCCGGTAAAATATTTATATAAATACATCTACAAAGGACACGATTGCGCTTCAATAAAGGTTGTCAAAAATCAACGGAGTTTGATTTATAATGAAGCAGACACCTATGTGGAAGGTCGCTGCATTACACCACCTGAAGCATACTGGCGATTATTTGGCCACGAAATCCAATGAAAGAGTCATATCGTTCAGCGCTTGAATATTCATTTACGTGGTCAATATCGAATGCAAGATATTGACCAAGCCCAAGAAGAACTGGCAGATATTGGACAAAAAGGTTCAATGTTAGAAGCGTATTTTCGACATAACGAGGCGTTGAAGCAAATAAAAACAAACCAGAATTACTACTACTATTGGCAAATGCCTGAACATTTCAAATGGGATGGAAAAACGAATACATGGTAACCGCGAATCCTTCGATTGCGTATCATTGGTCGAATACACAACGTAAATTATGTTGCTGAACCAGAATGCTTCCATTTGCGAGTACTTCTCTATCATGTGAAGGACACAACAAGTTTTGATAATCTGCCTAGCTCATGGCCTCGCCTTCGACGATAAACAGTGGATAGATAGTCTAGAAGAATTATCACTGTCCAAAATGCCTTCGATAATGCGAATACTCTTCGCTCAGATTCTTATTTTTGGATGTCCCGAAGATCCAAAAGGTCTCTGGGAAAGACGAAATAATATATCTGAGGATGCTGCAATCAAACGTTCTTATCGTATTATAGCATTCAAGTTAAATACGACAGCAACAGAAGGTCGAAATTTTCGTTTCTGGGTGGAACGATATGGTATGGACGACATTGACAATTATGAAAATGACCAAAACATGAACGTTCTAAATTCTGATGAGTCAGCTGCTACTGGAGAACACATGTATCGGCTTCAGCAAGGAAAACAGATTGAAATTGTGGACAGTATTTTACGTGCAGCCAATGACTCTAACTATGTTGAAACAAAATGTTTTTTCATTCATGGACCAGGCGGTACCGGTAAAACCATCGTGTATAAGACCTTGTATCACTTATCTTGTGGCCAAAATCGCAAAGTAAAATGTATGACATTTACTGGAATCGTATCAACTCTATTGCCTGCTGGACAAACATCACACAAGACATTTGATCTGAAAGTTTCGCTTTCGTCAGATTCAATTTCCAGCATTAAACATGGTTCAGTCAAAGCTACAGAACTCGCTCAAGTTGATGTTTTCCTTATGGATGAGGCACCGATGTTACCAAAGTATGGTTTACAAAATATGGATCATATGTTGTGGTCTATTGCAAATCCAAACTTGCCATTTGCAGGGAAAATTTTAGTCGCTGGAGGTGCTTTCTGTCAGTGTTCACCTGTTCAACTCCGAAACAACCGTAATGAAACACTTGATTTGTTGATCTAAAAATGTCATCTCTGGAAGCATTTCAAAAATTTTTCGTTTAAAAATATGCGTGTCGACCCTGAACAGGAAGCATTCGCAAAATATATCCTGAAACTGGGAAATGGAAATTTTCCAAAAAATGACTTCAATGAAATCGAATTACCTGAGGATATATTTTCCAATGGTAATTTAATCGAAGAATTATTTGGAAATGGCCTTGCGAATCAAAATTACGATGGAATGAAGGAACGTGTTATTCTCGCGCCGCTGAACAAAGAAGTCAGTAATATTAATGCTGATATCGTCGATCGTCTCCCAGGAGAATACAAATCGTATAAAAGTCATGATTCTGTGAAGGATAAACAGGAAGGAGGTATTGAATTCACGCTAGAATTTCTTAATTCAATTGAAATTGCTGATTTGCCATTGCCACCCCATGAATTAAAACTAAAGAAAAATACGATAATTATGCTAATGCGTAATTTTGATATTTCGGAGGGTATGCGCAATGGAACAGGACTAATTGTTATCGAATTATGTAACAACGTAGTTAAAGCAAAAAGAATTACTGGGGAAGAAGCTGGACAAGAAGTACATATTCCTCGAGTTACGCTCGACTCCAGTAAAGGTCAACTTGGATGTACAATACAACGACATCAATTTCCGCTTAGATCAGCGTTTGTTGTTCGGCCAGCACCGATGGCTAGTGATTGTCATGGTCCACTTGCGATACGAACGTCGTAGTTTACTTAAACTACAATTAAATTTGATTTTTTAGTTATTAATTAGTTCCCATGTTTATTGGTTTGTTTTTTATTCAGTTGTCCAGGAAAAAAAACTTATTCTGATTTGTGAGCTTTAGCATTGCGAACGTAAACGCAAAATATTATTAATTATTTAAAATTAAAATAAAGTAATTTGGAAACACATCGACATTTTATTTAAATTATCCGCTAATCCATCAAATGGTCCTTCGAGCCGGATACGGCACTAATGATATTATACAATCAACGTTTTGAGGTTATACATCCGATTTACATCCAAGCTACGCTATTAAGGTTATAGTTGCAACATCTTGCAGTCATTATCCAGCTTAAGCCACACCATCCGATTGGGATTTATATTATACCAAGTCATTCGAGCAGCATATAAAATACCCGTAATAAAACTACAACATTTTAACCACGCTATTGAGAAGTTAACCCACGCGGAGATTAACAAATCTACATAATTCATCCAAGTCTACCAAGCTGCACTGTAATCACTAAGCAGGTAAAACCTTTCAAAGATTCAATTAAATAGTTCGTGGTTTCGTGAAGTGAATCTTGTGAAGGGTAATTAAGTGAATCATAAAATGGCGGATTTATTGGCGCTTAAGAGAGTACGTGCGGCAATAAAGGGTAGCTTAACCCGAATGGAAAACTTCGTTATATTAAATTCCACTAAAGATCAAGGAATATCTATCGATGAATAAAAGATTCGGGTAGATACCGTGCATGGCTTGAGAGCGCAGTTTCTGGAGGTCGAGGAAAAACTTTATTCGTTGGATTCTGATATAGAATCGCAGTTGGAAGAGTTTGAATCCAAATATTACGCGGTAACCGGGAACCTCAACAAATGGATCCGCCATTTGAATGAAGGCGAACCCAGCACCGGAAAACACGATGATTCTATATCAAACGCTACTCAATCAATGCATGCAGAAATCAAATTAAAGAAATTATCCATACCTCCATTCTCTGGTGAATATACGGAATGGCCGAGCTTTTATGATCTCTATAATGCATCGATACACAGCAAAGAATATCCAGCGGTGCGAAAGTTCCAATATTTAAAGAGCTTGTTGGCAGGGCAAGCAGCCCAGTTAATTCGGTACTTTGCGGTTACAGAAGCCAATTATTACGAAGCCTTCTCAAAGCTGGTGGAACGGTACGATCGCAAAAAGTACATTGTGAATGCTTTCATCCGAACATTTATGGATCAACCTTCAGTGAATCAAGAGGCTTAAAAGCACTAGATCTTAAAGCAGAGACGCGAGACAGTTGGCTGATATATGTACATCCTGATAAAAAAAATTGGACCAAGAAATTAAGATGTTGTGGGCATAAGAGTCTATTGCATCCGAATATCTCACTACAAGGGAATTTTTTGCATTTCTCAATAAAAGATGTGATGCATTGGAATCGATATCATGTTATTCGAAGGTGAAACCTGGTTACACAAGAGCTTTAGTGACTGAAACTGTAGAGCCAAGGAACGCTACATGGAGTTGTCCAGTATGCAAGGACGATTCTCATTTGCTGTACGAATGTAGCCAGTTCGCAAAAATGTCAACAGCAGAAAGGAAAGGAGTGTTGGCAGCGGATTGCCGATGTTTCAACTTCTTACACAAAGAACACAACGTATACAATTATCGTGCTAAAACTAGATGCAAGGAATGTCAACGAAGACATCATAGCTTGATACACGAGGAGTACAATGTATCTAAATCCAACACAGTATCATCGCACATAACGCAAGAGGTGGAAGGCGAGTTTAGCCCAAAATCGGAGTCGTCCGATCCACAAGCTCAATGTTACCAAACCAACATTCGTTACGAGATGCAGGCAATTCTACCAACAGCAGCTGTGCGGATAAGAGGTAATAATGGGAAATTTATGTTGTGTCGTGCGCTATTGGATTCAGCGTCGCAAGCTACGTTCATTACTGGAGCGTGTGCACAAAAATTAGGCCTTAAGATAGGGAGCGGTCGTATTATGGTGAGTGGTTTAGGCCAATCGAATCTGGGACGAACAAAGGGAGTTGCACAATTAGAGGTCATGCCAAGATGTCAGGTGGAACCGGTACTACAACTCCAAGCGTATGTCGTGCCTAAAATCACTACACTACACCCATCATCAAAATTTGGCTATATGGAATTTGAGAAATTGCAGTCACTGGACCTCGCCGATCCGAATTTCAACCAAAATGGCCACATCGATGTATTGCTGGGTGTTGAAGTATTTTTTGCGATAATCGTAAGTGGACAAATAAAGCTATCTCCATCTCTGATTGCGCAAGAAACCAAGTTCGGTTGGGTGATTGGAGGTCATACTACTGGGCAAGAGAGTACGAATAATGTAGTCAACCTAAACGTAACCATGGATGTAGATGCTACGTTGCGTAAGTTTTGAGAAATTGAGAAGATTCCCACAACCAGCGAGCTGACTGATGAGGATAAGTATTGCGAAGATTGGTTTCAGCGTACGACGGAAAGAAGTAATGACGGAAAATTTATCGTAAAATTGCCCACATGTGAGAACTTGACGAAGTTGGGGTCCAATTACAAGGTAGCCGAACAGCATCTTAAAGCCAGGGAGAACAAGTTCCGACGCAACCCAACATTCAAGGAGCAATACGCAAATTTTATGCTGGAATACGAGCAATTGGGACATATGAGACAAATCCACGAAAGCATCAATCCTAATGATTATTTTCTGCCTCATCACGGTGTGATAAAAGAGACAAGTACCAGTACAAAGCTAAGGGTAGTGTTCGATGCTTCATCAAAGGATTCAAATGGAACATCTCTGAATAATTTGCTGCTGACAGGTCCTTCTATTCAATCATCGTTAATAGATATTTTAATCAGATTCCGCCGGTACCGATTTGTAATATCCGGGGATGTAGCTAAAATGTATCGGCAAATTTGGGTCAACCGGGAAGATGCTAAAGTACAGAGGATACTATGGAGAACTAGCCCAAATGAACCAATTAAACAGTATGTATTAAAAACACTAACGTATGGAACTCCTCCCGCATCATTTATAGCCACAAGATGCCTAATGCAATCAGCTAAAGACAATCAATCGAAGTATCCCGAAGACGCTAAAGCCATACAAAGGGACATGTATGTTGACGATCTGATGACTGGAGCCAACGAGAGAACAATTTAATTCAGCTTAGAGTAGATATCACCAATATTCTAGAGTCATCCGGATTCACATTAAGAAAATGAAAGACCAACAGCTCTATGGTACGCAATGAATTAAACACTAATAATAATAGCGATGAAAAATTCATATCCGAGGATGAGACAATTAAGCTATTGGGCTTGCAATGGAAACCAGAGTTAGATGCTTTCTGTTTTTCAGTGAATCTGACAAATCGAGTAAATCACAGCAAACGAACGTTGCTATCGGAAGCCAGTACCATATTTGACCCGTTAGGATGGCTGTCACCTCTAACCATTCGCATAAAAATACTTTTTCAGAGCTTATGGCTTCGAGATCTCTAATGGGACGATACACTACCAAACGATGTATATAGCAGATGGAATACACTGCGGGACGAGGTAAAGGAGGTTGAGAAGTTGATTGTTCCCAGATGGCTGAAGTTTACTGACATGCTTGAGATACAGGGGTTTTCCGACGCCAGCGAATTAGCGTATATTGCAGTTGTGTACGCTAAAACTAATAATTCCGTTAGAGTAATTGCAGGCAACACAAGAGTAGCACCGATTCAACAATTAAGTCTACCCAGATTAGAGCTGTTGGGAGCAGTACTATTGACGGAGCTGATCAAAACCATTGTAGGTTCGTGGAAAGGCGTAAAAATATCAAGAAAGATATTATGGTGTGATAGTAAAATAGTCCTGGATTGGTTAGCATCGCACCCGAGAAAATGGAGCACGTTTGTGGCCAATTGGATATCTAGTATCGTATAACATTTTCCACGCGAGTATTGGCGTCATGTCTCGTCAAAACAAAACGCAGCAGATTGTGCTTCACGAGGGATACTGGTAGAAGAGTTCCTGAATCCAGCCTGTATATGGTGGAATGGACCAGACTGGTTATGCTTAGCAGAGGAATGGTAGCCAGAACAAAGATTATCCTACGAGACTGAAGAAGAGCGAAAATCCAAGTGCTTGGACGTATTGTTAGCTGTCAGTGTCACTAATCATTTTATAGAAGATTTCATAGCTCGGTATAACTCCTTCGAGAAATTAAAGAGGATAGTGGGCTAGATACTCGATACTTTAGCAATTCGCAACTCTGTAAATATGGCCGATTTGCTAATCGAAAATTTGATTGCGTAAACTATTCGATTATTTTAGCAAAGTAAAATATATTTTTGTATTCAGCTCAAACGTTAAAGTGCGTTAAAGTATCTCATTTTCTGAAAATCAGAAACAAATTGTATTGCTAAATTATCGTGTATAATATTTCTAGCAAATTCGCAAAAAATAACTGCTTATCTGCTTATCTGAGTATCGAGTATCTAGCCCAGTAGCTTATACGAGGCGATACATAAGCAAGCTCAAACATGCGAGAGAGCAACGATTGATGACAGCTGGTCGAGACAAACCTATGGAAGTCAAAACGGGGAAGACAACTTTATTAAATCAGGAAGAATTGCTGCAAGCCGAAAAAATTATTATCAAGTATGTACAAGGCCAACATTTTATAAACGAAATGAAATCATTGCAGAAATGTCAAGATATCCAGAAAAAGAGCCCAATTAAAACATTAAACCCATTCTTGGATGAAGATGGAATTGTCAGAGTAGGAGCGCGAATAAATAATTACACGGCCACGTACAACGCCAAACATCCGATGATTCTATCCTGCAGTGCATCAATTTCCAGAGCAATAACACTGGATTTTCACCTCAAATGGTTACATACGGGGTATGGAGCGTTGGTGAGTCTAGTTCGGAGCAAATACTGGATAGTAAGGGCAAGAGATGTAGCCAGATCCGTGATACATAAATGCATAAATTGTATACGATACAAGCCAACATTACAAAACCAACTGATGGGCGATTTACCACCAGCCAGAGTTACGTTTACACATCCGTTCATAAATATTGGAATTGATTATTGTGGCCCGTTTAAGGTGCAACAAATCCGTCGTCGGGGTCAGGTACCAACAAAAATGTATGTATGTATATTTGTTTGCCTTTGTACAAAGGCTGTACATATTGAGATGGCCACCGATATGAGTACCAGTTGTTTCTTGTTTCTTGGGTGCATTGCGACGCTTCATTGCGAGAAGAGGAATGTGCCGTAAAATTTTCAGTGACAATGGGTCGAATTTCATCGGCGCAAATAACCAGCTAAGGCAGTGGCACAATTGGTTGGAGAAATCCGAGCACTTCATAAAGCACGAATTAAAGAAACAAGAAATCCAATGGTGTTATAATCCTGCATCGAGCCCGCACAGGGGGGGCCTGTGGGAATCAGCGGTGTAAGCCATGAAGGCACACCTGAGAAAGATAGTCGGTGACCATATACTTACCACAGAGGAATTCAGCACTTTGTTATGCCAGATCGAAGCAACCATGAATGCGAGACCAATATGTGCATTTGGTATAAATGAACCTGATATATTAACTCCTGGTCACTTCTTGATCGGTCGGGGCATGGCCGACATTTTAGAACCAGATTTATCGGACCAGAAAGTATCAACTTTAGCCCGTTGGGGGATCGTGATCAAAATAAAACAACACTTTCAAAAACGGTGGCAGCGGGACTATTTGATCAGTTTACAACGGCGTGACAAATGGCATCATAAGGCTGCTAATCTCCAAATAGGTGATGTAGTGTTGATTGCAGATGAGTATCCTTCAGTATCTTGGAAGTTGGGGAAAATATTAGATGTACATCCTGGTGCGGATGGCAGAGTCCGAGTGGTGACTGTTAAGACAGCACATAATGTATTAAAGCGACCAATACATAAACTATGCCGATTGCCGATTCAAGATGTTGAACCAGGGGATTCAAGGCCCGCGGGATGTTCGGCCAGCACCGATGGCTAGTGATTATCATGGTCCACTTGCGATACGAACGTCGTAGTTTACTTAAACTACAATTAAATTTGATTTTTTAGTTATTAATTAGTTACCATGTTTATTGGTTTGTTTTTTATTCAGCTGTCCAGGAAAAAAAACTTATTCTGATTTGTGAGCTTTAGCATTGCGAACGTTATCGCAAAATATTATTAATTATTTAAAATTATAATAAAGTAATTTGGAAACCCATCGACATTTTATTTAAAATATCCGCCAATCCATCATTTGCGATGACCGTGCCTAAATCTCCAAGGCAAACGTTCGAATTTGTTGGCGTCGACCTTCGTACACCTATCTTTAATAACGGTATGTTGTACGTAGCATTTTCCCGTGTTAAACGACAAAATAGCTTGAAAGTTCTGTTACCACCTGAAAATGAACGTCGCACGTATAATCTTGTGTGTTCTATAATAAATCTTGATAGTGACAACGACGACGGTTACCTCGGCTATATATCAAGTGAAAGTGATACAATATCTTTGAATAAAATCCGTATCAGTTTTTACAGGTGTCTTCCTTTCCAATGGGGCAGTTTACTTTGTATTTTCCCCCCTTAAAGTAATGTATTGTAATTGTGTTACTATAACTATTGGCCATACCTAAGTGTCTGTAACCGGGTCAATTTCTATCATTACCAACTAAACCTTTCCAAATCCTCTTTATATTGGGTGTAAGAGGGTGTTCGGTGAGGCCCGGTCATCTCCGGGAGGTTTTGCTTATAGCTTGGTCGAATACTCCAATGAATCAATCAGACAAAAATTGATTTTCATGAATTGTAAATTTATACAAATCCTCGAATGCAGGCAAATTTTTATGTATGTATATTCAACATCAAATTGCTGAATGGTGATCTATAGGGCATTTTTACTTGGTCTGGGGTCAATAAGGTTCTATCGGCTAATTGCGTATAGTAGTAGTATTGAGCTCTTCGAAACGTCGTAGCGTCCATTATTTGGGAAACCCAATTTTGTAAACGCATTACTGATGCAATAACGATACTACATGCTTGAATAATGATTTCAGCTATTTTCAGTTAAATGCAAGGTCACACAAAAATCTATGTTAAATTGTGATATTTACATCTGATATTTATAAAATATTATTTTTATACACAAAACCGCAACCACACTGCGTTGCAGGCGCCTCTGATCACCGATAATATATTTTCGGATAATCGACTGATTTCTAAATACACATGTTTAATATAATTGTTAATTTGTAATAAGGCTATAAAATTATAAAGAAAATAAGATTATCAAATACACCTTTACAAAAACATACCTTCAAACCCAAAAATATACTTCTCATTGGAAAAGTGCTATAGAAAATTCGCTTTATCAAGCCTGATATCTATCTACCCTACTTATCAGTTGCGATCGTTTTTTTAGCGAACCACCAATTAAGGTTTTCTTTATCGTTGCTCAACCAAAATGCAAAATTATCGTATTCAACAAATTTATATTTAGATTTAACTATTAATAGATGGCCACCCCAATTTTTGTTTAGTTTATATTGATAAGAGGTCGAGAAAGAACTTGTTTGTAAACAATTTAATTTTACCATTTCATATCAGTGCTAAAAATTAATTTTGTGTTAAGTAAATACCATTAGTGTAATGTCTTGCGTGATAAAAATATTTCCAAGTACTCTCGACGGAAATCTATCTGAGTATCCGCAGCAGACAACAATCCACGGCGTTAAATACCTAGCCAATAGATCTCGTCCGCTTGTCGAACGAATATTTTGGATTGTTACTTTCGTCGTGTCGATTTCATTGTTTGGCTATTTTGTTTCTAAAATAATTAATACGTGGCTGCGTAATCCGGTCATGATAATAGAACAGAATAGACCGACCCGTATATTTGAAATACCATTTCCGGCCGTAACAATTTGTCCACAAATAAAAATTAAAAGGGATATATTAGATTTGTCGAATCTGGACGGTGATATAAACCAATTCGCCAACTACACTGATTTTAAGAGAAGCGATTATGGAAAAAAAATATTGATCGCCTCGCAAATATGTCATTTCAAGATTCTTGATACAGCTGCATATATAGAACTAAAAGAAGAAGAAGAAAAAAATGTTGGTGATGATGATGAATATGATGATGAAAAGATATTTTTATTTCTCCAAAATGATTGGTTCGAGTCGTTGCGGAATGTAAAGTTAATTTAAAAATTCATTTATTATTCTGGTTACATATTGCATTCTTTTCAGATATCGCCAAGTTTTGACGAAGTTTTTGTGACATGCCAAATGGCAAATTGGAATCATAAGATAAGTGATTTAGAAACCCCGTCGAAAACAAATTGTGCACAATTATTTTCTACGGTTATAACGAACGAAGGGGTTTGCTTCACATTCAATACAATTGGAGATGTATTACGAGTGGATTCGTTGCACAATAATTTTCGGTACCACAATATTACAAGAGAACGCGATGGATGGGATCCCGAAAAAGGTTACACCAAAGGTATTGCATATCCTTATAAAGGGATCGTAAAAGGTACACCAGCGATTGGGGCAGATGGACTGAAATTTGTCTTAAATGCGAATATCTCGGACGTAACACCATTTTGTTCTCCACCAAGCGTCGGATATAAAATCGCATTCCATTCACCATCAATTTATCCACAAACCTATGACCATTTTATTGAACTGGCCTTTGGTAAGGCTTATAAAATAGAAGTGATACCAAAAATTATAGAGGCCTCTGAAGAATTGAGATCATTTACGCCCGAGGTACGGCAATGCTATTTCAATGATGAGCGCAAATTACAATTCTACACATTTTACAATCTACAGAACTGCCGCCTCGAGTGTTATGCCAATTACACCAAGCATTTTGATGATGGTGTTCCATTTTCGTCACCGCGCGATTCAAACACCACTAATCTTATTATGCCATATAGTAATTATGATTGGGATTTACCCGAATTTGTCGGGCTTCTTTCTGATCATTACAAATTGTACGGTACCCCAGATGGTTGGCATTTTGTAAAGGACTTTGTTAACTGTAATTGTTTGCCGGAATGTAATGCAATTAATTATGAATACAAAATTATACAATCGAGCGACGAATTTTTACTAAAAAAGTTATATGATAGTTCGGCCGACAGCCATGGCGCTAACATAGATACAACGATTGAAATATTATTCCAAGAACCAAATTTTATGGGTGAAAAACGGGTGCCCAGGTATACGTTCGAAATAATGTTATCTGACTTTGGAGGATTGTTGGGCTTATTTATGGGTGGTTCGGTGTTGAGTTTATTTGAATTGTTTTATTTTTTGGCAATACGAAATTTCTTTAATTCGAAAGTGGTTGAAAAGCAAAATTGAATGTAATAAATCGGGTCCTTTTCGACCCAAATCGAATATTATTTTTCAAATATCTTATTAAATTACTGTATTGTCTTTCGTTTTAATAAAAACAATTGAATTTTATATTTGCTTAGCGCGTAGTAAATTACTTCGGTCTTAAAAGACCAAAGTATTGAAATCCTGTCACAAATGACGAAAAATTTGGTTTGTCCAAAACCACTTTTCTCGAAGTTTTGAAAGTCCCTGAGTCTGAAAAAGCAACAAAAAAAAAATTTCCGTCCGTCTATCTGGATGTCTAGACGTCCGTCTGTCTGGATGTCTCGATGTCTGAAAGTCTGGACCCATGGTATCTCGAGAACGGTTTGTCCGATTTGGATTTTTTTTTCGCGAATCTGTTTCTATGGTCAAGGCGGAGATTTGGAAATCTTCTGGAGACTGTACGTCAAGAGGGTGGGGTACCTGCCATACGAATTGACCCATAATACCTGGTTTTATAAATATTTACGATTTTTTTATATAGGTATGCTGGTTTGATTATTGAATTGGGCATTGAATTTGGAATTGATTTGAAGGTTAAGTTAGGGGTCAATTTGAGGGTTGAGTTGAAGTTTTGTTGGAGTTGACTTGGTGTTGCAGTGGATGTAGTGAATAGTTAACCAATTGTTTATATGATGGAACTTGCCCATTTTTCAACCGATTATTGTGAAATTCTATATGTGTATTGGAAATTGGATTCTAAAATGATTTTTGGTTAAAGTTTTGGAATATGGCCAGTTACACGATTAGAAATATCAGTATAATTTTGTATACTACTTTCGGTATAAAGTTCTAGAATACGATTTTTCGTTTCTATTGGATGTCTGTACCCCCCTGTTACTGAAGCTTTTGACCTGTTTGTCTGTTGTTGTATAAGTAAATATATGTTGATTAAAAGTAAAAATAGAAATCAGTACTGTCAAAACTGGCACACCAACTTTATGACATAGGTGAATGCTATCTCCATTGAAAACTCCAAAGATCGAAGTTCTGATCACCTCGTGAGGTTTCAGCCCTTTATATTTTTACTGTTGAATTTATTTTGGTAATTTTTGGCCAAAAGAATTTTAATGTTATTTTTTTTAGCGACGGATGAAGGATAAAGTTTTCTTTTAGTTTGTTCGCAAAATAAATGTTTCAGATGTAATTTTATCATATGAAACAACAAAAACAAAAACATTTAAATTCCTATAGCCATATGCTGTATCATTGCTTTATATTAGCCTAACTTCCCTACTTTAGTTTAATCAATTATATCATTTTAAATCTTTAATGCCAGAAATGGAACGCTAAAAACAGCAGTGCCAAGAGAAATTTACCTGAACATTCTATAAACAAACACAAAAAATTGTCTTAGAATAAAGGAAACATATAAAAATTACAATTTTATTATTTCATTTTTCTTTTAGGCCACCTTCAGTTTTTTCCGTTTGGAATACTTGTGGGTTCCTCTCGATACACACCTTCCACTGCGGTTGGGATTTTTTGATCGGGATACGATCGGGTTGAAATTTCTGGATTAGGATTGATTTCCATGAGTTCAAATGTTTTTTCAGAGGGTCAGAGGTACGTATGCCGGAATGATGAACAATTGCAGTTAGCTTGATGATGACACATTTTTTCGAACATGCACACGCATTCCCATTGTGACTCGGTTTTTGCTTAATGCAATATACGCATTTTCGTATTGTTGATTTAATGAGATCTCTTGCTCTAATAATCCAATACTTCCTTCGTAAAAGGCTCATGAGCAAGGAGGCCCCGCAATGTAAATAAGTTTTGTGGTATTTAAAAATTATTTTCTTCGTTATCTCCGATTTGGTCGATAATATAATTGGATGAAGTGTATCATATGGTGCGTTTGCTTTATCAATACAACCACCCACTCGCAACAGTCCCGTTTTATCAAGGAATGGATTTAGTGCTTTTAATACACTTTTTGGAGAAATAGTAACGCCGCTCTCTATTGTGTGGATTTCTTCTCGAAAATATTTGTCCTGTTCGCATCTTAATATCTCTATCTCTGCAGCTATCCAATCACCACTGGTTATATTTTTTGACCCGACTTTGAATTTTTGGCATAAGGAAATGAATTTTCTTATGTTGGCTAGAATACTTACAATCTTATCGTAACTGGAGTAAGTTCCTATCAACGTCTCTATTAAGGGTGTAGATGCATCTGCACAGACGGCTATCATTACTTGTAGCTTTTCTCTTCGCTCCAATTCACACTTTAGTTCTGCTTCTGTAAATGTTGGCCAATAATTTGCTTCTAGGTTCAGGAATTTTGGCCCATTCCACCACAGCAGATGTGTTTTTAGTTCCGTCGGACTTAAAGCTCTTGTTGCACAATCTGCTGGGTTCAGCTTCGAAGAAATATGCCGCCATTTGCGTCTTTGAAGTACGTCTAAAATCTCGCTCGTTCGATTTGCGTGGTGCTCTGAGAGCCAATCGAGAACGATGGTAGAATCAGTCCATCCGAACAATTGGTGATCTTGTATATTTAACAGCGACTGTAAGTGGGTTATCAATCTGGTTAACAACAATGCACCACTTAATTCTAAGCGATGTGTGCCGCCTTTGTTTTAGCGGCTATCAAATTAGTCACGTACTTGCCATTGTGATGCGAGCGAAGAGATTCCACGGCAATTCGCAGAAAAACAATTCGCAGAAAAAAAAATTTACAGAAATTCTGGAAAATTAAGATTTTATCTTCCTAATCCAGAATTTTGTGTTGAAATATTTTGGAAAATGGAGATTTCAATTCTAATTTTAATATTAAATCTACATTTTCCAGATGTTTGCGCGATTTTCTGGGAAATACTATTATTTTTTCTGTAAATTTTCTGTGAATTGTTTTTCTGTGAATTGACGGGATACCGTGCGAAGATATACGGCAGCTGCAAACGCAACCTCACTAGAGTCACAAAATCCATGTAGTTGATGGCATTCTTCCTCCCTTTATTTCATTTCTGATCTTCAGCCACTGTTCCTTAACCTTGGTTGGTAACTTGTCATCCCATCCCAATTCTAATAACCATAAGGCTTGAAAGAAACTTGGTAATTTTAATCACAAATGGTGAGATCAGACCTAACGGATCAAAAATACGACTAGCTTCTGATAATATTTCACGCTTTGTGGTTGGTATAGCTTGCTATAAGGTGACATGATAGCAGGCCCAATACTTTAATCTGGTCTGGATCTTCGGAGAGCGTCTTTGGGAGGGATGGACTTGGTTCAGTAACCTTAAATTGATTTAAGAACTCAGAAGAATTGGATGCCCATTTTCGGAGATTAAATCCAGATTCTGCGATTATGTTGGAAAATTGCTTTGCCAAATTAATTGCTTCTGGTAATGAGTGCGCCCCAGTCAATAAATCGTCAACATACATGTCGCTCAATAATGTCTGTGACGCTTCCGGATAGTTAGTTGAATTAACCTCAGCTATGTGTTTTACAATTCTGGTTGCCAAGTATGGTGCAGAAGACATTCCATACGTGAGGGTTCTTAATTCATAATGCTTAACGTTTAAATCTGGATTTCTGCGCCACACTATTCTCTGATAACGAAGATCACTAGGATGTATCCATATCTGGCGGAACATTTTCTCTGCATCGGCTGTAATTGCTACCTTATAGATGCGAAAGCGTATCAAAATATCACTCAATAGATTTTGCAGAGTTGGTCCTGTCAATAAATTGTCATTCAGTGAATGTCCCGAGCTGGTTTTGGCAGACGCATCAAATACTACACGTAGCTTTGTGGTCGTAGATGTTTCCTTCCAAACTCCATGATGCGGCAGATACAAGTAATCAAGGGGATATTCTGGTGGTTCAACTTCTACCATATGTCTGAGACTTTTGTACTCATCCATAAACTCTATGTAACGCTCTTGTAACTTGGTATTATTTTGAAATTTCTTCTCCATGGAATGTAAGCGCTTAATGGCTATACCTAATGATGCTTTCAATGGGCTTCGCTCTGGTTTAAAAGGCAGCCTCACCATATAGTGACTGTCTGATAATTTTTTGGTGGTTGATTGAAAAAGATCTTCGCAGATCTGATGCTCCGGTAATAATGCAGGAGTACTAAACACCTCTTCAGATTACCAAAATCGTTTCAATGATTTATCTAGTCTATTATCGTCAATTATGGTGGTATGGCAGTGACTGGACTCTTCTACTTGTGGTGTGTTACCCGTTAATATTTTATTACGCAGAAACCTCACATGTAAAACTGGGCTGCATATGTGGTGATATTGTTAAGGTAACTATTCTCCTCGTAGTGACAAGCTTCTGATTGGCGAGACCTTGAATGCAAACTCTTCAATTTTTACGTTCAAGGCCCAGTTTTTGTAAGAATGCTTCGGTGATCATTGAAGTTTGTGAACCAGAATCGAGTAAAACTCGACATAACTTATATTGACCGTTTCTTTCTTGTACCTTTACTGTCGCGGTAGGTAAGATAAAATAACTCTGATGAATGGAATGAAGACATTGTTGGGAGTTCGATGCTGTAGCTGGATTAATTTTGCCCAGACCTTTAGATGATGCTGGTTGGTCACTGTTGGTCTGATTTTCATTAGGTGAACATAATGCGTTGTTGGCTAGGTGCAACAATGAATTGTGATTTCTCTTACACTAATGGCATCTTCCTTTGGATATACAATTATATGCACCGTGAGATTGACTAAAACAGTTGAAACAGCGATTTTCGATCTTCAATAATTGCCTCCGTTCTTCGACTAACCACTCTTTAAATTTTGGACATTTGTATAGGGGATGGTAATCACTTTTACACACTGAACACGACGCAACAGCAGCGGCAAAAGTCCTTGTATTAGCCTTCGTTTGTACAGAACCTGATTTTCGTGGATAACCTTTCACCGAATCCAAAGCGTCGGCTCTCCTCATCAAAAAATCAATCAATGACTGGCATGTTGGGAATTCTATACTAGCTGTCTCATTTGCCCATTTATCTCTGGTTTCCTCGTCTAATTTCTGGATTAACAAATAGACTAACCAGGGATCTCTTGTTTCAGCTTCCGGCCCAGTTGCCTTCAATCCGCGGATCACTTCATCAGCTGTGACCACTATCTTTCGAATGTGTTGGGATGTTGGGTTATTTATGGACGGTATGTCTACAAGGTTTTTATGAATGACTGGACGGTGTAACGTTTTCGGTCATACCTGGTTTTGAGCTTATTCAACGCTTCTAAGTAGTTGGCGTCCGAAATAGGAAGATGTTTCAATAGGTTAGCTGCTTCATTCCTCAAAAATCCCTTTAAATATTGAAATTTCTGAGCTGGATTAAGGTTTGGATTTTCATGAATCGTTGAGGAAAACAAATCATAGAATGATTGCCATTCCGTATAACTACCATAAAATGGTGCTATGTTAATTTTTGGAAGCTTAACCTCAATATTTGCAGACCGTGGTGAATCGCCTTGTGTGTCATTTAAATCCAGTGACATATTCCCTCCAGCCAAATTAGCCTTCCGAATTAGTTTGTTTAAATGTGCGACTGCCGTATAATATTTCTCCTCGAAATCATCTTGCTGGCTTTCGTCATCTTTTTTTAGCACGCTGATGGATTGTTCGACCTCGTGAAACTCAATTAGTAAAGTTTCTACTCGTCGTAATCGAACCTTTAATAACTCAATATCAAGGTGGGATGCTTCAATTTCCTTTTGAGCATTAGCATAATTACAAATCTTCGTCAATGAACCCTTGAGGTTGGAACGTCGTTTGCTCAACGCGTCTAAATGCGCTATCATTCACCAACCACTTTTCACTTTTTTACACTTACACGTGGTTATTTGATAAAGTTTCAAGATATATTTAATTATCACAATGGATTTACTGAATAGATCTCAATGGATTGCCTACGTAATATATAAATCACTTACGGTTACGATTTATTCCCCAGTTGGCGAATTTTTTTGTTGCGTCCACGTGCAATTTTCTTCAATCAAATTTTCTCAATGGACGTTCAAATAAATTCTTATGGATCAGCATCCGGCTCGAAGGACCATGTCTTCAATCGAGCACAACAAAATAATGGACTGTATTGGATTAAGCTGGTTGCTGGTTTCTCTTCTTAATAATTAATTTATTTGAGGAGTTTGATGAATCGCACAATTAAATAAAAGTTCAATACTTCTGGCTTGACTTCTCGATTTGTAATGATTATTTTTTTATTCAAATTATCTCTTTTATGTTTGTTTACCAAAATGGATGAAAAATACAAATTAACAAAAGATGCAATAAAGTACATTGCAATGCAAGTTGCTATAAATATTGCATCTTGCAATATTAAATATAAATGTAATTATTTATCACCTCAGAAATCTACTATACTTTATACAAATACAATAATAATTATTAATTGTCAAAACAAAATTATTTTGAAGTGTGACTTATGAAATTCTACAATTATATAATACAACAAGAATGATATATTACTCAACTTTAATTGATTATTCAACTCTAAAAACGTTACTCTCTTTTTTTCGAATTTAATAAAGCGTAGGGACCAGTCCCTATATCTTTCTTTTTTATCGTATCGTAATACCATTGCCTGTATATGTGTAAACGGCCGTTTGACATAAAAAAAAACACTCTATGGATGAGTAATCGACTTTCAAAAAAAAAAATCCCATGCAAAAAGTAAAAATTTATATGAAAATATCTCGTTTTTTTTTCGTTTTTCTCGTCTCGCATTTAATAACTTTTTAAATAAGGCATAAAATGATTTTCCGAGGATGCCACACTAAACTATGATATTTAATTATTATATTGGTCAAAAAAAAAAATTTAATTTTTATCAAGATTTGGACTATTTACAATCAATTTTGTTTACCTAGTTTTTTAAATTTGGAATCGTAAAACAACGAGACAGCTACAAAAAAAAAATAAAAATAAAACAAAACAAAAAACTAAGAAACAATTTTTTTCTTTATTTTCATCAGTCTGCTTCTGCTACGGCAAGCGATAGTGATAGGACGGAGTTATATATATTTACATTCGAGGAGGGGAAGTATTTTAAATAAAAAATTACTTAATGATTTTAGTACTTTGCTCCGATGCGATATCATTTTTTTTACAGCTGATGTGTTTTTTATGTACATAGTCTTTTGACTATGTACGTAGGGACCAGCATGTTTACTCTCCATAAGAGTTGGACAATCTTGTAATATATCATTCTTGATAATACAATTTAAGTAAAGTTGGAAATTATTAACATTTAACATTTCATATAAGAATTGATAATTTATATCTTCTTTCTTTGGATATCAAAAATATAAGCACATATACATATGTACATCGAACATAAGAGCGAGTTGATTACAGATAAGTTTTCTTGTTTAATTACTTAACTTCACATACTGAATAGTCTTTAATATTTTCTTTTTAATTTTAGGTCGCGGGCAACATATCCGGAAAAGTTATAAATATTTAAATGTAATAAGTGCTTATATTTTTAATAAATTTTGGCTTTTGCATAAATGTTGGTTTATTAAGTGATGTACTTGTACATCTCGAACAAACATTTTGACGTTTTGACAAAATTGTTGTGGCATGGAGATTAGACACGGATACTTTTAGTTGGCGCGATTTTAATTTATTTATAATTAAAAATTAATAGAATAAATTATATTTAATATGAGCGTTTAAAAATCGTTTGGCCAATTGATCACCAATTTTTCTAAACACTTTTGGGGATAAAACGGCATATGCCGTCAAACAAACATATGCTTCTATGTATCATTTAAATAAAGTTAATTTATGATATGCAGCCCAATTTTTTAATCAAATGGAACATAAATTGTATATTAAAGACTTAGTCCGGGTAAAACGTTGTTTGATTTTAACTCTTTTAAAGTTTCATAGTGTTTCAAATTCTCAAACTCTATTTGAAAGATTAGCGTTTGTACCAGTGGATCCACCACTAATTTCCAAGAAATGCAATGAAAAATAGGAATGTAAATTTTGCTCGCATAACTTATTTGTATTTGTCAAAATGCATCAAAGGATAATTTATTTTGGTTTACAAATTATAAATGACCTTTTAGATTTTTATAAGTACCCTCATATGTACTAATAAGATTTCCGCTAATATATCGAGTTTTTTTACTTTGGTTTCATATACGAAATTATTTTACAGCAGTTTTGGTTGCGTTCAATTTTTATTTTTTTTAAATAAAATTTTATATCGAGTTTTTTTTTCTGTAAAATTTGAGCTTGGTTCCTATGCTGCATCAAGAATGATAGATTAGAAGATTGTCCAACTCCGATGGAGAGTAAAACGACTGGTTCCTATGCTTTATTTTTTAATTTTATTTTTATCCTCTCTTCTAATACGATAGTGAACCAAAAATGTTGTACTTAAATGAATTGTCGTGTCGTCAAATTACTATGAAGAGAACGATAACTTTGTTTTCCACTGTATAAACAACAAAAGCATTAAATTAAATTAATAACCAATGATGAATGAGAGTGAATGCCCAAATATATTATACCACCACAATGCAATAAGAGGAAATGAAAGGTATATAGATTAACACTGTCACATCAATGATCATGTGATCATATTTATTCATGTTTCTCGCTCACACCGCTATAAAACCAACGTAATATTTGAAGAACCAAGGGTGAGTGAAACAAAGTTTAACCTTTATGTTTACAACAGGATTGCCACCTTTTCAAAATGCCTCGCGAGGACACTACTTAAATATTGGTTATGTACTGCAAAAAATACACATACATTTCAAGTGAATTATATTTTTAAAGCTGGAAGTAAAGAAACCCATTTAGTCGGGCAGTATTTGAGAACTCCCTATAAACTCGAGATTACAATAATTCTGAAAAAATTAGCTTTTCCCGTTCTTTTGCTGATTTAGTAAACAAATTGAAACATTGTTGAATAAAATTATCGAAACCAAACAACAGCATATTTAAACAACGAATAACGCATATTTTCAAAGAATTATGGACGACATTGCTATAATAATTAATTCGCTTTTAAAACATACGGATTTAAGAATTTGTATTGCTCGCTCTGAAAGCTGAAATTTTCTCTAGAGATAAACCTAGTATTGGAAATTTGCAATAAACATACCACCTTCTGTTTCGTCAGTGTTTTCAAAAAAATCGACAAATTAATTTTCAATTCCGTTCTCGAACGTGTAATACTACAGGAAAACATTTTCTATTTTGTTGAATCTAAGTACCTGCTTTCAATAAAAAATTTTGTTAGAAATTGTTTTATTTATACCATTTCTTGAGGAGCCAATACGTTTGTTACAATCGCCTCAGCTTTGGATCGGCAACAATTCACTTTATTTTCAATTTTGGTGTCGAAATGTTTAGTTTTAAATTATTTTAGACAGCAAAGTTTGATACAATCCTAAATAAGGACAAGTTCTTCTACTGTAGTGCTTCATCAATTGGATCTTTTATATTAAAAAATGTAGGACCTATTCCCTTAGTCGCATCTTTTATCACGCCAAGTACCTGTCAAATTTTAGTATTACTTCTATAAAAACTATATAGGATTTTTTACTAAAATTGTACTTTCAAAAAACTTTTTTGTCATGGTATATTTTCAAGTGATCAGTAGCTGTGCTGGTAGTCACTTGAAATAACTATTGTCGTGAAAAATTAGTGCAATACTATATGTTTTGCATAGAAGTCGTTTAGTATTTATGGAAGTAATATTAAAACTTGATTGTTACTTGGCGTAGTAAACGATGCAACTAAGGGAATCCGCATATTAGTGATTACAGCACTGCAACCGGCATCTGTTAATTTTGTCGGGCCATTTTTTGTTCATTCGTGGCCTTCTAGGGCCCAAAAACACTTATTAGCTAATATTTCCACACTACATAAATTACAGTACCCTTATCGTTTGAAATTTTTTTTCTAACCAACTTTTCAATTGCAACCAAGAATCACTAAAGTTCATTTCTTGTATTATTTTATTTTTTCCAGGTTCATTTAAATTTGATGAACATCATCATTTGATGACAGTTACTAAAAAAATAATGAATTTATAAAACTTTTCTAAAAATCAAATATTCTTAATATTACTTCTGGACAGGTTTGAACTTCAATAAAAAATAGAATCTTTAAACTGATCTCTTTTCAAACACATCATAATACAAAAAGAAAGTTATGCCTCTTCTTATATAAAAAAAAGTTACTTTCTCGTTTAAATAAGGTTATTATTGCTTCCTTTAATCAAAGACGAATTCCATATAATTCGTGAAGTAAGTTACAATCGCTTCCATCAGTAATAATTAATCAGCAAATTTTATGAACATTTTTTTGCAAAGCTATAGGCAAACAAAAATAGTTAAGATTAATTTATAGAAAAATACATTAATAATTGCGCAAGGTTAATTGAGATAAGCAATTTGTATTTAAAACCATTTTGTTCTACCGTTTTTGTGATTTGATAAGCCGAGTTTACAGAGTTGGTTTTTAAGAAAAAAGGTAAACTACATATTTTGTTACTTTTTTATGCCCAATCAATAATATTGGTGGGATATAAATCTATTTTATTAAATAAATAAATAACAAATATCATTAGCCGTTTAAATCTATAGTTTAAATATTGCCATTTTGGCGAGGATTTTTCAGGATCGACGAGGACGCGAGGACAAAATAGTCAAACGAAGACGGGTGGCAACCCTGGTTTACATCCACATACCCGGGTAAGTTTTTAATTTTAAAAATCAAAAATTTCTACGATTTAGAGTCGTACCGACTTCAAATTTTCAGTAGCTTTCTAATTATTTATCCTCAATCAGTTTTTAATTTTTTTTTTGGGAAAAATCGATCGGAAAATGTGTTTAAATTTTTTTTTTAGAAATAACCCTTCCTTTTGACAATCACGATACCCGGGGTATACGCGTAATTTAAAGTAATATGTATGTCAAGAAAGAAGGAATAATCAAGGCAAAATTTAACATTTAATCAGTAGTTATTTATTTAAAACAATAAAATATAAATACATATAATAAATTCATTTGAGAAAAGTACAAAATTAAATTAATTCTGACATTGAACGCAACTGGTGACATTCGACGAATGCTGCGTAGATCAGTTTATTGTCCATTGGGTTGGCTAAAGTACATGTCTAATGTTCAGGAATCACTCAGAGAAGAGTACATTTCCTTCTACTTGTTCTGGAATATTCGACACAATGCTACAGTTGTTCGAGTAGTATCAACATTGTTACGGAAATGGTAAACAACGCGCTTGTTAAAAGTAATACAGAAAATCGAAAGCACAACCAATTCTTATCGGACAAAATGAAGTCAACTTCTGAAAGTAAGGAAAACATGACAATAAATTGTAATGTATTAATTTTGAAAGTATCAAATATTAAAAAAGCAATAATTGTACTCGATTATTATCTCTTGTCAATCTTTAATATACGATAGATTATTATCAAAAGGTTGTGTTGTTCTGTCGTGTTCGATTGTAAAACTTATCAGGCATCGTAGGTGAAAATATTATCTTCCAAATTAAACAAAAATTGGCTGTTTTAAGCTGCCTATTTGGATTTTATTGAAGTTTTTGAAAAACAGGTTGTGGAAAAGTATTGACAGATTTTTTGTCATTTTTTGATTAAGTTTTTCTTGTATTCAAAATGAGTTTTATTTTAAAACATATTGGCCATTATTATCTATGACCTTTTGCCCTTTTTCGATAAGTTTCATAATTTTATCGGTGTAGAACTTCTAGGGTTTTTCGGCGAAAAACTTGGCCAAGTGATTTTCACATTCCTTTCTGAAGCTAATTTTAGACCATCGAGGGAGGTTTTCAGAGATCGAAACAAATGGTAGTCCAGGCTATACGGTGGATGCGTCAAAACTTTCCAGCCGAGCTCTCTCAATTTTTGCCGAGTCATCAATAATGGGTACGGTCTGGCGTTATCATGATCGAAGACAACAAGCATTCTATTGATCAATTCTGATCGTTTTTTTTATTTGCTTGCTGCAGCCTGGTTAATTGTTGAGAGTAGAGATTAGAATCAATAGTTTGACCAGATTCTAGAACCTCATAATGTACGATTCCCTTCTAATCCCACCATACACACAGCATAACTTTATGGGGCGTCTGTCATGTCTTTGAAGTCGTTTGTGGTGGTTCACCTTTCTTTGACCATGATCTTTTTCAATGATGTGCTTCAAAAATGGATTGATCTCGTTGCATTTCAATCACAATTCGATGATGGATGTTTGGTCAACCAAATTTTTCATCGAAAATTCTTGCGGCACCCAAACATCGAGGTATTTTGCGTATCTAGCCTTACGCAAATGGTTTAAAACTGTTTTGTGACCGATATTTAATTCCTTAGCAATGCCATGGGGCTTATGTATAGGTCTTCTTCGATTTTTTGTAAGATTTAATCGACTTTTTCAGTGATTGGTCGACCAGAGCGAGAAGCATTTTTGACATCGAAATTTAGAATTTTCCCAATTTCAAATGTGCGTCACCTTTCATAAGTGGTATTTTGTTGAGAAAAATGTAAATAAATTTAGATTTGATTAATTTTTCCCCTTTTCTTTGATATCTGCTACAATATGATTATAATAAAGAAATTTTTGGTGCAATTGTTGTTGTAACTTTGTCCAAGAAATACGGTTATTATTGCACTATTTGCGCATAATTTTATTTAATTTTGCACCTTTATCTTCAGATTCATATTCAACGACCCAAATAAGCATTAAAATGATATGCATCTTGATCGAGACATGATTTACAGACTGTTTTACGAATAGGGGTTGTTAATAGGGGACGAAGGGGGCTAAATTTTGCAACTCTGCTTTCAGATTCGTAATCAGCGACCCAAACAATCATGACAATTATATGCATCTTGATTATAATATGACATACAAACTGTTTCATGAATAGAGGTTGTCAATAGGGGATGAAGGGGGTTAAATTATGCAACTCTGACTTCAGATTCGTAATCAACGACCCAAAAATACCCAGGGTGCAGATTTTTAGATACTTTACTTGAGCTTTTCACTTTTGGCCAACTTTTTTGGAATCCGCCGCACTGTGCATCGGTTGGTTCTTCTTTTACATGAATATTCTCCAAGCATTTTATCCATATTGTCGACTCCGCTCTTAGTCCTATTATAATCCAATAACATAGTTGGTTTATTTGCCGAGCCTTGGCTTTCTTTGTCGTAATGCTTAGTTGATAAGAGAACTATAGCTTTGTTCTTCTTTGGAAAGTAGGAACACATTGTGATATTGCTGCTGGATCCAAACACAAATGATTGAACTGGTCGAGGTTGACCTTTCACAATAAGAAAATTTGGAGGTATAAAGCGACGTCTTTTATTAACCGTACCTAGTATGGATAGGTTAAAATCAAGCATCAAACTAGAAGCTAGATTATAACTGGTGAAGAAATTATCGCATGTTACGTTTCGACCACTTCCATGAAACAGGTTGCAGCATAAATCCTTCACTACTCTTTCGCCCTGATTTGTTTCCCGTTGACCTGATGCGCCCATCCCGGTATATATTTGACCTTTTATTGGATATGAAGTACTCGAATCACATACCCACCACACTTTGATCCCATATCCGGCGGGTTTCGACGGGATATATTGCGTAAAGCGTGTACCGCCACGATATGGAAACAACTGTTCATCCACAGTAATATTTGCCCCGGCTACGAAATACTCTTGGAGATTTCTGTTTAGCATAAGCCAGATGTCTGAGATGGCAGCGGCTTTATCGCTTAGTAAGCGCTGGCTACCAGTGTTCCCGTTGTCAAAACGAATATAACGATTTATTGTATAAAACCACTGAAGACCCATTGAAGCACGATAAAGAGGATGAGCACAAGAACTCCATAAATCTTGTGTATGTTGATTCCTTGACCTGCTCACACCAGCAAATAAAATGAACTCAGCGGCGGTTATTGTCTTCCACATACCTACGTTGCGTTTCATTTGGGTTTTCGGCATTCCATGCCTGATAACTTTCAGCGCCTTTCCGATTCGTCTCACGAATAATAATATCACAAATTTCGTTTGTTATTAGTAACTTAAACGTTTATAGAATATTTAGGCCCAAAGTTTTTTTTGTTGGTCCAGCCGTTTTTAAAATATTATAAGACAGATTTCATCGATGTGGTGGGGGAACTTCACTCCATCCATATTGTTCCGTCTCTTGCTTTATATTCAACAGGTGAAGGTTGTTCAACATTTTCGTTGGCCAATTCTTCCGCTAGGTCATCATCATCATCTGAATCGTCATCTTCTGGGTTGTATTCTTGTAGAATCGGTTCCTATGCATCGGAAGCTAGGTCATCTATATCTCGTTCTAGTTCTGCATTTGCTTCTTGTTCAGTTGGTACAAGGGCTCTTCTCACCTCTTCACTCTAATAATAACAATAAATTTACTCGTATATATAACATGTTTCAAGCATTACAATCAAAAATATTTACGTCATTTTCCGCGTTAGAAAATTCTTCCAATTGTCTTCTTAAATACGCTTCCTTTTCTTCATCAGACAATCTTGTCAGCTGTTGAACAGTTAACCATTCACCATCCATTTTAAATTAAAAAAAATTTAGGTTTATATTAGTTTTACTAACTTGTATTAGTATTCAAACGAAACTAAGCGTAACATTCAGTTCCAACAAAATGAATTTTACTATGTATCTATCTATATCACTACAGGAATGAGCATGAAAACATAATACATAAAATCGTAAAACACGGTAAAATATTGGAATAAACGGTTGTTTCCTTAAATAAATATCAAAAATCTCTGTTTCCCTAGTTTGTTAGTTTTTTACTTCGGTTTTAAGACCAAAGTATTGAAATCCTGTCAAAAATGACGAAAAATTTGGTTGGTCCAAAAACACTTTTCTCGACGTTTTGAAAGTCCCTGAGTCTGAAAAAGCAAAAAAAAAAAATGTCCGTCCGTCTGTGTCTGGATGTGTGGATGTCTGTACCAGTGGTATCTCGAGAACGGCTTGTCCGATTTGGATTTTTTTTTCACCAATCTGTTTCTATGGTCAAGGCGGAGATTTGAAAAGCTATTGGAGACTGTACCTCAAGAGGGTGGGGTACCTGCCATACGAATTAACCCAAAATTTCTGGTTTTGTAAATATTTACGATTATTTTTATATAATATGCTGGTTTGATTATTGAATTGGGCATTGAATTGGGAATTGATTTGAAGGTTAAGTTAGGGGTCAATCTGCGGGTTGAGTTGAAGATGAGTTGGAGATGAGTTGGGGTTGGATTAGGATGTAGTGAGTAGTTAACAAATTTTTTATTTGATGGAACTTGCCTATTTATCAACCGATTATTATGAAATTTGACATGTGTGTCGGAAATTGGATTTTAAAATGATTTCTGATGAAGTTCTGGGGTATGGCCAAGTATGATGGAAGTTGCCTATTTATCAACCGATTAAGATGAAATTAGACATGTGCTTTGAAAATGGAATTTTAAAATGATTTTGGATGAAGTTCTGGAATATGGCCAAGTATGATGGAACTTGCCCATTTCTCATCAGATGTGCGTTGAAAACGGGATTCTAAAATTGTTTTGGATGAAGTTCTGCATTATGGCCGATTGTGGTGGAACTGGCCCATTTCTCATCCGATTACGATGAAATTCGGCATGTGTATTTGAAATGGGATTCTAAATTGTTTTTTAGATGAAGTTCTGGGATTCCAAAATGATTTCTGGATAAAGTTCTGGAATATGGCCAAGTATGATGAACTTGCCCATTTCTCAACCGATTATTATGAAATTTGCCATATGTGTTGGAAATGGAATTCCAACATGTTTTTTGGATGAAGTTCTGGAATATGGCCAAGTATGATGGAACTTGCTCATTTCTCAACCGATTATAATGAAATTCGACATGTGTATTGGAAATGGGATTCTAAATTGAGTTGTGGGTGAAGTTCTGGAATATGGCCAAGTAGGATGGAACTTGGCTATTCCTTTACCGATTATAATGAAATTTGATATGTGGAAATGGGAATATTTGATATGTGTGGAATACGCTAAGTAGGATGGAACTTGGCTATTCCTTAACCGGGTATCATCAAATTTAACATGTGTGTTGGTATAATGGAATTCTAAAATAATCTTTGGATAAAGCTCTGAAATATGGCCAAATAGGACGGAACTTGGATATTTCTTAACCGATGGGATTCTAAAATTGTTTTGGATGAAATTCTGCAATATGGCCAAGTATGATGGAACTTGCCCATTTGTCACCCGGTTAAGATGAAATTCGACATATGTATTGGAAATGGGATTCAAACATGTTTTTTGGATGAAGTTCTGGGATTCAAAAATGATTTCTGGATGAAGTTCTGGAATATGGCCAAGTATGATGGAACTTGGGTATTTCTCAACCGATTAATATGAAATTTGACATGTGTAATGGAAATGGGATTCTAAAATGACTTTTGGATCAGATTCTGGAATATGGCCAAGTATGTTGGAACTTGCCTATTTCTCAACCTATTATTATGAAATTTGACATGTGTGTTCGAAATGAGATTCTAAAATGAGTATGATGGAACTTGGCTATTTCTCAACCGATTATACTGAAATTCGACATGTGTAATGCAAATGGGATTCTCAAATGACTTTTGGATGAGATTCTGGAATATGGCCCAATATGATGGAACTTGCCCATTTCTCAACCGTTATGATGAAATTCGACATGTGTATTCGAAATGGGATTCTAAAATGAGTTTCGAATAAATTTCTGGAATATGGCCAAGTATGATGGAACTTGCTCATTTCTCAACCGATTATAATGAAATTCGACATTTGTATTGGAAATGAGATTCTAAAATGAGTTTCGGATGAAGTTCCGGAATATGGCCAAGGAGGATGGAACTTGGCTGTTCCTTAACCGATTATAATGAAATTTGATTTGTGTGTTGGAAATGGAATTCTAAAATGATTTTTGGATAAAGCTCTGGAATATGGCCAAGTATGATGGAACTTGGTTATTCCTCACCCGATTATTATGAAATTTGGCATGTGCGTTTTAAATGGGATTCTAAAATGATTTTTGGTTTAAGTTCTGGAATATGGTCAGTTGCACGGTTAGAAATATCAGTATAATTTTGTATACTACTTTCGGTGTAAAGTTCTAAAATACGAGTTTTCGTGTTAAATTGGATGTCGATACCCATGTTACTGAAGCTTTTGACCTCTTTGGCTGTTGTTGTGTAAGTAAATATATGTTGGTTACAATAGAAATCAATACTCTCAAAACTGTCACATTAACTTTCAAACTTTATGACACAGGTGAATGCTATCCCCATTGAAGATACCAAAGACCGAAGTTCTGATCACCTCATGAGGTTTCAGCCCTTTATATTTTATATTTAAAAACGTATGGAATTTTCGGTAGTTTCCCGGGTATGCTGGTTGTAAAGAGGATGGTTAAGTAATTGGTTGTAAACATAAAGGTTAAATAACAGGTGAAAAAAAAGTCAGATATACTGGTTCCTACGCTTTATTTATTTTTTTCAAAAAAGAGAATAACGTATTTTGAGTCGCATAATCTTGTAATCTATCATTCTTGATGCTGCATAGGAACCAAGCGCAAATTTTAGCGTAAAAAAACCTCGATATAAATTTCTTGTAGTTGGCTAGAAAAACGTACGTTCAATTTTAAATTTTTCTTTTTTTACAGCAGACGCCTGGGAAATTTTTATTCATTTTGCTATGTTTACAAAACATTTTGACGTTTTCACAACGTTTGTTGTGGCATAAAGATTAGACGCAGATACGTTTAGTTGGCGCGATTAGAATAAATTATATTTACAATGTTCACTAATTTTTGTTAACATTTTTGCGGATAAAACGGCATATGCCGTCAAACAAACATGCTTCTATGTATCATTTAAATAAAGCTAATTTATAATGTGCAGCCCAATTTTTTAATTAAATGCAACATAAATTTTATATTAAACTCCTAGTCCCGGTAAAACGTTGTTTGATTTTAATTTAGATTATTTTAAAGTTTCATAGTGTTTCAAATTCTCAAACTATCTACTATATGAAAGATTAGCGTTTGACCCAGCGGATTCATCAATATTTTTTTTAAAAATAGTATTTGAAATTGTCTGTTTTAATTATTTTTTACTTGTATTTATTTTTTCAGCTTTTTATAAAAAAAATTTTATTTAAAATATTAACAATTTATAACCTACATAGTTATAATTTTTGTTGTTCCTGATATTTCGACTTGTTTGTCATAATCATAGGAAATAAACAATTTACAAACAGTCTAAAACTTTTTCATATAAAATGGTATATACAATATTAGTGTATTCCTCTTCAAAAAACAATTTATTGTTTTTTTAAAAAATATTCGGACAAGAACAAACGAAATTGGTCTAATTGTTTTTATATAAAAAATTTTTTAAAAGACTTGTGATGGTACCAACCAACCGGTAATCAAAGATAATAATAAACAAGGTTTATAAAGCAGGAATTACGAGGCAGTTGACTAACCACCCTATTCATTTTTCCCAAATCCCTAAGCAAATCAGTAAATCACTTTTGTGGCGGTCGCGGAGTGTCATGACACTTGAAACGATTGACAAGTAATTGTAAAGACAGAACAAGATGTCATGACATTCCGTACACCGGCGCAAATAACTAAATGCACCGGAGTGACACCTATGTTATAGTAGACCAAACGTCTCCCGGCACTTGTTCGCACGGCGTGGTGAATTCACCAAAGACACTCGGGCAAATCGCATAGGCGCCGCGAAAAACAAAACGGTGCACATAAAAACAATAACTTCGCAACCGTTACAAGCGGAGCACGAAAATTAGCTCTCGCCAAAAAATACAAAATTGTAACGTACTTAATAAAATTAAATAAATAAAAGGCTAGTAAGGCCAATAGCATTAATTCCCTTAGTACAATAAAATACTATTTTAAGTGCAATTATTTTATTGTGAGGCATCGAAGTGAATAAAACCTAGTACTACCGGCAAGCGACCATTGCCTCGGCCGGTACTAGAATTATGGGTGTACGCCGAGCGTGTCCACCATCACATACACGCGCAAACCACCCATAGACTAAAACTTAAATTAAGCAAATGAAGAAATTTTATATGAAAAAGTTTTAGACAGTTTGTAAATTGTTTATTTCCTATGATTATGGTTATGACTATCAAGTCGAAATATCAGGAACAACAAAAATTATAACTATATGTAGGTTATAAATTGTTAATATTTTAAATAAAAAATTGTCTATAAAACGCTGAAAAAATAAATAAAAATAAAAAATATCTTTTTTATCCACGAAAGTGTAAATGGTTCCACGGAATTCTAATTTTCATCAGTAAGGTATTAAACTTTCTTTTTGCCGGCTGTCTCTTTCCCTATAAGGAAGACTTATTATTATGAAATTACAAAGAAAAGTGGGAGATTTGTTTACCTTGAAAAAACAGAAAATGCTCCTCAATTAATTGGCTAAATTAATTTAGCAAACACTTACTATTTTGGGTATGAAATATGAAATCACAAATAATCCAGCCGTATACTTAAATTATATGGATAAAATGTATTTGCACTTTTCCTCGTGTTTTTATTCTTTTGGAAAAGAACGAAAAGATTGAATGTAAATCAGCTATTGGCAAATTGCATCAAGTGTAGGCTGGGTTTATATCACATTTAACGAAGGGGACAAGAAGCGTCAATTTTTTCTTGTTCATATAAATTCGCTAATAAATTTAGAAATAATTCGCGTATCTGTAGTAAATTACCACAGATTTTTGGTTATAACTAGTAATCACTTTAGTAGATTATTTTAATGTAAGTTGTGTGACGCAATATTGTTAGGGCTATTTGTACTATAATTGATTTGTTGTACCTATTTACAGGGAAAGGTAACCAAAACTGTTTAAAAAAGGCGCAATACCAACGCAGAATCTACCACAAAGTAGTTGTGTTAGAAACGTCAACAAAAATTTGCAACTTTTTAGAGCACAGGGACCGCAAGAGCGAAACATTAAGAAGAAATGCCAAATGATAACCATAGCATAGAAAATGGAGGACGCCCAATTAAAACCTGAGATAGAATTACATATTAAAAAAAAGTTTAATTCGTGAGGCTTTTCCATTGGGTGCAATCATAAACTAAATAAAATTTCATAAAGACTTCTCATGAACCTTTATTTTCAAAAAATAAAAAAACAACAACAAAAAATGGAAAATACAGCAGAACCGTAATAACTTTTATTTTATTACTCTCTTCAAATCAGACTGTATGTGTTAATTTCTCATTTATGTTTTTCATTTGTTTTGTTATGCCTCAATTCCATTGTGAAAAATTGACTGAGCTGACTTCAGTTGGAAAAAGACAAAAAAAAATAATCCAGCAGAGTGACAAAGACAAAGTATGTTGTTATTGTTTTTTTATAGCAAAATTTGTTTGACACATTTTGACAGCAAGCAAAAACATAACCAAAAATTATTAAACAAAATTAGGTATTAGTGTAAATTCTATTATTTTCACGTTTCAAAATAATCTAAACAATTAATTATCATTATTACCCACATCAAAATTATTTTTTTCGAAGATTATCCGTCATAAAATACAAAATTAAAAAATCTTTCCCGTAACAATGCCACACTATTGTTTATTAGTATTTTGACAGCAAACAAACACATAACCTACAATTATTTAACAAATTAAGTATTATGTGTTAATTCAATTATTTTAAGTTTCAAAATTATCTAAAAAATTAATTATTATTATCACTCATATCAGAATTATTTTTTTCGAACATTATCCATCATAAAATACAAAATTAAAAAAATCTTTCCCATAACAATGCCACACTATTATTTTATATGTTTTGACAGCAAACAACAACATAACCTAGAATTAATTAACAAATTAAGTATTATGTGTTAATTCAATTATTTCTAGTCTCAAAATTATCTAAAAAATTAATTATTATTATTACTCATATCAGAATTATTATTTTCGAATATTTTCTGTCTTAAAATACAAAATTAAAAAAAATCATTCCCATAAAGGTGCCATACTATTAAAATTAATAATGTGTGCGAGAAATATTTCTCATCGGTACACAATATTTATGTCCTTGTATTAGTTGGACTGCCATAAATAGTTCTCGATTTGAACTTTTTTTAAATTTTGATATCAGTCCACTAACACAGACACATCTTTTTTGTAAGTAAAATTTTGACTGACTCCGTTGGGCATCTCGTTCACGCAACCATCGATTTTATATTTTTATCTCAAGTTATTTTGACTGACAAACTTTGTTTCACAATGGAATTGAGGCTTTAAGCCTGAATTCCATTGTGAAAAATTGACTGAGCTGACTTCAAGTTGGAAAAAGACAAAAAAAAATAATCCATCAGAGTGACAAAGAGAAAGTGTTTTGTTATTGTTTTTATTATAGCAAAATTTGATGGATACATAATGACAGCAAACAAAAACATAATCAAAAATTATTAAACAAAATTAGGTATTAGTGTTAATTTGATTATTTTCACGTTTCAAAATAATCTAAAAAATCAATTATTATTTTTACTCATATCAGAATTATTTTTTTCGAACATTATCCGTCATAAAATAGAAAATTAAGAAAATCTTTCCCATAACAATGCCACACTATTATTTTATGTGTTTTGACAGCAAACAACTACATAACCTAGAATTAATTAACAAATTAAGTAGTATGTTTTAATTCAATTATTTCAAGTCTCAAAATTATCTAAAAAATTAATTATTATTAGTACTCATATCAGAATTATTTTTTTCCAATATTTTCTGTCTTAAAATACAAAATTAAAAAAATCTTTCCCATAAAAGTGCCGCGCTATTAAAATTATCAGTTTATTGGTGTTTTGACAGCAAACAAAAACATAACCAACAATTAACCAACAAATTAAGTTTTATGTGTTAATTCAATTATTTTACGTCTCAAAATTATCTAAAAAATTAATTATTATTAATACTCATATCAGAATTGTTTTTTTCGAAGATTTTCCGTCATAAAACAACTAATTAAAAAAAAAAAATATCGCCATGCTATTAAAATTGTTGGTGTGTGCGAGAAATATTTTTCATCGTACACAATATTTATGCAGATGTGTTAGTTGAAATGATCTCGAGTTGATACTTTTCAACCATAATTATGGCGATCCACTAATACAGACACACATTTTTTGTTAATAAAATTTTGACTGACTTCGTTTTGTGTTTCATTTACACAACTACCGATTATATATTTTTATCTAACTTTATTTTGACTGACAAACTATTTTTCACAATGGAATTCAGGCTTTATGCCTCAATTCCATTGTGAAAAATTGACTGAGCTGACTTCAGTTGGAAAAAGACAAAAAAAAATAATCCAGCAGAGTGACAAAGACAAAGTATGTTGTTATTGTTTTTTTTATAGCAAAATTTGATTGACACATTTTGACAGCAAACAAGAACATAACCAAAAATTATTAAACAAAATTAGGTATTAGTGTAAATTCTATTATTTTCACGTTTCAAAATAATCTAAAAAATTAATTATCATTATTACCCACATCAGAATTATTTTTTTCGAAGATTATCCGTCATAAAATACAAAATTAAAAAAATCTTTCCCGTAACAATGCCACACTATTGTTTATTAGTATTTTGACAGCAAACAAACACATAACCTACAATTAATTAACAAATTAAGTATTATGTGTTAATTCAATTATTTCAAGTTTCAAAATTATCTAAAAAATTAATTATTATTATTACTCATATCAGAATTATTTGTTTCGAACATTATCCGTCATAAAATACAAAATTAAAAAAATCTTTCCCATAACAATGCCACACTATTATTTTATATGTTTTGACAGCAAACAACAACATAACCTAGAATTAATCAACAAATTAAGTATTATGTGTTAATTCAATTATTTCTAGTCTCAAAATTATCTAAAAAATTAATTATTATTATTACTCATATCAGAATTATTTTTTTTCGAATATTTTCGTCTTAAAACACAAAATTAAAAAAAGTCTTTCCCATAAAAGTGCCATACTATTAAAATTAATAATGTGTGCGAGAAATATTTCTCATCGGTATACAACATTTATGTCCTTGTATTAGTTGGACTGCCATAAATAGTTCTCGATTTGAACTTTTTTTAAATTTTGATATCAGTCCACTAACACAGACACACCTTTTTTGTAAGTAAAATTTTGACTGACTCCGTTGGGCATCTCGTTCATACAACCACCGATTTTATATTTTTATCTCAAGTTATTTTGACTGACAAACTTTGTTTCACAATGGAATTGAGGCTTTATTCAATAAAAATAAATACATAATAATATAGGTTTTAGGCATGATTCTATAAATCCCAGGTTAGCTCGATTTTTCAAAACACGTGTTTGTGACGTCATGCAATTCTTTTTTACTTTTCGTTTTTTTATTTGTTGTTGTAATTTATATACGTATTGAGAATTGAGTGACGTCAAAAAAAAAAGATGGCCATTTGTTTACATATTTCGAGCTAACCTTTTGTTTTATTGAATCATGGGTTTTAGGCATGATTCTATAAAAGAGAAAAAGCAAATGAAACAATGTTTGTTTCAAGTTTTTTTTTTACTTTTCGTTTTTGTACTTGTTGTAATTAATACGTTACTAGAATTGTGTGTCGTCACGTGTCACAAAAAAAAGAATACCATTTGTTTACATATTTGGAGCTTATTGGTATTTATTGAATCATTATACCTACATAATTCATATTTTTCACTATTTTTTATGTGTTTATATTTTTTGTTTACAATTTGTATGTGTGAGTAGTACATACAAACAAAATTTAAACTTAATAGAAAACTTCAAACATTATACTAGTTAGAAAATAAGCGCTTCTTGGATAGTTTATGTTATTGGTTTTGGATTTTTTTAAAGTAACAAATGATTCCCTATAAAAAATTCGGGATAAAAGTTTCAGTTTTGTTACTCGATATATGAGTCATTTTTTAAATCTTAATACAGTAATAATTCATCTCGTAGAGTATTAATCGATTAATCGAAAATTTATTTGCTCGAATATGTAAAGTGTAAATCGATTTAGTGAAATTTGATTTAAGCGATGGAAATGGGATTCTAAATTGATTTTTAGATGAAGTTCTCGAATATGGCCAAGTAGGCTGGAATTTGGTGATTTCTTAACCGATTTTAGTGAAATTTGACATGCGCGATGGAAATGGGATTCTAAAATGATTTTTGAATACAGTTCTGTAATATGATCAAGTAGGAAGGAATTTGGCTACTTCTTAACCGATTTTCGATCTGCATCACAGCAGATAATCTCAACAGCATATTTCAGACATATTTATTAAACATCTGCCGGCAAATTTAATCACCATCAAAGGAAAATAAGAAAAAGTGGATGACGGCACGCGCAGCATTATTATAGCTTCTAACGATAGTGTAGCGCCAAGGAATTGGTAAAACCATTTTAGAATCTCATTTCCGTAGTGCATGTCGAATTTCAAGGAAACGCCAAGTTCTAAATTCCACTAAAATCGGTTAAGGAATAGCCAAGTTCCATTTTACTTGGCCATATTCCAGAATTTTGTCCAAAAACCAATTTAGAATCCAATTTTCATCGCACATGGTAAATTTCACTAAAATCGGTTTAAAACCAGCCTAGTTCAAAAATTGGCTATATTCCAGAATTAGAATCTAAAAATTATTTTAGAATTTCATTTCTATTGTACATATGTATATCGAATTTCATCATAATCGGTTAAGAAATAGCAAAGATGATTTTATGTTGTTTTTATATATTTTATGTTGTTATGTTATATTTTATTAATAAAATTAAAAAACTAAAGATTTAAAACGAATATTTTATCAAAAATTTAATTAAAACCAAAATATTAATTCGCAAAACGCATATAAGTATACCAAATTTAGTTAACGCATTAAAACCTTGTAACGAGTAGTTCGTTACTTGAAAAATTGTTTTGCAGTAATATCCAATAGGGGTCTTTGGGATTGGTTTGTTGGTAGTGTGATCAACGCGCAATAATTTGTTTTCTGGTATCATTAGAACAGCTGTTCATTGGTAGATGGCATTAATACATACATTCATGGATTGATCACTGCAGTTTGTTGGGGTATGAGTCGGCATGTGGAATTTCTATGAAGAGATGACAGCAAGCTGAAGAAGAAAAAAAAGATCGGTCTCTTTTGGCGATGCTTTCAATCAAGACAGATACATAACAAAAAAATCATTCTGATTGTGATATCCATGGGGATAAGTAGTGTATATCTTAAAAAGTTATTAAATTTGGCCATCTTGTTAATCAAGTGTTAAAATTAAATAGAAATTTTTATTTTTTTTCGTATAAAAATATTATTAAAGTGGTTACGGGAATTTATTTTTAGTATTAAAATAGGAGGTAAGTGGTGGAGGGTTTATATATATATATATCGGGTTTCGTCCAAAATAAAAAGTCATACGAGAAAAATAAACAATCCGGTAGAATGTAGAGAGTCCGATGGGGCAATAACTGATCCGGAAGATTATAAAATTCCGGATACATATGTTGAAACTGAGGATGACTCTGATTCAATTGATATAAGTCACGACAAAAGACCGAGATTAGTAGGGTTAGGTAAACGTAAGGAGTGCAAGACAAAGAAGTTGAACTTAGAGAATGAGAAAGATTTAAGAAGAAAAGGGAGTGTCAACGAGAAAATAATGAAAAGTGTAGTCGAAAAAATGGGGGAAGACATAGAAAAAACGGAAAACACGTGTAGTGAAATGGTTACCGAAAGTGAGGTTAAAATAAATCTTTACGACAAAATGGATACGGGTCCATTTAAAGTAATAATGACCAAGGATAATATAAATATGATCAAACTTGGAAAAGCTTTATTAATTAATAGAATCGAAAATATCTTAAAAGTCGAACAAGTGAGTAAAAATATGGTGCGAGTTACATTCAAATACTACTCGGACGCCAATAATTGTGTCAAATCATTAAATTTGAAGAACCTGGATGGATATAATGTCTTCATCCCAAACAACTATAACAAAATAATAGGGATTATTAAAAATGTACCCTTGGATATTTCAGATGTAGAAATATTTAACAACTTAAAATCATCAGTTGAAATAGATAAGGTAGAGAGGATGACAAGATGGGATCCCGAGGCAAATATAAGAAAAGGTATGGAACTAGTCAAAGTTACTTTTCTAGCGAGCAGTTTACCATATAATGTCATAATGTACAAAAATATCCTGATGAAAGTGGAGTATTTCATTCCAAATCCCATGTATTGCAAAGTTTGATTGAATTATGGGCATACTGTTACCAGATGCAGGGCGAAAGATAAAGAGAGATGTCAGATATGTGCGAAAATCAAGGAACCAGAAGAACATATATGCGATGAAATAAGCAGATGTAAATATTGTGGAGAAGGTCATAAGACCAATTTCATAAAATGTCAAGAAAGATTTAGACAAAAAAAATTAACGGAATACATGACAATAAACAAAACATCGTATAGGGAGGCCAAGGAGAAGATGTTTGGGAGTAGACAAAATACACCGAGACCACAAGATTTTGGAGAACTTCACACGAAAAATATGGAGGACCAAAAAAGAAGAATAGAAGAGATCAAGTTAACGGAACAAAGGATGAACATTCTTAAGAAATTAATAGACGATCTAAAAAATGAAGTTAAAAAGAAAGACATAATAATAAAACTAATAGTAAAAGAACTGAGCCAACCAGAGAAACTTAAAAGTAATCCAGGTCACATCGATGATCTACTAATAAAAATAGGGGAGACATTCCCTAATAACTAAATTAAAAGATGAATTATATAAACATCCTACAAATAAATATAAGAAGTCTTATAAGCAATAAGAATTTAATAGAACATTTTATGTATAAAAACAAAATTCAAATAGCTATTCTGAGTGAGACGTGGACCAATGACTCAACTCTGGAACAACTAAAATTTAACAATTTAAATTTAATAATCAATAACAGAGCAGATGGATACGGAGGGGTAGGTTTTTTAATAGACAAAAAATTTTCATGGAAACTAATTAATCTAACAAACATATATAATAGAATCCAAACGCTAAAAATCAATGTTAAATACAAGGGTATAAATCTTAATATAGTCACTTTTTATAATAATTCGAATAATAACATATCAGAAATTGCTCAGGAATTTAATAATCTTTTAGAAGAAAACAATAATCCAAACACATTAATAGCGGGAGACATAAATGCTCATAGTGGTTTATGGAATCTAACACAAAAAACAGATAGGCTTGGGAATGAAGTGGCACAAATCATTACAGAAAATAATTTCTGTATTCTGAATGATGGATCACCAACGAGACAAGATTTATATAGACACACTAATTCAGCAATAGACATCACATTATGTACCCAAGATTTAACAAATAAATTAACATGGCAAGTAACCACAGAGAATTTAGGAAGTGATCACCTAGCAATTATCACAAAATACAAATTAAAGGAGAGGACAACTAAACAGATTACAAATTGGAAAAATATACTAGAAGAAGTAAACAAAAATATATCAGAAGAAACAAAAGACATTGAGAATTTTATAGAAGAAATAATCAAGAAAAACACAACGATAGTAACAAGAAGTATAAAGTTTAAACCAAAACCATGGTGGAACATCTTTTTACAAAGATTGTGGGACATAAAAACCGAGAAACAAAAAATCTATAATAGAAACAAAACTCTATACACGGCCACAGAATTAAAAAAGGCAACACAATTACTGAAATTAAATATAAAAAGAGAAAAAAAGAAAAGTTGGACAACATTTTTAAATAACATTAATCAACAAACAAAAAATATAGATATATGGAGAAATATAAATAAATTAAAAAACAAAAAGCAGTCAAATTATAACATACTTGAAGACAAGGTTCAGGCAAAGGAATTTCTTAAAATTAACTTTCCAAACTCGTGGGATAATAAATTAGTTCTTTATCAGATACCGAACAGTCATATAAACAGAGAAGAATTTAATAAAACTGAATTAGAAATCCTAATAAAAAAATCTAAAAATTCTGCGCCGGGTACGGATAAAATTAGCTATCAGTTCATTAAAAAAATTTTCAACCTAAACCCTATCTTCATTAATACTTTGACTAAGTACTTTAATAAAATATGGTCATCACAAAAATATCCAGATAAATGGAAAGTAACTCAAGCGATAGCAATCAAAAAGAAGGGACTTCAGGATAGGGAAATATTAAATTATAGACCCATATGTTTAATGAAAACTTTCTCTAAAATATTTAATAGTCTAATCCTTAATAGAATGAATGAACATATATCAAAAAACAAACTATTAAGTGATAATATATATGGCTTCAGGAAAAATAGGAGTATAGCAGATTACATGGTAGACATGACTAATCATATAATGCGAGAAAAAGAGAGGAACAAAAAACTGATAATGCTGAACATGGACATTACGAAGGCATTCGACAATGTAAACAAACAAATATTAATTAATAAATTGATTAAAATGAACTTTAGTAAACCAATATTAAACTGGATATATGGCTTTTTGACAAATAGAAAAATAGTAATTCATGGTGAAGAAACGGAAATTATTCATACTACAAACAGCGGCACTCCTCAAGGTAGCTGTCTGAGCCCCCTATTATTTAACATTTATACCAATACAATCCATGAGCTCAACAACGACAAAAGAAAAATATTTCAATTCGCAGATGATGTATGCGTAATAATCAGTGGAAAAGACCATGAAGAACTAGAACTAAACACAAATGAAACACTTATCGAAATTCATAAATATCTAGATAATATAAAGCTAAAGTTAAACCCAGAGAAGACACATTACCTAAGAATGTTTACTAACAAAAATAATAAGAAGAAAATAAGCATAAAAATAAACAACACAATAATTAAAGAAAAAGGGATAACGAAACTATTAGGAATTACATTAACAAACAGGCTATCTCTAATAAAACATTATAATTTAATGAAAGAGGACATTCAATAATCAATTAACCTTCTAAAAGTTCTAACCCATAAACTGGGAGGAATACATCCGGGAGTATTACTTAATATATATAAAGCCATCATAAAATCCAAATTAGAATATACCTACGTCATAACGGATGAAAATAACAAAACAGAGATGGAAATAAGTCAGAGATTAAAAAATACTGGTATTAGGAAATGCCTAGGATTAATAAAAACAACACCAATACCGGTATTACTAGCGGAAGCAACAGAAATGCCGAGTAAAATGGACAATAAAAAGAAAACGCTCAAATACATCATAAAACATTTATATGGAAATACGAAAATTGGTAAGGAGATAAAAGAGCAATCATCGATAAAGAAACTAAATACACTATATAATACTTATACGACGCTAGCAAAAATAAAACCTATACATGATAGAATTACTGAGCCGAAAAATATAATAATTAATTCAGTTATAAAAGACATAGAAAGAAAGACAAAATTTAATAATTTGGAACTAAATAAGCTAACCAAAGAATACATGGGAAAATTTAATGAATATGGACACATATACACGGATGGTACAATAAAAGATGAAAAAGCAGGGATAGGAATATACATACAGGAAAGTAATACGAGACTGTCAATAAAACTTAAAAACTTCACTAATATAAAAACAGTGGAAACCATAGCAGTTAAAATAGCAACACTACTAGCCCAACTCAATAAAAAGAAAGATATAATTATATTAACAGACTCCCAAAGTACGTGTCTCTCAATTCAAGCAGCAAACAACCAAAACATAAAGAAGCACTACGAAAACCAGATTCTAGACATAGCAGGACACAATGAGGGCAAAAATATCACAATTCAATGGATACCAGGGCATATAGGAATAGAAGGAAACGAGATAGCAGACCACCTAGCAAAAGAAGCTCTAATATCTCCTACTCATGTACTAGACAATGAACCCACCATATCAGACACAACAAAAGAAATCATTGGAACATTAAAAGATGAATGGTCAAACTGTTATAGAGAGAATGTAAGACATATAGGTAGATTTTACAAAAGAATAAATAATTCACCACCAGAAATAGTATGGTTCAAAAATTCAAATCTTAAAAACATTGAAGTGAGGAAAATGACCAGAATACGCACGGGACATACATACAATAAAAAATACAGATTCCTGATAGGACTAGAGGATAGCCCTAACTGTGAAAGCTGTGGGGTTATAGAAGACAATAAACATATAATTACTGAATGTAGGAGATACGATAGAGAGAGAAATAAATTTGATATATTAAGACAAACAAACCTACAAGAAATCTTAAAAAGACAAAAAGACTCGGAGTATAAAATAATTTTAGACTTTTTGGACGAAATTGGGTATGATATGTAGGCCTTCACTGCTTAAAATAGATAGAATTTGATTTACAAATAACCAAATCAAGACAAGTTGAGACAAATACACGACAATCAGAATCAGCATACTAACAAAACTAATGGTTCTTAGAAATAAAAATACTAAAATTTATATATGTACATAAAATAACAGTTAAATTCTTAAAGACTTAAAGTAGAGATAGTAAAAATAAAAAAAAAATAAAATAAATTTTTTGTACCTAATATACTAATCAATTAACATATAGAATAAGAATAATTTGAATTATATAAAAGTTAGCATTAAGGGTAGAAGGAGGAATTATTTTGCATTATATAAAGCTAGAAATAAGGGTAAAAGGGGAGAAAAAGGAGAAAGATATTATAAATAAATAAAACAAAATTATAACTAAAACGAATAATATAGAAACAATAGTCAGCTAATAAACATAATATAATACATATACGAATTTAATTACTGAAAAATCATCTCTATTTAAAGGTGATTTAAGCAGAACACTGAAAGTAAATGTTCCATAGCTGTAGTCTTTCCCGTGAGAAAACACTACAGGCAATAATTGGAAAAACAGGAATCGTAGGTCATATGGATGAAAGTCTGACCACAAAAAACTAAGAAACAAACAAACAAACAAACATAACAAAAAAAAATACAAAACAGATTGAATTAAAAGTAGAAAAAAAAACACAAAAGTATTTGGTAAGAACACAAATCGAAAACACAAAGAAACACGAATGAAAAAAAAAAAAAAAAAAAAAAAAAAAAAATTTGATACAACAAGTGGAGTCATCCTACCTAGTGGAGATAAACCTACAAAACACGGAATAAATAGTAGCGTTACGCTAAATAACATAACGGGGAGGAAAATATCGGTAAACGAAACAAACAAACAAATAAATACCAAACACATACAGCGTTTGGATTCATCGAGTTTCCTCATTCCGGATTGGTGAAATTGTTTTAATATCTGCGGTTCAACAGGAGAAATAAAAGCACGTGAGACACCAAAACAAACTGGGTACAACCCAAACCGTAGCATACAAGCTAAAAACGGGAAATTGGTGGTGGACGTCGGCCATCTTGATATAGCACACTAACGCTGGAGACTGGAGACATTTTTTTTGTATTAAGTATAATTTCCATATTTATAAAAATAAAAAAAAAATTATATTATTTGTGATTAATTTATTTGCGGAAGGAAACATTTCGTATTTAGTTTTTTTGTTATTGCAGTTTTTTTATCATAGTACTAATATTAGTGCGCCATAAGGCGACCTTTTTTTTTCTTTTCGTTACAGAATTTCCTTCGGTGTTAAACGGTGAGCTCAGCGGGTACGCCAGGGAGAAAAATTTGTTTTTTTTTTGTATCACTGTATAGTGCTGTGATAATTAAACGTTTGGTTTTTTTTATATCATATGTTTCATTCGTGCTAAAAAAAATTACAACTTGTCAATTGATTGACTTTCATTTAATTAATATCTTGTTTAATTAATATTTTATTTTTATAATCAATAATTAATGTAATGATAATACAATAATAACGAGTACTAAAAATTATGTTCAAATTTACATATTATTGTTGAGTTATTTATTTATAGAATGTATCTAAGCTAAGCCGGTCGTCAGGAGATGATTACGTAGTGCAGTGAGTGTGACAGTGTTGTGTGTGTGTGATGTTCTCTTTCGGTTAGTTTTTTTTGTGAGGCACCGCAGCTTTGCAAGCATCCGGATGGGCCTCTCTAATAACCCACCCACCTTGATTGAGCTCTATCTGGCCATAGCTGCAAGAGGGGACTCCGGATGGATTCTGTGTACGATATGCTGAAGGGAGTTACAAAGTTAGATTTTAATCGGCTTTGGTGGTGAAGCGGCCGGATACTCGCAGGCTTATTAGTATGTGAATAATATTTCCCGTTCCGTAACGCGTCGTGGACTTTTAGTTGCTCAAGTGCCTTTAATCATCCCTTCAGAATTTCGTAACAACCTATTGAAGAAACCGATTCAGAAAAATGTGGTGAATATAAACAGTAATAGTACAACAACCGTGCTGTTTATGTGCTTCTATTTATTAGTTGTTTGATATGTTTCATGATTTTTGCTAAAGATAATTTTCATTGCAATTTATGATTTGATAAGTAAATCTGGTGCATCGTTTCTTACTTCAAAAATGATTCGACGTGAATTATTATTCGACAGTTTTCGTGTATCCGGCATGAGTCCTATTGATAATTTGCTATAGATTTGGGCGAACAGAAATGTTTAACTTAGCAAATTGTATTTTAAATTGTAATTTTTTTTAATAAAAAATCTGACGATATTTTTTAGAAATAGTTCTGAAATGCGGCTAATTCTAAAAGGACTCGGTTATTTCTCAGCCGATTATGATGTACAAACTCAATTAGGAAGGGATTTGGCCACATCATTCTTAACCGATTATGATGAAATTCAGCATATACGATTCTAAAATATTTTTTTAAGGCCTTGAAGGACTTCTTCGAAAAATCAATATAAAATCCCGTTTCCATCGCACTTGCTGACCTTCATCATAATATGAAGCAAAATTATCAAGTTCTTCCCTTACTGTTCAAATCACAGATTTTTTTTTTCGTTTTATTCTATGCAATCGTTTCTGGGGCTCAAGGCACTTCCAACTCTATCGCAGTTAACTTTTACCGTCCTACTTTACGCAGTATTTGCCAAATCGAGGACTTACGGCTAATATCCCGTTTTTGTATAAACCACCTGCACATGTGGATCGGCCCATAGATTCTGCACTCTCAACAGGAGGTCATAGTTGTGTTCATCGTCATCACCAATCGTAATCAGATGATGAAAAAACCCTTTTGCAGTCCGCTACCGATTCAAACTCCACAACTATAACCACTGAGACGTTTGGTGGGTGAATCATAAAACTTCAACTAAAATTCCATTAAGAATTCCATTTTCATCGTACATGCTAAATTTCATCAAATCGGTAAAGAAATTGCCAAATTTCTTGCTAATTGGCCATATTGAATAACTTAATCTGAAAATTATTTTTGAATCTCATTTCTATAGTACATGCTGAATATCAAATAAACCAATAAAAAGTGGTCAAGTTCCTTCCTAATTAGCCGTGTCCCAAATCATTTTAGAATTTCGTTTCCACCGTACATGTCGAATTTCATCATAATCTATTAAGAAATAAACAAGTCCGTCCTACTTGGCCATATTCCAGAACTTCATCTAACAATCATTTTACAACTATTACGTCAACTTACAACTATTATGTCAACTATTACACATATTCATTAATGAAAAAATTAATATTTAGTTATTTAGTAAGATATACAAATGTATTTAATTAATTAATTAATTTAGATAAAAATAGGTTTTAAAAAAAATGTCAATAATGATAAATAAATAAATAAATAAATAATTATTATATTGAAAATATTTGGTCTGTATTTATAATTACTTCAAAAATGGCTTTAATTATAGACCAAAACAATGTTTTTTAAAAAAACGTTATATTTAATTAAATTTTCGCCAATATTTCGGTATTGTATACCATTATCAAGGCTTTTTTCTAAAAATTGCAAATAATATACAAATTATAAACAACAAAATAACAAAGATTAAAAACATAGAAAATTAAATGCTTATGAAAACCTAAAACAAACTACATGCTTACAATATTTCTCCTGATTCTAAAACTTCCTCGTTACAAAATATTTGATTGAATGAAAAATTTATTCAAACAAAATAAATAAAAATATAGTGATTGTTATTGTTTTGGCTGTCCTTGACCTTACATAAATTATTTTTCTTTCAAATCATCCATATAATATGAAAAAGAACGTGGCACACTCATTTATAAAAAGAGCAGTGTATTTAACGGATTCACAATTTAGACAAACGATTATAAACCAAATTACACATATATTGAAAATTAACAATTATCCGAAAAAATTAATCAACAATTTAGTTTGTAAAACGTTATTTACATACCAAAAAAAGAAAATAAAAATTGGAACTGATTCAAAATTTGGAACTCTACCGTATGTACCAAATTTAAGTGAAAAGATTAGCAAAACGTTGAAAAGTAATATGGATAATTTAATGATAGCAAACAAAATTATTAATAAATCTTCAGACACATATTCGAAAACGAAAGACAAAATTCCAAACGAAATGAAAGATGGGTTAATCTATAAAGTAATGTGCAAAAATTGTGAGTCCTGTTATATTGGCGAAACGAGCAAAACAAAAACCCAAAGACTTGATCAGCATAAAAGGGATGTCATTAACTTAACAAGGCAACACGTTTCACAGCAGACACATTTCAGGTCGGCCTTAGTGAAACATGTAAAAGAGAAGAATCACGAATTTGACTTTGAGAACGCGATAACTTTAGATTTTGAAAAGAAAAAAGGAAAAAGACTGTTTAAAGAAGCATGCCATATATGGTTGGCAAAGGGTCCGGTTAACTACAAAGTGGATACAAATAAATTACACAGTAATTATGTTAACATAATCAAAAATTTCGGTGTCTTCAAAAAATAATAACGTTTCGAAGTAATCAAAGTAGTAAAAAGCTATTACGTATAGTGTTTATGTTTATATTTTCTGAACAGCTGTTTATAGTATTTTTGTAATAATTTATGTAAGGTCAAGGACAGCCAAAACAATAACAATCACTATATTTTTATTTATTTTGTTTGAATAAATTTTTCATTCAATCAAATATTTTGTAACGAGGAAGTTTTAGAATCAGGAGAAATATTGTAAGCATGTAGTTTGTTTTAGGTTTTCATAAGCATTTAATTTTCTATGTTTTTAATCTTTGTTATTTTGTTGTTTATAATTTGTATATTATTTGCAATTTTTAGAAAAAAGCCTTGATAATGGTATACAATACCGAAATATTGGCGAAAATTTAATTAAATATAACGTTTTTTTAAAAAACATTGTTTTGGTCTATAATTAAAGCCATTTTTGAAGTAATTATAAATAAATAAATAAATAAATCCCATTTCTATCGCATATGTCAAATTTCACCATAATCGGTTAAGAAATAGTTCCTTCCTAATTGGTCATATTACAGAACTGTATCTAAAAATAGTTTTAGGATCCTGTTTCCATCGCACATATGAAATTCTACTAAAATCGGTTAGGAAATAGCCAAATTTTCGCCTACTTGGGCACATTCCAGAACTTCACTTAAAAATCATCTAAGAATCCAATTTCTATCGTATATATCGAATTTCACCATAATCGGTTAAGAACTAATCGAGTTCCTTCCTAATTGGCCATATTCCAGAACTTCATCTAACACTCATTTTAGAAGTTCACCTCCATCGTACTTGTCGAATTTCATCATAATCGGTTAAGAAGAAGCCAAGTTGCGTCCTAATTGGCCATATTCCAGAACTTTATCTAACAATCATTTTAGAATCCCATTTTTATCGCACATATCACATTTCACCAGGATTGGTTAAGATATAGCCAAGTTCCTTCCTAATTGGCCATATTACAGAACTTCATTTAGCAATCATTAAAAACTCCCCACTTCTATCGTACATGTCGAATTTCATCATGATCGGTTAAACAATAACCAAGTTCCATCCTATGTAGTCAAATTCCAGAATCGCATCTAAAAATCAGTTTAGAATCCCACATTTAGTCATACTGACAAAATATACAACAATCCATTCAAATGTATCCATTCAGTATACATTTAAATGTATATTCCTGGCGTTCTACAATAAATAACCCATAACGCAATGAAAACATATTAGCCCTCGTCACGAGCTTGCGTATTTGCGTATTTCGTAACTTCGTAAATTTGACGTTTCTTCTGATTGGTTGAAATTGTTTCCCCTTAATAAGCAAGAAACGTCAAAAATTAACACGCTCACAGGCAGATATCAAACTGCTCGAAGATTTCCTAGCCCATTGTCCAAATGTTTTGATATTAACAGGCGCTGGAATTTCAACTGAATTTGGTAAATAACCGCTGACGGTATTTTATATTATCAACAAAGTTGCATAAAGGTATTATTAACGGACGATGAATCATTTGTGGGAGGAATATGAAGTGTTCGCATGTTGTTTGCTGAATCCTTGAATCAGAATTCAAAAATTTTAATTTATTATATATGTATGTATTTATAAAAAATAATTAAATTAAAATTAAAAACAAATTTCTTTCATTAAATTAATACATAATTATAAAAAATAATCTGCTTGCGGTGTTTTTGATGATATACCACGACTTTCCTGAGCAGCCGCTTCGAATATTGTAAAATCACGATTCAAATGTTCGTTTAATTCAAGTATTGCAGCTACATTTCCACAGCAGTAACAATAATTTGGTGCTGGCCACACAGTCAAAACAGTCTCATTAAAATGCCATTTATAACCTTCCATTACTAATTGATGGGCCCGACAGAATCATATCAATATCGTTGGATGTATTAAATTGTAGTACTACATCGGAACCAAATAAATAGCCGGCACCCCTTGGTGATACACCCCAACCTTGGGTGTCTTCGGGATCACTCCATAACAAATCGCACATTGGGCCGTCATGTGGCACCTCCTGTTTACGATCGATGGAACGGATTTGGTCTAAATACTGTATTGATGGACTTAAACCACCGTGCACACAAAATATTTTGCCATCGATTATGGCCGATAGGCTAAATAGTTGAAAATCTCAGTGAAATGACGCCATACCGTGTTCGAGCCGTATTTTCTTACACATTCATCATAAAATCCTTATACTTGTGTTATTTGACGTGATTCATGATTACCACGTATCAGGGTTATTCGATCGAGATAACGTACCTAAACAAGAGAAATATAAATATTAGTAAAAGGTTTGAATCGGAATCAATAAACTCACCTTTAGCGCCAAAAGCAGCAAGAATGTTTCAACACTGTAGTAGCCGCGATCAACAAAATCGCCCATAAATAAATAATTTGTCTCGGAACATCACCGCCCACCTTGAATAACTCTTTCAAATCATAAAATTGTCCATGAATATCGCCACAAACTGTAACAGGTGAATCAACTCTTTGCACATTGCTTTCTTCCACCAAAATCTCTCGTGCCTTAGCACATAATGCCTTCACTTTATTCTCTTTAATAATTTCACATCGTTTTCAGGCTACTTTTCTTCAGCGTATTTTGACAATTGTGATTACTTTTGATTTTTAATAAATAATAGATCAAAATATTAAAAAACGGGCAAGAATGTCTACCCAAAAATGAGAAGAGGAAGAGATGAATATATTGAATTATGTATTTTAAAAAAATAATTCAAAATAATTTAGAAATAGAGGTTTGTTTCATTAGTAGTGCCTACATTTATATGTAAATATTTATGTGATTTTTACTTTGATCCATATTATTTATTTTCACTTATTAAAATTCACAAGTAATCACAATTGTCAAAATACGCTAAAGAAAAGTAGCCTGTGAGCGTGTTTATTTTTGACGTTTCTTGCTTATTAAGGGGAAACAATTTCAACCAATCAGAAGAAACGTCAAATTTACGAAGTTACGAAATACGCAAATACGCAAGCTCGTGACGAGGGCTATTGTTACCCAGCAAACGTGTCTTAAGTAACACATGCAAGACAAACTCAAGACTTGTTATGGTAACAAACCCAAGTCAGTCAAAAGACAACTCCATGTATTTGGGACGAAGAGTCTTCAAAGACATGTCTTGTGGTCGTTATTGGTAACATGTATACAAGATGTCTTAGGTAACATGTCTGGTGATCGTTATTGGTAACATGTATACAAGATGTCTTGGGTAACATGTCTGGTGGTCGTTATTGGTAACATGTCTGGTGTTCGTTATTGGTAACATGTCTGGTAAATGTCTCGTGGGGATTTTTTTATTGTAGAAATAAAACACTATTATATTAGTTTAATTTTTTAATTTATTTCTCATCTTCAACTTTTTGGGTTCTGTATTTCTATAGTTTTTTTTCATTTAAATTAATTTTAAATCTATTATTATTTATTTGTTTTAATAATCACAGAATTTTTTTTAACACTTTTTCACAATACACTAAACGCTGAAAGACGATGCCAAAATAATAATAATCTAAAAAAATGGCGAAATCGGAAATATATGCGATTTGCATGGGTGAAGCGGTTTTTTAAGACATTTTCAAGACAACCAGAAGACTTGTTACCATTCTTTCTATTTCCCACCGATAGGGCCGCTTCAAATTAAATAACGTACGTGTCTCTAGTAACATACCGAAGACAACCGCAAGACTTGTTGCCTAAAAAATTTGTCTCTTTTTAACCAGTGTAATTTCATATTATTTTCTCTATCCCAGACAACCACAAGACATGTTACCAAAGACAAAAAATTTGCTGGGTAGTTTCATAAATTCGCTTTATTTTCATATAAACATGGTGGTGCAATATTCCCTTTATTCACGGGTCATGATTCAATAAATACCACGTTAGCTCTAAACATTTAAACAAATGAGCATTTTTTTATGACGACACACAATTCTAGGATTAAAATAGTCGTATAAATTACAAGTAAACAAATGAAAAATAAAAAAACAATAACTTGAAACAAAAATGTTTCATTGCTTTTTCTTTCTTTATTATATTTATAAACACGTGGCGGAATTGTATGATGTCACGAACACGTGACTCAAAAGATCGAACTAACCCCTTTTGAACCATACTTACCGGTGTTCCATTGCATAGTGCATACTACTTAGCACACGAAAAATTTTCTGAATTAATATGTTTTATTTCAATGCCTTCTGAAAGCAAATTTGCATTAGTTGGAGAGTAAATTTACTCAAAGAGAGAATTATGTTTTTGTGGTTTTAACATAGAGTTAAAAGGAATAAAGCAGAAATAAACAAATGTCAAGTGTAAGCAAAGCGGTGGGAAAAAGAGATACAAATAAAATAGAACAGGGCCATATTTAAAATTTTATTCAATGGAATGGGTTGCTTAAAATAAAACAATTAAAGTTTAAAAAATGTTTTTATACACGGATAGTTATTATTTAGTTCAATTTTCTAATAAAATTAATTTTATTATTAAGAATAACTTTTCTAAAAACGCGTAATTATTTTATACTTTTAGTGCGGGCCTGGTAAAAAAAAAATAAAAAATAAAAATGGTAAATTTGTTTACAAATTGTAAGATGGCTAAAAACCAACAACAACAATATTTGTTTTTTTTTTATAATTATGTAATAAATTTAAATAAAAAGTGCACTTTTTTTATCACAAATTACAATGTTTACATCACAATTTTAATTTCGTTTTATGTACACCAGAATAAAATTTCTCGATGAAATGAAATTCCCAGTAATTTGTTGCGAGTATTGTTACAACATTTTCTGATTAAACACTTCATTTTTCATAATTTTTTTTTAATAATTTTCCACAAATAATAATTAATTATATATATTATGTATACACTTTTTGTAATTGTTTTGTTTTATTTGATTATTTTCAATTTTCGCATAACTACGCAAAACCACAATAAAAACTAAATGGTTTGTTTACAAAAAAGAAAGAGCATAAAACATAATATATATATAATCCTCTCTCTCCAACTGCTTACATGAAAAAGATGGAATTTCCTATGTTAATTTGTTGTTGTTTTCACTTGTTTCAGGTCTATCTTTTTGATGTCTATGGGTTTTAATTATATTGCGTAGGGGCTCACTGTATTGTTCGGAATATAATTTCTACACCCAAATAGGTATTTTCTACATCCAAATAATTTGAATTTTTTTTTTGTTCGACAGGGGAAGTCTTTGTGAAATTTTATTTAGTCTATGGTGCATTGTTTGCAGAACTAACCCAAATATATGAATGTAATTACCACCAATTTCCCATCATCAATAAAGTTCTTTATAAGCCTTCCAAGTAAGATAAAATATCTTTTAATGATACTATTATAGTGACGATGATATGACGATTTATTTAATTGGTTGATTTATTTAAAATTTATAAAAAATAACTAAACACTGTCTAAACCACTATTATTAAATATTTTATTTCCGAAATAATTTAATATTTAGAAAAAATGTTAAAATTCTTACCATTATAAATTTTGTTAATGGTATTTTGCACAGAATTTTTTTTGTTTTTACTCTTCGTTGCTCGTTTCGTATTTTATATACTAAATGTCAGCTACTTTGATGAATGGTGCGAATATGTTTCTTACCCAACTATTTTGCATGTAAATATTGATTTATAATCAAATGCCTACTTTATTAATTTGTATGTTTGATACACTTTGTTAATAAAATAATTTATAAGTAAAAAAGTGCATGTTTGAAAATGTTTGTGTTTATCATAAATGCATCGGACGAAGGAGTAGCCCGAAAATTCAATATTCAAATCAATGGGGAAATATTTTGGAAAATGGGCATATTCTGGATACATTGCATATTACTGGCCCGTAATGAGGAAAATATTCTGGAAAGAGGTAATTTTCTGCTCTTTCTTGTATTATATTCTGAAAAAGAGCCGAGACATATTCTGGAAAAAAAATTGCGAGAAGTTCTTTAAAATTATTTTGGAACAGGGGGATGAATAATAATTTACTGCTCTTTTTAGTAATATATTCTGAAAGAAAATTCTAAAAAAATATTGGAATTTTAAATACGTATATACATATAAGATATACATTTTTTATCTAAGTACAAAGATTTATTTTATCAAAAAATTAACATATTGTTTTCTTGATTTTTTTTGAAATACAGATATTTTTTTTGTATACATACTAAAAATATTGCATTAAGTAAATAATCGTATTATTGTTTAAAAATTATTTTTAGTGGTTAAATAATAACCACTTCAAATAAAGTGGAGTAATTTTCTAGTTATTAAAATTTATACTAGATACAAAATATAGCGCCACAGTCGCTTTTTTAGCGGAGACAAACTGAATTAAGGCTGTATTATATCCTGCCTCATGAAGTTAACTATTAGTTCTTGCATAGTGCATAGGAGCATAGTGCTCATAAAAATGGCAGAAAATGATGAATACGGCTGGAGCCTGAAGATGACAAAAATCTTTATTTCGGAGTACGAGAGCAACAAATATTATTTAATAAGCGGCACACCGATTACAAAAATCACAAGACGTTCTAAGTAGATCAATGCATAGTAAATAATTTGAATAATGTGCAATATGGTTTATAATTGAAATTGCTGAAATTGTCGTGGCACACCTATAGGGCACCCTTTTGATCCATTCTTTGATAAATCTATCATGAACAATATGATTCATAGTTTGTGAAATTTCTGTTGTCGTATTTTTATGTCATAAGATGTTGTTGTTATTCCACGACGTAGAAATGTGATAATGTAATACAGGCCTTATTGATATTGCAGCGTAGCCAATAATTCACAAGTAATTTATTATCGATCAATATGTCATTGATATTTCAAACAAAAAAACGTCATAAAATATCAATAAAACAACACAAAAATAATTTCAGAAGAAAGAAAGTATACTAGAGATGTATTACTGAGCTTCTGGAGCTAATTCTTGATTGCTGTTCAACGCGTCTCAGGCCTAAATGATCGTACATTATTGTGAGTCTGTAATTTGGCGGCTTGCTGATAGAGGATTTATCTTGTTTTCACCAATTGTAATATTGGGGATGGATGGTTATGTGACGTATAACGAACGCTTTATGGGAAAAGTGTAGTTCGTTCAGCAATGTATTTTAGGTAAACTTAGAAATTTAAATTCCAGATTACACGGTAATCAACTCATTTTGGCTACAAAATACCCACGAAATTGTTGGAATTTGGATGGTGTATTAACCTTAGATAATATTTCATCGAAAAGTTTGATATTATATCTCGGAAAACAGAGCAACAAATTTTATTTTCTGTTTTTGTTAAGGTGATCCCTACAATGCTCCAATTGAGTTGAAATTTTGTACACAGATATATGGATTGTCACATTTATCACCAACAAAAAAATCGTCGGTTCTGTTTTTGAGAAAACCTGTTTGGTAGTTTTCTTTTCCACTGCAACCCCTTCTATTCTAGAGTCGAACTAACTCAAAAGTTAACAAAACTGCTTATTACTAAAATTTATCTTTGTTCAAAATTTCGACGGACGTACACGACATTTTTTATACGAAGTTTTGGATTCTTGGTAACCTAATTCGTCTATAGAAATCTAAAAATCTAATAAAACAGTAAGCATGGGACAATGCCTTAACGGTTAAAGTTGCGGCGACGATTCTTAAATTTTACTTTTCAAAATTTATATTCCAACAAACGTTTCAAGTTTCTCCTCTGGTATAATCGCCTTAAACGTTAAATACATTTTAAATTGTTTAACAAACGAATGTAAAATAACTTGGAGTTATAAGAATTTTATTAAATACGTCAATGATTTTTGTAAATTTTATACATTTGTCTCGTAAACACAATATTACAACAAACACACTTCAAGCTTGACGAACAATTATAAAATAAATTATTTCAAAAATACTAAGGATTGAAGCCCCCATAAATAGCCCCATCAAGCCACCAATATTCGAAACTAAATCGGACAATGTGTAAAATTGTTTCCGTGTCGTTCCTGTCACCTTAGTTACGCCAAAAAAAATATCAATTATAGTCTCTTGAGATTCACTAGTGTAATTAGGGTAAATCCTTTTAATCACTTTTTCCGCTTCGAAATTTTCCATTTCAATGCTGTATTCATATTCCACGAAGTTACATGCCGATAAACAATTACAACTGTAGTTGGAAAACTTTTGGAAATCAAGTGGTTCATCATCCTCCAGTTCAGCGTCATACTCGTCTGCTATGTCTGCCTTGTACTGAAAATACGAATTCATAACTTCCACTGAATCGTACATTTGGCTTATTTTAATACCTGAGCCACATATCGGTTGATCGTTATTTCTCGGTAGCGAAAAATGAACGCAACCATATTGTTGTAGGGTGTAATTAGCCAAACACTCTAATTTACAGTTAATTCGACTGTAATATGTGAAATATTTCAATTTGTGCTCTTTATCGAAAAAACATTGCCGGTCTTGAGGATTTAATTTCCACATACCGTGCGAGGTCCTTGTAATTTTTGGTGTAACTTTTATTTGTGTCAGGGTGCCGTGGGGTATGGCAATAAATTTCTCAAGGGTTGTTGGATACTCATCAGGTGAGTGCAGCAAAACTTTGTAGCCAATTTGTGTCGGTTGACAAAATGTATTTAAATCTACTTGGTCCGCGCCCAGAACCAATTGTAATCCACTTCCTGGTCCGCTACCCCACACTACTCTTGGAAACCGTGGATATCCCAAATAACCAAAATCGTTATGCCATGATACCGTTTTATTTTGAATATTATGATATTTGTATTCGCTTTGCAGCGATGGCTCATCCCTGATTATTTCAGATGGTATATTGAATGTAAAACAAATCCCTTCGTTTGTCAAAATATACGATATGAATTTTATTGATAAATATTTAGACGCAAACATAAGATGTAAAATTAGGCCGTCCATATCGGGTGAAATCTAAAATAAAAATTGGCTTACATTTAATGTTAACTTTGTCAAATAATTTTACTTACATTATGTAATAATTCGATATGTGATTTGTTGAGGTATTTGGTGAAGTTTCTGGGATCATGGAACACTAAGAACTTTTGATTACAAATGAGATAAGCCAGATCTACAAGCATACTATTATTAGCTCTACCTGTCATCCAATTTCTCGCTTCTTCAGCTGGGAAAAATTTACTTTTTATCTTAACTGTTGGGCAAATAGTAACTGCCGGAAACGGAATCGAATAAATTGGAGTAGGGCTATCATCTTCAACTTGAATTGCAGATTTATGATTATATTTTTTGAAAATGTCTTTTACAAAAATTCCCAAGAATATAAAACTGAAGACAAAAATTACAACCCAAAATACTTTTTCGCATATCGGGCGTTGTACATCGCCTAAATATTTTATGCCATGTATTGTTGTATTTGCTGCATATGACTGATTGGTGAAGTGAGTGTTTGTCGATGTCTTTTTTTCTTTTGCCATTACGGCGATATTTTACAAACTACTTTTGCTGTTGAATTAACAATTCAAACTGAGATTTTCTTATTTTGGAAACAATTTATGACCACATTTTATTTTTAAGATATCTGTAACATTATGTGAATTATTATTTATATCGGATAAGTTTGTGGTTTGCTCAATAGAGGTTAAAACGATTATTCATGATATTTTTTTTTAGAATTCTTGAATTGCACTAAGTCAGATTTCAGTCAGAAATTGTGGACTAAAACGAAAACTACGTAAAACGGAATTTGATTGATAGTATCTTTAGCGGCGGGTGTGGAAATAGCAAAAATGATATTATCAGCTTCAGGAACAGTCAGTTTTGCACACATGTAATATTTACAGAGAACTAATTTAATTCGACTCATCAAGTTATATACATAAATAAAAAGTTGAATAGCTAGATACAGGATACAGCATATTTAAATTTTATATTAAAACAACTTCAGCTGTTGAAAAAATATTGACCACATTGAATGACTACAATAAATAAAAACAAAACCAATGAAAGATATGACCACATCATTGATAATATAATCAAAAGTAGGAATAGCATTTAATATTATCACTTAATCATATCGTATTTTTAAGAGATATGTATAAGTTGTAAAAAAGAAATCCACGAAGAAGCAATTCGAATTGATATTTCATAAATCAATAATTTCAAATTATCAGGAGCTTGTTATTTTTTAATAAAAAGTTGTTTTGTTATAAATTTGTAAGTGACAAAATATTAACAAATAATAATTGTACATCTCGAAAATTATTGTTTTTTCAGTTGTGCGCAATTAGCTATTCTAATAGTTGTATTGCATTTATTTGTGAAGTCGTTAAAACATAAAACCTGTACAAAATGGCAATATTTTGCACAGCTTTAAATTAAACTTTAATTTATTTGGCAAACAAAAAAAAAGGGATGGTTGGAAAATACAAATGCAATTGACAAAAATTATAATATTTATTTTTATGTGTACTTGTGTACGTGTGGTAATGGACATCGTATAACAATTATACCTTTAGAATTTTATTAGAGATAACTAAAGGGGATTCTATAATACATTATAATAGTATAATTAGGTAGATGGTATATTCATTCTACGTTAAATTTCGAATACCGAAAACCATTTACATTTTGACATTTATTTGAATATAAGTTGTCCGTTACTTACAATTATACTAATAAACATAATTTAAATTTTGGAAATACAAATTTTATGAGTTCAATAAAATCAATTGAATAAAAAATTAATGAAAATAAAATAATGAATTATTGTTGGTTGTTGTTGGATTTAATGCTGGTTTGAACAAAACCCTTTATTGATTTTTGTTTATAGATAAATGAAATACAATAATTAATTTTCTTAAACCATTTTTTGTTTATTCAATGTATTCTGCTTTATAAAAGTGGATGATTCTGTGCCATATAATTTTTTATGTGATCTCTAATTTCATTTGCTGATACTGATATTCGCGAGCTGTTTATATGTTGTGGTTGAGGATATAATGCTTAACTTTCTTCTAACTCAACGTCCCAAGCTTGTAGAATCGGTCATTTTCACTTCTCTGCTATATTATGCGTCACACAATATGTTGCCCCAATTTGAGGTACAAAACTATTGTCAGTGCCGATTCTCTTTTGTAAAGGGTCTTTCAACAAGAGCGCTTCAACTTTTTTTTTGAATAAAACACAAACTGTTCGACTTTTGAACTAACTTTTTTTTTATTAACGAATTTGAACATATACATTTAAGTATGAAACTCGATTTCTTTTGCATGACCACCGCGTGCACGTTTTACGAAGTCCAATCTTTGAACCCAATTTTCGACCACTCTTTCGCATAAATCGGCCGAAATTCCAGCAATTTCACGTTCAATATTGGCTCTGAGCCTTGCAACGTCGCCGGCTTATTGGCATAGACCAATGACTTCACATAACCCTAAAGAAAATAATCTAGAGGTGTCAAATCACACGAGCGCGGCGGCCACTGGACGGGCCCATTTCGCGAAATAACACGCTCATCGAACTTAGTTTTCAATAACGCGATTGTATCGTGTGCTGTGTGGCATGTGGCCCCGTCCTGTTGAAACCACATGTCGTCCAAGTCCATTCCATTCAATTGCGGCCAAAAAAAATCGTTTATCATATCGCGGTATCGATTTCCATTAACAGTAACGTGGCGATCGTTATCGTCGATGAAAAAATATGGCCCAATGACGCCGCCGGCATGTAATCCGCACCAAACAGTGACTTTTTCGGGATGCAACGGTGCCTCATGAATCACGTGTGGGTTGCTTCCTGCCCAGTAACGCATATTTTGCTTGTTGACAAATCCATTTAGCCAAAAGTGAGCCTCATCGCTAAAGATGATTTTTCGGTGAAAATCTGCATCATTTTCGATTTGCTCTTGAACCCAATTCACGAATTGGCGTCGCTTCAAATGGTCAAACAACTTTAGTTGTTGTGTCAGCTTGATCTTATACGGATGTAGGCCAAGATCTTTACGTAAAATTCGCCACAATGATGTCACAGAAAGGCCCAATTGTTGCGAACGTCGTGTGAGCGACACATTCGCGTCTTCTTGAACTGAAGCCCTGGCGGCTGCGATGTTTTCAACACTTCGAGCACTTCTTGCTCTCGAGGGCACTGGAACATTATGTAGCGAAAACGTAGACTCAAATTTTGCCACTATACTTGTTAAATGAACGGGCTGGCTTGTTAAATGAACCGTAAAATGGCCGTAATGCTCTTAAAGTAGCAGCAACAGAACGATTATTTTGATAAAAAATTTGCACGATTTGCAATCGCTGTTCACGTGTGTAGCGTTCCATGATGAAATGTATACTAATGAAGTTTCCAAATGGCAAAAGAACAATAAAAAATATGGCGTCGTTCGCCGTCCCTATCGGAAAAAAGTTGAAGCGCACCTGTTGAAACACCCTTAGTATTCGCCACCTGCTTTACAGGCGTCCGAATGCGTTTTCTACGACAATTAGACCCTTGTTTAAATAAACTCCAAATGATTCCCCTTCTGGAGTACTTGCTGGTGTATATCCCTTTATTAGCCAACTCTACATATAACGAATACGCTGGATCTCCAATTATAAATGCTTTTATTTCTTTGCCGTTAATAGTTTCCGATGGCTGCATTCAATGAGAAAAAAGAAATTTATTTAAATAGGTGCGCCTTACACTTTTAAACAAGTTCCATCTTACTTGGCCATATTCCAGAATTTCATCCAAAACTCATTTTAGAATCCCATTTCCAATACACATATCGAATTTCATCATAATCGGTTGAGAAATAAGCAAGTTCCATCATACTTGGCCTTATTACAGAACTTCACCCAAAACTCAATTTAGAATCCCATTTCACACACGTCGAATTTTATAATAATCGGTTGAGAAATGGCCAAGTTCCATGATACTTGGCGATATTCCAGAACTTCATCCAAAAAACATGTTAGAATCCCATTTCTAACGCACATGCCAAATTTCAACATAATCGGGTTGAGAAATAGGCAAGTTCCATCATACGAAGCCGAAGGCTGATGGCTGTTACCTAAAAGCAACGTGCTTGAGGAAAATATAATAAAATTATGAGGTATTTATCAATGCTCGAGGGGTATTCGACGAGAAATTTTTTTGGAATTTTATTTTATTCTAGTAGCAAGGCTGCTAGATTGTAAATTGTTCTATGAAAGTGTCATTTTGAAACAGTATTTATTGTAATATAAAACTATAAATTCTTTTCATCTAGTAGCCAGAGTATGTTTTTCTAAAATAGTAAGCCTAAGATCAAAATTTAATTATTCCGCGGGGGAAATACATTAGTGTTAAAATTCCTTGTAGATGGGGCGGGGGTAACTTTAAAACTAAAATAGGAAACCCTATTTTTTATTGCAGATTCGGATTCTACAGCTAAAAATACGTAGAATTTGACTGAAATATTTTTGTCGATTCATGATAGATGGCGCTGTAATTGACGATATTCAATTTTTTTTCGATTTCTCCTACTGAGAACCTACGCAAACGATTCTGCAATATGTCTGCAATAAAAATACCACGGTTTCGTTGTAAATACACGAAGATAGTCTTAAAAAATTCATTAATTTTGCAAATTTCGAATAACTGGGAAAAGGATGCTTGATTCACATGAGTCTTCTCGCCTTATCAACTTTCAATTAAATTAAGTGCTCAAAATGATGGCGTTCGACTTCAATGTACTTATTAGCCCACATTTAAAATTACTGTACATAACTGAGAAGTGTGTCTGCTTGAAATTCAGCACAACCATTTCTGATTCGCCCAATCATATTCTCACGTGTCGTTAGTTTTTGTTTGTAAACCTGGTATTCGAGATAGCCCCACAAAAAGAAATCTGGCGAAGTAAGATCTGGTGATCTGGCAGGCAAATTTACCGGACCAGCTCTCCCGATCCAGCAACCGTTGAAATCACGATCAAGTACTACACGTGCTACCAACGAATGGTGTGTGGGAAAACCATCATGTTGAAACCACATGTTCCGTCGCACTTCTAACAAGTCTTCAAATAATGTTGACAGTTCATTTTCCAAAATATCTCGGTACATTTGACCATTCAAGTTGCCTTCAATAATGTGGGAGCCGATGAGTTTGTTGCCAATTATTCGACACCACACATTGACAGTCCAAGGACGCTGATGTTCAACTTGGCGAACCCAGTGCGGATTTTCTACACTCCAGTAATGCATGTTGTGGCAACTAACCGTTCCATAGTTTATAAAAGACAACTTGTCAGAGAACAATGCCACAATGAAAAAAATTTGGGATTTGCTGTATTTGTTCACGTGCCACTGACAAAAAGTTACCCGATTTTGGAAATCAACGGCATAAAAATCTTAGTGTAGAGACACATGATACGGATGATACTTATGACGTTTTAAAATTTTTCAAACACAGGTCTGGGACAATCAGGAATCGCTAGCTATTTCTCGTGTACTAATATGAGTATTATCAGATACTGCAGCCAATACTTCAATTTCATTATTTTGTTCAGTGACTGTTGCTGGACGAGTCCTGTTTTTCGGTTGAACACTTCCATCGGTAATAAATTGTTTGACAGTACGCTGAAATCCTATCCGGAAAACGAGAAGCGTAGAGGGTGACAGCATTATCAAGACTTCGGCCAGCTTCTCCATAAACCAGAATCATCTCGATTTTCTCTTGTACAGTTAAATACACCGTTCTGAAGTAGTATTGATAGCTTTATACAGTTATTGTTGTTTTCGAAATAATCTTCGGACTGACTCGGTATTTTTAAAACAAAATACAAACAATTTCATTAATTTAAAAGCCGAGTTTATCGAATGTTCCTGGGTTACGATAATGACAAGCCATTTTTCAGTAATTGAAAATTTGTTTAAGACTAACTTTGAGTATTTACAACGAAACCATGGTATTTTTATTGCAGACGTATTGCAGAATCGTTTACGTAGGTTCTCAGTAGGAGAAATCGAAAAAATTGAATTTCGTCAATTACGGCGCCATCTATCGAATGGGGTCTAAAAGACCCCAGTGTGGCATTTATGTGATTTTTCTTAAGTGTGTCATTTAAGGGTTAAGTTTCAATAATACCAATACAATATTAAAGTACATATGTGTTGTTTGCGTTACCGTGTAACTATACAAGTTACAACGCAAGTTAAATTGTTCCCCAGTTGAATTGTGTCAAGTGGAATTGTCCCAGTGGAATTGCGTCCAGTGGAATTGTGCCTAGTGGAATTGTGCTAGTGGAATTGTGCTAGTGGAATCGCCCGGTTTATTTATTTGTATGTTGAAGATTTTTGTGGGGATTTACGAAGAATTCTATAATAGTCTTTTATTAATTAAAATAAATTCACAACAAAAATTTATTAAATATTTTTCAATGCACTACAAAAAGAGCTATGATGCCCGTGTTTGTAAAAAACATAAACCAAGTTATAAATTAATTTTCTAACTTTTTAATTTTAAATAGATAATAATAATTTAAATTTAAATACATGTAAATAAAATACAATTTTTTCAAATGATTAAATTTTTAAAATACTTTATTTGTTTTTCCCTAATACATAGGTCTAAATTATGATGAATATAGTTAATTAATTTGATGCAATTATATCATAACTAAAAACAAAGCTGGTTGCTATTTTATTCGATATAGTTAGTTTCACAACTTTATTTGGTGCAAAATTTGCATTAAAATCGCTTCTTCGATGAAATTAACAGCGAAGGGTTTACGATGCACAAAGTAATTTAATTTGATGCAGTTGCATCATAATTAAAAAAATGGAGGTGTGGCCAACACACGACTTTCTTTTACGAACAGCGAATTTTGAGAAACTTTTATAATTCAAATTTCCCGCAAACTTAATATAATTAAGATTGTTTTTATTATTTCATGTTTTCTGTAAATTGTATATTTTTGAAATATTTGCAAAATAAATTTTCTGTTTTACGGAATCTGGGAGCTGGGACCCCAAAATTTATGTAAAAAGTTTAAACATGAAGTTGCAGTTTGATTGCTTAAACCATTTGGACTACAAATTGACAGACATATGTATATACCAACAGACACCACTTCAAAACTCAATTTTTTGAACTCATTAGTACACACGTAAAAGAAATAAAAGGTGATATTTATGAATTTAAATTTTTTCTTTTAATTTTTTGGAATTTGTATTAGTGATTTTTTGTAAATCTTATACTTTTTAAAATATGTGCAAAACACATTTTCGGGCCGAGAGTGGCCACTTCCGGTTGACCGATTTGGCAATTTAACATACATGTAGGCTAAATATTTTTATAACATACAGTACGTCACTGAAGTGTGCAAATTAATTATAATTAGCATAATTGGGCTAATACACACAATAATTAAAATGACAAATGCAAGAACTGCTGTAACTCCCTGTAAAAAAGTGTGGGGGGGGGGCAGGAGTTGCGAAATATTTTTGCAATTATAAAACGATATATATACTTAAGTATTACAAACCCTAATAAGTCGTTAAAAAAGTTAAGAAACATGAAAAAATGATCCACATTCAATTATGTAATATTTGCATTAAAAACCGGAAGTATGTCGCTGTAGTGTGCAAATTAATTATAATTAGCATAATTAGGCTATATATACATATATATTTATGTGTTGGCAAAACAATATTTAATTTTTTTTTTATAAAATTTTTAAATTTTTTTTAAATTTTTTTTTTAATTTTTAATTTTAATTTTTTTTAATTTTTAATTTGTTTATTTTTATTTTTTTTTTATTTTTGGAAACATTTTGTATTAGTAATTTTTTGTAAACCTTATACTTTTTATGATATTTGCAAAACAAATTTTCTGGCCCAAGGGAGTGGCCACTTCCGGTGGACCGATTTGAAGTAAAATTCACTGGGACCTCCCAATTTATCCAAAAAGCTTAAATCTGAAGTTTCAATTCGATTGGTTAAGCCATCTGGGCTGTAGAGAGGACACAGACTGACAGACGGACAGACAGACGGACAGACAGACTGACAGACAGACATCATTTCGAAACTCACTTTTTCGGAATCAGGGGACCTCAAAACAGATAAATCTTCAATAATCTCAAGGTCGAAAATTTTCATGATTACTATACTTTATTTTACTTACGTAAAAGAAAGTAATTATAATTACTTTTGTAATTTTACTAAAAATTTTGTAAAATAAACAGAATTAAACAAACAAAATTAACATGGGGAGTTGTTAAATTAACAATATATTATGTTATGATTATTACAAAAACTTTGTTAATGCCAAAACAGGTTTAGATTAAATATAGAAATAAGTTTCGTACTAATTCTCAAAACAAATTCGTCTGTTTTAATAACATTTTTGTAAAAATAACAAAAATATTATATTACATTGACCATTAACAAAGTTATACAAATATAATATATATGAATATATACTAAATTTAACGACAAATCCTTGATGATTCACTGGTCTATAGTGGCAACAAATAACCTAAGTTTTTACATACTTACTGGTTCAGCATTAAATAATAAAATGGAGGTGTGGCCAACACACGATTTTCTTTTACGAACAGCGAATTTTAAGAAACTTTTATAATGCAAATTTCTTGCAAACTTTACTAAGATTGTTTTTATTTTTTCATGTTTTCTGTAAATTGTATATTTTTGAAATATTTGTAAAATAAATTTTCTGTTTTACGGAATCTGGGACCTGGAACCCGAAATATTATGTAAGAGATTAATGAAGATATATCTGTTTTGAGGTCCCTTGAGTCCGAAAAAGTGGGTTTCGAAATGATGTCTGTCTGTCAGTCTGTCCGTTTGTCTGCTCGTCTGTTTGTCGGTATCTTCTCTATAGCCCAGATGGCTTAACCAATCTAACAAAAACTGAAGATTTAAGCTTTACTTATGTAAAAGAAAGTAATAAAAAATAATAAATTTGTAAGAAGTTTGCGTAATTGGGTGTCTCAAAATTCCCTGTTCGTAGAAGAAATGTGTTGGCCACACATCAATTTTATTTTTTTTTTTAAATTTTTTTTTTTTTAAATTTTTTTTTGTTTTTAATTTTTATATTTTTTTTTTTTATATTTTTAATTTTTATTTTTTTTATTTTTTTTTTACTTTTAGTTTTTGGAAACATTTTGTTTTAGTAGTTTTTTGTAAACCTTATACTTTTTCAGATATTTGCAAAACAAATTTTCTGCCCCACGGGAGTGGCTACTTCCGGTTGACCGATTTGGAGCAAAATTCACTGGGACCTCCCAATTTATCAAAAAAGCTTAAATCTAAAGTTTTTGTTAGATTGGTTAAGCCATCTGGGCTGTAGAGAGGACACAGACTGACAGACGGACAGACGGACAGACAGACTGACAGACAGACATCATTTCGAAACTCACTTTTTCGGACTCAGGGGACCTCAAAACAGATAAATCTTCAATAATCTCAAGGTCGAGAATTTTCATGATTACTATACTTTATTTTACTTACGTAAAAGAAAGTAAAAGCGAAAGGCCTAAAATCGAAAAGGCAAATGGTTTCTAATGTGTAAAATCTACATATAAAACAAAATTCTTCAGTTTTAGATATTTATTTATTTTAAATATTTATTATCTTTAATCCTATTACCATTGAAAGAAAAATGACATGAAATAAAATTTTGCTTCTTAATCTAAACAGTTCAGAGCGATAAAATGAAAGGAAAGTATAAATTTCTAATATCTCTTTTTATCCTATTGTGTTTCTATGCGCATTTAAATAGATTGGCATAAAGTGAATAATGATCACAACAAATTATCGGCAGTAGGGCTTGCGGCCCGGGATTTCCCGGGACGGATTTCCCGGGAATTTAAGAAATTAAGAGTATTCCCGCTTCCCGGGAATGTTGTGAATATTTCCCGGGAATGCAAAATCCAATTTTAAGGCTGTTCTATGCCGTTGATTAACTTCATGAAATTAATTAGGAAGTCATAGGTGAAAAGTGTAACACTATGAAAATTTAAGACACATTATTGAGTTATAGTGTAAGGAACTGAGTATTATGTTAGATGGCCACATTCACTGTAGTACTTTAGAGAGTACGCCGGAATGTTTCCTTAATAAAAACGGCACTTAATGAACTGCGAAATGTTGGTTTAACGAATATTCAGCAATGCTATTCAGCTACGAAATGTTCTTAAACCCTTAATTTGCTCAAATACGTAAGGTAATCAAGACATTGGTATACCCAATGCTAAAGCGACTTCGGCATTATTGTTTAGAAATTTAAAAGATCAGTGGCACTATTCTGGTTTTCCCGGGGAATTGTGAATTGGGAATTGATTTATTGTCAGTTTTTAGTGTATTTTGGTTTTCTTTTTTCCAAAGCATACTAAATTCTGGGGAAAAATAATTTCATTTTATAGCAATTTTGTTGTTTATTTTTCCCTAAAAATTTGGCGGGGAATTATTTTTTCCGAAAACATGAACAAAATACCAATCGCTCAGTATGCTTTGAAAAAAAGAAAACCAAAATACACTAAAAACTGACAATAAATCAATTCCAAATTCGCAATTCCCCGGGAAAACCAGAATAGTGCCATAGGGAACTATTATTGATCACAGTCGTTAAATTTTCTAAAAGAAAATTAAGACATTAGAAGAAATAAAGGTGTTGGCCTCGTTAATAAAATTACTCCAAGAGCCAGAATTGCATTTGGGACGAGCTAAAAATCCGAAATAGCCTAGAAAATAATTCTAAGTCTAAATATCTACATGATTAAACCAAATTATTGCACTATGTGCTTAACCAAAACACAAGGAAAAGCTAGGTGATAAATTTAAGCCAGAAATAGAAAAATAACCAATTTAAAAAACGACCCACTATATCAGGCCAACATCCATCGAAATTGGGATTAATTTTCCATTAGAGGCACTCAGTTCCTTGGCAATAGGTTTAGTAAAATCAATGCTGATAGTTTAAATTTTTTTATTCCGCCGGCAGATTTCCCATGGTAGGACCACGGAATACGCCAATTGAATGATTAAATCAGTATATCAAATTTATTTCAATTAAAATTTAGAATTGTTTGAATTTTAATATAATATTTCATATATACATCATGAGGCATTGTCATGTCCCGAATCCCGGAAATTCCCGGGAACCAGAAAATCACAATCCCGTTTCCCGGGAATGTAAAAAGTCCAGGAACGGGCAAGCCCTAATCGGCAGTAGGGCGTGGACAAGTTTTAATTTAAAACACCCAACCAACACGAAATAAAAAATACGAATTTAATTAAGGAATAACCGAAATAAAAAAAAAAATTCTTGTTTTTTACATTTTGGCACTACTACCACATCATAAGAAGGTGGATTTCAATAATATACAAAGTGTGTGCATATAAAAAAAATGAATTTAAACAGTTTGCTTTATATTTTGTAGACGAACTTGTCCTATTACGTTAGAAAGAGACAATTAAAATTTATATATTCTTTTCATATCTTCACAAATAAAATTTCAAAACGAAACAAAAATTATTTCAATATGCATATTTTTATCATGCAAAATCTCTCTCTATGTAAAGTCCTTCCTCAATGCTATTTATTACTATAAAATATGCATACCATTTTTTTAAATTTATTTTATTTGTTTAATAAATCATAATAATTAGTATTACTAACATTATTTTTCCAATCTTTCTATTAAATATTTGACGGCTGTATTATCCACGTCATATTTTGTTTTAATTTTAAAAAATATGTTTTGATAAACATCCAAACAGACACTTACTGCAATGGATATTTTAAATTAGGTTAGGTTAGGTTTGGGTGGCGGTCCACCAGGACCAGGCATAGACACAAAAAGGTCCGTAGCCATACCACAAATTAAAAATTTTTCCTCCAACTCATTGAAACCACTTTGAGCTTGCTATGAAGCGCTGGATACTCCTGACGTCCTTCTCGCTGAGCTCCGCCAGGTCGTTGAAAAGGGGTGCCCCTAGAAAATTCAGTCTGTTTCGAGCCAGACGAGTACAGGTGCAAAGAAGATGAAGTACTGTCTCTTCCTCCTCTTCGTCTTCGCAACTACGACAGTAGTCATGTGAGAAGAAACCAAGCCTACTCGCATGTCTGCCTATGAGACAGTGCCCCGTAATCACTCCAACAACCACACTGATCTGGCTCCGCTGAAGTGAGATCAGCTGTTTGGATCTCGCCAAGTTCAACTTTGGCCAGATCTGCCGAGTTATTACGCATGAGGTACTATTTGACCATCTGTCATTCGTCAACTTACTGGCTTCCTCCTGAAGCAGCAGTTTACATACCGCAAGAGGCATTTCAATATCCTTTTTGCTGTTTGAAATGTGGTCCGTTGTACCACGTCGAGCCAGTTCATCGGCTTTAATGTTCCCCGTACTAATTAAATGTCCTGGCACCCATATGATTTGGATGTTGAACTGATCTGTCATCTCGTTAAAAGATGAGAGACAGTTCTGGACTACTTTCGACGTGAGAAGGTGTGATTGAAGCGCTTTAATGGCAGCCTAACTGTCCGTATATATGCGAATATCACAAGTCGATATTACATTATACCTCAACCAGTCCACGAATTATCGCAGTTACCTCAGCTTGAAAAATGCTGCAGTAGTCAGGGAGACGAAAGGAGAGGTTCAACATGAGTTCCTCGCAGAACACCCTAGCCCCCACTCCTCTATCCCGTTTTGAACCATCAGTGAAGAAGTTCAAAACTCCTGGTTCCAAAATTGTATCCATCATCCAGTCCTCTCTGGATGGGATAATAATCCGGAACCTTCTATCAAAAGATAGTGACGGGACAGTATAATCGGTGGTCTTGGGAAGCCCTTTGTTACAAAGTATAGATGAGTGCCCTGTATTATTGTAGGTCCACATTAACGTGGATTTCAGTCGTATGGCAGTGCTAGCTGCCCACTTTTTTCCCAAGATATCTAGAGGAGTTAGAAATAGCAGAGTCTCCAGTGCCTGAGTGGATGTGCTCCTCATTGCACCACTGATCCACAGAGAGATTGTTCTCTGAACTTTTGTCAAAAACTTTAGGTTGATAGTTTTGTCCAGAGCAGGCCACCAGACTGTTACCCCATACAGAAGAATGGGTCTAACTACTGCTGTGTATAGCCAAAGGACCATGTGGGGCTCCAGCCCCCAACCTTTCCCAATTGCATTTTTGCAAGAGTATAGCGCTACCGTAGCTTTCTTTACCCTTTCCATAATATTCGGTTTCCAGTTTAATTTACTGTCCAAGACAAGACCCAAGAACTTTGCTTCACCTGTAAAAGCCAAGTTGAAACCATTTAAAGTAGGAGGATCGACATGAGGAATTTTATATTTCCTAGAGAAGAGAACCAATTCGGTTTTCTGTGGGTTCACATTTAGCCCACAACCATTGGTCCATAATAAAACTATACCAAGAGCATTTTGAATAAGCTCGCTAAGTGCCCCGGGATATTTTCCACGAATCCCAATAGCGACGTCATCCGCATAGGCAACCACCTTGAAGCCACTATCCTCCAGCCTCAGCAACAGATCATTTATGACCAAGTTCAAGAGAAGGGGGGACAGTACGCCACCCTGCGGCGTGCCTCTGCTTGCAAATCATCTGGCGGAGGATTTCCCCAGACTGGCATTTATGATCCTGCCTCTTAGCATCTGATCTATCCAGTCCTTAAGAGAATCATCCGCTCCTAGATTCGAAAGTGCCCGAGTTATAGCCCCTGTTAGCACGTTATTAAAGGCTCCCTCAATGTCCAAAAAGGTTACCATCGCGTAGTCTCCATATTCGAAAGATTTTTCAATAAAATATGTGAGAGAATGAAGAGCAGTTTCTACAGATCTCCCCTTGCAATAGGCATGTTGAGATTTGGATAGCTTTTCCGGCACAATCGTGCCTCTAATATGAGCTTCTATTTGTCTTTCCAGTATTTTTAAAAGGAAAGAAGAAAAGCTGATCGGTCTAAGGTCTTTGGGACTGCAGTGTGAGCGTTTTCCCGCCTTAGGTATGAAGACAACCTTCACTTCCGTCCATTTACTGGGAATGTGACATAGTTCTAGGCTGCCTCTAAAAATTACCTCTAACCAGGGAATGGTTAGATCCGTAGTTTTTTGTATATCCGCAGGGACAATACCATCAGGTCCTGGCGACTTATATGGTTTAAAACTGCTTATCGCCCACAGAATCTTTCTTCTGCTAATAATATGGCCTACGAGGCTACTTGCTCTTTTACCTGCTGATATAGTAGGTGCAGATTAGGAATAACCAGGAAAGTGAGTCTCCAATAGTAGTTCCAGCGATTCCATACTATTTGTGGTCCATGCTCCATCCGGCCTTTGAAGGAAGCTTGGGATGGAAGGGTTAGTAGATAGTATTTTACGCAGCCTGGACATCTCTGAAGACTCCTGAATTTTACCACAGTATAGTCTCCAAGATCTGTTCTTTGCGCTTCTTAGCTGATATTTGTAAATTTTGAGGACTTCCTTATAGGAGTCCCAGTCTACAGCGGCTTTTGTTTTCCTTGCTGTTTTAAAGAGTCTCTTGCACCGTTGACGTATTTGTTGAATTTCCTTTGACCACCAAGGTGGCCGAGATTTGCCCCTAGGCCTACTAAGAGGACAAGAGCCTAGTATCGCTTCGTTAAAAGCGCTGGACAGTTCGTCCACTAAACCATCGAGTTCTACCGTAGTTTTTGGAGGTTCAGGCACCTGCACTGGTAGTGAATTTCCCAGAATAGTTCTGAAAATATCCCAGTCGGTTTTCCTCCTGTTCCTGTAGAGAGGGCTGTTCGGAAAGACCAAGCTCATTTCAAATTGAAGATAACAGTGATCAGAAAAAGAGTGGTCTTCCGACACTTTCCAGTTTAATAGACTAGTCGTCAAAAAGTTTGAGACAAGTGTAATATCCAATACCTCCTGTCTATTTCTAGTTATAACAGTCGGCTTATTACCTATGTTACATATCTGAAGGTTAGTACTTAGAATGTAATCAAGGAGTAACTCACCTCGTTCATTTGTGTCCGTACTTCCCCAGATTGTGTGATGAGAATTTGCATCACTTCCCAGGATGACTCCAACCTTGCGCTTTTGAGCCTCCAAAATTGCCTCACCCAGAATAACTGGTGGAATGTTCACTGCATCATAGGCTAGGTAGGCTGATATTAGCCAGAGGTTTCGTTTATTGACCTCAATGCTGACCGCTGCCACATCTTCATTGCTGAAATTTGATAGCAGAAAACAATTTATATTATTTTTAACGAGAATGCACGACCGAACCCTACCTTCTTGTTCCGTGTGCATTAATCTATAACAGGGTGTCTTGAGTCCAAGTACCCGGTCACCAGCGACCCAAGGTTCTTGGATCAAGACAATATCCGTCCCTTCCTTTCCAATTTTTAAAAGTAGAGCAGCTGATGCTGCCTTTGAGTGGTGTAGGTTAATCTGCAAGAACGTCACCATTCTTAGACTTCCTTCCCTACCAATGTATCATCAGAGTCCTCCCCTGATGATGTGAAGTCCTCTGAGATTCTCCTTAATGACTCCAAGGACATTGTCATCTCCGTATCAGTAGACATAGTTTCCACCAGGCTGTTCCCCTCTTCAAGGAGCCCAGATGAGCTTTCTGCAGCTTCCTCAGATTCCGAAGCCTCCGGCTTGTCCGCATCCTTCTTGTAAATTTTGAGTGTGACTGCACTGAAACCATAGCTTACAATACCATTGGTTTTTTCCAGCGCAGTCAGTGACTCTCTGTTTAGAATTATGACGGCCGACCTGTAGTCGGCCCGTGGCTCCTCGAGCTTAGCAACTTTCCAGTTGTGCGTTGGCAAATCTGGGTTGCCAACCTGCAACAACTGGAGTATCACCTTTGGATCGCTAGGCTCCGAAGGAATCCACACCCTGGCTCTCGGCCTACAGGGGATTTCTTCCCTAGCTTTAACAGCAAGGCTGGCTCCGGGCCATACCTCGCCTAGTCTTTCCACTGCCTTCTTGTAGAGCAGAAGAGATCTCTGATCCACACATGCAGTAAGTTTCACCTGGTTCCTGTGCCAACCCGCATCCCGACAAGTCGGAGCAGGTCCTGGGTTTTCAGCAAGGATATCCAGGTAAATGGTGGTTAAGGCCCTTTCCACCTTTCTCCAATTGGCGGGCGTGATACTGCCATCCTCCTGGGACTGGTCAACAACTGCCACAACCAGCTGATCCTTGAGTACCTCGTTAAAAGGCCTCATTTCGGTAGCATGGAGCTTAGTTCGTTTTGCGATCTTAGGACTTTCCTCCTGAGATCTGTTTCTTTTAGTCTTTAAGCCAGCTGAAGGACCTTCCGACATCTGTTCGGTGACTTTTTTCGCCCACGCGAGCGTAGCTTTGTCTTTCTCCGACCTGTCTTCTGGAGGGATATTATTTATTTTCTCCAGGGCGTTCCATGCCTTTCTCCTAGTGTTATATGTTGGTTTTGAGGAACCAGCTTCATTGGTGCTTTGGTTCCGAATTATATTTCTTTGCTCAGGTCTGGTGACCCGAGTGGCGGGACCAGCCTCATCTAAGCTTTTGTCCCGTTGTTTATTAGTAGGTTTAGAGATAGGCCTAAAGACCCGAGTCTCCTTGTCTACTTTTTCCGGTTTTGTAAGAGCACCGGACACTTTTGTTTTTTTTTGTTTGTTGGTCTCCCATATTTGGTCCCACGAGTAGCGGAGAAAAGGGTGTCCATCTGTGCAGAGATCCGCAATACACAGACAATGCTACTTAATCCGGAGGGTACCAGGTATCCGGATCCACCGTTTGCGACTGAGCTAGTTTTTAGACTGGGCCCTCAGCCTGACAGGTTATCGGCACGGTACGAATAACACCTTAACCCAGCCCAGTGATTTGTTTAAGGTTGACTCCTTTAGCGCCGTGTTTTAGCCTAGAAGCCGAAAAAAAAACCAGCAATCTAGTTACCAGCAGTCACCACGAGGAGGTAACATGAGCACTTGCGGAAGCTGCAAGTTACGGAGCCTATCGGCTTGCATCCTCCGAGCAACTTCCCGCCTGGCCGTAAATCGATATTTACGTTTAAATGATTATTTTGAATGGCATGATCTGCAAATGCTGATTTATTTAATCTATTGTATTTTATATGTGACAAGTTCTTTAAAACGTTTTTCTATATTCCTCCTAGTTTGGCCTATATACACCCCATTACAGTTTTTAGCAAGGTTATTTTATAAATACCTGAGTTTTTTAGTTTTGGTATTTCATCTTTTGGGTTCCCTAGGGCAGTTTTCAATTTATTCTTGTTATTGAATACCAATTTCATTTTGTGCCTTTTGAATATCTTTTTGAATTTATCAGTGACGTAGGGTTCGAAGTTGAAGCTTACTCGCTTATTCGCTTATTATAACTAAAGTAAAAACCATTAAGGTGGTGTGTGAAAAGTTTTTGTTCATCTTCTGATAACGGTTTTTACGGTACTGTTCGAATAAGAGTATAGTACATAATTATATAAATTTAGACTTACTTTCATTGAAATTTTCTTCGCTTTTACTTTCTCGTCGAGGATGGGGATGATCTTTACCAGAAATTTCGGGAATGAATTGATGATACTAGACCCTTTTGGATACATCTTCTTAAAATTCATTCCAATCTTGAAATATCAAATGATTTGTGAAGACTCAGTTTCACAAACACGTTTACCAAACTTACCGATTTATAACCTAACAGCTTCCTATATTGTGGCCATCTTCTAAATACATCTTCCGTTGGTTCATACTTTACTGCAGTTATTTGCTGCTAAAGTGTTTATGCTTTCTTCAGAGTCGTCGTCTTGGGCAGCTGACAAATACAAAAATATAATTTATGTATTAATTAGTAAATTTTTAAATTAGAATTGTTGTTATCGTACGTAAATACCACTTGAAATATTGGACGGCTCCTCTAATTCGGCTTGCTGTTGTTTGGCTGGCAAAACTCCTACTTTTCTTGGTTTCCTTAATTTATTGAAATATTTTTCATATAGTTTCCCCTTAGGTACTTTCCCTTTGGTTTTATAATAATATAACACCTGAAAATATAATAACGATGGTTTACGAATAGGGCGTAACATCAATTTTTTAGAAATTGTGTGTTTCAATTAAAACGACAGATAGAGTTGGTTTACATAATATAATTTAAGACAAATATCAGTTTTATGTTTGGTAAAACATTTAGGGGACTAGTTTTGGGTTCATGTTACATGCTGCGTTAACAACTTTTGTCATGTTTTGTCATGTTAAATGTCATGAATACTTTCTCTCTTTTTATTTAACCCATTAAAATAGAAACAAAAAATATCAATGCCGCACGCCATATTGATTTAAAACTATAAAATAAAAATAAAAAAGTTCAAAAAAATTTTATTATCATTATGTAAAATATTGCGTACATTTTTTGAATTTATGTGCTGTATAACCTATGCCATCTTAGAAAAATATATAGTCGCAAAGATCAGGCCGAAAAATGTTAAGGTTTGTGAGTTATGGGTCTTCAAAGTTTCCAAGTGACCGGAAACTAATTTGATTTAATACGTCATTTGAATCGTCCATAGTTAAAAATAAATTATATCTAGTAAGCTTTTATTAGTAGCAAGACATTCCCATTTCTGTGACATTGACATTTCTATGACGTTTTATTATATACAATTTGTTTATAAAATATTTTCACATTCGCTCAAGAGAACACAATAAAAATTTTTGTTTATTGAACTTCACACGGCATTTCACTACAGTAAAATTAAAAATATGGAAGAAAATAATATGAAGCGGAAGGAAGAAGACATCTCTTTGCCGAGACCGAAAAAGATTCGAATACAATCCCCACCGGATTACCAACAGAAGTCCCGTGTAGAAAGTAAGAGTTGCGCACAACAAATGCCTCAGCCTTCAACATCCTCGGCTGTTTACTTAAATACAAATTTGTAAGTTAATACATATGCCGAAATAATATTTTGTAAAAATTAAAATATCAAAATTTCAAAAACATATTCTGTATTATAGGTTTACGATACCGACACAAACTGCCTTGAATATTCAAGAAAAGGCCCAACGGAAAACTAGTGCGGAGTACCAACGAGAGTATCGTGCTCGCGGAAGAACCATTCCGCTCAATTGGTTCAAGGGGAACCTCAGCCATCAACGTCTTCGGCTGTTTACTTAAATACAAATTTGTAAGTTAATACATAATATGCCGAAATAATATTTGGTAAAAATTAAAATATCATAATTTCATAAACTTATTCTTTATTATAGGTTGACAGTGCCGACACTAACTGCCATCAACGTTGAAGAAAAGGGTAGACCAAAAACCAATACAGAGTACCAACGGGAGTGCCGTGCCCGAAAGAAGCGTTGCGCTCAATTGGTTCAAGAGCAACTTCGGCAATCAACGTCATCGGCAGCTTACTGTATGTAAGTACCGGTAAATTTATTCATACGCTGAAATATTTGGTCTAAATTGAAATATCAAAATTTCAAAAAATTGTTATTTATTATAGGTTGACGATGTCTACACAAACTACCATAAATGTAAATGAAGAAGGTCGACAGAAAACCCGTGCAGAATATCAACGGAATCATCGTGGTCGAAAGAATAACCTCGCGCCAGTGGCTCAACAAGAGGATCAATCATTAACGCCCACTGCCACTTTGTTAGAAGTACCGATATTTTCATCACTAGCACAGCTACGAGTACAACGAAATGAAATGTACAAACGGGCGACCCGGTTCTTCGAACAGAATTTTGTTGGCAATAAATTTGGTTGTGTGTGCGATGTTTGCGATCGTTACTGGTTCCAAAAGGATTTATGCATCGTCCCGGAGAGTTCGGTACCACTATTGCTAAATGAGTTCCCGCTGGAGGATGTTAAAACTTTCAAAATTTGCAAAACGTGTATTACTACAATACGGAAGAATAAGATACCACCGCTATCCAAATCAAACGGTTTCACATATCCGCAGTTTCCTACTAACTTACCAGAACTAGATTTGGTCACCAAGCGACTTATATCGCCCAGGCTGCCATTTATGCAAATTCGTCGTCTACGATTCCAAACTGGTAGTTGTGCCGTAGTCGGACAAGTGATCAATGTCCCCGTCGATGTGAACAACATGGTTAGCAGCCTACCGCGCCAACTCGACAATGATTATGCTTTTAATGTAAGCATTAAAAAACGAATTATACACAAATCATCATACTTAAGTAGTTTCGTTAAGATGGGTGCCGTGAAAGCCTAGTTGCACTATCTTATCGGCACACCATTATACAAACGGTACCACATAAAGATTTCCGACCAAAATTTTATGCCACTGACACCTGTACCTTCAAGTACTGTCGTACAAGTTACTAACGTCCCTCAGTCAGTTACACCGGTAATGCCAGGTACACAACCACTACTAGCTCTGCCATCACTAAATACCGACCTGCATGTTAATAATCGCCGTCAACCATTTACATCAACATTGCCAAATCCACAACCGTCAACAATAATTTCGTGTTTGCCAATGGCAAATCCGGACCAATACATAGAGACGATAGAAGCTCAAGACGAAATGGAACTTCTGCTGGCTCATAATGAGACCTTGCTATGGAACGAGGATAAATGCCTCGAAATTGCACCAGGTCAAGATCGCCAGCCTCTGTCCGTTATCTACGACCATCACGCTGAAGAGCTTTCGTTTCCGAGCATATACTTGGGTCACGCACGAAATGTTAAATCCGGTGTATTAGTGACACCATATATGATGGCCACGAGTGAGTTACAGCGAGATCGCCGCGGCGCAAAACAGCAGCATTTACTTTATATGGCGATGGAAATTTTGCGGTTGAGAGTGAGCGACGGTTTGCACGCCACTTTTAAATATTACGCTTTGCCATGATCCGTCAACTTGGCAAGTAAACGATGTTTTTGACGTTAAGCGCTAACGAGATTCGTTGGCCCATGCTTCTCAAGATTTTATACAAAATGAACAACTACACAAGAAACGCCGTTGTTGACCAAGCTAGCGTAATGGATGATCCTTTGAGAGAATTAACCGGGATACAGCGAGCTATGCTTGTTACCGAAGATCCAGTAACCTGCTGCATCTATTTTAATAAACTGGTAGATGTCATCATGCGTATATGTACTCTCTTGTGTTAACAACAGTCCGTTTGGCGAGCATTATGTAGTGGATTACTTCAAGCAGATCGAATTCCAACAGCGTGGCAGCCCACATGCACACATTATATTATGGTTAGCAAATGACCCCCGCGAAACGGTGAGCGAGAACATGCCACAAACCTTAAAATTAATTGAAACCCTCTGCTCTGTGTCTACACAAGATTTATCAGATACATATGCGTTACAAATTCATAAGCACACGTTCACGTGCTATAAGAAGGCACAAAACCCTTGTCGATTCAACATATCATACTGGCCTATGAACGAATGTCGTATACTATTACCTATCGCAAAAGAGGATCTTCGTCTAACTAAATTGCGAATCAACGCAAACAAATTAAAAGATCTTCTCAATAGTAAATCCTACGATAGTATGGAGGAATTTCTTTCCGATGGTAGTGTGACCATGCCATACTATCTAGATTGTATTCGGGCCACCATTATCAGACCTACGGTGATGTTGAAAAGAAGTATGAATGAACTGTGGACTAACAGTTTTAATCCGTGGATTGCCGGCACACTCAAATCCAACTCGGATCTTCAATTAATATTGGATGAATATTCGTGTGCCGCCTATGTAGTTGACTATGTAAACAAAAGTAACCGCGGGATCAGTCATTTACACCGGGAACTGATTATACTACAAGAAGAATTTCCTAATTTAGATTACACAGGACTACTCAAAAAAGTAAGTATCCAGTTGCTGAATGCCGTTGAGATGAGCTCGCAGAAAAAAAAATCCCAGATGGACGATGCGGGTATAGGGCTTGAGTCCACTGACGTATGGACTCTCAACGTTATAGAGAAATATGAGCAACGACATGAGATGGATGATGTTTATTTGGCAGATTTTGCAGCGAAATTCAGTAAAATGGCTAATAGACATAACCAGTACAAAAGGCGAGCACAGTCTCGCATTATTAGATTTCTAAACTACCACATGATTGATCAGTTAAACGATCACAAAAGTGAAATGGTACTGCTCTATCATCCGTTTCGCAATGAGCTTCTTGATATAATTGACGGGAACAAGTTTATGAAAATTTTCGACGAGAATCACGAGCGTCTGTACAACAAACGGCGCGAGTATGAGGTGACTGCTAATCTACAACAGCTTGTGGAAGACTACCAGCAAGCTAACGAGTTTGCTGAGGAAGAGGAAATCATACTGCAGCAGCAACAGCAGTTGTTGAAAGCCGCACTACAACCCAACAACGACGACATGGAAAACATCTCAACTTCCAAGTTGAATGCGGTTGTCAGAAAACGATCCAACGTAATGGCCAAAGAGGATTACTGTCGTATGATGAGAATGGCAAACCCAAAACAACGAGACCTCATCTTACACGTTATTCATCACATGCACACGCCCGAAAAAGTACCGCTGCAAATCTTCTTCACCGGACCAGCTGGTTGCGGTAAGACATTTACGCTACGGTTGCTCATGGAAACGTATAACAGATATACTAATAAATACAACAATATGCGTAACGCATACATATCTTGCGCATCAACGGGCAAGGCAGCTGTCGCCATAGAGGGTTCTACTGTACTCAGCATTTCATCTCACATGATCAAAAAGAGTTAGCGGTAGCGATGGATTAGGTAGAGAAACTTTGCAAGAATACAGAAACGTGTTTGGCAACGTTATAGCGGTGATCATTGATGAAGTGAGCATGATAAACAGCGACATGTTTCACACCATCAACCACCGACTTCAAGATATTATCGGAAATTTTGATGAACCATTCGGCGGCATAAGCATAATATTTTCCGGCGACCTGCGACAACTTCCTCCCGTCAACGCGCGAGATATTTACAAGCCCGCTAAAGTGAAGAACGTCTGTGGTGCTGTGTTATGGCAGTCGCTGAACTTCTATCAGCTCACCCAGGTCATGCGACAGAGTGTTGTGAAACATTTAAATGAAGTATAAAATCTAATAGGAAAAATAAGATAAATTAAAGATAATCCAGTAGAAATTGTAGCATGATAATATTAAGGCTAGTTTCGAAAAATAACAAAAACTTAGAAAGTCACAAAAATTCGAAATAATGTTTCACAAGTGTTTTTCCCAGAATACAAAATAGGATAATAGATAATAAAATCTAGGATAAGACAAAATAAAAAGATCAAAACAAAAGAGTAAAAGTAAGGAAACAAAAATAGTAGGAAATGAAACATATGTTATATAATAAAACGTTGACAATGAAATAAAGAAATACATAATTAATGTGTTGATGACAATGCAATTCGAAAGAAAATTATAAAATTGTAATATGTAATAAATAAAATGTAGAACATCAAAAATAAAGCGAAAATTGGAATACCAAGAATATTGACCCAAAGTAGAAAATAATATTAAGCAATTCAATTAAATCGAACACAATATAATGACCCAAAATAATTTATGATGAGTTAAAAATTTGATACACATGCGTTATAATTCTTAGAATAATGCAAATTAGCAGAAATAGAAATTAAGTACACAAATTGTTAGTGTAAAATATCAGAAAAATTAGTATATAAGCACAGAAATTTACAAACAAAATTCATTCAAGTTTGGTATTCAGTATTCAGTTTTTCGACATCAATCAGTATACTTAAAATAAATTCTAAGCAAACAAGTAAAAAATAAAGTTATCAAGTGTAAAATTCATCTATAAAACAAAACAAATAAAGAATAATTTTTATCTAAAAATAAAAGAAAAGAATTTATCTAACATAATCTATAAAGAAACCACCGTATCCAGAGATCCAGATTTAATATCCAGATATCCAGATTTGCTGAAAATAATAGGTAATTATAAACTAACAAACACCCTACTAATCCGATAAAGCGGGATTTTCTAAGACGAGCCAATCGAGAGAAAAACGGCGTAATTGCTGTAATAATTGATTGGTTAATAAGAGAAAATTCCTTAGTTAAGCCTAGTCTACTAACCAAGACAAAAACTTCTCCATACACAATTCTATTCTGAAACTAACAACAGAATAGAATTAAACAAATACTCTACACTTATCAGTACATACTTGATAGAAGACGATACACGAGCAATTTTATACATTAGAATCTTAACACTTCAATATAAGAAACATAGCGTAGAATAACTACATATTAATCAAGATTAGATACAAAACATCGTAACAAATCCATAACTTATTAACATTAAATTCATCCAAACAACACACGGTTGAGGAATAATTCTTCGGAACGATAATTTCAATATCAACGTTGTAGATACAAAATAAACAACTACCATCATATTTACACATCGTACAATTACAATAATTAGACATAACGAATACAATATTAACCCATAACATAATATACAATAAGAGTGACGTCAGTTTCTCATCAATTCTCACTAAAATCGGTAATGGTGACGAACTGAACGATGAGGAAGCTAGGTTTCTTTATTTCTTTTATTTTAAGTTTTATTTATTACTTCGGTCTAAAAAGACCATAGTATTTAATATACAAATTATTGTAATTATTAATATATTATTTTAAAGATTGATAGAGACTCGGTTCAGATCGACTGAGTGGTGTGCAGAGAATGTACCGGTTGCGGTGAGACTATTTCATAGTAATGCCGATGTAGACAAATACAACGCCACATCATTAGTAGCCACACACACCATTGTTGCTCAAGATATCTTCTTCGGTTATTCCAACAATACTCAACTCAATAGCGCTCAAGCATCACTACGTAAAATGACGGTAACGAATACTACCGGCTTACCTCACGTTTTACATCTTCTCATCGAAAAACCATACATGATCACTGTCAATATCGACGTAATGGATGGTATAGTTAATGGTGCAATTAGCATACTCAAATGTATTGAAATAAATGACTATCAAGATGAAATCGACCAGCTTCAAAGAAGGCGTCTCTGGATACGTTTCAAAGATAATGCTAATATCGGAGTTCAGCTTAGGCTCAAGGTGCGATCTGAAGTGCTGGGTAGACCCCATGTATTGCATAAAGAGTGGACTCCAATCTACGAGAAAAGCGCCTCGATATCAATAACTAATACAGTCAAGTGTAAACGCAGACAATTTCCACTCGTGCTGGCAACGGTCCCACCTTATACAAGTCACAAGGGGGAACGTTCCCCGAAGTGGTATTCCATTACGATAAAAGTCAAGATCAGCAACTTGTATATGTTGCCATGTCACGCACAACTTGTCTGGAAGGTTTATATCTGACTAACGCTAAGAACGATTTGAAATTTTACCATCGCTTTCAAAATCACACTCCCAAAATGCACGAACTCGGCAACGAACTGCAGCGTTTGGATACCCATCCACTTCGGGTAATTAGCGATGACATACGTGATTTTCTTCGTGGCGTTCCAATCATCCAATTGTGTTTACTCAGCCTCAATGTTCAAAGTTTAGCGACTTATGTTCATGATCTTGAAGTTGATGATATTATTCAAAGAGTAAATTTATTAGCTGTCTCTGAAACTTGGATGGACGATGCAAATGTTGTCATTCCTCTCAACTACAATTTGATCAGTCAACAGAAACGAAAAGATGTCAGAGCGGGCGGCGTAGCTATCTTCGAGAGAAACGATGCCCTTACAAATTCCATCAAACACGAGCTTCGCAGGTCAAACTTTCAATGTCATCGTACAAGATCCGCTTGCAGTAAAGGAGACATATGCGCTGCCGAACTTAAAATCAACGATATCACAAGTTTACTGGTGTCTGTATACATCTCTCCCGGAACCAGCTCCGATGACTTGAAATTATTCCTACTGCAATTTCTGATGGCATATACAGCCAAAGCAGCTAACGCTTTTGAAATTATCAAACAACAGAAATTGCACGAGATACCAATATTGTTAACCGGAGACTTTAATTTAGATACACGTCCTGGTAAGAATAACGAATGGTTCATCGAATTTATGAAAGAAGATCTTGAATTACAAATCCACAACGATCCGGCTCAATCTACTACACTTGGTGGAACCGCCATAGATCACATTTTCACCAGGCATCTTTCCCAACTCAAGAGCGTAAACTACACGACCTACTTCTCATATCACAAACCGCGTATAACTATAATGGGGTAATGGGGATTTAATAAATTTAACTTATGAATAAAATAATTATAATTTTTTTTTTTAAATTTTGTACTTTTGTTTTACCAAACATTTGCGGTACAGGTGGAGCTTGAACTCGGTACTTTTTTTAAAAACAGACCATTCTTTAATAAAAACGTCATCACTAGCTATGATTAAATCGTATTTTACGTTAAATATAAAGTTTTTTCTCTCTTCTGTAAAATTTACAAAATGTGACTTACGCCCTATTCCCTATTAATAAGCCATCGATAAATAAAATAAATATTAAATTTAATATTAAAACCAGTTTGATAATTCTTACCTTGCTTTCTCCATCAACCATTTATTGAGTTTATGATTAGAATCAATTTAAATGGATTTTTCAAAAGAGTTAAAATTTCTTGAAACTCAAATTTCGCTTGGTTACTGTTGGCATCGAAATAGACGAAACTTTGTAGTTACGATATTGGTTCAGAAATATGATTAAGTACTAATTTTTGAATATCCCATTTTTGTTATTAAAACTGTTATTGTTGTGTGAATTTTTTACAAATTTCACAGCTGATTCAATAATTATTTTCCTATTTGTTGTCAAGTCTAAAGAAAGCGGAGGGGTTACTGGGATAATCGTACTATCTTTATTTTCATTTTAAATAATTAAATTGCTTCTAGAATGACTAGCTGATGGATCTGAGATACTGTTATTATTTTTCTGACCTATCAATTTAGGCAAAATGGGTAAAATTTCTTCTTGTTTATGCTTTTTGATATGTCTTCTAAAATTACCTAAATTTGAAAAATATTTCTTACAACCAAGTTCATAACAAACGTATTCACTATTTTACCCAAGAGCATGAAAGACATTTAAATGACTATTAGTGCGTCTGGCGATAAAAAATCGTTTTTACATATAAAACAAATCATTTTTACCCTAAATTTTAAATTATTTTAGAATAGATCCAAACAAATTAAAGAAAATACCGAAATATCAAAACCAACTTATTGACTAAAAGTCTTAAACTTCAATTAAGGTAATCAGTGGTGATAGTAACCCTAATATCATATTAAAATAAGCAATTCAATATCTCTTACAATCATCTAAATAACATAAAACGAAAATTTTAAAATTACTTACATTGACCCGTTATGCCAATTTGATGCTGGAATCTTATTTATCTTATTTCTTTTTTTTCCCAATGCTCCGGATCTATGTACAATAAAGCTTCGAAACTGATGCTTGTATCTAAAAAAAGATGTAGACAATGTTAAAAACAATGAATAGGTCAAAGAGTCAAAATTATTATGTCCTTCGTTAATTTATCTTCTAGTGATTTCACAATGTTTGATTTAGTTATTTCTTCTTTAGATAATCCATTTTTGAAAAAAATTGATCCATTACAAAACGTAAAAAACACAAAAAGCCCAAGTCCAACTGCACTTCACTTATTTAATATAACACTTCACAACTTTTTCAATTTTTATAATGACAAATTACTTCACGTGTTGAGCGGCTGGCTATTAAATTAAAACTAACTAAGGACGCGTCCGATTTCTGTGAGAAATAATTTTTCTGTGATAAATTTGACAATTTTCTCTTCCACATTTGAAATAAGTTCATTTGCTGTCCGAATACTGAAATAATTTTGACATAATAAATTTCACAGATAATGCTTGGAGAATATTACATACAATAACACTAAAATAGCACCTAGATCATTTTTTTTAATTTTAACCCCAATAAAGAAATCTACGGACCACCGGCATATTCACCATAAAAATTAATGAAATTTGAGGCGCGCTAAATGAAAATTTAGCATTTTTAAACAAATAAAATTGTTAGTTGATCAATAATATTTGCTGTTTAGTAATAATCTAAAAACCATCAGTTAACGATGAAATGGCAATGAATTTAGTAATTATGTACTTATAAGAAAAAATTAGGGCTTGCAGAAAATACTATTTATACAATATTACATAAATTTTGTTACAGCACAAAAACGAATAAATTGCTCACAAAATGCTTAAAAAAAATAGAATAAAGGCACGCATGATCACTTTCACGAACGATTATAAATTTATTGGTCGTAAATTAAATTTCATCAATACAATAATCAACATACTTCACTGGCGCAGAAACAAGAATTATTTCGGACATGTCAAAATTATTACACACCGCCCAAGTAGCAATTTGTGGGTTCAAATCTAATGCAACACCTCATAAAAACCAAAGTGTCACAACTAAATAGTTTCAAAAATTGTTACAAAATCTATACAGATACCTCACGAAATCCTACTGGAATCCAAGTTTGGTATAGTTTTTCGAAACCCATAAATTTTTTTAAATTGGTTCAGGAACCATTTCAAATAGGATTCAAGATAACCGCAAAGTTTTATAAAAACTCTAACAGGCCCCCATTTTAAGCAGTAAAATATAAATAAAATAGTTTTTATGAAACCGTTGAATAACTTTTTCCGAACGGTTTACATAAAACCATTTTACCTTTATTAAATAGTTTAAAAACGGGTTAAAAATGGATTTAGTAAAACCATAATGTATTTTAGACATCATTTCAATACTAATACTGCCCAGTGTCTAAATTGCTTCCTGTTTTTTCGAATTTATTTAAAAAAAGTTTTTCTTACTTTGATTTTTAGAAAAATATTAAGATCACATTACAAAAGAGATGACCTTAAGATTCTATGCTAAAGAGGAACTGCTTTATGGAAACCAGAACTTCCGTTTTATTCTGCTATGGATGTTACTACGGAATCGACTCCGCATCTATAGTAATCATACCTACCATTAAACCTTTTGTAAATAATTATTATTAACTGACTGAATTTCAATAATCACCAAAACTAGAAACTTTTATATAATGTTTTATAAACGATAATTTATTTAATTCAGTTATTGTTTTGAATTCACTTCAAATTCAGTTTACATATAATATTTCTCTGCAATCATGAAACCTTATATCAGTTAAATGTAATATGAGGGTCTCAGAACTATAGTGGACTAACTCACATTTAAAATTTTAACTTTTTTTCATTTAATCGGTCATATCTAAATTTCTATTGAAACGGCAATTTATTACAAAACATTTATTATAATAAGTAACCTGAAAATAACGGTTTATGCAATTGGAGGTCAGAAAGATTCCATTTCCAATAACATTTATGGCCGATTAACCGAAAATGTTTAAAAATGTGGGTTAGGCCACTATATGGTTCTAAGCCCCTCATATGTATAAACGATGCTTATATTTTATTTATTTTTAAACAAAAATTATTCGCTTAATTAATATATAATTCATACTTATTGAATTTATTTTACAAAGAAAATGTTATGGCTGATTATAATAGACCTTATTTAAAATTGAAATTTAATTAAAAACTTATTTTATTTTAATTTAATATAAAAATTATTCACCAAATTTTCGGTGATGTACACCATTCTCAAGGCTTTTTATTAACAATAAAAAACGAATTTAAACGTCAAAATTTTCCGTATTTGACGAATTTAAACCACAAAATTTTCCGTAATTGAATATGCTACATAGATTTTTGGATTTGTAATGAAAATGTTATCGAATATAATGTTTTACAATATTTACACAATTTCCTTGTAACCTGTTACTACCTACCTTATAGTTAACTTCATTCTTCATAACCATATGTGATAAGCTGCTTTAAATAAACAGATTATTTAAAGCAGCGTGTCATATCGTAGAATCCAGTTAACTATAAAGCAGATAGTAACAGGCTACAAGACCAATGTTATAAAAAATAATGTTCGATCACATTTTCATTACAAATCCAAGAATCTATGTAGCCTATAATTTTTTATTTCGTATTTTATGTTTATTTTGAACTCAGCTGTTTCGTAGAAAATATTAAATTCAAGTACTTAAAGGATTCAAATGAATTGTTTTTCTTGCTTTTTTGAAACATTTTCAACTACGGAAAATGTTGTGGTTTAAATTCGTTTTTTGTTTCTTGTTAGTAGAAAGCCTTGATAATGGTGTACATCACCCAAAATTAGGTGCATAATTTTTGTATTAAATTAAATTGAAATAAATTTTTGATTAATTTTCAATTTTAAATACGAAAGACCTTTAACAAATAATAATTAAATTTATTTTACTCATGCTAATTTCATAACAAAACAGCTATTGTTCAGTTAAATAATATTTCCTCTCTTCTTTCTTTTATGAAATTGCAATCTGTTTCATGTAGAATTAAATATTTGACTTTTCAATGTCATCGCTTAAATAAATATTTAATTCTCTCGTTAAAATGCTCATGTAAAAAAGAAATGTGATCAGATAGCATTGATTTTGAATTATGAAAAATTGCAATTTCATAAAAGAAGGAAGAGAGAAATATCATTTAACAGATGAATCGCGTTTTGTTCTGAAATCGAGTTTATTGATAATTTAACGTGAAGATTTTTCTGCAGCTCTAGTTATTCTCGTGCTTGATGATTTTATATATTCTTTTAAAAATTTATTTGTATCGTGTTCCGTAAAGTCGGTAAATTTTTTTTTCACGGCCATCAATATTAAATTCCGAATTTCAGAAAATGGAAGGAACGGCTTTTTTATGTTTCTACCACCCCAAGAGTACAATACAAGTACTGAATCTAAAATCAGTTTTTTTAGTATATTGTGAGCGCATCCGTTACCATTTGGTCCACCGAACGTTGACATATAAGCAATCTAGTCACAGAAATATAAAAATTAGATAAATATTCATCAATTTGTGATTTTCATTTATTTAATACTAACCATTTGATTTTTAAAATCAAGATTTACTTTGAATTTCCACTCGATATCCTCTAGCTGGCTTGCGGTGTTGATGGGTAGCTCCACTTCAGCGGGTTTATCGTGAGGCACGAACTTTGATTGAATTGATGGAATTTTCTCTAAAATAACGTTAATGGTGGCCTTTAAATCAGCTTGATTTTTGAATACTTGGTTTATTTTGTCCAAGAACATCTCCTGCATTCGCTCAATTTTATGGTGTATGTTACCATAAAAGTCTGACAAATAAATGCAAAACTAAAATATTAATATAAAGAAATATAATAGAATAAAAAAAATACTTGCCGTTCGTAAATTGTGCTGAATTAGAATAACAACGGGCATTTGTGGAACTACTCAGTTCTAAAATATCCACACATTCGTTTGTTATTTCAGTATTATATCGATCGTTAGGAGAGATGGCTAACACAACATCTGGAGTATATCGAGATGGAACACAAACAGAGCTATATGTAGCAGCATTTTCGTTGTAAGTTGTAGGACTATCAAGACCTTGTTTATCTATGTTTAAAATAAAATAAAAAATTAGTGAATTCACCAACACCTTCACAAATAAGCACACACACACGCATTCACACACACACACACACACACACACACACACACACACACACACACACACACACACACACACACACACACACACACACACACACACACACACACACACACACACACACACACACACACACACACACACACACACACACACACACACACACACACACACACACACACAAACACACACACAAACACACACACACACACACACACACACACACACACACCACACACACACACACACACACATACACACACACACACACACACACACATATCCACACACACTTAATCAATGTTGGATAGGTCGGATATATTTTTCAGGATAATTAGCCACTCGCATGAATCAAGCTTTAATTGCGTTGTAAGTTACCAATGACATAACAAGGTAGTCCCAGAAGTACCCGACCTAACGAATAAATGGCAGTTGTTCTTTGTCTGGGACTACGTACTATCACCATTTTCAGTAACTGTATTTCCTGGTTTGTTAAATACAGCGCTAATATTTATTGAATAATAAATTCTTCTGTTAAATTCCTTATATTTATTTCCTCATAAATCCGCACAAAAGATAAGTGAAATGGACTACCTTTGGCGCTACCTTTGGTGCTGTGATAATTTGGTTGCGTACAGTTCAACATTATTTTATCACAGAAAAATTATTTCTCACAGAAATCGGACGCGCTTAAAAAGCAGATATAAAAATGATCGTTAAAGTAGCAAAATATTGATTAGCAAACAAACTATGTATTTGAAATTTTACCAATCTAACTTCAATCTCAAACAGTTTGTTTGCTAATTGATATTCTGCTATTTTAATGATCATTTTTGTAAAATACACAAAATAATTCGTCTAGTTTAAAAAAAATCGTAAGTTTTCTTAATTAGTTTTACAAAAATAATTTATTTTAGGTGGGACAAAATTAATTAAAATAAAAGTGTGTGTCGATTTAGGTTGTTTATGCATGGAACCGTTGTAAAATAAAATGTTCCAAAGATCATTATTATGTTTTTAATTGGAATATTTTTTAGAATAATTTAGATATTGAGAACTAAGTACGGTAAAATTGTTTATGGCTGAAAAATTTATTTTTTTAAATCTAAAAGTTTACCCTTAATAAAACAATAATTACATAGAAAAAATTAAAATAATAATTCATTTATTAATTAAGTTAAACAGAAATTAGGAACTTTTGGTATATATTTATACAAGAGAACATTGTAAAAAAAATTAATTAATTAATGTTATTCTCTTCAACGACATCATTTCCTTGAGTACCACTAGACGTGAGCGACCTATAAAAAACTTGATAAAATTTAGGAATAAGATTCCCATCACTAAGAGAAATAAGGTCCTAATGCTTCGGTTGAGGAATAGGAAATAGGCCGATCAAATTGATTGTGTAGAACACCAAATTCCAATTTTGATTTTATTCGGCCATGCTTTGGCCCTTCGTGGAGACTGCCTATATTATAAAGAATGATGCTTTTAAATTCCTCATTAAATTGATGTTTATAAATCGGCTTATTTGGGGCCTCATGACTTATTCTTATTTTTTTAATTTTTATCATGTTAATTTTTTCTTTCAGAATATTGTGGTTGAAGTTTAACTTTTTCGATATTGTCTTAAAATCAAAAAAACTATCTTTGGTCATTTCAATAACGAATAACCTCATATGGGTCTCCCGTTACTTTAGCATTCCTCATGACACTTTTCCATTGGGCTGGTATGTAAATATGTATAGTTTGTTTTTTTTTGCTCGATCTTCGTTTGAGTGAACATTGTCCCCTTCGGTTTGGGTATGTCCTTTTTCTAGTTATTTATGATTAATACTTATTTTATATTTATTCATCATATAAATATACGATGTGAAAAGAATGCTGTTTTTGTTTTGGCCATGACAATTGTCACTCCAACAAATAAATTCATTAACTCCATTTATGACGGATTCCGTAACAAATTTTAAAAGGCAACTGCTAACTTCATTGGCACCCTTTTTAGCTATGCTTTCATCCTAGACATTACAGTAACCTTTTTTGGTAGCAAAATCATAGATTGTAAAATCAAAGACAGATAGCTTTCTTTTGTAATAAAAAGCGATAACTTCGCTACCCAGTGTTTGAAGGATTTTTTGAAAATCAAAACAAATGACCTTCATCGCGGCATTTTGTTGTGTTTTTAATTTTTCACTGTCTTTGTTTGATCTCACGAGCTCTGTTTTTGTTGAACAAACATTCATTCTGAGATATTTGATTTCTCTGTTTCTCTTGATCATCCATATTTTGGTACGCCTCGCAAGTATCACATAAATCTTTTTTCGGAAATCCAAACACTATATTAAATTTATGGTTAAAAATGTCCTGATATTATCTTTGGGCTACTGTGGAGGATGGAAGTGGTTCGTATTTTCTCCAATCTATACAACTTTGCCATATTAAGATTTCCGTCTAAAAATTGTCTACTAGTGTTGGCTCGACATTAGTGTGAAGGAAGACGGGGTAATGCTTCAATGTGTTGCCAAACTATGTTTTCTATTGTTGAAGTGTTTTTACTAGGAATTTGAATGTGAGAACCCCTTGTATCTGGTTTTACAATTCCCTGTCTATCCGTTTGCTTAAGTGCCGTTTCTATCCATTGTTGCGTAATTGAAAGCGTATTTAAAAACATAGTCTTACCAACTTTTATGTCCGAATTATGTGGACTTGGTAAATAAAACGTTCTGCTGTATAATCGGCGGCTGGTGCTAGTTAGGTTCGTGCAACTTTTTTTTGGCGTTGCCTTCACAAATTTCAAAATATACTCCCATTATCTAGTTTTGTATCCCAAACTATAGAATTGCTGGAAAATATTTTTTCTCTCGTTCGAACAATAGAAACTGGTGTACTTTGAAGGATATTGGCAGTAGGTATATTCCTTTCGGAGTTATTGGACTATGATTTAACTTACCTGAGTCAAACAATCAAAATAAGTGTTTATTTTATGTTTAACAATGTTCGTTGCAAAGACACTTGGGTTGGTTTTATGCGTTCAAATAATCGTTGCTGTAAAACAAACACATTGGCTGCCAGCGCAAAAAAATTAACTCGAATATTTTCAAAATATATAAATAGTTCCAATTAAAAGTATTGTAAATGGAATTAAACAAGTTTTATTTAAAATTTATAAATTCTTAAATATTCTAAATGCAACCTCTATTTTATGCGTGAATTGAATTATTTACCAGGAAAAGTATACTAAAACTCGAATCCGTTCAACATGGCATATTTCAAAACGGAATATTTCAAAATGGAATATGAAAATATGACATATGGTACACTATGGCATAGTTTAAAATGGCATATTTCAAATCGGCATATGGTACGCTACGGCATAAGGTACACTATGGCATATCTCAAAACGGCATATTTTAAAACGGCATATAGTACACTATGGCATAAAGTACACGATGGCATATTTTCATATGGCATATGGTATAATATAGCATTTTCTTAAACTTGGCTATTTCTTAGCCGAGTATGATGAAATTTGGCAAGTGCAATGAAAATGGAATACATACTAAACCGGATTTTAGACGAAGTTCTGTAATATGGCCAATTAGGGAGGAACTTACCTATTAATTAACCGAATATGATTAAATTCAACATATACGTTAGAAATGGTCTTCTAAAAAGAATTTTAGATGAATTTCTAGAATATGGCCAATCATGATGGAACTTGGGTATTTCTTAAACGGTTATGATGAAATTCGACAAGTGTGATGGGAATGGGATCCTAAAATGAGTTTTAGTAGAAGTTCTGGAATATGGTAAATTTTGATAGAATTTGTCTATTTATTGGCCGATAATAATGAAATTTGGAAGGAGTGATGGAAATGGGATTGTTAAATGGTTTCTAGATAAAGTTCTGAGGTATGGCAATTTTTATGCAACTGATTATGATGAAATTCGACAAATATGATGGAAATAGGATGCTTAAATGAATTTTAGATAAAGGTCTGGAATAAGGCCAATTCGAATGAAAATCGGCTATTTCTTAACCGATTATGATGAAACTCAACAGTACGATGGAAATGGGATTCTAAAATGGTTTTTATCATCAACTTATAAAGTTACTCTATATTTTCTACAATTGCCCTTTACCTATTGGAACTTTTTTTCGCTTAATGCATTTAAATGAATTTTCCTTCACTTAATGCAATTAAATTTATTCTCCACACGGAAATAAAAATATTGGTAATAAAGATATAATCGGGAAGTGCTTATTAACCCTCAACCACTGTTATGATTTTTATTACATGTAATTTTAGAAAATCCGACAAACAAATCTCGTTTAAATCAATTATTTCAAATAAAAATCAGAAAATCTACAGTAGAAGAGTTTAAAATCTTCGAGTGGTAATATTTAGAATAAAAGAAATATTTAATATTTACATTCGAAATAGCCGCATCAGCGCATACAAGTGGTTAAGGGTTGATATCTATAATTTTTCATTTTTATTTAAATCTAATTTTAAAAGTAAAAATATGTATATTGGCCCTTGCGGTTTATTCTTATTCATTGAAATTATTTTTAAAGAAGGAACTAATTTTATACTAACATCAAAATTTAGCAACATAATTGGATAATAGCGCATTTATTGTAGGATTTTTTATTATTTTAGTAATGACTTTTTTCAAATCACTAGTATGAACTCGTTTATAAGACGAAAATAGGGTTCTAAAATTGTTTTTAGGTAAAACCACAGAGAATTTTCTTCTTAATTCTCTGTGATAAACTCTAGATTGTTGTCAATTAGGTTGAAGCTTGACTATTTTAACCGATTGTGCTGAAATCCATTCTCTTAATAGAATTTTCCTTCACTTAACGCATTTTCCTTTAAACCTTCACTTAACAGAATTTTCCTTCAATTAGTAGAAATATCCTTTATTTACTTAAATTTTCCTTCACATATTAGAAATTTTCTTTAATTAAAAAAAATTTCTGTCGCTTAATAGAATTTCGTTGTAATTCAAATGGATACATTTAGATAAATACAGGTTTAGAAATTAAAAAAATATTAAACGTTTTAAATTTAAAATTTATCAAATCATACATGCAGTAGTGTACCTTATACCTATTGTACCATGTACCATTGGGATCGGGGTATTTGCCTGCAAGACAAAATCTTGTTTTGCCGTTCAATCTTGTTTTTTGAATTCTTACCGTATAAAAAATAGTTTACCAAAATTCTGTTGGACAAAATCTTGTTTTTTAAAATTTTGTTTTCCGAAATAATTATTTTGATTATTTTATAGTGAAATAATGAATATTTAGTGAAATAGTTTTACTGGGATCGATATAAAATATTGTATTAACAAAATATTGTTTTTTTTTATTAATCTTGCAACTACAAAATGTTGCAATTACAAAATGTTGCAACTACAAAATCTTACAATTACACAATCTTGCATAACAAAATAGTGCAATTAATTTGCTTTTTAGTAGATGCCATTAATAGATTCTATATAATCCACTCCTACGTGCGGCACACAGTGCGACATGTTTGCTGATCCCGGCTCCTTCGTCCCCCGAAGTTCAAATCTAAAGCCCCTCAGAGGGCTAAGCGGGGGGGAGCGCAGCGACCTCCCGCGTGCCCATGAGAGTTACCGAAGCCGCTAGCCTCTACAATTCTAAGTTAAATTAGTCGATGTCAATTTTCTTCAATTTATTTTCCTCACAATAGAGAAAAATGATGTACGGGAAATTGTTATGCAAGATTTTGTATTGCAATATTTTATAATTGCAACATTTTGTAATTGCAATATTTTGTAATGCAAAATTTTGTATGCGAAATTTTTTAATGCACATCGAATTATTTTGTAATGCAAGATTACATACCCAACCCAGTTTTTCTAAGTCCCTATTTTAAGTTAATTTTTCACATGAGCAGGCATTTATGCACATTAAGATAAAGGTTCAGATTCAATTAATAAAAAACAAATTTTAATAATTAATTTGCATACACACATTTTATTTAAAATTATAATTTCACGAGTTAGTTTCTCTTCTTGAGCTATGTTTGAAAAAATATAATAAAAATTAAACTAAATTTAATGGATTAGTGCTACAAATCTATAAATAGCTATATTATTTGCGATGTCTTTAAGGGAAGACGTTTCCTCTTTAGGCCGTCGATTTATCGTGATATATCTAAGGTTTTTTTCTTTTTCTAGATATTTTATTTGGAAATAATTGTTCACCAGATCTCATTTTGTCGATTCGGTTTTTAATAAATATTTGTTCTTTGTGCCAAATTCATCTATTGATGATTCCCAAATAATTTGGGTAAAATGAAATAAACAACCCTTAAAAATTACATCCGGCAGGAAATTTTTTAGTGCAGAAACTGAAGCTATTAGTTCGAAATCTGAAATAATTCTTGTAGGATGTAAATTAAAGGAATTAGAACAAGGAATTTCGAATAGCTCATAAAAAACTCATAATATGAATTTTTATTCGGCTATCGCCTCATGGAACAAACTTATCCCTTGTGGATAATATCTCGTTTTGCTCACTAGTACCATAAATAACTATTATACATATAGAAAACAAAACAAGTTTTTGGTGACAAGATTTTGTAAAACAAGATTTTGGAGAAAAGAGTTTGGAAACAGTATTTTGAAAAATAGTAAGACGTGGCCAAACCTATACCGTTACGTACCATATGTCGCTTTAAAATATGCCATTTTTAAATATGCCATAGTGTACCATATGCCGTAGTGTACCATATGCCGATTTGACATATGGCATTTTGAAATATGCCATAGTGTATCATATGCCGTAGTGTACCATATGCCGTTTTGAAATATGCCATTTTGAAATATGCCGTAGTGTACCTTATGCCGTCGTGTACCATATGTCGATTTGAAATATGCCGTTTTGAAATATGCCATAGTGTATCATATGCCGTAGTGTACCATATGCCGTTTTGAAATATGCCATTTTGAAATATGCCATAGTGTATCATATGCCGTAGTGTACCATATGCCGTTTTGAAATATGCCATTTTTTCATATTCCGTAATGAAATATGCCGTATCGACCGGGACCCACTAAAACTACATAGTATAGAAATTATAAAGAAAAAATCCATTGAAAATCATATTATGTTATCATAAATGAAAAATTTGTTAAATGTTCCAATCTAAAACATATTAATAGGGTTTGGTATAATTTAGTTAGGAAATATTTTAATTTTGTACCTATATACTAATTACAAATTCCGACATAAAAACTGAGGGAAGCATCGGATTGATCCAATTTTTTGACAGAACATAACCGACAAATAAAGGAATGCAACAATATCATCATTCCAAAACATTATAGTTTAGAATGTGCGAAGCGATTTCACTTTAAAATTTTTTTGAGTGTAAATTCCGTTTTCGATGCAAATAATATTTAAACCGATTTTCGGCATGTATCATAAAGTGATGTAAATTTAAGTTGGATCAATATGCGATGCTAATAACATCGCATATCATAAACATTTTCAACTGTGTAATATTTGGAAGCAAATAATACCGAGTATATTTCATTTATTTGGGCTAGAATCCACAAAACAAATTATTAAAAATGGCGCATAATCGCTATACTGGGTGCTGATTCTCTAAAAAATAAGATAATGGGTAAACGTGTAAACCTGTAAAAAGCAAAGCTTTCTTTTATTAGTTTAAAACTTTTGATTTTATTTGAAGTAGTAGCCAAATCGAAATCTTGCGAACTCATTAAAGTAAGCTTCGCTTTTTGCAAGTTTACATGTTTACCCATTATCTTATTTTGTAGAGAATCAGGGCCCGGATTTATTTTATTTTATTTACCACTATAATCAAACAAATAACAAAAATCTAAATCTGTTTATTAAACCAATTCAATTTCAATTTTCTTCAATATCCTTCGACTTAAAGCAATTGCGTATTGCCAAAAAATAAAATAATTCAAATAAACTCAACACCGAACCACCCATAAATAATCCCAATAATCCTCCAAAGTCAGATAACATTGTTTCGAACGTGTACATTCGCACACGTTTTAGGCCTATAAAATCCGGTTCATTGAATATTATTTCTATTGTTGTTTGTACGATATTAGTATTATGATGCTTGTCGGCCGATTCAGTATATGCCATTTCTAGTGAAAATTCATCGTTCGATTTCATAATTTTACTGTCATAATGAATTGAATTGCATTCCGGCAAACAATTACAATTAACAAAGACAGCCGCTTCAGCTGCGCCTTTTGGTGAACCGTAAACTTTGAAATGTTCATTAAGAAGTCCGATAAATTCAGGTAATTCCCAACCAAAATTTTTATGAGGTAGTACACAATTGGTGGTATTTGAATCGCGTGGGGTTGAAAATGGAGCACCACCAAAGATATGATTGGTATAATTGGCGTAACACTCTAGCCGACAGTTTTGTTCATTGTAAAATGTGTAGAATTTCAATTTGCGCTCATCATTGAAATAGCATTGCCGAGCTTCGGGGGTAAATGATCTCAAATCGTCAGAAGTTCTAATAGTCTTTGGTACGGCCGCTATTTTATATTCCTTACCGAATGCAAGTGAAATGAAATTATCATAAGTTTGTGGATAGGCGGACGGTGAATGTAACGCAATTTTATATCCAACATTTGCAGGAAAACAAAACGGTGTAACGTCCGACATTTTCGCATTTAATACAAATTTCAATCCTCCTGCCCCAATTGGTGACCCTTTTACGATTCCTTTGAAGGGGAACACATAAGCTTTTGTGTAACCATTTTCAGGATCCCATCCATCGCGCCCTCTTGTAATATTGTGATAACGAAAATCTGTCTGCAACGAATCTACCCGTAAAATATCGCTAATCATATTGAACGTAAAACACAATCCTTCATTCGTTATAACCTCAGAAAATAATAGTTCACAATTTTCTTTCAATGGGTTTTCCCAATAATATTCATCTTGGTTCCAACTCGCCATTTCACATGTTTCAAAAACTTCGTCAAAACTCGGGGATATCTAAAATAAAATAAAACACAATATGTCATCAAACTCAAATATCAATTTTTCACTTAACCTTACATCTTGCAATATATCGATCCAGTCCTTTGGAAATTCATCGGATTCAGTTTCGGCCGCTTTTGAACCTTCAAGCTTTGGCTGAATATGTTTCATAAATGCCCTACGGCATATTTGTGAAGCCATTACAATCTTTTTTCCAAAATCGCTACCCATTAACTCAGAATAGTTAGCAAATTTATTTATGTCCTCAGCCAAATTCGAAAAATCGAACACATCCTTTTTGATTTTGATTTGAGGACAAATTGTAACGGCTGGAAATGGAATTTCATAAATTTGGGTGGGTTTATTTCGTTCGGTTACCAAGATTGGATTATCCATCCATGTTCGACCAATTTTATAAACAAAATAGCTAAGCATTGACATCGACATGATAAAAATAATAATCCAAAATATTCGATCGGCTAGCGGATGAGAACAATTGGCTAAGTATTTGACACCGTGTATTGTCGTCGATTCCGGATAATCGGATATATTTTCACGCAGCGCTCTTGGAATATGTTTTCGCACTTTTGTCATTACACTGCGGGTTATTTGCCGTAATTAATTTACAGTCAACAAAATATTATATTAAACCGATTTACTAACGGACAGTTTATTAACGGTCCTTTCTCGAAATCGTTTAAATATAAACTAAATAAATTTGTGTAAATTTAGTATATGTGAATATGTGTTAAACTATCTACTTGATTTACATATTTGTCACTTTACATAATACATAAATTTCACAAACAATTATGGTATAATTAATTGAATTAATAATAATATTCTCCGGAGTGCTAGACGTAAATTTATGTATGTTATACACGCTAATTGTAATCATCCCTCCTTTGGAGAGAAAAAACACCTAAAACCAACCTACGAAGAAAAACGTAACACAATAATTTGTCTGTAATAAAATTTACCGGTTTTTTCAGGACTGCATATAACTATTCAAAACATTTCGTACATTATCCAGCTATAAAATTAATCCGGTACTTTAAAAAAAAAAAATAATGAGGTGTGGCCAACACACGACTTTCTTTAACGAACAGCGAATTTTGAGAAACTTATTATGCAAATTTCTTGCAAACTTAAGATTTTTTTTATTTTTCTCATGTTTTCTGTAAATTGTATATTTTTGAATTATTTGGAAAATTTTTCTGGTTCACGGAAGCTGGGAGTTTGATTTCAAAATTTAAGAAAAAAGTTTAAACATGAAATTGCAGTTTGATTGGTAAAACTGGCAGACATATAGACCAACTTCGAAATCCAATGTTTTGGAGTCAAGGACCACAAAAATGTCAAGGTCGAAAATTAACATGACAATTATTTTATTTTGTTTTATTATTTTTTGGGGATCATTTTGTATACAACAGTTTTTGTGTAAACCTTATACATTGTGAGAGATTTGAAATACAAATTTTCTGGCACAAGGGAATGGCCACTTCCGGTTGGCCGATTTGAATTAAAGTTCACTGGGACCTACCTCCCAATTTATCAAAAAGAAACAGAAAAACCAGAAGGCTATATGTTTAACTTGTGTCACTCAATTTCCCGTTCCATTGGCTTTGTACTCACAAGAAGTTCTAAGCAGCAAATTTTTCCCATTGAAAGACGGCTATTAATTCAACTTCCAACAAAAATCACAAATTGTGCGCCAGTCTACCGACAAGTAATTGTTCTCCCGACAATAAGAACCTCCTAATTTTTAAGAACCAAAAAAAAATCGAAACAAACAATCAAATTTAATCTATACAAATTATTTAATATTTGATCTGTATCTGGAAGGTTGACGATGCAATTTTAAAAATAAATCGCCAATTTCCAGAATATTTTAAAACTAATTTCAATTTTTTATTTATTTATTTATAAATTTGTTGCTAATTTATTATTTTTGTCGCTCAAAATGCTTATTTTGAAGCCCAAAAATAATTTTTTGTGTTCCCTTCCAATAGTTCCAACAAATTTTAAATTTTTTTGTCCCAAAAAAAATATTTTTTATGATGCCGAGAAATTTTTGTTTGGTGCTTAATAAATTGTACTATTTTATTAATTTTTAGTATCTCAAATATTAATTGTTTGGTTAACCGTTTATCGCCAGCCATACTTTATCAAGAAATTCAATGAATTCTTTCACGGCTGTGAAGTTTTCAACAAAATCAGAAAAATAACAAAACATGGCGGCACAAAATTTGTCGAAATAACAGAAAAATTAAATAACAAAAAAAATGCGCATGTATTGGTACAGTTGGCAAAAGCAATGTAAGATATTTTTTAAAGTTTCATTAAGACCCATAATAAAAATTGAATAAAAGTTTTCTTTTTAATTGATTAAGGTACATATTTAATGAAATAATTTTTAATTGACGAGCTAGCTATTCAGACAATATATTTACGTTCACTTTCTTATGGATTGGCCGAAATACAGAGATGTCTCAGAAATGTGAGATACATGGCTAGTTAGCTTATGATAAGGATTATCAAATAAAATTACCCCCATGTAAATACGATGATGTATATGTCTACATACGGGCGACATTTTTGTATTGGTAGTGGGATTGATTTTTCTGCGATTTGTTTATATTTAATTTGTTATTCTCTGCAATAAAATATAATTGCCGGATTAATACAAACTAGGTCTGATATGAATGTAGCAAACTTATTCAAGTCATCGTAGGTTTCCCATTTATTGTTTGGTCTTTTAATTATTGCGGTATAATGTTTTATTCTCTCAATGTACATAATTGACTATCGCTTTTAAATAGAAATTTTTATTATTTAATTTTATTTGTTGTTGTATGTCAGCAATTTTAATGTTGTAATTTTGGTTGTTGAACGATTGTACATCTGCAATTGCTATGCCGTAATGGCTTACTACTTTGTGAACTTTAAGGAGTGCTTTACAACTAGAGCAAGTTAAGGCTCCGAATGATATAGAGCTTTCAATATTGCGCAGGGTATTTTCGCTTACAGTGGAAATATCAAACGGTATGTAGCAGCTCTGTGAATTTCGAATTCAAACCACGTTTTCCTCATCACATTTTTGATACACCGATGTGGGCTGGGATACCATTTTATTGATTAGGTACGTTATTTGGCACTCAGCGTTTAGTGTAGTCGTGTTACCAAAAATTTTTATACAATTTATCTCCTTAAATATGTTAAACAACATGTTTGAGCGAGTGTCATAAGTTTGGCTTGATATTTTTTTTGTCTTTATTATTCCTGAAATCAAGTTAAAAAAATCTGTTTTAATTTCGGAAAATTTTAAATTCAAAAATGCGTTATCGAGTCCCAAACTTACAAAAATGATGACTAGCGAGTCGAAGCCACATGTATTGACCACTGTTATAGTTTTGCCTCCTGAAACTTTAGTGAACCCATTTCTTAATATTGGTATCTATTCAACTTTCCACTGTTTCAGTATTTGATCATTTGTTGTGTTAGATTCAAATAATTTTTTATTGTCGTACCTTTGCAAAACTGTTTTGCCAAAATGTTTTGGTGATTTACTTGATCGTACCTTCTTATTCCATTGCTCTTCCATAAAAATATTTCCTGAGTTTAATTTTCGTTTAATGTTTCTTGGAATCATTAAAGGTTCCGGTATTTTTATAGACTTTAATTTTTGTTCATTTCTAAACTTCAAAATATTTACAACACGCCCTATTTTCATGCGCTTGTTTGCCAAATAGTGATTTTTTACAACACTAAACCAATTTTCAATTATAGCATTAGAAATATTTCCAGATACACCAAACATAATTGAATAAATTTAGCCCATAAAATAATGTAGGAAAAATATTTCTTGATTACGAACTGGACAAAATCGTCGCAATAATAATTATTTTCCTTGAAACCACGTTCCTTTTTATTTTTGTAAGTACATACTTCGGTATAAATTGCCTTATATTTTAAATAAAAAGGGTTGCTAGCATTTTCTGGCCAAATGTTTATGTTTGTATTTATTTCATCTTCGGACTTCGAGCTTTCATAATTAGCATGTTTAGAATTATACAGGTCCCCCAATTCCGTAGTAAAAAATGTATAAGCTAATTTACTGCTTTTGTTCACTTTTGGCGAGCACATAATATAGCAAAAGTGACGGAATAACTCGTCCACACATTTAATAGATTTTGCGCAAAGCATCGCGCAGAAAAAATCCAAAATTAAATTGCGGTGTTCTCTAGTTACTTTGGGCAGTTTTTTTTTAATTTGAATTGTGATTATATTCACAAAATGCGAACAGCAAATAAATATTGGAATTATAGTTTTCCTGAGAGGTTTTTGAAATTCCACCCAATTAAAGCTCTCTTCAATGTATTCGGTCATTCCATTCATTGAATTGAAACTGCTGTTAATTGCATTTATGAGCGCCCAAGGCCAGTCAACAACAAAATAATGACCGTTCAGTTGCTTGGTTGTCATTTCCATTTCCTTTCTTACGTCTGACAGAAATTTGCCTAAAGTCCATGCATCATGTTGACATGAAATAAATTCAGCGATCGGTATAATATATCCACTAAATCACAATCGCGTACAATGTCCTCTGTGTTGTAATACTCAGACTTGATTTTTCGAATTACGTCGGGAGTGGTCATGTCCTGAATATTCCCGTCTTTGTAAAGTTGCAAGTCGGTCGCACCTACTAGATCCAAATATGTAATATGAGCACTTTTTTTTCTGAAACTAGTTTCATTTTCTCCCTTTTATTTGATTTGATTTTGCATAAAATGCTCGGTAGCCTGCTGCGATCCTCGATGTCCACAGAAACGGAGTTTTGCTCAGTGATCCTAGGTATTTGAACTCATTCACCTTTTCATATTGAGTATCTCCTGAAATGAAGTCCCCACGAGTCTGTCTTCTCGCGGTCACCATGTATTTGGTCTTCGCTTCATTGAGCTGAAGGCCTATTTGTTGGGCTGTTAATTCCAATGGGAGGAGGACCTCTTTCAGAGAGATGATGTTGCTATCCAGAATGCAAATATCGTCAGCGTATGCTAATAGCTGGGTTGATTTATAATACAGGCAGATACGCTGCGCTATATTAAGCTGACGAATGACATACTCCAATGATAGATTGAATAGAGTTTGAGCTATTGGGTAAAAATTATTAATTGAGAAAATGGAAAATAACGTACGATCCCCTACAATATCCGAGGACGACTATTCTATATCCATTCCTCAAACCCTTCCTGCAACGGGTGGTCCTTACATCGGTGCTATTACAGGTCGCACCGTAAAAACCGTTTCCTACATGGACTTTAACGCCTACAGGATGATGGTACGACCTGAGCAATTCAATACTCTTTTGCGGTATGGAATGCGGCTGAATCAATATTGGGTCGATCAATATGCAAAAATAGAAACCGAAAGACTCAATTACACCTGCAAGATGCCAGAGAAGGAAGCAGTTTTGGACCAACATAGTGCTACATGTATTCTGTGGAGTGGCAAAAGCAAGGGTTTGCCACATATAGATCTCTTGCTCTGCCTGCAGAATAAAATCAGACCAGATGATATTGATTCTATCATTAGTGCAGAGATCCCGGATATCAATGTTGACCCTCAGTTGCATGCAACCGTGTTGAAGCACATGACCACGGTACATGCGGTCGTATGAACCCGACGTCACCATATATGCAGTCCGGCGCATGGGGCACGAAATATTCGATTAGCTTTCGAAGTAATACGTCGACGGGAGAAGACAGATATCCCAAATATCGTAGGACGCAACCTGATGAGCGGGGGTTTAGCCAACGGTACGCAACGGAGCATTGCGCATTGATAACCGGTGGGTGGTGCCCACCACACATCGCGTGCTATTTAAAGCTTTTGATGCTTATATAAACGTAGAACACTGTAGCTCGATTAAGTCAATCAAATATGTGTTTGTAAATATATAAACAAGGACAGCGATCAGGTGACGTTCAGTATTCACGCAGCAAATGAGGTGAATCAGTTTCAGTCCGGCCGCTACATTAACCCTTCGGAAGCGCTGTGAAGAATACTATCGATCGAAATTCATGAGCGCGAGCCGGCAATAATCCAACTATCGGTCCACCTTGATAACGGCCAACGTATTTAATTCACAGAGAATAATGCGGCCGGCATCATTAATAATCGCAGCGACACAACCTTGACTATGTTTCTTAAGTTATGCTGGAACGACAGTTTTGCCAGAATTTTGACATATAATGAGATTCCTTCTTACTATAATTGGAGTAATAAGAAATTTAACCGTCGTAAGCAACAAGTCCCCGTGGAAGGACATCCTGGAGTAAAGAAGAGTGGTGCTCTTGGTCGAGTCTACACAAACCACCCAAACAACAACGAATTCTTCTACTTAAGAATATTGCTAAACGTTGCCTAGGGCTCCACCTCATTTGCGAACTTACGCACAATAAACAGTGTAACGCACGCTTCTTTCCAATTAGCCTGCAAGGAACTCGGTCTGCTGGAGGGTACGATACATTAACAAAGGCAGTTTTAGCTGCTCTGCTTCCTCTATTAGAAATTTATTTTCCATCATTTTATTATTTTGCCATCCATCCGAACTCTTATCATTATGGGTAGCAAACAGGGAGAACATGTCAGAAGACGTATTGCATCGCATTCGGACGGAGCGTTTCGACTATTCCCTTGATTTCAGCAACCACAGCTTTGATTTCGCATTAGGGGAACTGATAAAGTTGTGAAAGCGCTTACGAATAAAACTGTAGAGGATTTTGGTTTGCATAGATGAAATAGAAATGATTCACTAGTTCTAGATATGGAATTCGTTTGCGATACATCGTATCATAGATCGGCCATGTTACAGATTGTAACCAACAGTGAATCCAAATTGAATTCAGAACAGCGGTTAGCCGTCAACCGAATTTTAGCTAGCGTTAGCCAGTCCGCCGGAGAAGTATTCTCCGTAGATGCACCTGGAGGTACAGGAAAGACATTCCTAATTAATTTAGTCCTAGCTAAACTAAGATCGATGGTCACATCGCGCCTGCCGTAGCTTCGCCCGGCATAGCGGCCATTCTTCTAGAATTTGGTAGAACGGCCCATTCCACTTTTAAACTGCCGTTTAACATTTGCAATGACCACACTGCCGTATGCAACATTTCAAAACAGAGTGCCACCGCTAAATTGCTCCAAAAATGTGCTCTTATTGCGTGGAATGAGAGTACAATGTCTCACAAGGCATCTGCGGAAGCTCTGGATAGGATACCGTACTATTTGCTGGAAACTTTAAACAAACCCTTCCAATCATTCCGAGAGGCACGCATGCCGACGAAATTAATGCGTGTCTGAAACGGTCCTACATATGGTCGGAAGTAGTGAACATTTTCCTCTCCGTAAATATGCCTCAGTTGTGCGTGTTAATAAATGACCTAAAGCAATTAGTAGAATCCGTATATCTAGGCATTAGAGATCTCCCAGAATACCCCCTGTCCTGGATCAGAGAAAGGGTGTCGACCAATGAAGCAGTGAACTAAATTAACGAGTACATCCTAGACAAATTTGAAGCACTGTCCAGAACATACAAATCCATAGATATAGACGTTGATCCTCAAGATGCAATTTAATATCCTTTCGAATTTTTGGTATGATAAAACTAAAATATGGATTAAGTTCTGGAATAAGGCCAAGTATGATGGATCTTGCCTATTTCCCAACCGACAAATATATGTATATGTGAAGAAGTTGGAGCGGTCGTGAAATTCAGAAACAGTTGGTAAGTCAGTCACAATTTCTGTATTATATATACATATGTATATTCCTCTTTTTTTTTGTTTTTTTTGTTACCGGATTTATATAGCGTCTGACCACTTCTCCTCGAACACCTGCGCCAGAGTGGAATGCTCGACTGAGCAAGCACGGGCATCCGTTAACGCGCAAACAGGCTCCCTGGAAATCCAGGATGGCGCCCAACAATTTTTGTCTAATATTATTTTGCCTGTCGAGAGTGGGTCACCGCGCTATATTCGTGGTAAAACAATTACGCGGGTTGCTAACCGTTGTCTTTTCTGCCTAATTCATTTTAGGCGGCCCTATTGATACAATTCAAGACGCGTTGCGGGGAGAAGTCGTTGGTCAACGAGTCAGAAGGATATAAAAGCAAAGAGCGAACATAACTGGTGCATTTTCGTCGTTTTTTTTTTTAAACCACAAAGTTAAAAAAAGTGGTCAAATGTATGAGTGCCTAGTTACAGGCCAATAATATAGTGGGTCGTTAATTTTTATTATTACCTTTCCGAATTTCCGATCCTTTTATACCAGTTTCAGATTATCGGTCTTGGGTTGTAGGTTTGCGCGTTACAGTTGTACAAAGAAGGCAAAGAGCGCGTTGAAGATGATGAACGTAATATCCAACCTTCACGTCTACCGATGAACATTACGTAAGGAAGTCGAAGATATGGTGCTCCAAAATCATCGATTGACAAATATCGTTTGGATCAGAATTTTAGACAACTATTGAATTTTTTATCACAATAATGCGCGGTCTCATACTGCATTGGATTTGGGCTATTCCCGAAACTCAAACAACCGCTCCGGGGACGTCGTTTGATGGAAGAGATTAAATCCGAATCGAAGAAGGTGTTGAAAGCCATTCCGGAAATCGACTTTAACAACTGTTTCGAAAACGTTGATTTAAGTGTATTCTATCCGAAGAAGATGAAATAAATTCGACAGAATATTAAGCCGTTTTGTTTTATTTAAAGAGTCTTACTACTTTTTGGTCACTCCCGATTTGCACCAAAACTGGAGTATGTACGATCAATATGGCTTGGATAAAAATTTGTGTTGGTTTTGATTTGTATCAGTTAACCGGGAAATAGTATACTGCACAGTGTCAAGTATAGTGTAGCTGGAGATTGCAGACAAATTATGTAAATCGCCAGGTAGAGTTATTTGGAATGGCTTCTGAAATACAAAATTCAAAAGCGAAACAAACCGTTGTAATTGTTTTGCGAAAAATTAGTTATTTAAAAATAATAATTTTGAAGGAGTTTAGAAGTGATGCTGAGATAATAAAACGAAATAATTTTTCAAAAATCAGAATAAAGTGGTTTGGCTTATAGCATGTCCAAATATAAATTTGATTTGTATAAAGATTTCTTTTTAATCTGCGAATTGGCTCGCATGGTTACACTATCAAAAATTTGCATTAAAAATTCTTCTTCTTGCGCTGTTATTCGTAATTGTTGATAATTCGTGTTTCATACGTCATCGCAGCCATCTTTCAGGACTCATCCAATCACCGTTCAGCTAGTTCTAACAAAAAAGAAAATGATACTGATTGAAACGATCAAAAAAAAATGGTAACAAATAATCAAAACTGAAAAAACATTTAATAAACTTTATATTTCATGTCCCAATTTAAAATCTTTATAAATTTATTCATTATTCCATTCCAAAGCCCTTAGTTTTGGCACATTTACTAAATTGCCGAATCACACAAAAGTATAAAATTTCAAAAAAGCTTAAAATCGATGCGCCCATAAAAAGGCCTACAAGGCCCCCAAAATTTGAAATCAAATCCACAAATGTGTACAACTGCTTGCGTGTGTACCCCGTTACGCTTGTCTCACTCCAATATATATCGAGTGTCACGGAAGCAAAATCCTCCGTTGAATTAATTATTTTATCCAATTCAACATTTTCCGTCTCCAATATGTACTCGTACTCGATTTCATTGCACTCGGGCAAACAATTGCACAAGAAGCTTAAATCAATTAAAGATGCACTTCCGGATTTATTCGCCTCGTTTGGAAATTTTTTGATGAAATTCTGAAACGATTTGATGTTTTCACCGCTTGCCCGGACTTGCTGAAAATCGACGTCCGAGCCACATATTGCGGTACTGTTCGTTCGTGGAAATGAATAATGGACACAATTGAATCGTGCAATTGTGTAATTAGCAAAACATTCTAGCTTACAGTTTGCTTGATTATAGAATTTAAAGAACTGGAGCCTCCGTTCATCGTTGAAATAGCATTGACGTTGGTGCGGCGTATAGCTTCGCAATCTAGGGCAAGTCGTAATAATTTTAGGCTTTACCCGAATTTTTGCAACCGTTTCGTGATGCAGTGGTATATAGTTGATGAATGTGCTGGGATACACGGATGGCGAGTGCAGCATAATTTTATATCCCAGTTTCGTCGGTTGGCAAAATGAGTACAAATCGGATTGTGAAGCCGCCATTTTACATTTTAAACTGTTCGGCACACCACTAGCCCATGATAATCGAGGAAATGAAGGATATTCAAAATATCCTCTTTCGTAATCCCATCCTTTTATTGTATGTGCGATATTGTAGTAAGCATAATCGGTTTGTAAATTTTCACTACGAATAATTTCCGATGGCAAGTTGAATGTATAACATACTCCTTCAGTGGTTAAGATGGTTGAAAATAAGGTATTATGCTGGACGTTGGCACGTTTTATTACCATTTCATTTTGGAACCTGGCAAAACTCATTATTTCACTTAGGCTTGGCGTAATCTAGAAAGAAAAACCATTTATATTAATATTTTTTTAACTGTAAGCTTAAACAATATTTATAAATCTTACCTCAAGCAAAAGGTCAACGTGTGACTTGGTTAAGTACGTAAAATTAAATTTCGATGAGAATAATCGGCGTATCCTTTTCACATTTTCATAGGCACACACCTGTTGGGCCACTTCAAATTTCATAAAATAATTTGAATCCTCGAAGTTCCTCGTTTTGGCCATTTCTATAAATTGCTTGTATTCAAAATGCTTGGTTAAAATTTTAATTTGTGGACAAATCGTAACAGCTGGAAATGGTATATCGAAAATTGGCGTGTTATCTACATCTTCCACTAAAATCACAGACCGTAGTTGCCATTTTTCTGCCAAATCATTAATAAAAACGCCCAGAATGGTAAAACATAGTATAAAAATGATAATCCAGAAACATTTCTCGCCCAGTGGTCGACGTTTCTCACCCAAATATTTAACACCATGTATTGTAGTGTTTTTGGTGTATTCCCGAATATCCGGCAACATAATTTTAGATAGCACACAAATTTTTTGTGCCGTCGTCAATATTAAATTCAACTTTACAGGACCGAACACAAATTAAAACTGAATCCAGCGGACACAAGGCAAAAAAAATGATAAAAAAATAATTAACAACGTTTAACATGTTGATGGGCGGTGGTCGATTATTTAATCTGGCATCCAACAAGTTTACACTGTGTGCCTTAGCATTACAGTGTTGCGAAATTTCCTAAATAATTTCTAAATAAATATTTGGACGTTCACACCTAATTTTAGACCAATATAATTTATTTTTATTGTTATTTACCATTTTATGGTTATTCAAAATTTAATATTCTTGCTTGTTGATGTAAAGTGACACTTTCATCTAACTATAGGGGGTGAGGTTATAATAACGTAAAGGTTAAAGATAGATCTAATCCTTTATATAGTTCTCATAAAATGAAACCATTCAATACGCCATGTTAATTATACAAATGTTTTAACAGTCAAGCAGTTGCACTCAGGCTTTATCTTATCTTGCTTGCAATTCACGAAAAGTTTGGAAACATGGTCTCTCGGTCCATGTGTGTTTCACTCAATTTTCGTTTAGTTATCAGAAGAGTTAATCCTACAATTAAGGGTTCATCAAATAAATGGGACTATATCGATCCTTATGGATACCATAAATATGTAAATGGAATCACAGTGTACTAGTACAATGTAGTATACCCTGAAATACACTTAACTCTGAAATTTGCAATTTGAGCAAAATTTTCTATAAAACGTTAGGCTGATGTACGAATTAACATCTCAGTAAACAGAGTGAACCCAGTATTTACCACTATAAATTCACTTGCTGCTTTAGTAATGTGCCTCTATGCTTAATACTTCTGATTTACGTTGATTGAGCATATTTCGCATTTGGAGCAATAACCCATATACACAATTTAACTTTAAAATTAATAAAAAATAATAATGAAAATAATTAATTTTAAGGAATAAATAAAATTAAAAAATGATAATTTTAAAGAATAAAAAAATGTTTATTTTGTATTCTAAAATTCGAAGTTCTTTATACGCATGCATTGCATTCATAGCTGGTCCATGCTGACCAGCTGCGTCAAAAATTTAAATTAGTGCCACAAGTTGGTACCGCTTAATGGATTAGATGAATGCAGAATGAAACAAATTAAATCATGGAAAAATTACTCTGAGGATAAGCTTAACTTCATTTTAAATCACCGGTTGCGGCAATTTAGAACGCAGAGTGACCTAAATAAGTATGCTGATGGCTTGTTATTGAATCTAGAACAGGCGGTTAATGAATTAACTGAAACAAAAATTAGTCAAAATAGAAATACAATACCTTGGTTCTCAGAAAATTTGAAATTACTGAAGCAAAAAAAAACTCGTAGTTATAGTGTTATGAAAATTTTGAATTTAGATGAAACTTGGGAAAGTTACAGGAAAGTTAGAAATTTGTATAAACAATCGTTGAGAAAGGAACAATCTGAATAATTCAGAAACAAGTTCATTGAAAATTAATACAACCCAAAGGAACTGTGGAAAACGCTTAAATCCATCTACAAGTCGAAAAATACGACACAATGGTGTATTCAATTTAACAACAAAACACTCACCGATAAACAAGAGTTAGCAGAAGCGCTAAATGAAGCATTTGTGTCCAGCGTGATAGATATTCACCAGAACATCCCTGAGATAAAGGATTGGAATTTTTCACAGGATGATAATAATTTTGAAAAACTCAGCTTTCAAGAAATAATTCGCCAGGAGATATCAAAAATAGTAAATAAAATAAAGTCTTAATGTGGAGTTGATGGCATAAAAAGAACGGTCATGCTGGATACGATGAAGAACCACTTAGACCACAGTCTAAAGGAAGGAGTAGTGCCGGCTTCATGGAAAATATCAACAGTTGTTCCAATTCCAAAAACCACAAAACCAACCACATCTGAAGATCTGCGCCCCATAAATATGCTTCCAATTTACGAAGCAGTACTGGAACGAGTAGTTAAAAAACAGTTGGTTGGTCATACTGCTAATAACAATATATTATTGAATCAACAATCTGGCTTTAGAGAATTGCATTCCTGTGAAACAGCATTAAATCTTATGTTGAACATATGGAAAACTCAAATAGACGAAAATAAAGTAGTGATAGCAGTTGTTTAGATTTCAAACGAGCTTTTGAAACTATAGATAGGAAAATCTTACTCCAAAAATTATGCAAGTACGGTATAGAAGGAAAAGAGCTTGAATGGTTCAATAATTATCTTCAAGGGAGGCAACAATATACAAAAGTCGATAATTTTACATCATCGTTAATAGAAAACAATCTCGGAGTACCACAAGGTTCAACACTTGGACCATTGTTATTTATCTTGTATATAAATGACATAGTAGATGTTATAAAGAACTGTCAAATTAATATGTTTGCGGACGACACATTAATTACTATTTCGGCACCAACTCATCAAGAAGCAGTACAAAAAGTAAACGAAGATCTTGAGAATTTACGGGGATGGTTGATGTTTCATAAATTGTCATTGAACATTTCGAAAACGAAGTATATGTTCTTGTCAATCAAAGTATGAGGGTATCTCAGATATTGTAATTGCGAACCAAATCATTGAACGAGTTAAAGAATACAAATATCTCGGTGTCGTCATTGATGAAAACTTAAATTTTTACCAGCATTTGGATTACTTAGCCAAAAAGATGAATAAAAAATTAGGAATTTTCATCAGAATTAAAGACAAGCTACCAATGGAGACCAAAATAATATTTTATAAATCAATTGTAGCTCCCCATGTAGATTATTGCTCATCGGTTCTATTTATCATGAATCAAACACAATTAACACGTCTGCAAAAAATACAGAATCGATTTATGAGAAGCATTTTAAACGCGGATAATAGAACACATATTAAAGACATGCTAGAAAAACTAAGCTGGAAATCAATCAGCCAGAGAATACACTTTAATGTGCTAAAACTATTTTATTTACTCGAAAAGGGGGATCTTCCTAAATATTTAGATAGTTTGCTGTCTACCAACAGAGAAGTCGATAATTATAATACCAGGAATACTCATTTTAGATTACCAAGGTACGGTAAATCATTTTCTCAACGATCGCTAGGGTATAATGGTGTGAAGTTATATAATTCTCTCAGCAAGAGCAACTATTGCAATCTTAATGACCTTCAAGAGCTAGAGTACGGCCAGTTTATTCAACTATTACACATTATTCATTAAAGAAAAAATTAATATTTAGTTATTTAGTAAGATATACAAATGTATTTAATTAATTAATTAATTTAGATAAAAATAGGTTTTAAAAAAATGTCAATAATGATAAATAAATAAATAAATAATGTATAAGCGAAACTATTTCTCAAATTAATGAAACTTTTTTCGAATTAAAATAAACGTTTTTTGAATTGATTGAAACCTTTTCCACTGCTTGCACTGCTTAGACAAAATCCTTTACGTGGATAATTTTATGACAAAATAAACAGATAAATATTTATCATAAAATAATATTGAATGACACGTTAAGCACTTACGAATTCAGCGTATTCAGTCAGGAGTTCATAAAGAATTTTATGAGGGACCATACCCGAATTGTGTGAGTGACGTTACTTTAAGGTTAGTTTTGGTTCGAGTGTATTTTGGTTTATTATTTTGCTTTTAACTATATTTTGAATCAAAATATTTAATTTTTAATCGATTCATTTTTGGACACTAAAGAAAATTAAAATACGGTTCAGATAGCAACTGAACAACAATTTTAAGGGGCAAATCCGATTCTCTCAGTTTATGTTCAGTTCGATAAGGCAACCGCTACCAATAGTAATCGCAAGAAACAACAATCGATCAAAACAATGCTCGTCTTTCATTTGCTGACGGTATTTTTCCGACTAGCGCATAAATGGTAGAAAGGTATTGTGTTCCGAAGTTGAGATCCGAAATTTTTAAAATCGTATAAAAGTTGTTTTGCGATGGAAATTATGATGAGGGGCCCCTAACCCCTATAGGTGAATGCATTTTTTGAAGCAGCACAAAACCAAAGAAGTTTCTTCTTCCGTAACCATACTCTCTATTTTTGCAGATTCAATTAATTTTTTCCAATTTAAAACCATTTTAATTATTTATCCTTTAACTGGCAAAGGACATACAAGAAACTTATTAAGAACTAAGAGAAACCCGAATTTAGAAGGCGTAATCAAATATACAATTGGAACAATCACATCATCAGATTGGGCCAATTTCATCTTAGACATGCAGATGACACTCTCTGCTGTTACAAGATAATCAGTACGTTTTTTTATTTAACTACTGTTATATTTTATAAATTTTAGTGATATAATTTTTGCTTTTAAATTTAGTTTCATTTAACTTGGAAAAAGTTTCATTCCACTCGAAATTAGTTTCATTCTTTCCATAAAAGAGTTTTTTCAATTCGGAATAATTTTCATTCATTTTAGAAATAGTTCCACTTAAATTGGAGAAGGTTTCGTTTAATCCGAGATTTTTCAAAAATTATCAAAATTAATCAAATTATTCAAGAAAATTAAAATTTTTAACTAAATTTTATATATTTTGGTACATAAGATTTTAATTTCAACTTTCTGTTAGGAATTATATGGTAAGTCTGTAAGCAACACGGATTGGAGAATCTTTTGGGTCGAACAGAGAGACCTTCTTTAGTTTACCAACGCTAAAATATTCTGTCCGGTTTTGTCGAACTCATCAACGATTTTGCAAATTTTAGATTTTCTTCTAATACGAAATATTGGAAATTAAAAAAAAAACAAATTAAAATGGAAAATCAACTTGCTTGTGCGCGAGCCATACGAAACGGATTGAAAATTCAAGATCCCTAGTTATTTCCGTCAAATAGTAATAATATTCGGTTGTCGTTCCAAAAGTCAGAATTTAGAATAATGAAAAGTCCCTTATGCCATCTATCAACGATTGGTACGAACTAGTCGACAATTTAGAAAAGTCAACAACTTAGTCAAAAAAATCGACGTTAGGCATACAGCATTACTGTCTAAATTTCACGTCAATCGGTTTTGTTTGTAAGAATTCTGAGCGAGAAACAATTCCAATTTCGAATTGCAACTACAACGATATGTTGATCGATACATTATTTGTTAATTGCTTTAATAAAATCGCCTTTAAAGGTAATATTTCTGAGCAACAAATTTTGATATTAAACGTCAAATATAAATCTTAATGGCAAATTACTACAGGAGAGCCTTTAAAGTAATATCATACTATTAGGGCGGATGAAAATTAAATGCTTTGTGACAAGGAGGTGGGATGTCGGTCACAAAAGGTAACTGCCGCTAATTCTGATTTCATATTATTGCTTGTGTATAATTTTTTTTTTTGCATTTCCAAATGATCAACAGCGAGGCTCCGTTCAGACTGTAGTAAAGAATTATATTAGCCAATTCTCGCGATGCTCACATAAAGTTGTTTCAATAGATTCACATCCAGACACAATAATTTGCTCACTTGTCAAAGAAGAGTGAGCTGCAAAAACCACACCACAGCCCATCTGTTTTATACTATTCTGGATGGATCTAGTGCTTCCAATACCGGAACGGTATTACCGGTAACACCGGTACTGGCAGTGAAATCTCATTTCGGTATTAACGGTATTAAACTAAAGTTCTACAGGTATTACCGAAATTAAAAAAAAACAATATTTTCCAACAGAAAATTTTTCACATTAAATAAAATTCAAAATGAAACTAAAAAAATGTAACTATACAAATTAATTTTCCATAATTTAAAATAGAAAACATACATAATTCATTTTTTCTTCAATATTTGTAAAAACGTGTGCGGTGTGCCGCAAAATTAACGGTCATGGAAACACGAAATTTTGGAACCTTGGCCTTGCTAGAGCTTATTGAAAGATGCCAGCCGAAAAATGCTTGGAGGTCTTTCAAACTAAATTAACGACTTTTAACTTATGCAGTGAAGACTTGTATGATTACTATGGTCTAAATATGGTTACTATTTGCCGATTATTCATCAGTTATGCCTGTATACAGATCAGTCTGATGGAAACGTTGGGAACGTTCACTTTTCAAAGAACTTAGAGTCTTTCAAACAATTTCCCAATAAAAATACTGCAATAATTCCTTTTTTTCTGTAATACCGGTATTACCGGTAATACCGATAACGTGAGCAAATAATTTCGGTATTACCGGTAATGGCAGAAACGGTAATTTTGGAAGCCCTAGATGGATCTATCACATCTATAAACGATATAGTCATTAGGAAAATACTCATTATTAAATATGCCGTCTTGAAATCCAGTCTCGGTGATGGCATAGAACTGGAAGTTTGTTGAGTAAACGAACTTGAGAAATTCGATAGATTTCGACGACATTCGCCCAACATTTCCGTAAAATAATCTAGGAGACGATCGCATTGTAACAAATAGTTTGTCTTGTCATTAAGCCAACCCTGTTGTTAACTACACTGTTGAACGATTTTGTTGAAGTACAGGAAAATTTGTTTTATTAAGATTACCCCTGCTGTAGTTAATAAATTCCTTAATTAGACAACCAGCAGACCACGAACACACAGTGAAAAAAAATTACATATTTATACAGGTAAACAAAATGCCCCGTATATATAGTAGTAGTACGTAATCCCCCGCTTTACGGACGCTCGCTTTACGGAAATTCGAAGTTACGGACATAACAAATTTAGGCCAAAAATTTCGATATACGGCTGCAATATTCGCAATTACGGACAAAATATTTTTTTTTCATTTTCCAAACATAACCAAAACATGCATTAACATGCATTTTCCGAGAATGATCCGTCTACAGAAAGAAGCCTTAAAGTTAACTTTCGACTAGCTCAGACAATCTCTGAGCTACATATGATAAATAAGGTGTTATAAATGTATGAATTATTTGGTTTATTTAAAATTAATAAATTTGGCTTGCGTTTCTTTGTAATTTCCTCATTACTTTCGTATTTTTTACGGTTTCCTAACCCCATATCTTCACATTACTTTTGCGAATTTATAATAAAATTGGTTTCGTTTTACGAATATTTTCACTATTTGGAACGTATCAATAAATTTCCAATATGATCACATAGTAAAGGCACGTTTCGTTTAACGGATTTTCGGTTTACGGACAGTTTGGAACGAACGCATCCCGTCCGTAAAGCGGGGGATTACGTATGTAATTTTTACATATAGTAATGTACATAATTGACGTAGATTTCATTTTCTCCTTTACTTAAAATTCCTCGTGAGGATATGTCATTTAACATAAATCGCTTGCGTAATTTTTTGTATCCGTAGTATGTAATTTTACATAGAAACATGTTTGATTCCATCTCCGGGCATTGAAATTTATATACATTTAGTATGTAAGTTTCCATATTATATGTAACTGTATACAGTACACAATAAGTGTGGGATTTTAAATGCTTATCTTAGGTAATTTAACATACAAATATGTACAATTCCATCCTTGAATGTTCTATTTTTAGTAATTAATTTATCGAAATTTTCATCAAAAATACTTACAGTAGATGAATGTGAACTATTTTCTTCTTAAAACAACAACCCATTCAAAATACAATAAACATTCATCTGTTAACAAAATATTTATTTCAATCATTTAATCTAATATATGACTAATTGACTACTATGTGCTATCAAAACTTAAATATAATCCAACTTTACCGTATTTCCTGAATTGAGGTAATATGGTTGATTCTAACTTAAAAATATAATTAGGTACTTTGTTAATTCTATAATAGTATACCTTAATTTGTTATTAAATTATTATACGACTTTAGGCTCATAATGAATAGAGTCTCTAAAATTTTTCTATTTTTTTGATTAATTTATCTACTTTAGATAGTTGATTTAAATGGCGTTTGCCGCCACGCACTCCTTTATGAACTAAATCTAAAAAATATCGCTGGATGAATTCCAGTGATAAGGAGCAGCCGTCATCATATTTTATGTTTAAAACATAATACAGTGCAAACACTTCTTCGATTGCCTGAACCAAATTGGAATTGCCTTCGGAATTGACGAGTTGTTTCTCAACGAATACATGATAAATAAAATGAGTATCATCTTCTGTTATTGCTGAAAAAGTTAATTTTAGTAATTACGATTTCAAATATGGCGTGGTTTGCTTACGAATGACTGCTACCCATGGAGTGGTGACAGGAGGCGATATTTTATCAAGATATTGATCCATCTATATAAATTAATTATTAAACATATAGGTTAACATTATTAATTTAAAATAAAAATATATGTAAGGATACTTACATTATAAAAAATTAAGAGACTGCTTATATCCACGTTAAAATATTTAAAAATAAATTGAATAGATTTCAAATCTGTGATTGAGCAATCATTATTTAAAAAATCCTTAAACTGGCGGTTATTTAGATTCTTAATAAAATCACACATGTTTAATTTGCGATCATTAAAATTAGTAGACAAATCAGTAATTGGCTTATCCATAAGTTTGTTAAAGTGGTCGTATAAACAGTTTTTATCAAAAATAAAAGGCCACATACGTATAATATCTTTTATAAATGGTGTAGGATACTGGTTATTCAAAAACAGACGAATTTCTGCAAAACAATTTAGCATTTCTGCAGCGACTTCCTTTTTTAGATCCGAAGTTATGTTTAATTTGTTTTTTGTTATAATCAACCATTTTTGTTTTTTTTCAATTGTTTCAATTGTTTCTGCTCCGTACGTTGTTGGCTGCCAATTTTTACATGATGTACTTAAACATGACGATATTCGTTTTCTTTGTATGGGTATTTTTGGTTTTAAATTAATGGCATTTATTATTTTATTTAATTAATTATTATGGTTCACCATCATGTTAGCAAGCCACGTCGTGTCCATTGAAACAAACAACATTGAATTATTATTTGCCCTTCTAAAAAAACTGTTTGGGTAAAGAAATCCAATTTCTTCGCATATCTGCTTAAATTTCGTGACAGAAATTGTGTGGCATTTTTCTCGAAGTTCAAGAACAATGGTTTTAACGAAGCTGTTTATATGTGACCCCAATCTTTCATTTTTATTTAGAATTGAAGTAATATACGCCGGCAAAATCTTCGCATAATTAATATTGAAACTTATTGTATTATCGAAATCAGAGTTTACTAAAGAAAATTGCGAATCTACAATTGTGTCGCAAGAGGCTAACTTATGGTTTACTGCTACATCTAAATTTGGCAAAGAAAAATTGTGGTCAACAATTATTCTGCTTGATGATGGCTTAGTATCGGCCACACTAGTGTTTTGAGTTGTGTTGTCGTCCATAAAGCTCATTGTTAGCATTTGACAAGAGGACCAGTCTTCTTCTTCATCCAAAATCATCAATGAAGGCTCATTTAAAAGATTTAGCACATTATTACAACTAATTTGATACCCTTCCAATTCAGTTACGACGGTATTTCCGACAATATTATTGTCATTTCCTGAAAATAATTATAGTTAAAATAAAATATATACAATTTTTAACAAATATTCATATTTTACCTGCTTTTAAAATTTCATTAATTGTAGGTTCACAACAAACCAGTTTTTTTAGATTTCGTTGCGAATTGCAAAGTTTAAATAGTTTCGGGGCCATCTATGAAAAATGAAATATAAATTAACAAGTTAATAAAATATAAAATTAGACTGCTACCTGATGCCAGCGATTGAAGGGAAAGAAAGTTTATTTTGATAAGTATAAATTTTAACAGTTGTACTGTATTTTAATGAATTTAAATCTGCTACATCGTATTTTGTAAAGTCATTTTCAGCTTCGTAAACTGCGAATTCATAGTTGTATGTTATATTACAGGCTTTTCCATAAAACAGTATATCAGAGGAATTGTTACTTAAAAAAATGTCGATTATTTTCAAAACTGTGATTTCAGAGTCTGAATAAGATATTAGAATATATTATTCGTTTTCAGAGAACCGTAAATCGCCATAGTTTAATTTTTTTGTAACAATTTTAAATTTTCCTGGAATATCAAAATTATACATAGAGTGTTCTAAAGGTATGCTTTTAAAAGCAAACACTGATCGATTAACCCTTTCTCCATTCAAACTAGATTGATATGATTGGTGTAAGTGTGATAAGGATTTTTCAATGTGAATAAAATTTTTCACATGTCTCGCAGCATTTTTAAAATATTGGTGTTTACTCTCTGTGCGTAAAGTGCACAGCTTTGAAATTGGACCAAACTGTTTAATAAGGTCAGGGTAATGAGTAATGAAATGGTGTTTTGTATTAGTTTGTGTTCGGGGAAAATCTGAATTCGCAATGATAAATATTCATGAATTAAAAAGTCTAGTCCTGTAAGTAACGCTTCATCGAATTTTGAACTTGTTATCATCCGACAAATTTCTACTAAACACGTGAACATTCTCCAAACGGGAGTTTTATATATGGTACGATCATGAAATTTGGTATTTATAAAACAATAAGGAAGAATAATAATCGATAACCATATGTCGTATGTTTTGCCAGTTACGGATTTTTTTTATGATTAATATTCATCAAAATTGGCAGTCTTAATTTCTTTGCTATAACCTTAAAACACGAACATAACCAAGATTCAGTTACAAAACCACCTTTAAACCAGGTATCAAAAATTAGATATAAATCTTTACATGCCATTCCTTCAAACACATCATGGGCAATGCAGGGCGGCAATCCTGGGGTGGCTACATGAAAGTGTTTTAATTCATTTAGAATTGAATTAAATTTGAGGCCCCGAATATGTAAGACATCTTCTAAAGCTAAACGTAATAAATCAACAGAATAACTTTCACAGCTTCGTAGTTCTCCTCCGAAAACTTTAAAACTACGTAATTCGTCTTTAGTGTGATAGCAATATCTGCAAGAATAAGATGTAGTGCTGAAGTTTTCACATAAGCCATATAACTGATGTGCCCCTAAGTTATCGCCGGTAAACGCAACAAGACTTCCTTTAATAAAACTATTAGATGCACTGTAGTAAACGCCCTCCACTTCCAAAAGTTTTAGGTCATCCACTAATTGCCGGAAAACCGAGTTTACTCCGAATTGCTTAATATATTTTTCTTTACAAAGGAGAACTAACTGAATATTATGTTTTTTTGATCGAATTTCATGTCGTACGTTTCCAATCATCATGTACACTCCTACTAATTTATGAATAGTTTTTGCAGATCCAAGTGGATTGCATATTTCGAAAGCATCTTGGTACAAAATTATCTCAAATCTTTTGTGAATTCCAGAAAAAAAACTATTTGCCTTATATAGTTCACCATCATCCTAGTCTTTTAAAAAATTCGAACTAGAATTTGTTAATGAAATGAACTGATCATCTTCCAATAGTTGCTTTAACGTCTCGGCTATTGGTACATAAAAATAACTACATGATTTATGGAATCTATTTATACCTAATGAAATTTGAACAGGTTTCACAAAGTGAATATTTTTATTTAATTGCTGCAATCGGCGATGAGAAGTAGAGAAATTATCAAAAAAATTAAATGAAGGTATAGCCATCTGATATAACTCTGAATATATATCTGAATTAACTATGGGTTAAATTTTGAATGTGTAAATGGTTACAGATGTTACCAACAGCGGTGTTAACAGTTCCTTGGTAATCTTCGCAAAATGTAGAAAACTTAGAAAAAATATAATTCTGAGTAGATTCCGGAATAATGTATTTACTCTTCAAATCTAAAGCAAATTGTTGAATTTCATCTTCTATATGTTTTGGCAATTTGCTTTTATTTACAGAATCGAGACTAGTAATACTATTACTGCTTTCACCGATAGATTCAGTATTATTAAAACGGAAATAATTTTTCGATGTACTTGAAATTGAATTATTCGACAACTCCGATTGATAATAAGGAATATATTGTTCAATTGGTTTATGTTTTTGGAACATATGGCCACGAAATGTGTTAATATTTTTGAATGATAAAGTAATACAATGAAATGGGCATGGTACATTTTGATTGTTTCGAATATGGCCCCCATAGTGTTTTATAACTTGCTTGTATGACTTCAACAAAGTTGAACAATTTTGTACTTTACAATTAATTATTAAACTATGATTACTGTTAGCTTTTGCATTACGATGAGTACGATATAAGTGAGATTTAAAAGAATTAAAATTGTTAAATACGGTACAACAGTGTTCGCGGTAACATTTAAACAGAGCCCCAAGTTGATTACTATGTATTTTTATATGACTCTCATAGTCTTTAAAATTATTGCTGGCATAATTGCAGTCGGCTGACAGACACTTTAGCGACATCTTCAAAAGTTGTCACATGTAAAATGGACAACTTGCGAATACCTATAATAAGAAACATATATTTGAGAATATGTTCGGATATTGTATATCAACACTCCACTCTTCTAGATATAATATCCGATCTTCTTCGGGTTTAAAGCCTTAAAATAAAACCAATCTTTATTTTTTCGGCGACGTTTGGATAAATATATTTAATCTTCTTAAGGTCTACAATCTACATATATAAAATAACCACAAAACATTTTTATTAAAGCAATCATTAGTAGCTATTTTTAATGCCGCTTTTAATTTTGAACATACCGTTGAATAATTTTTTTTTTTCAAAATAATTCCAAAATTATTGCTTTATTTTGGATCAAATATCTGGAATTTGAATTTTTTAAATTGAAACTAGTAATGTATGGTACATCAAGAGCCAGAAGATTTGAGATGAAATAAAGCAATATTTTTGGAATTATATCGGAACAACAAAACGCTGCGTTTCTTTTTGTTTTTCAGTGGGTTTAGCGCTTTACTAAATATATTAAAACATTATTTTTGGTTTATGGATTTTGAAATTTAAAAATTAAACATTTTCACATTATGATTTGGAAATTGTGTCAATAACACAGAAGAAATTTTGCTGAGGACGACCTCAAAGGAAATTGACCCCTTTTTTGTTCACTAACAATTCTTATTTATCAAGAACATGGGCCATTTCTAAAAATGAACGACTTTTATAAAATTTCTCATACTCTAGAATGTTAACTTCTTCAGGATTCCTTATTGGTACTTGTCAGGTTTGTGTTGGCTCAATAGATTGTTTAGCACTTCATGTGGCGACTGTGGTTTTAAATAGGTTGACCTCCCCGCCCCCTCCCCCAAACAGTTCCTAAAATATCGTTTGAGGCATAAATTGAGGTAAATCTAACAATAAAGTACTAAGAATGAATCCTCAAGCCACTAAATTGAGTCAACATTGGCATGATACTGGCTACAGATTTGTTTTAGAAGTGGACCGTATTCACAGCAGACAATAAATGTTAATGAAAAAAATAACACGAACGACTTCAGCAAAATTTCTTCTGGTATTATTGAGCGGATTGCTGCGGGTTTTAATTGAATTTGAATAGCTGTGTTGCCATTGGAGTTTCAATATTGCAGTTTTTATTTTTTATTAATGTTAAGCCATCTCATGCTCCACACTCTGTTAAATTTGAGCATATAATCTCAACACCGAGAGAGGAAGCATAACAATACTAAAAATCGTGTATAAATAAATAAATTAGAAAAAATAATTAAACAAACAAACATAGTGCCCAAATTATAATATGAAAGTCCTCAATTTTTAAATTCCAAAATCCACAAACCAAAAATAATGTTTCGAATATAGTTAACCCAAAAAGATTCGAACAAAATTATTCGAATGTTTTGAATATGTAAAGCAAACAATTTTGAAACTCTATTCACCGACCATAAACACAAAATCTCAATTTGTGTATGAAAGATTGTTTGGAATATTTAGGAAAAATTGTCGTTTAAAATAAAGAGTTTTATTTTAAGGCTGCAAACCGTAAGAATATCACATACATATATCGTTTATCCAGTTTAAACAGATTGAACATCATTTCAGGAATTTCAAAACACTTGTTCTAAATTTTAAATGGTATCTTTATAATTTACGTTGTTAAACTGATTATTGTACTAATCTTATTATTGTACTATTATTATACATACTATAATAAATTTTTGTTGTAAAACTGATTAAATAAAAAATTTAAATTGTTGAATCCGTTTATTGTAAGAAACTTAAAATGTAAAATGCAAGGCAATCAAGTTTTAATGAAATGGATAAACGAATCTTGAAAAATTACCCGAAGAAAGGCGTGAATAGTTAAATAAAGTAAGTAAAGAGGTTAATTTTTTTCTTCAGAGGTCGCTTTTATAAGTACAGTGAAAAAAAAGGGCGCTCATATTTATGACAATCTTGTGTGGTTTTTAACGATAAAAAAATAAGAAAACAAAAATAATAATTTTTGTTATTTTTGAAAATCCGATGAGCATGAGCGCCTTCAAAAAAGCGGCATGTTTTTTCACTGTACTTTTGTAAACGGCCTTAAGTTATATTAGATTATAATATTATAATAGAGTTAAAATGAAAAATTCATTTTTGGGTACATACCTTGTTTAAGAAGATCCAGTTTAAAATTAAAACAATTGGTTAAACAATTATGAAAATACTGAAAATAAATAAAATAACATTCAATTTCAATACAGTTACAATGACATACTAGGGACAAATTAAATACATTACAAAGACGTCTAAAATTGTATTGCTTACAAATTCTAGAACAAACACAAATGGTTCATTATATTTTCTTATGAAAACCGACACAATCGTTATTAATCCTAATTTAAATTAGAAATGTGGTTTATTTAAACCTGTAGTTATTTTTTTTTTTATAATTGGAACAATTATAACTTCGAATATACTGTTAAAAAAACCAAATACGATTAATAAAATTAATATGGGGCTCAATTCTATTCACTACACGAAATACCGGTACCACATTTATATAACTTTAATTATCCTTTTTTTCACAAAATAAGAACTATGCACGTTTTAATATTTACTAATCACAAGAACACTTTTATATAAATAAATAAACTAATTATTAGTGATATTCATATTACTTACCTTGAACATAAATTAAAGCGACGATCCTCCCTATGAGAAATTTTTACACGAATGATGTATCCTCTATTCTCGCACAGTTTTTCTTTGGTTGTATTTTTATTTTTTTCATATACTGTATGGAATAATCGCACAACGAACGGTAAAATTACCAACACTATAGAAACAACCACGTTGCGTAGATGTTTTTCTACCACATTAATGCGTAGATTTAAATAGACTATGGAAATTTCCTTAAAACGGCTATATGTTACATAAAAATACAAAATTATCAGTACATTTTACGTACTGAATTGTTTTACATATAACAATACTGAATATTCAATATTTTATTATGGAAGCGATTATTTTACATAAACTTACGTACATTTTTTACTACTATACTTATGAAATTTAACATAAAACAAGTAAATATTTTTTACTGTGCATGGTTGTAATATATTATCAAAATTTGTAGCGGCTACATTTATCTTAAACGAAATGAAATTTCGGTCACCTTCGGTGGTCCGTCGAGATAATATACGCCGACAGTTGACATCTTCAATATTGAAATTATCCTTCAGATAGGTTTTCACCTCAGCTTTAGAAACGTTTTTATATAGTATTATAATAAAATTAGTTTTACGAGGTTCAACCACCTGAATTGAAGGAACTGCATGACCGGTGCCAATTAAAACTGATCGCTCATGTTGAATTCCAGCATGATGTTGATTTTGTATATATTTAAAATATGATTTGCTGGTATCGAGTTTGTCGAATTACTGTTATTGTTTAAATTTTCAGTTAATGTATAACTTGATTTTTGCTGGTTAAAAGCCGCTAATGAAACCGATTGTTGTTGAACTCTTTATCTAATATGTCTTCTACATTAGATTTAATACAATCAACCAAGTGAGATAAAGCACCAACATGGTCGATAACTGGTTGATCCACTGCCAATTTATTAAATACTTTGTTTGTAATCAAGTCTTTACAGTGATTGCAAACCCAAATAAGGTTTGAGTTCTTTGCCATTAAAATATAAGTAGCTGTGTTGATTGAACAGCATTCAGAATAGAAGATGGAACCGCAGAAACCATCGCAAGATATGGTTCGGCCGGTAGCACCAAATGGTTAATTGCAGCCTGCACAACAGCTGTGCATATCAATACATACATATATGAAATCAATCCTTATGTGCGTAAACAAAACAAACAAACAAAAATGCCAAAATTGTTATAGACAGCTGATAAATGTACAGCAATAATATTGACAAACACAAACCCCAAATTACGACAGTTCTATGTGCATATTATGAACTAGTTAAATTATTGTTATTATATTTTACCTTTGTGTGCGAGTTAAACGGCTGTTGATACACAGTTAGTCAAAAATTGATCAATGAATGCTAATAACCTCACAATGCAGAATACAATAACCCCACCACAATAATGCAAAGCCACTCACAAAATGTTATTATGATTCACAAAAACTAAATGCAGCTACTTTAGCTGCATTTAGCTCAAAATTAGTTTATCTACTATTATTTATTTAATATTATGTAGCATTATTAATTATTAGAAATTTAAATAATATATTATAATTTATATTATGGAATAAAAACAAAACAAATTGAAATATACGTGATAACATACAGATAGTCACTGACCAATCCAAGAAAACAATATACTAGAGATAAGTCACTAGGTCTAATTGTTAAAGGTTGAAAACGAAAAATGGTGCATGCGAGTTTAATTGCAGTTCAACACGTTTCAGTTCTAAATAATCTAGCATTAATTATGAGTCTGTGATTTGGCGGGATGAGAGTATAAGATTTATATTGATATGACCAATTGTGATACCGGGAAAGTATTCTCCAAATTTAAGAAAACCCGTGACATCTTTAAAGGACCTTGCTCAAAATAATGGAAAATCTTTATAAAATGTAAATGGTTGCTTTGGTGATCTCTAGTTGTGGGAAAAGTGGCATTCGTGGAATCGAATAGGGACTAATTTTTTTTTTTATTGCAATGGAAACAACGTATTTGATATACCTAAATTTTCGCTTAACTGAGTGGTTTTTTGTTATAGCCGCTAATGCTATGTTCAGACTCGGGATTAGTAATCTCGATTAACTAACAAATCTAGTTTTCCTTATAGTGTGAACGGCGGAGATTAAGTTAATTATACGTTTCAATTATAGATTAAAGTAATCGTCAAAAAATTGTTCGATTTTGTGTGTAATCTCGATTATGTTATAACAGCGCTTAAAATATGGCGATGTTACAGCGAAATAATTTTTTATTCGAGACGTCAATAATTCAAGTTTTATGTTGTTTGTCGTTTAGTTAATATTAGCAGACCTATTACTTCGGTCTAAAAAGCCAAGTATTGAAATCCTGTCAAAAATGACGAAAAATTTGGTTGGTCCAAAACCACTTTTCTCGACGTTTTGAAAGTCCCTGAGTCTGAAAATGCAAAAAAAAAAAAAATGTCCGTCTGTCTGTCTGTGTGTCTGGACCCATGGTATCTCGAGAACGGCTTGTCCGATTTGGATTTTTTTTACGCCAATCTGTTTCTATGGTCAAGGCGGAGATTTGAAAAGCTTTTGGAGACTGTACGTCAAAGGGGTGGGGTACCTGCCATACGAATTGACCCAAAATACCTGCTTTTATAAATATTTACGATTTTTTTATACATGCTTATTTGATTATTGAATTGGGCATTGAATTGGGAATTGATTTGAAGGTTAAATTAGGGGTCAATTTGCGCGTTGAGTTGAAGTTGAGTTGGAGTTGAGTTGGAGTTGAGTTGGGGTTGGATTTGGATGTAGTGAATAGTTAACAAACTATTTATATGATGGAACTTGCCTATTTATGAACCGATTATTATGAAATTCAATGTGTATGTTACAAATGGGATTCCAAAATGAGTTTTGGATGAAGTTCTGGAATATGGCTAAGTAGGATGGAACTTGCCCATTTCTCAACCGATTACGATGAAATTCGACATTTGTATTTGAAATGGGATTCTAAAATGTTTTTTGGATGAAGTTCTGGAATTTTAAAGCGATTTCTGGATGAAGTTCTGGAATATGGCCAAGTATGATGGAACATGTCTATTTCTCAACCGATTATTATGAAATTTAATTTGTATGTTAGAAATGGGATTCTAAAATGAGTTTTGGATGAAGTTCTGGAATATGGCCAAGTATGTTGGAACTTGGCTATTTCTCAACCTATTATGATGAAATTCGACATGTGTAATGGAAATGGGATTCTAAAATTAGTTTTGTATCAGGTTCTGGAATATGGCTAAATATGATGGAACTTGCCCATTTCTCAACCGATTATGATAAAATTCGACATGTGTATTCAAATTGGGAATCTGAAATGAGTTTTGGACGAAGTTCAGGAATATGGCCAAGTATTATGGAACTTTGCTATTTCTTAACCGATTATGATGAAATTTGATATGTGTGTTGGAAATGGGATTATAAAATGATTTTTGGATAAAGCTTTGGAATATGGCTTTTGTACGGATGTGTATTGATTCCAAATAATAATTGAATAATAAAAAAAATGAAACCAAACTGTGTTTTATTTCAATACGTTATAATATTTTAATTTATTTATATAAATGATTTTTGTGAAATTTTGATAACTTTGCTCTGCGGTCAAAATGGAAGTGAACGAGATACAAATTTTATTAGCTTGAGCTTACCAATTACCAACATTGAAAATAAAAATAAAAACCGCGGCAATTCAAATAAATATTTGAGCTATAACTTATTACTTAATAGTGTTTAAACACAGATGGCGCAATGACAACATAGATGTTAAAATATCAAATGTCGATAATACAAATTTCTACGTAATCAAAATAAATGTCATCATTCACCAGCTGTCAATAAACATTTTTAGGTAAACAAAATTTACATTAATTTATATAAAAACTTATAGTTAATTCATAATTTTAGTTATTTTAGGAAAATATGGACCATATTCGTTACTGGATAATTCAATTTAAATAAGATAAGTAACAAATTCATTGTGTTTATATAAAAAATAACTTAATCAATAATTTTCTTTTCAGCTTCTGATCCTGAACATCCCGCGGCGGTTGGCTCAACAGAGCCAGAAGGTAAAATACAGATTTTTGTTACTGGCCTTTTAATTTCACCCAGTTTTGTTTTGATGATGACAACCCTGATTAATCCATCCTGACCTGGAACAACCGATATAATACGTCCCATAAGCCATTTTGTTGGTGGAACATCATTGTCCATCACTACTACCAGATCTCCGATGCTTGGATTCGTTGTGGGATATTTCCATTTATGACGTTGCTGTAATGTTAGTATATACTCCTTGTGCCATCTCTGCCAAAAATGCTGGACCATCCTTTGTATGTGCTGCCAACGTGATAATCGATTCTCTTTTAGGGGTAGAAGATTGGGTTCCGGTAATAAATTAATTGGATGTCCTATTAACAAGTGACCCGGCGTGAGGGGATCCAAATCATCGGCTGACATCTCACAAAGTGGTCGGGAATTAAGAATAGCTTCTATTTCAACCAAAAATGTCAACATTTCTTCATAGGTAAGTCGAGATTCACCAAGTACCCGCTTCAAGTAAAATTTTGTTGATTTAACAGCTGCCTCCCATAAACCTCCAAAATTAGGGGCAGCTGGTGGAATAAAATGCCATTCTATGTTGTTCATAGTGATGTACCTCAATACTGCCTCATCTTTGGTAACAATTTCGAAATTTCGTTTCAGCTCTTTTTGGGCACCTACAAAATTCGTTCCGTTGTCACTATATATGTGACCGCAAATGCCGCGCCTCGCATGGAATCGTCTTAACGCTGCCAAAAACGCTTCCGCCGTCATATCACCCACTAATTCCAAATGCACGGCCTTGGTTGCCATACACACAAAAAGTGCCAGATATACTTTGATTAATTTGGCACCTCTTAGTTTAGATGCCTTGATCAACAACGGCCCTGCATAATCCACACCCGTGGAAAAGAACGGACGATGATATGTGACTCTGGAATGCGGTAGCTGACCCATCAGCTGTTGTTGTTGTTTAGCCTTCAACCGGACACATTTAACGCATCGCCCAATGACAGCCCGAATTTGATCCTTGCATCTGAGTATATGAAATTTTTGTTTTAGCGTTGACATTAAAATAGTTTGAGCTGCATGGAATTGCCTGAGATGTTCGTCTCTTATGATTAGCTTTGTCACTTGATGCCCTGCTGGTAAAATAATCGGATGCTTCATCTCAAATGTAACATTTGCGTTACACAATCTACCTCCAACTCTTAATAAACCAAATTTGTCTAAAAAAGAAAAAAGAGACGTTAGTTTTGAATTTTTACAAATTGGTTTTTTGTTGGTGAGCGCATTTATTTCTGATGGAAAACTAATCAATTGGACTCGTCGTATCACAAAATTGAATGCATCAATCTTGGCTTCATTCTGGAATCTCGATAACTCTAAATTCTCAGCTGCCTTCATGTGTGATTTCCTTCGAAACAGCATCAGTATTCTGGTAATGGTGAATACTACTTTATTGAATTTTGAGCAACGTTCAATGAGTCTGGAAACCCAATCGTATCTGGGATCTTCATTTGTGTTGCTCAACACCACCGATTTAATTTTTTGTTCCCTTAGTGCTGCTTCAGATAATTCTAAATTTAGTGTAGTTTGATTTGGCCACTCTTCTTCGACTTTCTTCAACCAATACGGACCCTTCCACCATAACTCGTGATTCAATAATTCCTCCGGAAATATACCTCTCGAAGCGCAGTCAGCCGGGTTGTCGTTTGAGGATACATGGCTCCAATGACTTCTGTTTGTGTGTTGCAATATAAATGACACTCTATATGCCACGTACGTCTGCCACCTCCTCGGACACGAAGATAACCAGTCGAGCACAATTGTGGAATCTGTCCACAAGCGATAAGATTTAACGATCTTGCTTTTAAATATTTCTAGGACGGATACCATTAGTTTTGTTAGCAATGTGGCAGCACAAAGTTCCAGACGTGGAATACTGATCGATTTTATTGGTGCCACCTTTGTTTTCGCAGTAACTATATTTGTCATGTATCCATCTTTGGTCTTCACCCTGCTATAAATTACCGCAGAATATGCCAATTCAGAAGCATCAGCAAATCCGTGCAATTCTATTTCGCCTTCTGTGTACAACCATCTATTAACTCTGATGTCCTCTAGTCGCTTCAAGTTGGTTCTAATTGCTGCATACTCTTGATAAATTGGGTCCGGTAGGAGTTCATCCCAGTCCATACCTGTTAGCCACAATTTCTGAAATATTATCTTAATTTTAATTACGGTTGGTGACAACCAACCTATCGGGTCAAAAATTTTGGAAGCTTCGGACAACATATATCGTTTTGTTAATTTATGATCTTCTATCTTTACTTTAAATTGAAAACAATCTGTTCTAGTTGAATACCTTACTCCAAGTATCGAAATGGCCTGTGACCCATCTTCAATATCCAAAATTGAGGTGGCTCGGTGTGTCTTAGGAATAAGCTGCATGAGTTCTTCACAATTAGATGCCCACTTCCGAAGATTGAATCCTCCCTTGTTCATTATGCTTATTAGATCCTGAACCATAATTTTAGCATCTTTTAGGTCGTTCGTTCCTGACATTAGGTCATCGACATAGAAATCCCGTTTTACTACTTCTGATGCTTCTGGGTATTCTTCCTTATAATCCAACGCAAGTTTATTGAGAGTTTGAGTGGCTAAGAATGGAGCCGATGATGTACCATACGTTACCGTCAGTAGCTTATACACCTGTAGTTCTTCAGACGGCTTGTTTCTCCATACGATTTTTTGGTAGTCACTGTCTCTTCGGTTGACCCAAATCTGCCGATACATTTTTTCGATATCGGCCGTGAAGATAATCTTATGTGTGCGAAATCTCAACAGTAGTTCAAATAAACTTGATTGCACCTGTGGTCTTACTGCTAGCTGGTCATTGAGTGAGCTTCCTTCCAATGTTTTGGCTGACCCATAAAATACAACCCGCAGCTTGGTGGTCGTACTACTCTCCTTGATCACTCCATGATGCGGTAAAAAATACTGTTCGCCGCCAACGTCTCTTGATATCTCCATATGACTTAGTTTGCGATATTCATCCAGAAATTCAATATATTGCTGCTTAAATTCAGAGTTGCGGGCGAATCTTTTCTCCGTCTGATTCATTCGTTTAACTGCCATGATTTTGGAATTGCCTAGACTGGGTAAACCTGATTTGAAAGGTAAGCTTACGATATATTTGCCATCTTTTGCTCGTTTAACAGTATTTTGATAGTGTTCAATACAAAATTTTTCTTCATCTGTATATGGAACCGTATCTTTGAATTCTTCGAGCTCCCAAAATTTACGAAGAGTGGAGTCGATGTCAACATGTAGGTTTACCGGAATCACTTTACCACCTTCCATATGCATTGGGGTTCCTGCAATGACCCATCCCAATCTCGTGTTATGTGCTATTAGCCTGGACTTGGGAATGTACTTCTTGCCATCATAAAGTAGCTCGAAAAACAAATCACTACCTAATAGGATGTCGATTTTCCTATCCTTGGTGAATGTAGGATCGGCGAGTTTCAAATTGTCCAAGCTTCGTAGATCATCCAGTCCTGTAATCGATGGTTGATATGATGATATCTTTGGCACTATAAGAACTGTTGCTGATGTTCTATAGTTATCATCCTGGAATCTCGATTTAATGCGTATGTTTGAAATACCCTTTGAAATACCGGAATTAACATCATTTAGCCCTTGAATCCAGATTCGACCATTTTCCTTTTTTAAACCGAGTCGTTGAAAACATTCTTCAGTTACGAAGGATGTTTGTGATCCGGAATCTAATAGCGCATGACATCGTTGCCAGTCTTCGTTATGACGTTCAACATCTAGTTGCACTGTTGGAAGAATTGCGTTGCTTACCGAATTGGCATGAGCACACGTAGTTGACTCAGGGCTACACAGAGGCTTCGAAATGCAAAATGTCATGGTGCTTCTTCTGACATAGAGTGCATCTTCGCTTTGATTTGCATTGAAACACTAAATGGTTATCCTTCAAACAGTTGTAACAAAGCGAATTTTTCTTCGCATATTCTCTTTTTTGCTGAATTTCAAAGCCTAGAAATTTAGCACAGTCAGATAAATTGTGGTCTTTACCACAAACTGCACAATTTACTGCTACTGCAGTGTACAGAATCTTTGATTACTGGGTTGGTTTTGCTAACGTTCGGCTTCCGCGGTTTTCTTGCTTGATGCCTTGCAGGGAATCCATTCGTTTCATCAACACTGAAAACAAATTCTCTATTGTTGGATATTCCAGCTCCGTTGTCTCTAGTTTCCACATTTGTCTGGTTTCAGGATCCATCTTCTGGGTGGCTATATAGATGAGCCACGGATCTCGACTCTCTGCTTTCGTACCAAGTGCCTTAAGACCACGTATCACTTCATCGCACGTATCGTGTAAACGTGCAATAGATTGTGCTGTTGTTTGATTTATATTATGTTGATCAAAAAACGTTTGGATAAATGAATCTACAATATAGCGCTTTCTATCGTACGGAAAATGACGAATTAGTGCTAATGCTTCATCTTTTAAATGTCCCTTAAGCAGCTGAAATTTTTGGGCAGGAGAGAGGTTTGGATTCTCGTGCACCGTCGAACCAAAAAGGTCATAAAACGATTGCCATTCCTTAAAACTCCCATTAAAGGGGGGAATGGTAATACGTGGTAAACGAATATCGCTAGACGCAGACTGTGAGTGTGACGTGTTTAGCGTTTGGTCTAAATTTGGCACTGGTAGAAACACTTTCGTTTTTAGTATAGCACTTTGTAATTTAGGGACGATGCTATAGTACTGAGCTTCGATGAGTTCGATGTCAGACTGCACTTCCTCCGAAATTTCGATCATTTGATATTCGACCTCAACGAAATCTTTGTATAATTGATGAATTCTCTCTAGCCTGACCGTTAACTCATCAACAAATGTGTCATCCTTAATTGTACTAACAAATTTCTCGATTCTTGTAATTTGTCCTTTAATATATGTTCGTTTTCCTTTCAGGCCTTCCATTTTAAAGAATTTACGCAAAATTTTCACAACTGAATGATACTACAATTTACAACACAGTACCACGAGGGAATAGGAAATAACGCTCGCAAATTCAACCAATAGTTCTATTGAATTGTATCAATCAACACTATATTAATGTTTTAATTAATTCACTTGCACTCAAAAATAAATTACACTTGGATAACGCACGTTCGCTCAATATATAATTTAACTAATGCTTTCACTAAATGCTGTGCGCGACCAACTTAATATAGTTTATGTGATTTAATAAGTAAAGTGAACTCAGTATAATTAAAACTCAAATAAATTTAATAATGTTCGTAAAGTTTATTGAATATAATAAAAAATAAATTGATACTTAATGCGTTTTTCTTTTCTGGATGTTACCATTCCACGTGGTTTCCTCTGGATTTCTTCAATTCTGGATCGTTAACCAAACATCCGGCTCGAAGGACCAGAAAAATGTACGGATGTGTATTGATTCCAAATAATAATTGAATAATAAAAAAAAATGAAACCAAACTGTGTTTTATTTCAATACGTTATAATATTTTAATTTATTTATATAAATGATTTTTGTGAAATTTTGATAACTCTGCTCTGCGGTCAAAATGGAAGTGAACGAGATACAAATTTTATTAGCTTGAGCTTACCAATTACCAACATTGAAAATAAAAATAAAAACCGCGGCAATTCAAATAAATATTTGAGCTACAACTTATTACATAATAGTGTTTAAATACAGATGGCGCAATGACAACATAGATGTTAAAATATCAAATGTCGATAATACAAATTTCTACGTAATCAAAATCAGTCGCAATATAGATCTTGTCGTGTTAACATCTTTTTTAAGCTGGTGGTCCCGGGTACTGCGCAGTATCGTGAAAGGCCCGTTATATCGTGTACAAAAGCGAGGGTATCACAAATAACAGTTTTAAAAAAATAGATAGTGGTACTGGGTACTGCATTTTTAATGTATAAGGCCCATAATATCCGTGCTGTTCGGTAGTATCACAAAGTGCGACTCAGTGAAAAAAAAATAAAGACTCGAGACATCCATACTTCTTTCTAGAAGTTTGGACTAACCGTTTTAAATACAATAGTAGAGCAAATTGGTGGTTTCGCCAGCTCATAAATCTATGAATAAATAATAATAATAATCAAAATAAATGTCATCATTCACCAGCTGTCAATAAACATTTTTAGGTAAACAAAATTTACATTAATTTATATAAAAACTTATAGTTAATTCATAATTTTAGTTATTTTAGGAAAATATGGACCATATTCGTTACTGGATAATTCAATTTAAATAAGATAAGTAACAAATTCATTGTGTTTATATAAAAAATAACTTAATCAATAATTTTCTTTTCAGCTTCTGATCCTGAACAGCTTTGTTGGATGGAACTTAGTTATTCCTTACCCGTTTGTTATGAAATTTGACATGCAATTTGTAAATGGGATTCTAAAATGAGTTTTTGGATAAGTTCCTGGAATATAGTCAGTTAAACGGTTAGAAGTATCAGTATAGTTTGTTATACTATTTTCGGTATAAAGTTCTAGAATACGATTTTTCGTTTTAAATTGGATGCCTGTACCCATGTTATTGAAGCTTTTGACCTGTTTGTCTGTTGTTGTATAAGTAAATATAATTTGGTTAAAATAGAAATCAATAATGTCAAAACTGTCACACCAACTTTATGACATTATTGAAGATACCAAAGACCGAAGTTCTGATCACCTCGTGAGGTTTCAGCCCTTTATATTTTTTAATATTTACTAATAAAACTTTTGAAGCAATTATAGATGCTATGTGGATGTAAATAGGATTTTGAACAGTTTACGGTAAAGTCACAATGTGCAGCGCCATTTTTAATCGCGATTTTCCCTTACAATCTGAACGCCAAAAAAGCGAATCCCGATTAAAAGTAATCTTGTTTAGGCAAAACTGGATTACTAATCCCTAGTCTGAACAAGCTATTATGAAGGCACGATTTTCACTGTGGAAAGATTAAATACGGAAAAACACGCACACCTACTCAGTCTAGCACTCTAACAGACATGTGACTCAAGTTTCGTGTCAAAATCTTTAGTAGTTAATGAGATGCTCTTGTTTAATTTCATCTAAAAACGTGCAGTAGCGGGTTTTCCTTAATAACCTCTCCTAGTAATGCGGTCAAATAGAAATTTTACTGAGCTATACATCAAGATCCAATTTTTCAAGGAAGTCATAATTTTGTTCTAAAACTTTAATGTAAGAATGGCGGTAACCAGATTATTAAAAACAGTAGGAGCAGAAACTAGGAAATAATTGAAAAAATGAGTTTAATGAAACTTTGGTACAGCCTTAAAATATATTGTATTTTTTCTCAGAGCAACTCAATTGACTATTTCCACTCATTTCGAAGTACTTATTCATCCCTTTAAATACGTGCAGGTGTTTCCGTGGAAGAATTTTGCTCTTAGTGAATAACGGCCAAGATGGGCTACCGTTACGGCTAACATGCATCAATCTGATAACATGCTTTTGAGCAATGGCCAGAGCTTAATTGTTTCATAATAAATCCCACCACAGCAACAAATACCGTAACGTAATCTAGACTCAATTATCCTCTAGGTGATGAAATATTTTTAAGGCACCGAGTGAACAATGAAATCTCAAAAGGTACATTCTTATATTTTTTAATTCAGTTGAGTAGCATTTCCAAAGTATTTTACTGTCCTTACCGACTCTATTTTGAGACAATTCTTATGGCATGGATCTTTTCTAGAGCGTCGAAGGTCGTGATAAACTATATCGTCATAAAACGAACGAAATTTATTTAGATTAAATTACATTGCTTTAGACTTGGAACTTAATAGGAGTTTGTGTGCGGCAAACAAATTACACAAAACATTTAAATCACAATTCTTATGTGTAACTGCAGTGGGATAATTTGACGTAGTGCAAGCAAATGCTTATCATCCGGAAATGCAATTAATATACTATTAAAATGTTGCCCAAAAATAGAAATAATTTATACATATTACCAGACCACCTGCTTCTAGCCCCAATAGAAATGGATGTCTTAAGTCGTTAGCACAGCTAGCTCTTTGATAACATTTAATAATAAAGGACTTGAACCGTATAAAAGTAAAACATCGAAACCCAATATTTCATATTTGTTCAAGTAAGATATCGGGGCTATTAGCGGGTTACTTCAAAAATTAACTCACAGAAGAAAGGAAAAATTTAAAAAAATTGTTTACGTGTTTAGCTCGCTCTCTTATCCTCGCACATTCATAGACTCACTTTTTGAACGATTTTTTTCTACTTGTGAGTTAAATTTTAAAGTAAAGAGTACCACCGATTACATGATTCCATTATCATCTTTTGAGGAAAGGTTTCGTCCCGATATTCCCTCCAGAGAGGACTGGCTGAGTGAAGAGATGTTGAATCCTGAAGTTTTAAACTTCTTCACGGATGATTCAAAAATGGATGGGTAAAGTTGGTTGTTGTGTTTTCTGTGAGAAATTAAATGCGAACTTCTCATTTCGTCTCCCCGACTATTGCAGCGCTTTTCAGGCTGAATTAATTGCAAAAATGAAGGCCGTGGATTGGTTGACGCTACGAGCTTATTTCCTTACGTCGAAGGTAGCCCAGAGCTGTCTCTCATCTCTTAACGAGAGAGTGCCAGGGCACTTCAGTGTTACGGGGTATGAAAATGCAGATGCACTCGCTATGCAGGGTACAAATTGCATCACTTTTCCAAGTAAGGCAAATGATGAAATTCCGCTCGCTACATGCAAACTCTTGCTTTAGAATGGAGCCAAGGAAGCAGCGAACTAAAGATGGTCCAATGGTACCTCGTGTGCTATAACTACATAGGCAGATTTGGCCAAAACTAGATCTGACAAGAACTGGATAGATGTTAACACTTTAGCGTCGCCATATTAGTATGGTTGTGGGGGTTGTCACAGGACACTGACTCATAGGATTCGAAATGATTACTCGAATGATTACTGTATGCTGCAAAGATGTATAGGAGGAAAAACTGTACTCCATCTACTCTGCACTTGTCCCCGTCTAGCGTTAAGCAGATGGAAATTTTTATGGCGGATCTCAATGGGATGGAAGTCAGGTGTATTCAACGCGTTATGGACACGGACCATTTTTGTGTCTATGCTGGTCCTTCTAACCTAACAAGAAATGTACATTTAGGCTGTTTTCTAAACGAATACTTATTTGTGGAACCTAACTTATTCAATGTAATTTCTTATGGAATAAGTTAGGTTCCACAAATAAGTATCCAAATAAGTCTCGTTTGGAATACAGCCTTAGATATATAATTCGTAAGCATCGATAGAAACAAATGAAAATCTTCTAAAATATTTTTTAAGGATAAAACGGAATTCCATGACTCAGACAACAACAAATCGTTCAATGGGACACAATAAATTCTATTTTTTTTAACGTTTGGGCTTAGGAAAAGGGTATTGGTGACAATTAACTCTCCAAAGCGAATGTTTTTGATTCGTATATGTTATTCAAAGAAGGCATAAAACTCGTTGAAAACGATGAACGTCCCTGATGTCTACCGGTGAACACCACTTCAAAGAAGTCAAGGACTTGGTGCACAAAAATCGTCGATTGATAGAGATCTTGTGACAACTCTTGATTTTCGCATCACGATAATGCGCCGTCTCACACTGCATTTGTTGTACGTGACCATTTGGCCCAAAAATTCGACTCATATTGTTCCGCAACCGTCCATCAGCTTCGTATGACTTCGGGTTATTCCCGAAACTCGAAAAATTGCACCGGCGATATCATTTTGATTCGAATCGGGTTCGACTGTTTTGAAAAAAACGTTGGCATAAATGTATTCTCTGACGGAGATTACTTTAATGGGGAAGAAATAAATTTGAAAGAATAATCGTTTGTTTTTTATTTAACAAGTCTTACCATTTTTTAATCACAGTGTTACATATAATTGACAAGTGACTTGATTTATGACAATTTATGTCATTCTATAAAAATTATTTCTACGTGACGGAGAATTAGTTCCTTGAGGTTTTCCCATTTACGGTAATATTAATATGGTCTTTTTAAAAAAAATCTTTAATTTAAACGTTTCCATAAAACAACTAAGTAGGTGTGGTAGATACCTAAATTTCCATTTTTATTTTCCATTAGCACACCCAATATTTCATAATGCAAATTCTCAGCACCTCAAAAATACTCTTCAACAATTCATGACTATTTCATAACAAACAAAAACGGCCAATTCGTGGAGATTGTTCCATTAGTAGAAGAAAGGAAATTTAATTTTGAAGTAATTTTTGGAATAGTCCACAGAAATCAATCAAAATTGTAAGGTAGGTTATTTCATCTGAAAAACTTCAAATACATTACATATTTGATTCCAGTTTAAACATTTTAGTATGATTTGTGCATTGCTTTGCATATAAAACTTATGTTAACCTTGTACCACATTCCAAAAACTGCAATGAACGAATATATTGCTCCCATGCAAACACCACCACTATACTCATTCGTGTAGGAATTTGTAAAAGATAACTTATGGATATTGTAGTTTTCGAAAATTTTATCGTTGTCGGTTTCTTTAAGCAAATCTAATCTTATCGATAACGGCGTGACCGCTATTGGGTTAATGCAATTTTATTTTCAATTTACTAGCCACAACTAGAATAACGTTTAGTTTTATTTAATTTGTGAAGAGGCAAACAACGAAAAATTAAAAAAGTCAAATTAATTAATTATTCATTCAATGGACATGGCTAGTGATCAACCTTTAAGGTATGCACAAACATGCATACACAATACATATGTATGTATGCATATTACAAATTTTATCTAATTGAATTATGTTCAATTTATTAAAATCAATTCAGGAGTACCGAAACCCAAAAGAAAAAATGTTTTCATCGGAGCGAGCCATTGGTTATTGATTTAACGGAATACACTGAAAACACAACGGTACATGGCATCAAATATTTGGGCAGGGCGGATCGCCCTTTTATCGAGAAATTGTATTGGATAATTATTTTCGTCATTTGCTTTATGTTTTTGGGAATTTTTTTGCAAAAAATCGTACAAAAATGGAAGGAACATTTGGTTATAGTGATCGAAGATGATATACCAACACCAGTTTTTAAAATACCATTCCCGGCCGTAACAATATGTCCTCAAACTAAAATCAAAATAAACGAATTTTCGTATGAAAAATTCCTCGAATTTGAACAGAAACGGATACAAAATTCAAAGGGGTTTAACGAGTATTTTAAGAAATTTCAGCTTGCCCAACAAATATGTCACTACACAACGACGGTTGAGTTTGAAGACAGAGAATCGGAACAATTCCTAAATAAATCGCACATCGATCTTTTGTATAAGGTAAGTAATTCTAAACATTTCCTATTAAAGTCTATACAGACCGTAAATAAAAACTTTTAAACAGGTTTCACCAACGCATTGGGACACATTTGACTTCATTGCAATGCCGAATAGTTGCAGAATGCATAATTCGTCATTTCCGGAAACTATTAAAAGTCTCGCCACAATTTTAACAAACGAAGGACTCTGCTACACGTACAACCTACCATCGGAGATACTTAAAGAGGAAACCTTACAAATTGAGTATCCATACCACAATATAACAGATATGATTCAAGGATGGAATTATGAAGAAGGATTTACGTCAAACAGTACATTCCCGAGGCGTTCATGTTCCGCTGGTGAGGTTTCCAGCCTCCGAATAGGGTTAAGCTTACATATATCCGATTTATATTCGATGTGCCAACCGACAGTTGTTGGCTACAAAGTAATACTGCACTCGCCGGCCATATACCCAACAACATTCGAGTCGTACATACCCGTGAATCATGAAAGTTTGGTGAAAATTGGTGTAACACCCAAAATCATAACGGCATCTCAAAGTTTACGCAGCTTCACTGTCGAACAGCGGCAATGTTATTTTAATGATGAACGCGAATTGCAATTCTTCCGATTTTATAATCGTATCAATTGTAAACTCGAGTGTTTCGCCAACTATACGCTCAAGCACCATAATTGTGTTCATTTTGCGTTGCCACGTAGCGCGGGCACACAAATATGTGGCGGAAAACTGCATTTTTTACATTTATACGAAATGATCGACAGTTTGGATTCGCTCTTCAATTATTTACAAGATTTTCCTGAGGAGCGTAGTTTCCTAGATTTTATTGAAAATACGGATACCCCAATGAAATTTTCGTGTGATTGTCTGCCAGAATGTAATTCCATTGAGTATGAATATAAAATAAGTACGGAACCTCTTAAATTTGATAAACTTCATTCGGCCATCGAATATTTGTGGAATGATACCGAAACTAAACTGTTTGTACCAGTCCGATTAGAGATATATTGGAATGAGCCAAAATTTACGGGAAAGACACGGAAACAATTCTATACATTTTCTGATTTGATATCAAATTTTGGTGGATTGTTAGGGTTGTTTATGGGCGCTTCGATTTTAAGTTTTTTTGAAATTATTTATTTTTGTGTATTGCGACAAATGGTGAAGTGTAAGCAATTTGATTAAGTTTGGCTATGTAGGTTATTTTGTAATTTCGATTGAACATTTTTAGATTTAGAAATAAAATAAATTAATAATTTTTGAAATTTAGTTTTTAGCAAAATGTTCAATTTTTTCCAATACATAATATTATTTAAAAAGCCTAATTTGAAACGTTTTCGAAACTATTAACAGCTTAAAACGATGTCAAATAATTGTTCGTAGGTACACTTGCACATGTGTCAAAATTAACACTAGAACAATTTATTATTTGGTGAATTACTATTTTCAACTAACGTTAAATTACGAAATTAGTTTTTGCGAAAGAAATATTGTCCAATTAATTAAAAATGTGTCAAAATTAGTGTAGAAATTAAAAAAATGATCAATAAATTAATTAAATTAATTTCCAACTGATACTGATGCACTGCCTGCGAACTTCGATTCAATACGTGATGCAGAACTTCCAGAAAATCAAATCTCTAGAGATGGTTTCTCGGCGTGGTCGCGAACGAAAGCTGAGCGAACATCAAATACGTCTAATAGAGAGGGATATAAAACAGAATCGGAAGCTTAGTGCTCCAACAATCGCTGCCAAAGAGTATTAACGCGAAAAAGTAGCGATAACACCTCAGACAATACGCAATATTTTGCTTAAACAAAAGTATCGTGGATGCACGCAAGAAATATATTTGGAATAAGCATTGGACCATGCGAGTGAGCCCGACCAGTTCTGTGAAGGACGACAGTAAATTTAACGTTTTTGGTTCAAATGAAATAGTTATTGTGTGGCGGAAAACCAACGCTGAACTTGAAGTAAATAATTTGCGGTGGACAGTAAAACATGGTGGTGGAAGTATAATGGTTTGAGTAGCGTTTAGCTCAAGGGGTGTAGGAAATTTAGCGTTCATTGAAAACATAATGAACCGGTTTGGTTATTTAGAAATTTTGAAGGATAATTTGTTAACCAGTACTGAGCAAATGGGACATGGGCTAGATTTCCACTTCATATATGACAATGACCCGAAGCATTCCTAAAGTCTGATCAAGGAATGGTTATTGTACAATGTAAATTCAACTCTCGCTCATCCTCCTCATAGCCACCAGATCAGGACCCCATTGATAATTTATGGCATTATTTGGAGCGCAAGATCCGTGAACTCCAAATTAGCGGTAAGGAAGAATTAAAACGGGTCAATGTGGCGGAATTGACCAAAAATATTCCCGAAATAACTCGGAACTTTGCTTTCTCAATGAAAAGGAGGTTGCAAAGTGTTATTGCACGCACAAAGGGCACAACACCAATTATTAGACCAAATATTTTTTACCAAATTCCCTGTATGTACGGCCAATTATTTGACATTGTTTTAGGATGGTTGTACAAACAATTTTTTGATACAGTGTACATCCCAACGAATTGGCTAGGGATGTACTAAAACAGGCGCGATTTAGGCGACTGCGAAAACAGATCCATTCAGATTGCTGAACCTGTAAATTTATTAAATGTTAATAAAATCTAAATAAAATATAGAAAAATCTATATGTGTATGCATTTGGTAATGTTATACCAAAATTCAGAATTCCATTTTTTTTTTTTGAAAGTGCACCTTAAGAAGAAAACAAAAAAATAGTATAAACGGACTTTCGATCAGCGCTTTAAGTCTTATACAGTTACGCATTCAACTTCTACGTATGAATCAGCGACCATCATCATTACAATTTAAACAAAATGAACGGATCCGCAACGGTGTAAAATAAGTTAAGAGTATTTCAATTATTTGATAATTATTTAAGTTTAATTAATATATTTTTTTTATTGTTATTTTTTTTTAATTACTATCTTTAATTAAGGAATTACCATTTCTTTTTGTTCTTTTTGCAATCCAAATTAAAACCATCGGAAAAGGAACAAACAGGGTGGTACTTACATATGTTGATACAACATTAGAAAATTATTGTTATTGTGTTTGGATTTGTATGTTTATACAAATCAATTTATAAATTAGGTCTTAGGTTTATAATTTACTTTTCTTTTTCTTATTATAATAAACTTTGAACTTGAGCTTTATTTTGTGAATTATCAATTTATAATTTTCTTATGAGTGAAATATTTTCGATTTCAATTTCGTTTCGGGGATGAATAATTAGTGGTTAGTATATTTCCATTGGTAAGCAGCGGCTGCACAAATTCCATACAGTGCCCGAAATTCTTATTTTTTTTTATTATTTATAATTTTTTTTTGTGTTTACTTCATTTATTTTTAACAGCAAATTCTAGCTCTACCGTTGGTCCCAGAGAAGAACCCCCCAAGCGACTGCTACCTGGCCGGCTGAAAAATGCTGTCTGGAGTACCTCGGTAGAGTCTGCAACAGTCTTCCAGTTATTACGTATAAGGTATTTGGGAGATTGTTACACACGTTACACTGGATGAACAACAATTTAAAAAATTAATTAAACGAAAACAAAAAATGATAATTAAGAATTAATATAATAGATTTTACGTTAAGGTACACCAACCAAGCGTTTAGATAAATAAGTAAATTTTAGGTTTAAGTGTAGAAAACCTACATTACAAATAAAAGGAGGAACGCCAGCGCATCTGTTAGCCGAATAATTCCGCTAAGCCCTTAGATCGTCTATCACTTTGGGATTTAAGCACTTATACCACAGTACTCCGAGAAATTTTTATTCTCTCTTCCTTATCTAAGAAGAAACTAGAATAATCTCAATCCAACAGTGTAATCTCTTTGTCATCTCAGGGTCCATGGGTTTACCCAAGTATGTAATGATCATCATTACTGAGGACACACGTTTTTAAATGGGCAGCCATTACCTTTTTGAATCAATCAATTTTTGTGAACTGTTTTGAGATTTTTTGAAAGTATTTATTTTTGTGTATAACGACATATGGCGAAGTGTAAGTAATTTGATTCAGTTTGGCTATGTTTTAGATTATTTGAGTTTTCGAGATATTCTAACCTAAAAGTGTCAAAAAGCGTGTTTTTGGCACTTTTGCACTTAAAATAACTTGAGTTAGGGCAAATCTGACAACGGGATCTCATTTAGCAGACATATAAGAATTTGCAGATCACTTAGTTATAAAATGAGAAAGAATACAAGTTATGCATGCTTATGAAATGTTTAGATTATGGATATTGAGAACTTATGACACTGAGGACATGTTAATACAAAAGATTTCTTTTAATTTTTTTTATGCTTACTAAATATAAGATTTTCCGTCGATTTTGGTACGCTAAATAAGATCACTTTGTCAAATTTGCCCTAAATCAATTTTGCCACTGGCCTTGAGTATTTCAAATACAAAAATGCCAAAAACACGTTTTTTGAAACTTTAAGGTTAGAATATCTCAAAAACCTGACTTGTTAGGAAATTTCTGTGACCAGATTCCGATTTAGAGCAAAAAATTACATCGGATACGACTATTCAATAAAATAAAAAAGGTAAGAAATGGAATCCCTAGTTTGAAACTTTTTGGAAACTAAAGGTCGGTGCTCTACAGCGGAAACTCTTTTATAAAACTACGGCTTCTGAATGCTAAACATGTAACACCTAATTTATCATGATGGTGATAGCAATGGTGATGGTGATAGTGATAGTCATAGTGATAATGATGTTGATGATGATGGTGATGGTGATGGTAATGGTGACGGTGATGGTGATGGTGATGGTGATGGTGATGGTGATGGTGATATGGTGATATGGTGATATGGTGATATGGTGATATGGTAATATGGTAATATGGTGATGGTGATGGTGATGGCGATGGTGATGGCGATGGTCATGATGATGGTGGTGGAGATAGTGTTGATTAAAATTACGGATAAGGCTAAGGTCAATGTTAAGGTGGACTAGATGGATCTTCAAAAACGTAATTATGTAACCCCCAAATGATTCTGGGCTAGTCGAATAGCAGAACTAGCTATTCATGCGAATTTTATTTACAGTAGATTTCGACGAATAGTGATCATGTGATCATATAACTTTACACAATTTATTGTGAAGTTTTTCTTCGTTTGTAGAACAAATGTTCTTGCTGCTGGCCTCAATAGAAGGACTAACGCCTCTTATCGGAGAATACGATACTTCCTTTCTCCTCTGGAAGGGATGTGAAGTATCATTATCTGATTCGCTCAGTTGAGCTTGTTTATTCAGCAACATATCTTGAGATTCGTTAAAATAATTTGTAGTATAGCAATGGCTGGTCTCCCCCAGAATCCGTGAGACCGACCTCCGAAGAGGGTGGATTTAGCTGAGTAAGAGGTGTACCACCTGGGGTATTAGTTTCCATATTTGTTCCGCTCATTGCTCATTTGTAGTGTACTGCACTCGCATTTAGTATTTAGCCGACGTATTCTCATCGTGGTACGGGTGTTACCACTTGGAGGTATACTAGACACATTTGGTGGTTTCTACACAGTTGCAGCGTTGGAATATAGACCACGAGATACATGGCTACATACAGTCAACCCCTACCCTATTGAGACGCACCCAACACCCATCATCAATTAATAAATAATTTGATTATTCTTGGATATACAACTATAATAAACTATAAGTAATAAAATAAATTAATCAATTTTGTCATCAAACACAGTTTCCCGCTAAAAGTGACTGTTTTGTCCGGATAATTGTTATTCGACACTCCTAGAAATAATTAGAATTAATTTAGCTCCTTATTTCTGCATATTATTGTCGCTCCTTATCCACTTAGAAGATATTTTTCAATAGATTTTTAAAGATAACACTTGATGCTTTCACGTTAATTTCTCAATTTATTATAAATTTTATTTCGCTACTTCTTTACAAAATTTTCTGGATTTTTGGAAAAACGGAAAAACTGGTTATGAACCGCCAATAATTATAAATTTGCCTATGGAGACATCTATTATAATTATTTTATCGACTAGCAAAACTAATTTTATAAAGTTACATGTGCACTACATAACTTGAGCTAATTTTAATTCATTTTTAAACTAAACGAGCTGTCAAAATTTTAATGTAAACAAATTAAATTTTGTGTGCATTGTGATTGTGAGCAGAGCTGTGAAACCGAACCGGAACCGAAAACCGGAACCCATGGAACCGTCATTAAATGAAGAACCCCGGGAACCGACCGGAACCCTATAATCATTACTTGATAAACAGTAAAAGAACCCAGGAACCGGTTCTTTAATTACGGTTCTGGGGTTCTAATTTTAATGTATTTATATTATAAATAAAACATTTTGTATTATTTAATAATTTTTTTCCACGATTAATTAAAAAAATTAAAGCAGTACTATATTATTCTTTTGGGGGTAAATATATTTTTTGGTAGTGTGATGTAGCCGATATATTCTATATTATCGTAATTAATATTTAATGCAACAAACTTCGTTCCCTAGACGATATCTTAGTTTTGAGATTAAATAAATAATCCATTATTTAATTTAAAAAGTTAAATAACATATTAATTAATATATTTACTTGACGACTGCACTGAATTAAACGATCTTATTTTTATATTTTTTTTAATTAAATTAAAACTTGTTTGAAATAAATATACATATATAGCATTGTATGAAAAACTATATAATTCGACATCTTGCGATCCGATAAACACGCTTTATCACAAACTTTGAAAATTTTATTTAATTTAAACAACTTTAAGTTTAAAATACACTTTCTTTAATTGCAATTAAAGACAGTGTATTTTAAACTTAAAGTTGTTTAAATTAAATAAAGTTTTATGAAAAACTGAATACATATTTACCTAATATATTTTCTGGAATAAAATTATTTTTTTGTAATATAAATTTTAAGAACCCTTTACGAACCGGAACCGGAACCGAAATATGGGTTCTATTATAAGAACAGAACCGAAACTGTACCGAAATAAAATAATAATCCAATAACCAAACCGGAACCGGAACCCTCCAATATTTTAAGGGGTTTCACAGCTCTGATTGTGAGTGCAGATAATTAAACATAAGATAAGTAAAAGTTTACATTTCATAATAGTATAAAGTTCTTAAATCTAATTGTTATTTTCTTTTAGGGCATCTTGACGGTTTGGTTGATGTATATGTCCAGCGTTAACAGTGACGGTTTTATTTTTTGATGTTGTTGATTTTTTTTTCTTAAATGAGTGGGAATTGTGCCATATGTACCAAAATCATTACTTAAGCTAGTCTTCCTGGTGTCAAGTGTGCTGCCATATTTGATGATTTGCTTAGTAGACTCAAAATTGGATCTGCCATACATACCCAAGTCCTGCCAATATTGCACTACTGGATGAAGATGATGATGATGATGTTCTTAATATACCACCAAATATGTATATACCGAACATGAAATTTACTATTTCGGATCCTGTGGCCTAATGAATTTAATGATTTTCATTTAATTTTTCATTTAATTTTTTTACACTGCACAAGCATAATTTCTAGTCCTTTTGCTCGTATGTAATTTTCATTTTCAAAAACACTTGCTGCTGCGGCCATATATTATAGCAGATATTTTCACAACAAAATTAATTAAAGTAGGCGATTTTTTTTTTGTATTCGGCTCACGATGTTTTTGAAATGCCGGATGATGTTGTATATTGCATTTGTATGCGTAGATTTTGCATTGATTTTACGTTTTTTTTATTTTTTGTTCTTGTCGATATTCACACATACCTGCAATATTTTTTGTTCGGCACTTTTACTTCCGTAACCCGAGTTCTATACAAATGTTTACTTACTCCTGCCGCTAAAGATGTTTTCACATCAAAAACAAATCGTATCGTAATTAATTATATTCCCATTTCAGAGTTCATCTCCAGGGACTTAGTTACGGTAATGGTGGAGGTTCTGGGGGAAAGAGAAAATCAGGAGGCTCTAATGGCCTCTGCCTACTTTCCTGGAGACTCAGAATTGATACCTCCTCTCGAAGTTAGGCGGCTCATAGCTCATTGCCAGCGCAATGGGCTGGCTGACCTGATAGGATGCGATGCAAATGCACCACACGAACATCAATAATAGGGGTGAGTACCTTTTTGGGTATATAATTACTAATAATGTAGATATTGTCAAAAGGGGAAGGAAACATACCTTTATAAATGTGATTAGGCAAGAGGTCTTAGATTTGACGCTTGCTAGTCCGCATTTCAGCAATTTAGTTAAAACCTGGTATGTGTCTGAAGAGGCCTCCTTATCGGATCAGCTGCACATCAGATTTGATTTGGCGCCCGAGACCATGCAGCGGCAGGAGATTAAAATTTCAAAACTGACCGATTGGGACTCTTATAGAGTTTCACTCAAATCAGAAATGCCCTCGGTTATGGGGAACATAGAGTCTTCAGAGAGCTTGGAATTCTGTTCAAACCAGCTGCATAATTCTATACACTTGGCTTACGAAAACAGCGACCCGGTTAAGCGAAGAGACACCATTAAGTTGGTGCCTTGGTGGAACGGGGCGCTGATTAAACTGAGTAAAAAATCGAGAAGGTTATTCAATAAGGCTAAACGCACCGGGGAATGGGGCGAGTATAGGATGGCCTCAACGGAATATAATCTCGAATTAAGAAGATCCAAAAAGCCTACTTGGAGGAACTTCTGTGAGGGAATCAATGAATTACCCTCTGCAGCTCGTCTCCAGAAAGTCCTTTCCAGGGATCCCTCAAATGGTTTAGAGCTTCTTTAGAAGCAAAACGGGATGTTCACAGCCAGTAACCATCAGGGCTGTAAAGGGTTGTCCCCAAGAAGGCGTACTGTTTCCTCTTTTATGGTTATTGGTTATTGACAGACGACTAGTCCTGAGTTGAGTACTATTGTTGCTTTTTTCAAATAGGTTAAATATCTAGGGTCATCCTAGATCATAAACTGAACTGGGAACAACATTTACAAAAAATTCAAAATAGAGCCACAAAGATTTTTTGGGCCTGTCAGAGACTCTACGGACGTACTTGAGGATTACAACCAAAAATGATCTACTGGTCATTTCTACCAATCATTAGGCATATGGTCACGCATCGTTAGTGTGGTTGCCTAAAACCGAACAAAGGGCAGCGCAAACTTTATTGAATAAGGTCCAGCGTACGGCACTCCTAGGACTAACTCCATTGTATATTAAAAAGGATGCTGCTACTATGGTGGGTTATCTCGAAGGCAATATGGTGGGTCATCTGAAAATCTTCAAGGAGGTTCAGACGTACCCTACTATAGGAATACCTTATGACTGTATGCCAGCTAAACTGGATTTCCACAAACCATTTTGTATTACATTGCCTAACCGGGAGTTGTGGAGTACAGAGGGAACATCCTTTAAGCGAGGGTCAATAGTGTGGTTTACAGATGGACGAAAAACGGAAGATGGTGTGGCCTAAACGACGCAAAGATTTATATTGTATCAGACAGCCAATCGGCATTAAAGGGCCATGTGGGCGTTAAGCCACCTTGCACTGCAACCTAAAAGATCTTTTGTGCATGGACCCTGCTCAATGATACGTCTAGGCAATATTGCTCAATGATCCGTCCAGTCAGATACACACTCTCTGGGCTCATTACTCTCCCTCCTAGATGTTGTAGTCTTTGGCGGAAAATGGCTGGACAATAGCACAGAACATGTTCCGCTGATTCCGCTTCCATGTCACAGAAGCGACATCTATCCGTCGGACTTAGGCCCATTTTCTTAAGGTGATACCTTAAGGGGATGTGACCTGTGAAGAAGCCAGTAAGCAGCCTCAACTCAGGTTTCCTAAGTACAAGACATTCCTTTACCCTGACTGACGAAGCTGATATAAATTTCTTCGACTGTCGCAAACCTGGAATTCTGCGCCAATAGGAGGACTTTTGCACATCCTCCCAGCGTTTTACCGCTGCCCTAAGGTGCCCCTAGTGACGCCGCAGAAGGGCTCTGGTCCAATAAATGGAGAAGCAGAACCCTCGCGGGCGAGGCCGTCAGCTGCCTCATTTCCCACAATTCCAGTATGAGCTGGCACCCAAATAAGTGTTACCTTATTTGAGCTTGCCAACTGTTTAAGAACCTTCAGACAGTCCCATACCAGCCTTGACTCAACGGTAAAAGACCTAAGAGCCTTTAAGGCCGATTGGCTGTCTGATACAATATAAACCTTTGCGTCGTTTAGGCCTTTTGCAATGCCTATCCTAGCACAAAGTTCTATAGCATGTGCTTCAGCTTGAAAGACGGTAGCGTTGTTACCCAAGGACTTTCAGAGGGCAGTCCCGCTCCCGTATATTCCTACCCCCGCCCCGTCTTCCGTTTTTGATCCATCTGTAAACCATACCATTGACCCTCGCTCAAATAATGGTCCCCCTGTTCTCCACACCTCCCGGTTAGGTACACTAACACAAAATGGTTTGTGGAAGTCCAGTTTAGCTGGCATACAGTCGGAAAGCATTCCTATGGTATGGTCTGTCTGGAATTCCCGGAGGATTTCCAGATGGCCCACCCTATTGCCCGGTTTGATATTTCCCGCCGCCTGCATCTTAATTTTATAGCAGCCTCCTTTTTAACATGCAGATGCAATGGAGTTAATCCTAGGAGAGCCTCCATTGCTGCGGTTGGACATGATTTCATTGAGCCCGTAACCCCAATGCAGGCTATACGCTGAACCTTATTCAATAAAGTTTGCGCTGTCCTCTGTTCAATTTTAGGCCACCACACTACCGATGCGTAGGTTACCATAGGCCTAATGATTGTTAGGAATGACCAGTAGATCATTTTTGGTTGTAGTCCCCAAGTACGTCCATAGAGTCTCTGACAGGCCCAAAAAGTCTTAGTGGCTCTATTTTGAACTTTAAGTAAATGTTGTTTCCAGTTCAGTCTTTGATCTAGGATAACCCCTAGATATTTAACCTCTTTGGAAAAACAGACAGTAGTGCCGTTTAACGAGGGAGCTATAAGCGAGAGCTTTTTCCTCCTCGTAAAAGGGACAATGACAGTTTTGTTTGGATTGACACTAAGTCCTTCCTGGTTACACCACTGCCATATTAAATCGAGTGCATTTTGCATAAGATCAGAGATGGCCCCATCAAACTTGCCTCTAATTATGATAGCCACATCATCCGCATAGCCCTGGACATCAAACCCATGGTTACTCAGAAGGACAAGTAGTCTGTCAATAACCAATGACCATAAAAGAGGAGACAGCACGCCTCCTTGGGGACAGCCATTTACGGCCCTGATGGTTACTGACTCGCCACCTAATCTGGCTGTAATCTGGCGATGTTCCAGCATGGAGCGTATCCACCTAATTGTAGAAGGCGGAATCCCCTTCACCATTGCTGCTCTCTCTATCGATCCATAGGAGGTGTTATCAAAAGCCCCCTCAATGTCCACAAAGGCACAAAGGGCAATTTCCTTATACGCCACTGCTCTTTCAATCCTTGTGACTAGACCACTAAGAGCCATCACAGTGGATTTACCAGTTTGATAAGCAAACTGATCCCGATGCAGCGGATTATTAACAAGGACTTCACATCTTATTTGATGATCCAAGATTTTTTCCATCGTCTTCAATAGAAACGATGTAAGGCTAATTGGCCGATACGCCTTGGGCTGGGTATCCAAACGACCCCCTTCCTTTGGTATAAAGACCACATTTACTTTCCTCCATAGCTTCGGAATATAGTTAAAAGCATAACTTGCCCGAAACATCTTGTCAAGCTGGGGAGTATTTCCTCAATAGCTTTTTGGAGTAAAGCTGGAAAAATACCATCCCCTCCAGCGGATTTAAAAGGTTTGAAAGAGCGAATAGCCCATCTCACCTTGCTGGGTGTGAAAATTTTCCCAGAGAGACTCTGGATCCTATTGTGAGGTGCATAGGCTACCTCACTAGAAGGATTATTCGGGTCCTCTTGGGCTCCTAACACTACTGAATCCGGAAAGTGGGTACCTAATAATAACTCCAGCGTTTCCTTCCGGTTTTCAGTGAAACTTCCGTTTGGCTTCTGAAGAAGCCCTAAACCATTTGAGTGATCCCTGGAAAGGACTTTCTGGAGACGAGCTGCAGAGGGCAATTCATTGATTCCCTCACAGAAGTTCCTCCAGGTAGCCATTTTGGACCTTCTTAATTCGAGATTATATTCCGTTAAGGCCATCCTATACTCGCCCCATTCACCGGTGCGTTTAGCCTTATTGAATAACCTTCTCGATTTTTTCCTCAGCTTACCCAGCGTCCCGTTCCACCAAGGGACCATCTTAACAGAATCCCTTTGCTTAACCGGGCAGCTGTTCTCGTAAGCCAAGTGTATAGAATTATGCAGCTGGTTTGAACAGAATTCCAAGCCCTCTGGAGACTCTATGTTCCCCATGATCAAGGGCATTCCTGATTCAAAAGAAACTCTATAAGACTCCCAATCGGTCAGTTTCGGAATTCTAATCTCCTGCCGCTGCATGGTCTCGGCCGCCAAATCAAATCTAATGTGCAAGTGATCCGATAAGGAGGCCTCTTCAGACACATGCCAATTGTTTAACTAAATGACTAAAATGCGGACTAGCGAGGGTCAAATCTAGGACCTCCTGCCTAATCACATTTATGAAAGTAGGTTTCCTTCCCCTATTGACAATATCTACATTATTTGTTATTATATACTCAAAAAGGTACTCACCCCTATTGTTGATGTCCGTGCTGCCCCACACCGTGTGGTGGGCATTCGCATCACATCCTATCAGGTAAGCCAGCCCATTGCGCTTGCAATGAGCTATAAGCCGCCTGACTTCGAGAGGAGGTATCAACTCTGAGTCTCCAGGGAAGTAGGCGGAGGCCATTAGAGCCTCCTGTTTGCCTCTTACCCCAGAACCTCCACCATAACTGCGACCAAGTCCCTGGAGATGAACTCTGAAATGGGAATAAAATTAATTTGCGAGCTGGCCAGAATGGCCTTCGGAAACAGATAAGTGATAGCATTTATCGAAGGCTTAAGTCTTCAGCAATGTTTGTTGACTTAACCAAAGCCTTTGCTAAAGTTGATCATACAATTCTCCGATTAAAACTTTATCATTAAGGTTTATGTGGAGTGATACACAAGTGGCTTTGTGATTATCTAAGTGATCGAACTCAAGAAGTACGCTTTAATAATTTATTGAGCAATGAGACGTAGATTATGGGGTTTGAGTTCCTCAAGGTTCGATGTTGGGCCCGTTGCTCTTTCTGGTTTACATAAATAGAATCTTCAACGCTGTTGTTTACGCTGGCATCAACAATCATGCAAACCTAACTGATATTACAACCATGACCTAGTTGTACTAGCGATTTGGTTCGAAGTACGTAATTTCATTTTGAGCAACAAGACTAAAGTTATGCATTTCAGGGATAGCCAGTGATCTCAAATACTGATTACTATCATGCATTTGGCTGTAATAAGAGTCCAACTTGTACATCTAGTGGTTGGTTCACCATAAGTTTGGTTAATAAAATTAGAATTGGGAGTTACAATCGATAACCTTAACTGAAAGGTATACATTGAAGGCCTTAAGTCAAGAATTCTATTGGTTTCTAGGGAAATTACATTTTACGATCATGTCCGTTACATTTTCTGAAATTGGTTTTCTTTGCCCTTAGTTGAATGTATTATTTTGGTGGTTAACATGTTGGGGCGGTGCTTGTGAAACTCTCTGACATATTTTGCTATTACTGACTTTTAAATAATTGCAAACACCATCTTGCTTGACCTATGTTTCAGGAGCTCGATATAATGCCTTTAAAAGACATGTTTGTTTTCAAGGTATTAAAGAATTTTTGTATCATCAGCGGAAACAGCTTTTTCAATTATTCTGCTTATAATCTTCGTTTAAATTTTAAATTTATAAAGTATGTCCCCAATGTTAACTTAAGAGCCAACCAGCCAACCTTTAAGAAACGTAACAGAATTTAACGAAAGTTTTTTCTTACGGAAAATTTGACAGATCGGCTAGCGAAGCTGTAACAAAACATGTCAATTACATACTTTGAAGTGACGGTAGTTTAACAAAATTAATAATAACATTTATATTTTGTCAATAAAATAATATCGAACGATGGAAATCGAATTGGAGGAGGTAAATGTACTTTATTTCATACTATACCGAAAATCAATGTTTACGTGATTGATTTCAGTCCGGGAAATGAATCATTACGTCAGAGAACAAAAGTGTCCGGAAAACGAGCTATTACAGTAGAGTAGATTGTAAAACCAAAAAAAAAAATATATAACTAGGGTAACTTGATAATTTGAAAATCATTTGGATTGATTTTATTTAAATTTCAAATTCATGTTTTTACTTTAAAATTCAATTTTAAATGAAAAAATCGAATTAATGACCCATGTAGTATGAAATAAAACGTTGTACGTTACACGTACGTTAAATGATCGTTACAGTACTCGTTCAAAATTCTAAATTCATAAACATCGAACTCGTACTATAACAACTCATTTACCGCCCTTGTGACGTAAATAACTATTTTAAATTATTAAAAAAATATTTATTACAATTTATAAGATCTTTGATAATTCGGTTATCAATTTACTTACATGAATGTAATAAAAAATGTTGAATTAAACATAAATTATATTTAATAAAAATTTAAAAAAAAAATGTATACCTATACAATGAGCCCCCACAAGACGATTTACACAAATGACAATTTGGATATGACATGTACTAAAGTTTAACGCGATAATTTTTGCTCTGTTAAGTTGACACTTCAATTTAACGAAACTGAACGAACATTTCTTAAAGGTTCGCTGGGCAGTAACATGTAACATCCATATACCGCACTGTTACGTTAAATTTCTTAAATGTTGGCTGGTTCTCTCTTTAGAGTTTCGTAAACATTTTTTAAGTGTATTATCTTTAACAGCTTACAGTTTAAAATACGAGTGTGCAGCAGCTTCTCTGCCTTCCCCAAAGCACTCTAATTATGGTTGAAAAACTAAACAAAGCATTTGAGCATTTATTTTTGGTACTATTATCAGAGCCTTCTAGAGTATAGAGCCATAATCATTATGACGTATTTTTTAGAAGCTTTTTTAGTGGTATAACTTTTCACTGATTTCCATAGGAATCCATAGTAAAAATGGTGTTTTTTAGCTTCAAGTTTTTCAATGAAAAAAGCAAAAATATTACAAAATTTTTATACAAAAGTGTTCTACATATCTTTAGCAGCAATATACAGGAAGGGTATATGGGTATTAAGTAAATATTAATTGCAGAAATATTAAAATTAAATTATTTCTAAAATATATTTTTCGAACTTTCATTTTGAAAAATACATCAAAGTTGGCTCTGACGAATTAAAATAATACTTGCTACATTTATTTTTAGTTTTACTAGTGTACGTTAGATGTCTCACATTTATACAGAAAAATACGAAAAAAAATTATTTAATCACAAAATTATGACACGTTCTTAATATTTTGTGAATTTGTTTAGCTTTTCCTACAATTTTTGAACTTGAAATTTCCCCCTTCGATTTTTAGATTATGGCTTGTATAATCAAGGTTGCTTTGCTATTATACATTTGTCTTTTATTTTTCCCTATGAAAAACTTAGCAAAAAAATAACAAACTTTTCGTATACGTATGCGGCTTACATCAAAGCAACCTTGATTATACAAGCCATAATCTAAAAAACGAAGCTTTTATAAGGGAATTAGAAACGACGAAAAAAATCAATATTTCCATAGTAAAACACACAAAACATATGGGAAATCACTTTTTTTCCTAAGACAAATTTGTAAATGAAAACGTTACAAATTCTTAATAATGATTTCTGAAATATTTTCATAAATGTTTAAATTTTAACATATATAAATATCGTTTAAGTAAATCGTTTTCATTTTCTTGTAATAATTGATTTATTTAAACCAAAATATAAAATAAAGTTCATAACAACAGCTTTCTGGTCAAATTAAAAAGAAAAGCTTACTACAAATCGTGTGCATTAAGTCGATATACATAGATGGCAGTGGGTAGTAAACATTTTGAAAAATCGTACCAAAAATTGCGACCTGGGGAAATTTGAGTTTAAAAATTGTAGGAAAAGCAAAACAAATTCAGAAAATACTAAGAACGTGTCATAATTATGTGATTAAATAATTTTTTTTCGTATTTCTCTGCCAACAATTATAGACATCTAACTTACACTAGTAAAACTAAAGATAAATTTAGCAAGTATTATTTTAATTCGTCAGGGCCAACTTTGATGTATTTTTCAAAATGAAAGTTCGAAAAATATATTTTAGAAATAATTTAATTTTAATATTTCTGCAATTAATATTTACTTAATACCAATATACCCTTCTTGTATATTGCTGCTAAAGATATGTAGAACACTTTTGTATAAACATTTTGTAACATTTTTGCTGTTTTCATTGAAAAACTTGAAGCTAAAAAGCACCATTTTTACTATGGATTCCTATGGAAATTAGTGAAAAGTTATACCACTAAAAAAGTTTCTAAACAATACGTCATAATGATTATGGCTCTATACTCTAGAAGGCTCTGCTTACATACGTATATTTATATGTAGTGATAATACAAATTAAACGCCTGAATGTGGATAAAGAAAGCATTACCTAATAGATTATAATACAATTCAGTGACATATAAATAACAAGCAATATTTGCATCAAATGTTGTACGATTTTCCGTCGACGAAATTTGTTCAACAAAAATCAAAAGTCTCAAAGTCAAAAGATTTCTCTCGAATGTCCGTAGTATGCACTTGATGAAAAAATTATGAAATGGTCGAGCCCTGGGGTTGGCCATATAAATAACAAGCAATTTTTGTATCAAATGTTGTAATATTTTCCTCCGACGAAATTTGTTCAACTTTTGATTTGTGTTGGACAAATTTAGTCACTTCCATCGTTTTTTGGACTACACAAAAATCGCCTAAATATATACTATTTAATCTACAAGCAATAATTGCATCAAATGTTGTGCGATTTTCCGCCGACGAAATTTGTTCAACAAAAATCAAAAGTCTCAAAGTCAAATGATTTTTCTCGGATATCCGTAGTATTCACTTGATGAAAAAATTACGAAATGGTCGAGCCCTGGGGTCGGCTATATAAATAACAAGCAATTTTTGCATCAAATGTTGTAATATTTTCCCCCGACGAAATTTGTTCAACTTTTGATTTGTGTTGGACAAATTTAGTCACTTCCATCGTTTTTGGACTAAAATCGCCTAAATGTATACTATTTAATCTACTCACATTACTACATTTTTTGCTATTTGCTAAGAACTTCGCTTCGGTTTTTATTGTATTACTTTTACTTTTATGTAATATTAAAAAAAAAGTGTTGTAAATTATTATTATATTAACTTTGACTTTTAGATCTTAAATTATGGTTATATTATTCGAGAGAACCAGTGTACCTGACAAATGTTTCTGTGAACCTAAGGCGCTTTTATGGTTGCCGTCGTTTCGTCGTTCATTCGTTCAGTTATTTTTTTATTTTATATTACTTAAAAATGACGAATTTTTTCTTCTGTAATTTTTGCAGCAAGATGGTTTATCTTCAATTTTTTCACAGAACGCACATAGATAGAAAGAGATTTGAAAATAAATGAAAAGAGATGTCTATAATAGTTTTAAATGCAAATAATTTTTGTTGAGTGCACATCGCCAAAATACATACAAAATATTTTTAGTTGATATAATTTCTTGACGAGTTCACGTAAATTTTTATTTTTATTTTGTGTGACAGTGATATTATTATTACAAATTGTACGACTATAGGATTTTAATTTGTGATTACTAATTTGTTTTTAATTAAATAAGGTTAATGTTCACGATGGAAAATAAATAAAATTTCAAGTGTTGTGTGGTTTTTAACAGTAAAAATTATAGTTAAATATTTAAATAATAGGTGGCGACAAAATCGTTCTGTGATTTTTGCAACAACCATAAAATCGTAAAGAGAAAATGACTTAAGGATGAATGAATGAACGAACGAACGACGGCAACCATAAAAGTGCCTTAAAGGTGCAATTATCTTACCAATAACACGTTTAGCAGTTTGTACCATTTTTTGATTATGATTTTAGCAAAAGTAGCGGCATGATAAAAAAAAAATTTCTGGTGAATAAATGTACACCACGAAGTTAGCGACATAAGTAACTCTAGGGTTACTTTTTTGTCACGTGAACCATTTTGGAGAAATGTGCTATGTACTCTGTACGCGCCTTCAGAGTAATTTCGAAGGTCAACTTTTAATCGTAAAACATATTCAGAAACATCGTCATCAAAACTATTTGAACCGGTTATTTTGAAAGTGGTGTAAGTCCATATTTTGTTGAAATGAGATATATTGAAAAAATTGAGCATCAATAAATGAAAAAGTATGGGATTTTGAATTTTCCTATTTCTTGCATAAGGGATTTAATTTTAAGGGATACAAGGTTTTATTTTTTTTTATTTTAACTATAAATTGTTAATCGATCTACATATTGTTATCATCAACGTAATTTTTTGAAAAATGAACTTACACCACTTTCAAAATAAACGCTTCATTTATTACAACATATACATTCTGGAGCCTACACATTTTTTAATTATGCAACTTCAAAATATGTATAGTAAGAAATATAAAATTTGTTTTTAAATTTTGCTTAAAACATGTTCATTGATGTACGAGTTTAACTTCAAAAAAATCGTAATAAGGCCTTGAATCATAAATAACTATTTTACTATTTTCAGTTAACACAAATTTAACAAAAAATCTATAAAAATTGAATGGTTTCTAGTTTTCTATTTTATGTTTTCCACGAAAAAAATGTGTTGCTTTTGGACTCAAATTTAAACAAGAGGAGTGGTAGAATTTATTTGTTTACAACTTATAGACATCCAAAGTAGCAAAACTGTACTACTGTGCCACAAGCCACCCCCAAAAATATACGTTATGAATTAACCTTCTCAATTCTTTGAACATTTGGAAACTTTGGCACCACTATCTAGAAAACAATGTTGAAAAAATCGAAGGTGTATAGGCTCCAAAAAACATCAAAATTTGAAAATTTCACTGAACCGTTTTTTAAAAGATTTACTCGATAAAAGCGAACTGTTTGAGCTATAGATCAGTGCTTTTTTAGGAACAAAGCAAATTTTTGGAATGATCATTACTTAAAACCACAGTTAACATTCTTAAATGACGTGTTCACTTCTGACTAAGCGGACTAGAAATCTGTAGATTTGCCTTGAATTTAAGTGTATTCTAGATTTGTTTTGATTACTCGGACATACTATGGGTTTCGAAAATTTTTGCAAAACAAATTGCTTATAGCTTGTACATTGATTGACAAATTGCTTTAGCTTGACTCATATCACACTTTTATTTAAATCCGAAAGATACTTTCTGAGAGCTCGGACTTTTGTGCCGATAAATATAAAAATAATTATTTACCTAGAAAAGTTATTCAAATTTTACCGTCAGCCATCTAACCAATTATATAACGTATAGGCTAAAAACAGATCAAAGATAATCATCTTATATATCGATTGCTTAATTAACAGCGGCCCTAACCTACACTTTTTAAAATGACATTTTGCTGCAGAAACCAATATGCTGCATCTTTCTGTGTTATTCTTTTAGCTTGAATTAATGCATCACGTTCCACATTTAATTTTATTCAAACCATTATACATAACTGAATTAATGGGGTGGGTTAGGGCCTTTTTTTAAAGCCATCGATTTATAATATGCACCACATATGTGTTTAAATTAATTGATTTTCTGTTTTAAAATTGTTTACCACAACCACCAATGAACCTTCGACTTCGAAGTATAATTTGTTTTGATTTGCTTGAATCTTATGTTTAAGTTTTACACTTAAAGGTGCGACTTTATGTCGCGCAAAGGTATCGTGCTCCCTTGGTAATACAAAAAACAGTAGACGAATATTTGTATCACGTGTTAACATCATCATTATTATACTCATTCGTTTTGAATTTTGTATACAGGTATTATAAATACATAGCTTTCGAACATGTTGCCTCTTTGGGTGTCGGTTTCTTTAAGCAAATGTAATAGCCTCGATACGGACGCGGTTACTATTGGGTTAATAATAATTTTCTCTTTTGGTTCAATTTTTTAACCACAACCAGAATAATGTTTAGTTTTATTTAATTTGTGATGAGGAAAACAGCGAACAGCATAAACAAAAATAATTAATTATCTCATTCAAGTAATATGGCTAGTGATCAACCTCGAAGGTAGGCAAAGCATATACACAATGAGTGAAGTGAATAAAAAAACTAAATGCTTTTGAAGATTTTTATTTCTAACATGTAAATAATCCATTTACTTCGTCTACTAACAATAATTTTTTGAAAAAAGTTAAGTAAAAACATTTACTTATATTTTATTCACAACACCCAATACATTACAAATTTTATTTTCTAAAGTTGTGGCTTTATATAAATCAATGCAGAAGTACCGAACTCCAAAAGATAAATTGTTGTCATCGGATCGAGCCTTTAATTATTGATTTGACGGAATACACCGAAAACACAACTATCCATGGTGTAAAATATTTGTTTGCGGGTCGCCTTTTTGAAAAATTATATTGGATAATTATTTTCGTCATTTGCTTTATATTTTTGGGATTTTTTTTACAAGAAATCCTACAACAGTGGCAGGAACATTTGGTGATAGTCGTCGAGGATGATATACCGACACCGGTTTTTAAAATACCATTCCCGGCCGTAACAATATGTCCTCAAACTAAAATAAAAATAAACGAATTTTCGTATGAGCAATTCCTTGAGTTCGAACAGAAACGGAAACCAAATTCAAAGGGATTTCGCGATTATTTCAAAAAATTTCAGCTCGCCCAACAAATATGTCACTCATCAACGACGATTGAGTTTGCAGACAGAGAATCGGAACAATTCCTAAATAAATTGTACATCGATCTTTTGTATAAGGTAAGTAATTATAAACATTTGCTATTAAAGTCTATATATGCCTTAAATATAATCTTCTAAACAGGTTTCGCCATCGTATTGGGACACATTTGAACACGTGAAAATGCCGAATAGTTGCAGAATACATAATTCGTCATTTCCTAAAAATATTGAAAATGTTTCCACAATTTTAACAAACGAAGGACTCTGCTACACGTACAACCTACCATCGGAGATACTTAAACAGGAAACCTTACAAATTGAGTATCCATACCATAATATAACGGAAACGATCCAAGGATGGAGCTATGAAAAAGGATTTACGCCAAACAGTACATTCCCGAGGCGTTCATGTTCCGCTGGTGAGGTTTCCAGCCTCCGAATAAGATTAAGCACATACAAATCCGATTTATACACCCCGTGCCAACCAACAAAACTCGGCTACAAAGTAATACTGCACTCGCCGGCTATATACCCAACCACATTCGAGTCATACGTACCGGTGAATCACGAAAGTTTGGTAAAAATTGGAGTAACACCCAAAATCATCAAGACATCGCAAAGTTTACGCAGCTACACAGCTGAACAGCGGCAATGTTATTTTAGCGATGAACGCGAATTGCAATTCTTCCGATTTTATAATCGTATCAATTGTAAGCTCGAGTGTTTCGCCAACTATACGCTCAAGCACCATAATTGTGTTCATTTTGCATTTCCACGTAGCGCCGGTATACCAATATGCGGTGGAAAATTGCATTTCTTGCATTTATATGAAACCGTCGACAGTTTGGATTCATTGGTCAACTACTTAGACAATTTTCCGGAAGAGAATGATTTCATAGATTTTATTGAAAATGTAACAGCTGCCCAAATGGTATTTTCATGTGATTGTCTGCCAGAATGTAATTCTATCGAGTTCGAATATAAAATAATTACGGAATCTTTTAAATTAGATAAGATTAATTTGGCCATGGAACATTACTTGAATGATACCAAAGCTAAACTGGTTGAACCTACCGTGTTGGAAATTTATTGGACTGAAACGAAATTTACGGGAAGAACACGGAAGCAATTGTATACATTTTCTGATTTGATATCAAATTTTGGTGGACTGTTAGGGCTATTTATGGGCGCATCGATTTTGAGCCTTTTTGAAATAATTTATTTTTGCTTATTGCGACAAATCACCAATTGTAAGTAAATTTTTGTTTGACTTCGTTTTAGGTTATTTTGTAATGTCATTACAATTATTAGAACCATTAAATTAATAATTTTTTAATTTAACGTTTGTACAATTTTCTTTAATAGTTTTTGGAAAATTAACGAAAGGTAAGAGATGGAGTTACTAATTTGAAACTTTTTGAAAGCTTAAGTCGCTTTATAGCCGAAATGATTCTATACAACTACGGGGTCAGAGTGCTCAATATGCAACACCTAATTTATCAGTGCAAAAATTTGAAGAACTTGACGGGTTGAGCAACCATCAACGCTAATAAAATCAATGTTTCGCTGTTTTAATTATTTAAAAACATCGAGAGAATGAATGTAAACGACAATAGTTAGGTAACAATATTTTTGATGATTAAATTTGCTTGTAGAGCAAAAAAAGAGGATTATAACGCACATATAAATGTCGAACTATGCTCTACTATCAAAGCAATTAAATATATCCATAAATACATATCTAAAGGACATGATTATGCAAGAGTTGGGATTTAAATCAGCTCATTAGATAATAACTCAAATGGCGTTCAATAAGCTCACAAAAAGCTGCTTGGAATCTACAAGAATTACCCATTCATGGTCAATCTCACAATACTGTAATGTTATCTGTTCACCTAAAAAATGGTTTACTTTCAAGAAAATAATATGGAAAGTGCTTTGTGACGACAATCTGCTGAGTGCACCACTTTGACGGCATTTTTTTAACTTAATCTCTTAACACCGACGCTCATCAATTTTTTGTATAGCGATATCTTGAATCAAGTAGATTAATTTAATTCCGACCATGACAGATTTTGTACAATCATAATGGTGAAATTATAATACATAATATGAAAACAAATTAATAAATCCATAAACTTATTTTGCGAATGGTGAAAAATACGTCAAATCACATATTTTTGGAATTCATGTTTTAATTTTTAGCTTTCGAATGTATAGTACTGAGTAAAACAAACAATTTATGGAACATGATATTTTTTTGTTGTTGTTGTTTTTTAAGAGTGTCAAATATTTAAAAATTACATGCACTTGGTATTGTATTTATTGCTATAGCAGAAAAATTAATTATCCGAAAATTATAAAGTTGGGCCAGTTTACAGATAAATAGATAGGGATTATAAAATAATTATAAAAGTGGTACCATCTTTGATTTGTTATATTTCAAAATGGCCGCCGAAACAGTTTTTTTCAATTTTCTCAAAATTGCATCTTTTTTTGTTCATTTTTTTTTTTATCTTTTTCCTCAGTTAGTTCTCTTAAACATACTAAAAAATCAGCACAACATCTCATTTCGTGTTCTTGCAAAATATGTTTAAGTATGATAATCTACACATTTTTTATACTTAAACGTATTTTACAAGAAAACGAAACGAGGTGTTCCGCTGATTTTTTAGTATGTTTAATAGAACTAAATGGGGGAAAAAATAATAACAAAAAAAAAATAAAAAAAAGATGCAATTTTGAGAAAATTGAAAAAAAAACGTTTCGGCGGGCATTTTGAAAAATAACAAATGAATGATGGTACCATTTTAATAGTTATTTTATAATCCCTATTCATTTATCTTTAAAATGAGTCCAATTTTATAATTTTCGGATAATTATTATTTTTTCTATAGCAATAAATACAACACCAAGTGCATGAAATTTTTCAGTATTTGACACCCTGTATCTTAAAAAACAACAACAACAACAACAAAATTATTTTCCGTAAATGTTTTGTTAAACTTCTTCACTGATGGTTCAAAATGGGATAGAATAGTAGGGGCAGGGGTGTTCTGCGAGGAACTCATGTTAAACCTCTCCTTTGGTCTCCCTGACTACTGAGCATTTTTCAAGCTGAGGTAACTGCGATAAAGGAAGTCGTGGTTGAGGTTTAATGTAATATCGACTTGTGATATTCGCATATATACGGACAATTAGGCTGCTATTAACGCGCTTCAATCACACCTTCTCACGTCGAAAGTAATCCAGAACTGTCTCTCATCTCTTAACGAGATGACAGACCAGTTCAACATCCATATCAAATGGGTGCCAGGACATTTCGTTAGTACGGGGAACATTAAAGCCGATGAACTGGCTCGACGTGGTACAACGGACCACATTTCAAACAGCAAACAGGATATTTTTTTTTTTTTTTTTTATAAATGCTGCCAATGGCTTTATTCTTGAATCTTTCTACAAAAGAAACTAACAAGAAGTATTCAAATCTTAACCTAAAATTATTAAAATTTTAAATATTAACCAATGTTAATACCTATTATTTGTGTTCACAATTCAATTAATTTAGATTATACATATGTGTAACCTAAACATTAATAAATTTACAGGTTCATCAGTCCGAGTGGATCTGTTCTTCTTAGTCGCCTAAATCGCGGTTGTTTTAGTATATCCCTGGCCAATTCGTTGGGATGTGCTTCTAGTTTTGAGTAATATTTCGAACTGAATTCTTTAATTGTTTCTTTAATGGTTTTAATTCCAAGGTCGACGTGTATATTACTATTTCGAATGTATCATGGAGCATTGGTAATACTGCGAAGTATTTTCGCTTGGGTTCGTTGAAGGAGTTCTCTGTTTGACGCGCTGGTGGATCCCCATAACTGAATACCATATGTCCATATGGGTTTGATTATCACTTTATATAGTAAAACTTTGTTGTCTAATGACAGCTGAGATTTTCTTCCCATTAGCGAATACATTTTGGAAAACGTCATTTTTATTTGGTTGCGCTTTGCTTCAATATGTTGTTTCCATGTCAGCCGTCTATCCAGGTGCAAACCTAAGTATTTGACCTTGGTTTGTTGAGGAATATTAATATCGTTTAGTACCACTGGTGGGCAGGTGCGTTTGTTCAGCGTGAATGTGACGTGTGTTGATTTTTTTTCATTCACTTTTATTCGCCATTTCTTCAGCCAGTCCTCGATTTTGAGGCGGTTTCGGGAGTTTTGTTTGACGCCAGGATGGCCGTATCATCGGCAAATGTTGATATCATTACTTTGTTGGTTACAGGCAAATCGGCTGTGTACATCAAGTATAATATTGGTCCTAGGACGCTGCCTTGTGGAACACCTGCGTTTATATCGTAAAAGCAAGTAGTTGCACTATTTTGTTTAACCATGTATTGCCTTTCAAGAATGTAGTTTTCCAGAATTGAGTGAAATTTTTTAGGTAAAAGTTCTTTAATTTTGTAAATTAGCCCATCATGCCAAACTTTATCAAATGCTTGAGCGATATCCAAGAAGACAGCAGAACAGTATTTCTTTTCCTCGAAGGTTCTTTTGATTACATTTACAATTCTGTGTACTTGCTCTATGGTACTATGTTGATTTCGAAACCCAAATTGATGGTCTGGAATAATATGGCGCACTGTTAACACTGGTTTCAATTTCGTTAATAACATTTTTTCGAATAGCTTGGAAATTGTGGGCAGCATGCTTATTGGACGATATGATGGAATTTGTGTTTCATTTTTTCCTGGCTTAAGAATCATTGTGATTACCGATACTTTCCATTTTTGAGGAATATAACCGGTTCGCATGATCGCGTTGAATATGAATGTTATTAGTTTTATGCAATTGTCTGGCAATTCCCTTATCATTTTTCCAGTAATAAGATCATGCCCTGGTGCCTTTTTAGGGTTTATACAATTTTTTATTGTATTCTTAACTTTCTTCCAATTATACTTTATAGGTTTAAAAGACAATCCATCATCCATTTGCTCGGGTAGCACGAAAGAATTTGTTTCCTGGTGTGGTGCGAATACTGTCGTTAGATGAGCAGCAAAAGCATTGGCTTTTTCTTCATTGCTTCTCGCCCAATCCCCAGTTGGAAGTCTGATTGGTGGATTCGAGTTTGTTGGCCTTTTTAAATTTTTTGTTGCCTTCCACAAAGAGTAGCCTGTCCCTTCGGTTGCCGAAAGTTCACTTTCTAATAATTCTGGACGTTCTGGTTTTCTTCTTCCCGCAAAGCAAATCTAAGAGTCTTAATAGATCGATTTAATTCCCTTTTTAATGACGGTGATTTTGTTTGTTGCCATTGACGACGAATTTTTCGCTTTTCCTGGATAAGTTCCTGAATACTATGTGGCAGTTTATTAACTTTTTCAAAACTACTTATGACGGGTGTAGCCTTTTCAGCTGACAACGCCAGGGTATCTTTTAAATTTTCTGCTGCCGTATCAATATCTGCTGGTGTGGTAAGAGGAATATTCAGTAGACAATTTTTTTCGACTAGTTTCCTGTATTGATCCCAATTAGTTCGCTTGTTTGTAAGATGTTTCGGAATTTCTGTCCTTAGGACGTCGGTACTCATTGTTACTATTACCGGCGAGTGATCGGAAGACAGATCATAGCAATTGGTTGCATTCACATACGTACGTGGAATGCCTTTAGTTACACAGAAGTCAATTAGATCAGGAACTTTCTTTTGATCTGTGGGCCAGTAAGTGGGGTGACTAGCAGATAAATAATCCAGAGACTGCTCCTCTATAGCTTCGTAAAGTTGTTTGCCTTTTGGTGTCGACAATCTTGATCCCCATTGCACATGTTTAGCATTGTAATCGCCACCCGCAAGGAATTTATTGCCCAGCCGGTTAAAATAATCGATAAATTGCTGCTTTTTAATTGCATGTTTTGGAGGGCAGTAAACGGCCGATATTACACATTTTCCAGACCATTCTTCTAAGCAAATATTAGTTGCTTGGGTGTGCTCTTTCTCATACTTGCTGTGTACATAATGCTTTATTCTTTTTTTTTATCAAGACAGCAGTGCCACCGTGTGCTTTTCCGTCCGGGTGTTGGGTGTCGTATACTGAATATCCGTTAATTTTAAAAAACGTTTTATTCGTGAAGCGTGTTTCTGATATTAGCATGATATCTATACTGTGCTCAATGAGAAAGGCTTGTAACTCAGCTTTATGCTGTGAAAGACCATTCGCATTCCAAATAGCTATTTTTAGGACAGTCATTTTTGGTTTTTGACGATAATTTGCATTAGTGTGTTCATATTTTGCATCATCATGCTCATTTGTTTCTCCATCATCATCATGAAACTTTGGATCGTTTCAGTTAGTTTGTTTACGGTTGCATGAATTGAGACTTCTTCTTCAATAAAATTAACTTTTGCTTTCGAAGCGGCACCTTTCAGAATGTTTGCATAGGAGATCCCAGGTTGCGCAAAACTGCTGAGATTTGTCCCCAAATTCTCGATTTGTTGAACAACTGAAGTTCTTGGCGTCAAAGTTCTTTGGTTGTAATTTGCCTTGAGCACTCTTTGCTCATATCGCAATTTTGGATTGATTGGCACCCTCTATAGTTTGCGGTGTGATTTTCGCCACAGTTACTGCAGCGTTTTACTGAAGGATTATTTTTCACCTTGTTGCACTGTTTTGAATCGTGAAGTTCACCACAAATAACACAGACATCGTGTAAGGTACAGTAAGCTTTGGTGTGGCCATATTCTTGGCACTTGATGCACTGAACTGGTCCGGTCCTCTTCTTGGGTTCCTCAACCGTGATTTTACGATAGAGTAAATATCGTAGGTTATATATATCGCGCACTTTCTCTTTTTCTGCATCTGGCTCTAGTTCTAGGCGAAACATAGGTTGGGGTATCTTTTCACGGTTTAGGATATTAGTAATGGATTTGGCATGGAAACCTTTTTCCCTAAGCGCAGAGTGTATTTCGCTTATATCTACAGAGCTCTCAATTCCTCTTAAGATAACAGTTAGCCCCTTTTGACTTTTTAGCTGGTATGTGTAATACCGTTTATGGGCTTGGTCGAAATAATTTACTAAGGCTCTGAACCCATTAGTTTCGAATGGCTGTATTTTCACTTCATTTATCTTACCCCTCTTGAGTGAGGTAATATAAAATTTTGAATCGGTTAATGATTTGATTTTTTCCACAAGCTCATTATTTGATGCCTCTCTTAAGTAAATTGGTGGCGGCTTCTCATTCTTAGCATTATCTGCTGTAGCTTCGGGAGCTTCTACCTATAAACTGGAATACCTGTTGCTCAGAGGTATTTGGTCTGCAGATTGTTCCATCCTTGTCGCTTTGCTTCTGCTTGCGAGTTGCGCGGATTTTGGACTTCGTTTTCGCTTGGCTTGAACAGTAAAATACCTATCCAATCCCGTTTGCACTAACTGTGTTTCATTACACTGGCCTATGTCACTATCATCATTTTTATTATCGGTCGACGATGAGTTCGTCGCACTGAGTTCATTATTTTTATTTTCATTTAAATTACAATTTATTAAATTTGCTGTTAACGCAATTTTTTTTCGCGGTGATTGTGTTGCATTAAACGGCGGTATAGTTAAATTTGTCAATTGTGCATTATTTTCCTCGTGCATTGTTGATTGTTTCTTTGGGCTATGTTGCATTTTGCCCATTTTATTTTCACTGTATAGCCATGAGCTTTCTAAATTAGTCCCGTTAGAATTTTGGCTCATCATTTACACATTATTCACTTATTGTTTTTTTATGTTTGTTTACTTTTATTGAATTTTAAAAAAAAACACACACACACAACACATAAAAGAAAAAAATAAATAATTAAAAAGAACTAACACTGCACTTTTTGATTATTTTAATTTAATTTTATTATGCGCACATCGATTTTACGTCTATTCATCACGACGGTGAAACCGATTATAAACAGGATATTGAAATGCCTCTTGCGGTATGTAAACTGCTGCTTCAGGAGGAAGCCAGTAAGTTGACGAATGACAGATGGTCAAATAGTACCTTATGCGTAATAACTCGGCAGATCTGGCCAAAGTTGAACTCGGCGAGATCCAAACAGCTGATCTCACTTCAGCGGAGTCAGATCAGTGTGGTTGTTGGAGTGATTACGGAGCACTGTCTCATAGACAGACATGCGAGTAGACTTGGTCTCTTCTCACATGACTACTGTCGTAGTTGCGAGGAAGAAGAGAAGGAAGAGACAGTACTTCATCTTATTTGCACCTGTCCTCGTCTGGCACGAAACAGACTGAATTTTCTAAGGGCACCCCTTTTCAACGACCTGGCGGAGCTCAGCGGGAAGGACGTCAGGAGTATCCAGCGCTTCATAGCAAGCTCAAAGTGATTTCAATGAGTTGGAGGAAATTTTTTAAATTGTGGTATGGCTACGGACCTTTCTGGGTCTATGCCCGGTCCTGGTGGACCGTCACCCAAACCTATCCTAACCTAACCTTTGTTTAACTAGTGCTACACATCCAAAATAGAAAAATGAAAAAAACTCAAACATGACTTCCGGTCCCATATAAGGGAAATGTGATTTGGCGTATTTTTCATCGAATTCATTTTTAAAAATATGTTCTCACTGCTGCCAAAGACAACATAGCTTTTAAAAAAACATTTGCATCAAAAACACATTTAAAAAGCCGAAGAGTTTGTTTTTTTTTGCTTTATATTTCTATTTCATATTTTTAACGTGCCATCTCAAACAAAATTTATCGATTGCTCACACAAAGTACAACTGGGAAGAAGCCATGTAAAACGAATTGATCCGTTCCCATATGCAAATTTTACCTATTAATGGGTTCAAAAATACAGTGATACCCCGGTATATGATCAAACTCGGTATACGACCGGAACGGATTATGTAATTCTTTTTTACATGGCTTCTTATGTGAAAGGTCGCTTCGGTAGACAACCAATTCGGTATACGACCAGGACCGAATTAAGGTCGTATATCGGAGTACCGCTGTAATTTGGACACTATTATAGTATTAATAGTGATAAACTAAATTAATAAAGATTTTGTTTTCATATTCTTTCTTTTTTTCTTTTTGTGAAGAGAATGAAAACAAAAAGAAATTGAAAAATAATTTCTGCGCATGCACGCATTAAGTTTTTATGATTAAATATAAAAATACGTAACCGAATTTTACGTCGTATGAAAATATGGTCGTGTACCGAAGCGTCGTATACCGAGCAAAATTTCCTCAGCCAAAAAAGGTCGTATACCGAGTTTGTCGTGTATCGGGGTGGTCGTATACCGAGGTTCCACTGTATATCATTTTTAATTTTTTCTTTTTTGTATTTATCTTATACAAAATTAAGCAATGTTCAATTTTTAATTTTTGTCGTAATATAAAAAAATGACCGACGTTCAACCAATCAGAGCGATTCTTATTTATGTCTGCCAGACAAAATTTGTACATGAATCATCGCCTTAAGTGTAACATTTTTATATTTGGAAAACAAATCAACACGCATTTTACATAGTAATCCAACAACATGATAAATCAATTTAAGAGGTATGATCAAGCACATGTATTGCTATCTCTTTCACTAAAAAATTACGTCATTCAGTGCTATACTTTTTATTAAAAAAGCTAGTTCATAGCAAACAAAAACAAATCGTATTGTTTTGCGGCGTTTTTGTGAAATTTTTAATAAAAGTCAAAATTTTAATAAAAACAACAAACGCTTGTGATTTTTTCGCACCGAATGACGACATGCGCAATAAAAGACGAATTTGAAACAGCTGGCAATCATACCTTTCAATTGGTTTATCATGATGCAACAACAACATTATTCTACGAACCGTAAAATCAATGCCTCCTAGATTTATAGTATGTATATTGAGATATTGGTGTTAATTGCAATATCATCGGGAGTGTGTTCATAAACTTTACATTGTAACGATATTTTAACAATGATAGCCAAGGCAATATTTAGCAGAGTAAACAATTACAATCTAACTTTATGAACGCTTTGCGGTTACAATATAGTTACAATGTAGAGTTTATGAACACACTACGGTGACGATGCAAAGCGGGTATCTACAAAATTTGTGAAAATCGTTTTATTGGTTTATTGGTAAGAATAATAGTACCTGCTGGTTTTTAAATTAAACTGGAGATAACAAAACGTTAAAAAGTGAAGAACTAATCAAGTGAAGAAAAATACGTCAAATCACAAATTTGGTATATGAGACCGGAAGTCGTGTTTAAATTTTTTATTTTTTATGTTTTATTGGTAGTACTAGTTAAAAAAAACATTTTGTAGAAAATAATTTTTTGTTGTTGTTGTTGTTGTTTAAAATACAGGGTGTCAAATTTTGAGAAAAATGATGAACATGATGTTGTGTTTATGGCTATAAAAGGAAAAATAAATATCCGATATTTATAATATCGGGCTCGTTTTAAAGGTAAAGGGAATTTTCAAAATTCCCCTTTTTTTTAATTTTACGTCGTTTAATTCTATTGAACATACTAAAAACTTGCACTAGTACATTTTTTGGCTTTCGTGCAAAACACGTTTAAGTATGACGATTTACACGTTTTTGGAATACAAAATCAAATTGTTATAACGTATGAGGAATGAATTATGGACAAAATGTAAAATGTATTTGTATTTGTATTGTACAACCAAAAATAAAAATTTCCTTGTTTTTAAATAAGGTGGTTCCCGTATATTTTATAAAAAATACATTACAACTGCGTCATTTTACGATTAGTTACAAAAATGTCGTTGTTACAAGTAGATCGTCGTAAATTAATTTATAAATTTTGTCAGGAAAATCCAGACAAAAAAAAGAACGAGATTTTTCACTACTTCAAGGATCTTGGATTCAAAAAATCCTTTATCTACAAAACAATTAAACTGTTTGAGAATAATGAACCTGTGGAAAGAAAACCCGACTCTGGTAAAAAATGTCAACTACAAGGTAGCAAAGTTCGAATGAAATTGAAAGGTGAAACAGTGGGTCGAACTGCAAAATCGTACAGACAACTGGGTAAAAAATATCAAGTTGCCCCAAAAACTATCAAGAAATATTTACAAAGTATGAATATTCAACGCAAACCCAAAAAATCGGCACCAGCAACTACAGACAAACAATTAGCTACAATCAAATCTAGATTAAGAGTGCTTTCCCAAACATATTTCGCTGCTTCTTCAGCTTATAAATGTGTGATGGATGATGAAAGTTATTTCACTGTTTGAAGGTAATGAATGGCACCCAAAATACTACTACGAGTCTCCCGATCACAAAGCACCAGAAAAGGAGAAGTTTATTCATAAGACCAAGTTTCCAGGTAAAGTTATGTTGTGGTTGGCTGTGACCCAGTATTTTTCAAAAGTGGTTTGGCGGTTAATGCGCAAACATACACAAACAAATGTTTACCTGTGCTTCAGAAATTTATAAATAAATATCATAAAAATGATAATACGATTTTTTGGCCTGATTTGGCATCTTCACATTATGCCAACGCAACGTTATCTGATTTACGTCAACGCAAAATCGAATTTATCCCTAAAGACTATAACCCACCAAATGTTCCACAACTAAGGCCCATTGAAACTTTTTGGGCAAATCTGAAGAGAATGGTATACAGCAATGGATATCGTGCCAAAAATGTTGAATGTCTGATTAGAAAGATAAAAAGAGATTTAAAGAAGATTGATACATCAGGAACGCAGGCGGCAATGAAAAGAGTGCCAGAAAGGAGCAGGAAAGCGAATCGATATGGAGCGCAAATTTTTCTGTAAATTTTATCTAAGAATTAAAGTTTTAAATAAATTATGGATTAAAATCATTTGATTAGTAAATAATTTTTTTTTTACTTTTTTTTGTTTGTCCATATTTTATTCCTCATACGTTATGTTATTTTCAATTTTTAACTAATTTACGCTCGATTTTAATATAATCATTAACATTTCTTAAATTTTTAGAACATTTCAACTCAGGAAACGGCTTACAACACTCTTTGTACCCAACCATTATTACAATTATTATTTGAAATACTTTTGATGTTATTTAAATAAACAAATGATTTAAATAAAACTTCACAAGTTTAAACTAACTGAAATATTAATTTAAACACTAATTTATACCAAAAAATGTTAACAAAATCCACTGGTTATATTTTATGTTGTTTTACAGCCCTACCTACCCATTCTTTTATTATTAAATTTTTAAATATGCGTCATTTTGTTCCAAAAGATTACGTTACGGTTTATGTACCTGAACGTAATATTTTTACGCCTCCAGATCCCAAAATTTATTTTTTTACTAATAGCTTTATGGGCCATCCCTAAACTACGTCACGCCTTTGTTTGGGAAAGGAGTATTGATTGTCGTTACGTTTAAGCTCGGGCAGAGAGAATTTCATAAAAGATGACGTCTTGTAATTATAAGAAGTTACTGTTATGGGATATTACATATGGAAAGTATAAATAATGAATTTATACCAGCTATACAATAAACATGACGTAGTTTATAAACGGACTGTTACAAATTTTTTCCTCTTTGTTTTTTAATTTTCTATTAGAAGTAAGAATATACTAAAGATCGACGAAATAATTTTAATTATTAATCAGGTCGAGGGTAAATTAGTTAAAAATTGAAAATAACATATAACAATTTGATTTTGTATTCCAAAAACAGGTAAATCGTCATACTTAAACGTATTTTGCACGAAAACCAACAATTTTCAAGTTTTTAGTAGGTTCAATAGAATTATGATAAAAGACGTAAAATTTAAAGAAAAAGGGGACATTTGAAAATGAAGAAATTAAAGAACTTACCATTTTTATATTTTTTTACTAATCCGTAGGTATTAACTTACCTTTAAAACGAGCTATTCCATTTATGCTTCCATTAATTTTTGCATTTCATGTTTATCGTGTTTCTATAGCAAGGTTTTGTATCGAATTGTGACTAAAGATAATCCTATTTTGCCAAGATCGTGTAGTTACAGGTTGAGAAAAATAACTTGTTTAAATTAATTTTGTGCGACCGCAAGCGAATATCTCTGGTCGAGGTGCTATACATTTATTTTTACCGGTTCTGAAAAGGATTTTTGAAGCACTGAGAGCATTTGACATTATTGTAACCGTTGACGTGCGATATTCAACACCTTAAAGGTTTCATTTTCACATAATGTGGTTTTGGAAACTATACTATACTTTTAACTTCATTCTACAAAATCTTTTGTCCGTTTTCATCTATACTTTTCGCAACATTAATTTAGTTTTTTTTCTAAAAGTGAAATTCTAAAAGTTTAAAATATTTTCTTCGTTCATCTCGTGAACCAAAAATGTATTTCTAATACCTAAGGATCTAAAAAAAATGGCATCAGTCTCAAGGTTCACAATTTTTTATAGTTTGTTTTCCGCTCGTTAACTTACTGATCTGTGTCATATGTACTCCTTATGGCTTTGACCAGAAACCTTTTCCTGTCAAAAATTATATGTTTCCTTTTATGAGAAAGGTTTTCTGAATGCAGATAAACACAAGACGCAATCAGTGGGGTGAATTAATGCAAGAGCCTTACTTATTTTCTAAAATGGGGTAAAAGCCCACCATACAAAGGAAAAGAGAAGGTCATTTTCTTTCCGCAGACGCTTTAAGGCGCATTGTAATTCTTGGGGGCTACGTCACGATGCTATAAAATCATTTGTATTTACTTTACTACTTTATTATTACAGTAGATTTTATCGTTTTGCCCAATTGACATTAAAACCCTTAAAAAAGAAATTATAGCCTTGGGCTTTAATACCATTATAGAAAAGGAAAAATTTCGAGGCCTTAATTCTTACAAAAAGGGAAATAAAGCTCGCAGGTATTAATTCCACGAGTGTTAATTCACTCCACCGATGCGGTTTTATAACCATCGCGTTGAGCAGTAGCCTCCTGCCACATATAGCACTGTTCCTCATGAATCGCGACTAGCCACACATCGTCAAATTGAACGTCCTTAAGCTATGTTTATGAAACGACAGCGACTTTCGCATGTTAAGGTGTTGGTTGGCATTTCAATAAATCGATATGTAAATAATTTAACTTCTGAACACTTCATTTTCTCCTACTTTGCTCTTTTTCTTAGGTAACTTTTCCTAATTCCCTTCTTTTCTATTCTTCAGCAGCATTCATTGTTACTGCTAAAACTTTGCATCTTAATAAATATTTACACTCATATTTATTCTCATAAATATTTACATTCGTTTCGCTACAATATATCAGTCACATTTATCGGCGCGCGCACACACTTTTTACTTGCATCCTGCGTTTCATCACCGCGATCTATCAAATACCTATATCAGCGCTCTCCTACGTATGACATCAGAGCCTTCTAGAGTATAGAGCCATAATCATTATGACGTATTTTTTAGAAGCTTTTTTAGTGGTATAACTTTTCACTGATTTCCATAGGAATCCATAGTAAAAACGGTGTTTTTTAGCTTCAAGTTTTTCATTGAAAAAAGCAAAAATGTTACAAAATTTGTATACAAAAGTATTCTACATATATTTAGCAGCAATATACAAGAAGGGTATATTGGTATTAAGTAAATATTAATTGCAGAAATATCAAAACTAAATTATTTCTAAAATATATTTTGTGAACTTTCATTTTGAAAAATACATCAAAGTTGGCTCTGACGAATTAAAATAATACTTGCTAAATTTATCTTTAGTTTTAATAGTGTACGTTAGATGTCTCAGATTTATACAGAAAAATACGAAAAAGATTGTTTAATCACAAAATTATGACACGTTCTTAAATATTTTGCGAATTTGTTTTGCTTTTCCTACAACTTTTGAACTCAAATTTCCCCAAGTGACGATTTTTTGTACGGTTTTCAAAATGTTTACTGCCCACTGCCATCTATGTATATTGGCTTAATGCACACGATTTGTAGTAAGCTTTTCTTTTTAATTTGACCAGAAAGCTGTTGTTATGAACTTTTTTTTATATTTTGGTTTAAATAAATCAATTATTACAAGAAAATGAAAACGATTTACTTAAACGATATTCATATATGTTGAAATTCAAACATTTATGAAAATATTTCAGAAATCATAATAGAGAATTGGTAACGTTTTCATTTACAAATCTGTCTTAGGAAAAAAAGTGATTTCCCATATGTTTTGTGTGTTTTACTATGGAAATTTTGATTTTTTCGTCGTTTCTAATTCCCTTATAAAAGCTTCGTTTTTTAGATTATGGCTTGTATAATCAAGGTTGCTTTGATGACATACATACTACTTACAACCGCAACCGCTCAACCAACAAACCAAAACAATACAATCACATCGGTACATACTTCATACTTGTAGGTTTTCCAACGAACGTTTTTGACATCTCGTTTCTCGACACAGTCGATTTTTTACTTCTTACATAAAAACAGCATTCATTTTGTGCTCGCGATAATAATTATAAATGGTGTGGTGAAAATTAATAATAAATAATTTAATACCAGTGTAACTAAATTGTATAACGAAAATATATGATCATAATTCTAATAATTATAACTTCTGAATTTGTAAATTAGAAAACAATAAATTGTAATTTATATGTTAAGGATGCAGGGGGTGTGTTATTAATTTCAAGAAAGCGCTTATATATTGACCTATTGTTCAAATCGTCGAATTAATTTTTTAGCTATAGCAGTTTTAAGCCCTAGACAGACTGTGGTTTAATAAATCCGATTTAGTGAATTTTCGAGATTACCCGTACTTAGATTTACGGTATATATGCTTTATTTTGAGTTTAGTGACTAAAACGATGTAATGGGACTGTATAAGCTTGGCAAATATTATGAAAACAATAACTGTATAAGTGTATTTACCGTAATTTAAAACGAGTTTAACTAAATCGGATTTAATAAATCGCAGTCTGTCAAGGCTATTAGGGTGGAAGCTGTGGTAAAAGAAAATCAAACGAAGAGGAGACACACGGCTAAATTATGGATGCTCAAAATTAACATTTTAGTCTGATTCAGTATATCGAAATTAAAAAATTGTTACTGCTACTTTATCGACTACATCCTTTATCCTTTAGGATTAGACAAAAATTTCGTTTTTTTAATAATATAACTTATTAGCTAAATTTATGGTAAACAAACACGTTAGACAATTCAGTGAAAAATCTAGGCGACTACCGCCTCAAAATGGCTACCAAAAATTAATTTTTCGTTCAAAAAGCTCCTTTCAAACATATTTTATTCAACTTTACTGTTTTCAACAATTTAGCAGCTTGTAGCCGCCAACTCCCAGTCCTTATTGAATATCATGGTTTATTGTTTAAGAGATATAATACTATTGGATGCTCTCGGAGAACAGTAAATTTCATTTTTAGCTCAAACATATTATTTTTGCGTGGGGAAAGGCCTGCAGAAACTAAAACCAAACTCGATAAATATTTTCCGGGTAGTCCTCCTTCACAAAGAATGATTTATATTTGGTAGCCTGATTTTCGATGTGGCCATACGAGCAAGGAAAGCAAAACGTCCTTGAAGTACAAAAGAGACTACGCCTAATGATATCAATACAAAAATGCATGAAGCGGTATTGCATGATTGCAAAATTGGCAATTACTTAGTTGCCAACCCAATAGATGTAAATGACAATCATATTCTATCAATCAATGTACGACTTCATCTTAAATGCAAGAAGAAATTGAAAATCTTGCACACTTACCTGTCATCGAAAAACACGAATAAATTCCTTAGTCAACCAGAATTCAATTTTTAAAGAATAATTTAATGAAATGAACAAAACAGTTAATAGCACACTAATAAGATGCCAAGATAGCTCTAACACATACCATATCCGTTCGTTTTATTCACATTTACAAAACCTTAACAAACGTCTTACTACACAAAAATAAATTATTTCAAACAAACTCATAATCGAAGCGCCCATAAACAATCCAACCAGCCCACCAAAATTTGATATTAGATCCGAAAACGTGTACAGTTCCTTTCGTGTCGATCCAATAAATTGTGGATCTTTCCAGAATATTTCCAAACGAACCGGTGAATAGCTCGCATCACCGGGCTCAAGCTCACTGCTTATATGATCGTTCATTTCGTTTAATATTTTTGAAACATGAAAACCTTCCGTCTCGGTCGTATATTTATACTCGATTGAATTGCATTCGGTTAAACAATCACATGAACTGAATTGCAAATCACCGAAACCCTCGCCAAAATCAATATTATCTTTTAGACTTGTTACATTCAGATAATTCGATAACGCATCTAAATTATCAACGATTTCGTATGCATGCAGTAAAATATTTAAGCGATGTCCGCAGATCGGGTCACCCGGGCTGCGTGGAAACGCAAAATGTGCGCAACCGTAGTATTTAAGAGTAAAATTGGTGAAACACTCTAGTTTACAGTTAATTCGATTATAGAATTGGAAAAATTTTAAATCGCGCTCATCACTAAAATAACATTGGCGCTGTTTTGGTGGAAAGCTACGCAGGCCCTCTGATGTGATGACCACTTTTGGTTCAACCTTAATTTTTAGGATACTTTCGTGATTTACCGGAATATAGCGTTCAAGTGTGGTCGGATACTCAGTTGGAGGATGCAATATTATTTTATATCCAAGTTCCGATAGGTGACATATAGATTTAAAATTAATGACGTCAGATGTTAGGAACAATTTAAAGCTAGATATTTCACCAGCAAGACACCCGAATCGTGGCAATGTTAAGTTGTAATTTATTTTAGATGAAATATTGTAGTAAGGGTAATCGGATTGTATATTTTCACTACGCAGTATATCATGTTTCAGATTATATGTGAAACAAACACCTTCATTGGTTAAAATGTATGAAAAATTTAAGCCTTTGCGTGTCCGGAGAAACGGTTGAGTGAAGTTAGTTAAATCTTTGAAATTTAGGCTACAGCTATCTGCTATTTCGGCCAATGAAATCGTTTCATCAAGTGTTGGTGATATCTGCAAGTTGCAATTGAAAAAATTATTTCAATTTTGAAGAATTCATATTTGTAAACTTACTCGATGTAACAGCTCAATATGCGACGTATTTAGATTACCGTTGAATTCCGATAATTGAAAAATTTCTGCTGCCATGGGGTGACATATTAGTTGCGCCATCTCATATTTCATTTTAAGGTCAGTAAATGCACTTTCATTCGTAAATCCGTTAGAGTACAACATCATAAATTCTTTGTACGAAAATTCGGATTTTTTGACTTTCACTTGTGGACAAATTGTCAAAGCAGGAAATGGTATTTTATGTATCACTGTGGGTATTTGATTCTCCACCAAAATTACAGTTGATTCGGACCATTTGGACAGAATATCGCTAATAAACACTCCCAAACACAGAAAACATAGTACGAATATTAAAAGCCAATAAATTTTTTCAATGATGGATCCTCGATTTCCCAAATATTTTATGCCGTGAATTGTGGTATTTTCCGTGTATTCCATTAAATTTACACCATCGCGATTTTTGCGACTCGGTTGACTGGTACTAAAAATTTACATAATATTGATTAGCTTTAGATATAATTTGAAAATTAGAATTTGTTTAACTCAATTTTATCACACAAACTATTTAGTTGGCGGTTTGTCAATTCCATATTACTATTATCACCCATAAAAATAAATATTTTTCGTAAATAACGCCGTGATGGCTAGAGTTAGACTAAATTCAAATTTTAAATTTTTTTTACTGTATATCTTTATCTAAACACGATATGACTCGACGATGTGGCTAAGCGGCATTCGTGGTTAATTAAACTTTATTAATTTTAGTGCGTGTTTATCACAAATATATTTATCCCTTAAAGATTTTTATTATCAAAAAAATAGGATTGTTTATTAATATTTCACGCCTTGTTAAACCCTTGTTTGGACATCGACAACACATGCTCGTATATGTAGATATCACCGAAAAAATTTTATAAGAACCACCACATTTTAGTTGGTTGAACACATCTTATCGAAAATTGGAAACCAAATGGTATGATTTATACAGCGAAAACTTTATAATTGCAACATCTGTTGTTCACTTATACGTTATACCAAGACATTCACCATTTAAAAGAGTTTATCAAGTAAATTCTTTCGAAGTAGTGTGGTCTTTAAAATGGTCAAAGATGCATTGCGACTCTCAAAATCATTCACCTCAGGGCTCTATACTCTATTGCACCAACTCATTACTAATCATAATTTTTGATAATTTTCTGTTGTACCAAATTGAAATTTGATAAGTAGTTATCTTGGTTTATGACCGATTATATCATAACTTTTTATTTGTGCGGGAGGGAACGTGCCAAAGGAGTTTTAAATTAAAACACGATCAATTATGGAATGATTAAAGTAGAGCTAATGACATAGAATTTTATTAGGGTATTTATAATTTATTTTCGCTGATGGTGCATATAATCCATGCAGCGGATATTTGTTTTTATATTTCATTTAATACAATACAAAGATGCAATTATGCATATTATCATTTAATTATATTTTCTTTAAATGTAATTTGAATTGAAGCTTGGATCAGTGATGTATGGTTTATGTTCTGATAAATGAAATTTATGTTGACGCAGCATCGTTGTGGGTCGTGGTACATAACTAAGTATTTAATTGAGTTATAATAAGTGATAAGCACTCACTTATCAAAATTAAGTTGCACCAATTCGCGAAATGATAAATGATAAGTAATATTTTGATGAGCGATAAGTTTGAGATTTTTCATAAGTTGTTTAATTGACCACTTTAATGATAACTTATCCAAAATATCAATAAGAAAAATTTCGCTACTCAAATAAATTGATAAGAGCTACAGATTGTAGTGGCAAGACGGAAGCCTATTAAAAACATTTTTTTCCCTGTTAGTGTAAGATGAGAATTTTTGTTCAATTTTAAAAGAGTACAAACACATTTTCAATAAAATTATTTATTATGTAAATGATTATACAGTGGTAGACATTCGTATAAACGCACTATATTTTTTGAATATAGTTCTAAGAGTAAGGTGTTTTGATTTTTTTCAAGTGGTCTAAATTGTGTCTATCATCTTAAATCTGTTGCTAAGATAAACCATTAGTAAAAATTTTAATGGTTTACTTTAATAAATTGAAAAATCTAAATTTCAGGTGGACATTCGTATAAACGCACTTCTGATAATGTACTAAAATAAAAACCAAAATTAGCAATTTTTCAGATTTTATTTTATTTAATATTTGGTCTGGCCCCGACCTTTCTGAATAACTTCGAAAATTCGAGTAGGCATTGAATTTGTTAAATTTTTGAGGGTTTTCGGATCAATTGTGGCCCAATATTCACGGATGGCACTTTTCAAATCTTTAATTGAATTATATTGCTGTTCATTTCCATAAACTTTTCGAGGAAGGCCCTCTAAAGATTTTCGATAGAAAATAATCAAAACACCTTACTCTTAGAACTATATTCAAAAAACATAGTGCGTTTATACGAATGTCTACCACTGTAAATGATAATGAATTAATGACAATACATGTAACAATGTGCTTTCAGGTGTATAATAAATTTAATTGCTGCTCTCGCTTTGACCAAATAAGTGATCGCGCGCGTAAGTCCAACAACGGTTAGCTTTTACAAAGCTAGGTGACTTCGCCTTATTCAATACTTTCGTCCACGCACCCGAATTTGCACAACGCTAGAACAACGTGGAGCAAATTAAAAATACTTGGTATTTCATGTAAATCAGCCGAAGTAGTCATTGACTGTGCGTCTATGAACTTATGGTATTGAATCCAATTCATACAGTTAGGTCGAATTCGATGGCATATAACATGGTCAACTTCAAAGTATTAAAATTATTTATTGATTTGTTTCTGCCACAAATCACTTTTACCATTAATCAGTGTTTGACGAAATCGGTGTTTCCTGATGTATGAAAAGTGGCCTCGATTATTATACCTATTCAAATTCCAGTCTGGTTACAAATCTGGCCATAGTACTACTACTGCACTATCTATCTGCTATATTAGACAAAGCTAATTCATTTGCAATTTTAGTCCTGTTAGACTTTTCTAAAGCATTTGGTTGTGTTAATCATATCCTGTTGCTTCAAAAGTTAAAGTTATATTATAAATTTTCCCTTTTTGCTATTTTGTTGCTTCAATCTTATTTGAGTAATCGTAAACAATTTGTAAAGCTTGGCGATGATCTTTCTGGCATAAGTGATGTAGTTGCTGGAGTACCTCAAGGGTCAATTTTGAGCCCTTTACTTTTTTCCATTTCTATAAATGATCTACCTTGGCATATTATAAATTGTCGATTTTATCTTTACGCTGATGATTTGCAACTGTATATTGGTGGTTACTTGTTAACATTGGAGGAGGGATTCAACTTAATGCAAATATTATATTTCTTCATGGGCCAAAAATAATTCACTTTCCATTACACCAACTAAAAGTAAAGCTCTATTGCTAACCAGAAATAATTCACATAATATTGCACCTGTGTTCTTATAAACAATGATATAATCTCATTTGTTTCAATAGTTAATAACTTAGGATTACTATTGAATTCAAAACTTACTTGGAATGACCATGTAAGTTCTTTATGCCAGCGTGTTATTTACGGTTTATATTCGCTCAGACTAATAAAAAAATGTTGTCTATATATCTTGTTAAAAGTTTAATTATACCTATTTTAAGCTATTGTGATATGATATTTTCTAATTGTGATAGTTCCTCAAAACGGTTACTTAAGGTTACTTTTAATGATTGTGTGAGATATGTTCATGACCTTAGGAAGTTTGATCATATTTCCGAATTTAATGATTCAACCATTGGATGCGACTTGTTTGAATTTTACTGTTATAGAACTGCTGCTTTTATTTTCCGAATAATTAAATCGGGTGTACCATTATACTTGCATGATAATTTACATTTTTCTATGTCATTGAGAACTAGGAACGTTAATTTGCCTGTTATTAGAACTATTGTTTACAATAACTTCGAATTAATAAATGCGATTACCACTTACTACCTTTGGAACAGTTTGCCTACAGAATTGAAAAATATAAGTTCCATTAATCAATTTAAAGCAGTTTTATGTTAAAATTAGTAACTTAGAATCAAAGTTCTTGTACTTATTTTAATTATGTACATTTTTGTTGTTCTATACTATTGTAAATATGTGTTATATACAAAAGCCACGCCTTACACATTAAACAAAGCATTATTATTATTATTACCGCGGAATCAAATGTATTACTATTTATAGTCTAAGTATTTCATTGAAAATGGGTTAAACCTGTGGGGCTACATGTATATATTCCAAGGCATACAATTAATGCTATTATCATCAGTAATATCCCAAAGCCATTGATAATTTCCCGAAATAATTTTATTATATTTTTCGAAAGCACGTTGCTTGCTAATATATTATAAATGACTGGCCTCTTCATTTTTCTGATTGACAAGTCGAAAATGTTGTGAATGCCATTATTATTAATATATTGTGTCTATAAAAAGCCGAAAGAATCTTATTGATTTAATACAGACAACTAAACTTCTCTTTCTATTATTCGTGTTGGCATAAAACACACAGAAATGAAAAGTTTTCCTTGTGTTTTTTGATTTGGTGAATTTATTTATAATTCGCTAAGTCAACTACACTCTTGCTTCATACTTAAAGTATGGAGTTGGAATTGTATTTTTGTAGTTTGGTCGTAGCTACCTGATGAGTAGATCGAACTTTTTGTTTTGAGATTATCAGTACGAAACCAAACTACCCACGAAAACGCAAGGAAAGTCCGCCGTTTAACGTCTTAATCTAAAATAAAATTTTAATTTTACTTGAATTAAGAAATAATTTGCTTTTGATAAGAATTTTCTATTAAATTTAAATCAGTATGTACTTGCTTTATTTGAGAAAGAGTAAGATTATTTTGATATCATTCTTGCTTGAATATAGAATATTACTAAATAATTTATTAGAATCTTATACGAAATATTCTTTAGTATTACTTAGAACAATTACACAGTACAAATATTACATAACATAAATCTTCTCAGCTGAAGCATATACCACTGTTGAACTTGAACTAAATATTCCTTGCTTTATTTTGTTTCTTCGCCCTATGTTTTAACTTTTTATTTAATCTTTAGGTTGGTTGGCGAGATATAATTATGTTTGTATATCTATGTCAATATACATACATTTTCAATTATTTTGATTTCTCCAGTTTCCATAGGCATTAACACATTAAAAAGTGCGTCTTAGAAACGAAGAGTTCCGATACCTTTCCATATTAAGGTACGGTATTTTTTAGCAATCCAGTGATGATGATTAATAAATCGAAATATACGGACCAAACAATAAATTGTTTAAAAAAAAAAATTGAACTTGATTTTATAAGAATCAATTGTTTACAATTTTTGAGCACAGTTTTCTGACTTGTTCAATCATTACAATTTTAATAAATAAAATTATTAGTTCATATTTTACTTAGCTTAAAATTGTCCGCTTGAGAAACTTTTCCAACTTTACCATTCGTTAATTGAATTTAAAGAATGTACGTTAAATGTACGTGTTATAATTTTATTTGTAAACCCATATTTGGGTTTTCTAAGTTATTATCAAGGTTTTATATAATAATTTAAAAAATAGCTAAAAATTAGAAAATACAAACCTATATTAAATATATCTGATTTTTACAAAAATAAATTTAACGTCATAAAATTTCGCAAAGATACAAAGATTTATGATTCAAATTTATTATTGTGTATAATTTTTAATAATTGTGAGGTAATTAGTTTTTAGTCTACATATTTGTGTCGACGTAGAATACAAGCTATATACCTCAACATTATTTAAAATTATACATAATAATAATTTTGAATGACAAATCTATGTATATACCTAGTCGAAATTTTATGACGCAAAATTTCTTTTTGTAAACATCAGCTGTTCATTAATTTGAATTTGTAAAATAAGGTCAAGGCTAGTCAAATTGAAAAATTGTTTTTTTTCATCTGTTAGTATGTATACTTATATAACTTCCACGGCTGTACTGTGTCCTCTTAATTTAAGATTTTTCTTGTAATGCGACGCGCGGTTCAATGTTACGCTACACTCTTCGAGTGTTTATTAAAAATTTTATAAAATAGTAACATCTGAAACGGTCGTTGAAGCTAATATAACAATATTTTCTTTGTTAAAAAATATAATTATGTAAATGTGGTAAGTAATACTCGCCCTATAAATATAAATGCAAGTTTGAGCTTATTAGTTATTCCTATAAACTTAATCAGATATTTCATAGTGTATTAGAAAAGTTTCCATTAAAAGAAATGTAAAGTTTGTAAAATGAAAACTTTTCTACTAAAATTATAAAAACTCATTGGTTTTGTAAAAAAGTCCTTACAGTTATGCTCAAAATTGTATTCGAGACAATATGCCGCCGCTGCTTGCTGTGATATATCCTTAAGTTGCTTCAAATAAGCAAGGCTTAGTTAAATTAAAGCAAAACATATGATAATAAAATACAAAAGCATATTTTAATAAACCAAAAGGGCTCCTGTTAAATTCTAGCAAACCTTTCTTAACTAATAACATATTTTAAATACAGTTGCTAATATTTAGCAAGCTTTCTTTAAAATTATTTATTAACTAAGCAATATTTCTAAATTACAGCGAACATTTTCTGCAATAAACAGACACTCGTTTAATTCTATAACGTGTGCTTGTAATAAGCAAGCCCTGCTAAATTTACGCATGCGTATTATTTTTTCACTTCAACGTCGTAAAATAATTTCAAAGCCGAAAATATTTCAGGCTTTTCTTGTTATGTTGTTGAGTTGAGAACGTGCTAAATGCTAAGTAGTGTCTGTTTTGATTTTTGTTTTTTAAAACATATTTAGTTCACTTTTTAAAATTAGTTATTGTGGGAAAAGTGAGTATACATAATGTAAGTATTAATTTTGTAATAAATTAAAATTCTTGGTATTTCTTTTTTTTTTATCCAACAGGATTATTATCAATGTAAATTTGCAACATCAACTATGTTATAGAAAAACGCCATATGTGTCATCGCCATCTTTGTGTCGTTCTTTTTAGTGAGTAGTGCGTAATATTTTTGTTGAGTACTGCGTACTACATAATATAGTATAATTTCAAGACCTTTTACATTTATTTAGATTTTATATTAGCTATGTTTTTTAAAGACATTTTTGAGTCTGTGATAATTATGTTCTGCCTTATAAGGCGCCTTAAATGGGCAAAAGTGAAATATGTATGTGAAATATAACAAAAATTTGCTATGTGAAGTTAAATGGATTTAGTGGGTGTTTCCGAAAAGTGATTTTAAATTCCCATTTTATGAAATGTGGATTTTTGAGATAAATTATGTTTTACTAAAATCGTAAAATTATTCAAATTTGGATCACTACATATTAATATATCGATAAATATGATTGCTTAAATTATAAATTTATATCAAACAGCATGTATTAAAAATGTACTCAAAAACTACATCGCATGCTGCTTCTGAAATATGTTTCGCTAAATGTGCATTTTGCATTTCGGACGCACCCAGTGTATCTAATTAATTTAAGTTTTATTTGTTAAAATTGTAATGATTAATATTTAATTATTTCAATATGTAGCTTAAAGTGTGATTTTTTATATTTGATTGATTTGGAACAGTTTTGTCATTTTAAATACCTGAAATTTGTACTTAAAAATTGCACAAATTTAAAATAAACTAGTGACACTAAAAACATAAATATTTTCAAAATATTAACTTTAGCTTGTATTTATAAGTTGAAACGTGACATGTTCCAATATGTATAGCCCCAAAAATGTTTAGTGACCCACTTATAAATTTATAGTGAATTTAACATTAAATTTCTGCAATTTTCTACCATTTAAAACGATAAAACTATTGGAACAGTTAAGCAATAAAATAAAAAAAAAAACATTTTAAGCCACATATTGAAATAATTAAATATTTGATTTTAAATCATTACAATTTTCGCAAATAAAATTTTAAATTAAATAGACACTATTTCCATATAACTTTATATAGCAAATTTTTGTTGGAGGAATTTAAGTTTATGGGCATGAAAATCAGGTACATATATCGCGTATTTCTGATTTTTTTTATAGAATCGTATATCTGTACTTTTTAGGAGGTGGAAACCAAGAATCCCGGAAAATTACCACATTTTCAGGAAATTTTTTTACGGTCTTCCAAAAAAAACTTTTATTTTTGAAAAAAATTGAGAACGTTGCATTTCTATAAGTTTTAAAAGATGAAAGCTAATAACCTCAGAAAAGTTGCTACATTTTCCAGGAAAATTTCAAGTTTTTCAAACAATATAATAATAATATTAGCTTCGTCAACCTTGCAGACTCAGATCAAAAAGTTTGTAGCGGTATTATCGCTTTTAAACGTAATCATTTTTTTAATGTAACTTTAATTCGTTGTATAGAGGGTGGCGTATCGCCCCACCCACCGCTTTTCCAGAATTTATACAACTTCCTGCTTCACTTCTTATTTATAATTTTACACTAAGTAAAAGAAATTGAAAAAAGAAAAAATTCGAATTTTCCCAGAAAATTTTTAAAATTTCCCCAGGAAAATTGCTTGAACCTTCGAAAAATAATTGGTAAGCAATCCTAACATTAAAACCTATGAAAATATTACATATTTTCAGGTATTTTAAATAAAATCATAATAAAAAAGTGTTTAGATTCAAATTTTTTCCTCGAGTCTAATTCCATTTTTTACCATATTAATTCCTATGACCTTAATTCGTTATCCCAATTAAGCATCTGTCCTGAATTATATTTTATTTACAAAAATTTCCTTTTATTTTTTTCGGTATATTTTCTAATTTTAGCAACACTTTTGTCCTTAGCTCCGTTCTGGTTTGATGTACCATTCATACTGGCTTTTTAGTTATTTCTATATTAATATGGGCGTTTTCTTCGCGTTTCAGGTTTTGTTATCAATCATAACTTTGTGTATGATCTTGTTTTGATTATATGCTAAAAACAATAATAATACAGAATGATGACTCCTCGCATGCGGTCAGGGAGAGGCAAATGGTTTAATGGGACATATTATTATGGTATTATTTAAAAACGAATTTTTGGTTTCAGTAATATGATCTAGTTTTGTTTTATTTTCTAGATTATACTCAAAAGTGTTTTACTAAAATAAATTAATTAACATATTTTCTCTCTCTATTTTCAGACATTACTAAATATTTTATTATTATTAAATCTTAATATCAATTTAAATTAATTAATATTTTATATAAATTGAATTTTAATTAATTAATTAATTAATTGAATTAATAGTTTTAAAAGTAATTTTATGTATTTTTATTATTATTACATATTTTATTATTCTTTGTATTTCTATCGATGTCATTATTATTTGTATATATTGAAATTTAATTAAACACGAAACTAAATTAATTATTTAAAAAGATGATTTTATAAATTTTATTATTAATAATATTATACATAATTATATCTATTGATATTAAATTAATTATTATTTGATATAAATTTATTTTAATTAAAACCAAATTAATAATTTTAAAAAATTATTTTATGTATTTTTATTATTATTACATATTTTATTATAATTATTATTTTTATTGATGTCATTATTATTTGTCATTATATAATTATTTTAATTTTATATTTTTATTATTATTTTATATATTAGTTTAAATTAATTATTATTTTATATAAATTGAATTTGAATTAAAAACGAAATATATTGTTTAAAAAATAATATTATGTATTTTTATTACTACACAATTCGCATACACAAAACACTCAATAAATATTTCCTTAGTTTTCGACATCTCAATTTGCAGTCCACAATCCACATCCCAATTTCTATGCAATAATAGAAAATTCTTTTCAAAAGCAAATTATCGTATTTTTAATTCAATTAATATTGAATTAAGATATAATTTGCTTTTGATAATAATTTTCTATTAAATTAAAATCGGGATACTTGGTTTATTTGAGAAAAGGTAATGTTTATTTGATGTCATTTTTGCTTGAATATAGAATATGAATTAACTATATTCAAGCAAAAATGACATCAAATAAATCCTATTTTTTCTTAAATTTAATACATCTTCAACTAAAATCAAATTTTAATTTTACTTGAATTAACAATTAATTTGCTTTTGGTAAGAATTTTCTATTAAATTTAAATCAGAATACTTGCTTTATTTGAGAAGGTGTAAGATTAATTTAATACGTCACCATCTAAAATCAAATTTTAAATTCATTTGAATTAAGCAATAATTTGCTTTTGCTAAGAAATTTATATTAAATTCAAATCAGAATACTTGCTTTATTTGAGAAGGGACAAGATTAATTTTACATCATTTGTGCTTGAATATAGATAATCCATATTCTATATTCATGCAAGAATGTATCAAATGAATCTTACCCTTTCTGAAATAAAACAAGTATTCCTATTTAAATTTAATAGAAATTTCTTAGTAAAAGCAAATTATTTCTTAATTTAAATAAAATTAAAATTTGATTTTAGATGAAGACGTATTAAGTTTAATCGAAATTGTACTGTGCTCAAGCAAGAGCGACTTGCTTGGCATAAACATAAATTTAGCAAAATAATTTTAGATTTAAGAAATGATATTTTCTATTGAATCTATAATGAGTTTCTTAAAAGAAGAAAAACCAAAATTTATTATATTATTCGACCCATTTTTCCATTTGAACAAGGGGCTTGATTAGCTGAAAACCAAGGGGTAAAAATGATTAAATATAGCAAGTTTTGTTTAATAATAGCAATCTTTTTTTTCTGTGTGTGTCTATAAAAAGCCGAAAGAATCTTATTGAGGTATTTATCAATGCTCGAGAGGTATTCGACGAGAATTTTTTTTGCAATTTTATTTTATTCTAGTAGTAAGTGTACGTTTCCACCAAAATCTTCATTGTAATTTTTACAACGAAACTCACATGGATAGTATCCATTCCCAAAAAAATTGTGTCTCGACACACAATTTGTAACTCACACATATAAAAAAAATATTGGAAAATACAACCGATTTTTGGAAAAAACAACCGATTTGTACTAATGGCTACAACTTTTTCCATTGTATTTTTTACATTGGTACTAAAATAGAAGGGCAATTTTTTGGACACCCCTGCATTAAACGTCCTAATATGTATTTGTTTTGTTAAATAAATGTTTTGTTAAAAATATTAAAATATATTTATCTTTAATTTATGGTATGTGCCACAATACGAATATTTATTTATTAAATATTCAAAAATACACAAATTTTTAGAGATAAAGCAAATTTCTAATTTCATAAAACGTCAAAATGATACTAGTATATGTTATATCGATTCACTAACATAATCATAGAACAAAAATTTCCCTTTTGTAAAATTTACAACGAAATTTGCGGTGGAAACTAGGACTAAGGCTGCTAGATTGTAAATTGTTCTATGAAAGTGTCATTTTGAAACAGTATTTATTGTAAAATAAAACTATAAATTCTTTTCATCTAGTAGCCAGAGTATGTTTTTCTAAAATAGCAAGCCTATTAAATCGGTCAATTTCGAGTCACGTGTACAAAATATACCAATTAAAATAAAATTAGACTGATAACTTCCCTATGGAAATTATCAGTGTAATGTTATTTTGATTGGTTTAAATAGACTGATTTAACAGGCTTGCCATTTTAGCAAAAAAAATTCCCCACAATAAATTTTTACAGTTGCAGACACTAAATTACGCCATGCGTCACTGAGCTGGATAATTGTCACAGATAGATTACTCAGCGAATTAGTATTAAGTTTGACTATTTCAATTATTTATTTATTTTTAATTATTACAAACTTTATTATTCACTATAACCAATATAATTAAGATAATAATATTATTACAAAGAACAGTAAAAAAATAATTAATCACAACTAGCTATGTGATGCCACAAAATGGACGCGCGTCTATTATTTTGTTTATTATTTTGTTTATAAAAATTTACGCGATGTGAACGATGTGCATTCACTTTGAAGAAGTTAAATCGACTAATTTTACGAATGAGAATGTAAAATACATTTCGGAAAATGAATGAGTATGATTTATGAAGTGCGCAACCATGGAATAGAGCGCTAATATACATATATGTATATAGACATCAGTATACCGATTCTGTGAAAATTTAGTATGATAATATCTTACTATAATAAGAAAATAAAAGTGGAATAAATGTTATAACAAAGTATGTCGTTTATTTTTTAATTTTTCTATTTTTAAAAACGTATGTCCATGCCCAATATTAATCCTTACAATTGGGTATAACATCTGTCACATTTTAAAAACAAATGAAAGGCAGTTATACACGTAAGTAAAAATTGAAATTGTTAGATTTATTTTCAATTGATTTTTATTATGTATTTACCTAAATTATTAAAATTAATTTATTATTTCAGAAGTTTCACAATATTTAATATAAAATAAATATGAGTGCAGTGCCAATTATCATTTTAAATGAAAATAATAAACTGCGTATAATTCGGAAACGTTTAAGGGACCGTTTGAATCCTTTTGATATCGAGGAAAATAGGTAAGCATTTTAAATAAAGTATTAATTAAACATTCATAATATAACTTTTAATTCATTATACATAATTACATTTTAATTTTAGGCTCATTGAAATGTACCGTCTCCCGCCTCATTTGGCATTAAATTTCATTGAAGAAGTGGCAAGTTTTGATGATGCTACTTTTTGCAGTGATAAGAAAATTACACCACAAATTGAAGTAAATAAATATTTTGTAATTTTTTCGAAATTTGTTGTACATAATTATGTATTTCAGTGTACTCATATTTGTACTTTATTTTAGATGCTGTCGGTGTTGAATTTCTTGGCTAGTGGTAGCTATCAGAGAAGGGTTGGTTCGGATGCACTTGCTTGTATGAGCCAAACTTGTGTATCACGTTGCATTCGGAAATACACAAAAGCAATCGCGGAAAAATTGGGTTGCATGTACGTGAAATTTCCTCAAACAACAACCGAGTTTGAAACGGTCAAAACTAAGTAAATTCAGAAAAAAAAAAATCGTGTCATATTGCATACAAAGTTTTCTATGGAAAATAGGAATACGGATTCCCTAACATCATTGGGTTAATAGATGGAACTCATATAGCCTTAAGTGGATTGAAAAAGGACGTCGAAGCTGCCTATATTAATAGAAAAGGGTTTCATTCCATTAATACGCAATTGGTGAGCAAAATCATACATATTATTTTTTGCAGTCAATTCTAATGGTATTATAACGTTTTAGATCTGTGATAATGATATGAAAATTATTAACTGCAATCCGCGTTATCCAGGGTAATTAATTGTAATACTAAAATTAAAGAATTAAATAAAAACTATCTAAACCTTTTTCTAGATCGACCCACGACAGTTTTGTGTGGGGTAGCAGCGAGGTTTTTTCATATCTAGAAGTCAGACTAGAGCAGGGTCAACGACGTGAGTGGTTATTAGGTCAAATAAATTTTAATAATTAATCAACATTAAATTTTGACTTATATTTAATGATAATTTTAGGAGATAGCGGATATCCACTCCAGCCTTTCCTTCTCACAAATTTTAGAAATCCGGCTACTGGACAAGAAAAAAAAATTAATGATGCACATTGCAAAATCCGCAGCAAAGTGGAAAGGTGCATTGGGTTGCTCAAAAATCGTTTTCGGTAAAATGTTTATTTTTAATTTTTTTAAATGACTTAATATTTTTTTAAATCTACAAAATATCAATTGAATTTATTTTAGTTGTTTATTGGGAGAAAGGAAACTGCGTTTTGGCCCAGAAACTGCGGCCAATATCATTTCATCTTGTGTAGTTTTGCACAATTTCCTAATGATCCATAGAGTTCCATATAGAGAATTCGACAGCATGCTGAACAATTTAGAAGAACCAAGAGAGTCATCTCGTGATACTAATTATTTTGAAAGAGGTGTTCAAAACCGAAATTGGGTGATAAATTTTATAAACAATTAGTCAAAAATCAAATTTAAATTTTATTTAGATATTTCAATAATTTGTAACTTTTAATTGGTTCTTGTATTTTCCTCGATTTTACTAAGTAATGAAATCATTATATTTTGATTTTTAATTATAGTTTTTTCGTATTTATTATTAACCTCTTGGAGTTTGATTGATTTTTCTATGGCATCACTTGACGACATTTTCTGAAAACAAATTCTCTTAATTAAATTGAATTTTTTTTTGCTACTTTAAGCAGATCCTTCCCCGTTTTCCGAAGATACATTTATGCTTGGCGGTGTGGCTTCATTTCATCTTTCGATGAATAATGCAACTGTTGTACAATGCAACGGATCTTGATCAGGCAAACGTATAGATTCAGCTTCCACTGGAATAATGCTGGATGGGGCAATACTAACGATGTGTGGAATAATCTAAACCCATAAATTTTATTATAAAATAATAGATCATTACGAATAATATCTTACATTTCTCGGCATTCCAAGTTCTTGAATGTTTGACAGACCATTAGCATTTTCAACCTTCATCAAATTTAAAATTCTCCAGTCATCTTCGGTTAAGACTGTAGCGTTTACGTCATGTACATCACCGCCTAAATCCTCGGCAGTAGCAGGACCCAGACCGGTTTTGTTTCGATGGTTTCGGATTTTTTTGACTTTTTCTTTAACTTTTGATTTCATTGCATCCATTGCCTAACAATTGAAATATTCAAATAATCTTTAAAATCTTAACACATAAACTAAAAATTAGATTATGTAATCTGTAAAATATCATAGACACCAAACTGACTATAGTTTTGATTTACTTCAACATATAATAATATGTACATATTACACTTTAGGTATACTTGATAGAAAACTTACTAATTTCCGCGAGCCGTTGCATGTTTCCCTTATTGAATAAAAAATGTATTTTTTTTTGATTTTTTAGAAATTAAACTTCGCTTACCTTTTATTAAATTCCAATTTTGTTCGACTAAGTCTAATAGAGCCGATTTCTGTTGAAATCCTATTCGAGGTCTTCGCTGTTGCAATAGTTTAGAATTCATATTAATAATAATAATTCTACAGATATATTGTTTTACTTACATTATTATTAGATGCCATTTATTAATATTTCACCAATTAATAATTTCACCAAATTTTTGTTCCAAAACGGAATTAACTGACACAACAAAAATTATTTCTTACGGTAATAACTTTTAGATGTAACTCAAAACGTATTTCTAAATATTTTCATATCTTAGTAGGTTTCATGGTTGTACAAATCAAGAAAATAAAAATATAACAGTTTGAATACACATACATTCAGGGGTAACTATTTTAGTATAATTTTTTCATACTAAACTTGCACAGAATCGGTATACAGATTTGAATTCAGCGACCTCAAAAACATAAACTTATATATGTATTTAAATAATTAAAATATGATTTTGACATCTATAAATAGTATTAAAAATGAATAGTTTTGTATCGGATCTGTGGAGCTTTGGAGCTCCATAGCTGCCAAAATATTGAATTTGGAGCTTTGTGCCCATGGAGACTTTTGTTCAGGATGATAAAATATACAACATATCAAAAATTCAGAAAATTTGACCGAAACCCAATTTCCATAAGATTATTGCGGGGTCCTTTATTTGATTAAAGTTATGTCTCTTGATAAATATAAATGTAATGTTTTAAAAACTGTAAAAATCAAACCAAGTTAAATAAAAATTTGTGGATTGAAAAAAAATTAAAACAATAAATTGTTTATATGTATTTTAATTTCAATTTTAATTAAATAGTAATGAACTTGATCAAACATGCCGCACGCCATATTGATTTAAAACTATAAAATAAAAATAAAAAAGTTCAAAAAAATTGTATTCTCATTATGTAAAATATTGCACATATTTTTTGAATTTATATGCTGTACAACCTATGCAATCCTAGAAAAATGTATAGTCGCAAAGATTAAGCCGAAAAATGTTTAGGTTTGCGAGTTATGGGACTTCAAAGTTTCCAAGTGACCGGAAACTAATTTGATTTAATTCGCCATTTGAATCGTCAATATTTATCATAATAATAAATTATATCTATGTAGTAAGCATTTATTAATAGCAAGTCATTTCTGTGACGTATTATTGACTTTTTGTGACATTTTAATGATTGAAATTTCAACGATATATTGATCGATACATTATTTGTGAATTACTTTATTAAAATTGCGTTTAAAGGTATTATTTTTGAGTGATAAATTCTCTTGGTATAAGGTTGTTACAGGACGTGGAGCCATTAGGATAGAGCAAGTTTTGGAGAAAGGAGCTGGGAGGTACATGAAATGAAATGGTATGTGAGGAGGAGGTGGGATTCTGTGACAAATGATAATTAACGTTATTTCTGATTTTGTATTATTTGTGTTTTATTATTTTGTGTTCTCGAATGGTCCACAGTTATGCCAAGCACTGATCGAAGAATCGTATCGGCCAATCCTGACATTGCTCTGTTGCTCACAGATATTGTAAAACGGCACAAATTTTCAGAAAATAAATTTTTAAGAGAACCTCAAAAAACGCTTTTTTCGATAATATGTCTTGACTTCTACTCCATTTTTTTTGATAAAACAAATTGCTAATTGTTCCTCATAAAAAGTACAACTAATCCATAGTAAATTAGATTATAAGGACTTCATCTCTATTTTTTTTAGGGTATGAAATTACCTTTTTCCGTAAATTAAGGGAGGGTTTTAACGCCTGGAAAGGGCTCTTGGTTGCCGATATAAAATGGTTTTGTTAATGTCTCACAGAGTACTACAACAAAATAATTTTTATAAATTTTTGAATTTGACGGTTCAAAATGTTCTCTTGTAAGATTATTTGTAAGTCTGTGATATGGCGGCATGGGAGTAGAAGATTTATATTATCGTTACCAATTGCGATATTAGAGAATAGATCTCCAAATTTAAGAAAATGCCTGCCCAAAATAACAAAATGTTTGTAAAATATAAATGGTTGGTTTGTTACCAAAATGTTACCGAAAAACGAGATTTTTTTTAAAAATATGCGCCATTCGTTGTAAAATGGATATATCAAAAAATCCCTAAGTACTTCCACGGTTTATGGGTAATAGAATAATATAAATACTTTTATTGTTGTTCCAGGATGCACCAGTTCTGAGTTCAGCGCAACACCGATTTTTGTTTCTTTTTTAATTAACTCATTTTTAACGATGGTCACGCCAGTATTATGATAAAAAATAAAAATACATTTTTTTTATGAATGATTAATTAATAAAAGTGTATAAACAATTTGTTTGTAAAATTCATTGGTTACTAGAAAAAATTTCATGAAATCGACCTAGAATTTCGGGCTTCAAGGTGGCTCCCCCCCCCCCCCCCCCCTTAAATAATATAGACGCACGGAGTTTAAATACAATAGACGTGAGAAAAATGATTTCGAGTGAGAGATTGACGTTCGAAGAGGATGGTTGTGTTTTTGTCGCCCTCTTCAAAAATTTAATTAATTTATTTATAGTGTTTTGCAAAAAGTGTCTAAAGTGTTAATTTTATTTTATTTTATTAATTAATGTTGTGGTGAAGTGAAAATCAAATATGGAAAAAATGTAATCCACCGGGATACATTTAACAGGCAATATTTTATATTTATAGAGAAAGAAATCAAATTTCTTGATTTCTCGACTAAGTGCATGATTTTAATTTTTGTGTGGTGTTACATACAATTTATATACAATAATTTTATATTTAGATCGAATTAGAATTGAAATTTAATCATTTTGATATACGGAGTTAAGTTTCATATTTTATTTTTACGCTTATTTGAACGTGTGTTTGTATTTTATTTTATGTACTATCGACACACATATATTCCAGAAATATATATTGATATATACATATATAGAACAGGAATATTTGTATGATTTTTTTTTTTTATATATAATTTGAACAAATCTATTTGTATTGTAATGGATTTTGTTATTTTTAAGTGTATTGTGTGTATATATTATGGAGAAGTCAGGTACACATCGATACGTCTCCTGCTACGCACATTGAAGATTGCAGGTATGATATGAATGATGAAATATGATATGAATAGAACATAATTAAAATTAAATTTTGTTTCAGATTTTATCAACAACATGGTTTTTCTGGGGTAGTAGGATGTATCGATGGAACACACATCCTTATAAAGAAACCTGAAAAGTGTATCGAACATGTTTATATTTGTAGGAAAGGTGGACATTCGAAAAATATACAAATAGTAACTTATATATTTTTTATTTAATCAATAATTAACTAAAATATTGTTTATTCTTTTGAATCTTTAGATATGTGATAGTGATTTGACGATACTGTCTTTGAATCCAAAATTTAGTGGCACAGCGCATGATGCACTTGTGTGGAAGTCATCTTTATTACAATTGCACCTATTTAACTTGTATCAGAAAGGCGAGAGTAACTTTTGGTTGCTAGGTAGATATTAACCATAACTTATTTAACCACTTAACGCATAGAACGAGTTAACTCGTTCATTTGTTACTTGCAGAAATGCATAGGAACGAGTTAACTCGTCCAATTAAATTTTAAACTAAAAATAGTTTAAATTACGATTGTCTTTTGTAATTAAAATATTGTGATCAATTGTACTTTACGGCTATAATTTATGGCTTTTTATCTCATCAATTTCGATTTTTATGGTTTATGACACCAATTGCCCAGTGGTGTACGATATCGATAAGATACATATTTATGGCTGCATGTTTCATCATAAACGATAATATGAAAAAGGAGAAAAGTGACTGCAGGATGTAATTTCATTATCTGCATCTCAAGAATGATTTTGGTTTTTTCCAAAACCTTCGAAAATTCTCTCTGTAGTCAAAAGAGAATTCTCGCAGATTTTGTTTTATCTTGAGGCAAAATAAAATATCAAATAACTTTTATAGTTTTATTCCCCACCTCACAACTAGTGTTCTACGTGTACGTATTTGTGAATGACATTACCTTTTAGCGCGTTATAATGTCGATTGCACATTTTCTCGTAACATTTTATACAGTATAACGTGCAAATGATGCAATGCACCGAGGTAGTAGTAACGGTATAAGAAGAACAAAGGAAAGTCGTTATCTTGTTCTTTAGCTATTTTTCTTTTCTGTTGCAAACAATTTCAATTTAAAAGAAGGATAATAAAACAAAATCGTTATTTTTTGTTTATATAAATGTACCTATTGTGTTAAAACAGGTGCAAATAAACATTTTCAATAATAAAAAAAATATGTCTTTTTGCAGTTTTTTTTTTCAAAAATAATATGCGTTAAGGGATTAATTGAATATTGAACAGTGACTAAAACATTTTTTAAATTTTAGGAGACAGTGGCTACCCTCAGCAACCTTGGCTGATGACTCCAATGGTAAATCCAAGAAATGATAAGAAGGAGCATTATAACGTCGTACATAAATCGACACGAAATTGTGTTGAAAGATGCATTGGCGTATTAAAAGGACGTTTCCGTTGTCTCTCAAGGCATAGATATTTATGTTACTCGCCATCAGAATGTGGTGTGATAATCAATGCTTGTAGTGTGTTACACAATATCTTTGTCAGAAACCGTATTGGCATTGATGAATTTGACATCGATATTGATGAAGCCGATACTAATGTTCCTGACGATGCTGACTATACGATTCGGCAATCCCAGCATCTCAGTGGAGGCAGGAGAATAAGAGACGGTTTGGTAGAAGAATATTTTTAATAATAAAAGTTTTAAATTGGTATTAATAAATAAAAATGAACATTATTCTTTATTCAACTAAAGAAAGATTTTTGTTATTTCTTATTTCGTTGGTAAGATTATTTATTGCCGCTACTTTGCCCTACTTCAATTTGCCGTTCTAGAAGTAAATTTCTTTTTCTTTCTTCTTCTACAAGTCCCTCTGAAATTAAATTTCTTTTACAGTCCTCTTCTAAAAAATCCTCCATAATCTCTTCTAATGACCTTTTTCTTCGCCGCGCCGTACTGTTGCTTGTGGAGCAGCTGCAGCAGTTTGGAGGATATTATTATTTCGTACATCCTGTGATGCAATATGTGGGCACTCTGAAGTGGCATTAATACTGGTCAAGCTTGAAGTTAGCACATCATCACGTGATCGGGTTTCGACGATGGCATTAAATGATGGCATAGTGGCAGTTTTATCTTCGAACGATTGCTCAATCATAATTTCTATGTGATTCTCGCGGATCCTTTGTGATGAAGTTGAGGGATCTAGTCGACTTAAGTTCTAAATATAAAACTTGATTAATTTTGATAATAAATGAGGATAAAGCAAATCACAATTACTGTTGGTAAGCCAACTTCGGGTGCTCCTACGATGGAGATCCAACTCATAATATTAATAATCCTTTCTTCCAACTCCATAAATTGTTTTTATCGTGCAAGACCAAACTCCGCTCCTATTTATGATTATCTTAATCTCAGCTGCTCTATTGTTAGCGTACAATCTGTAATAAATAATAATTATTTATAATGGTAAGCATATTTGTAATATATATTCATAACATACCTTAAATCGGTTCATGTCTTCTTCCATTTCTCTCAATCCTTTAATGCGCCCCTCGCTGCATTTAAAATATCCGCCACTTCATTCCATTTTTCTTTCGATTGTTTATTCCCATCCACGCGCTAATTCTAAATTTTCTTCTAGAAACCCAATAAGCATTTTTTTTTGATTTGCAGATACTTTCTTGCCAATTTTTTTTGAAGTTTACCATTATATCTACACTTTATTAAAAAGAAAAAGAAAAATTTACCACACAAAATCGATTCTAACGTTGCTTTATTTAAATTTCACAAGCAAATTTGGCTGCGAGATAATTTGACAGCTCATCCCACATAAGTGGAATTTATTTTCCCATTTCATTGAACTGGAATACAAAAATTTCATTTAGTCTTTAGTACAAATCTCATTCCAAGGATAAATTTCATACAACCGGAATCTGGCTACAGAAGTTAACCTTTTAAGATTTAAATTTATATAGTTTTTAAAGGATCATGTAAGGAGATTTGGCAAATTAAGATTAAATTTGATACTTTTTAGCTAAATACAAAATTTATTTCTTCTTTTCTGGCAATTCAAAAGTGAAACAATTAGTTCGTGTTACCTATAAAACGATATAAGGAAGTTATGCTATGCAATAGTTCCAAATGGCTTGGGAACACTGCATCTATATGTACATTAATCCCCGGTGGCATTAGTTTAGGTAAATTATTTAGTATTTTGAATTTCTCTTGAAGAAAATGTTCGTCCTAAGCAAAATTACTTTAAAATATAAACCTAAAAATCCACGATCACAATTTCTCTTTCGTGCTCAAGCTAAAGTCTTAATTTAGTGTCAATATTGGTAAATTGTACTGCTTATACTATTCCATTTATGCTTCCATTAATTTTTGCATTTTTTGTTTATCGTATTTCTATAGCAAGGTTTTGTATCGAATTGTGAGTTTGTGACTAATGATAAACCTGTTTTGCCAAAATCGTGTAGTTACAGGTTGAGAAAAATAACTTGTTTAAATTAATTTTGTGCGACCGCATGCGAATATCACCGGTCGAGGTGCTATACATTTATTTTTACCGATTCTGAAAATGATTTTTGAAGCGCTGAGACCATTTCACATTATTGTAATCGTTGACGTGCAATGTTCAATACCTTAAAGGTTTCATTTCCACATAATGTGGTTTTGAAAACTATTCTATACTGTTAACTTCATTCTACAAAATCTTTTGTCCGTTTTCATCTATAGCTACTTTTCGCAAAATTAATTTAGTTTTTTTCTAAAAGTGAAATTCTAAAAGTTTAAAATATTTTCTTCGTTCATCTTGTGAACCAAAAATGTATTTCCAATACCTAAGGATCTAAAAAAATGGCATGAGTCTCGAGGTTCACGATTTTTGAAAGTTTGTTTTTCCACTCATTAACTTAGTGATCTGAGCCAAACTCCTTATGGCTTTGACCAGAAACCTTTTCCTATCGAAAATTATATGTTGCCCTTGATGAGAAAGGTTTCTAAATGCCGTTAAACACAAGACGCGATCAGTGGAGTGAATTAATGCGTGTGAGCCTTACTTATTTTCTGAAATGAGGTTAAAGCCCACCATACAAAGAAAAAGAGACCCGCGGCCGTCATTACCTTTTCGCATTATTTGTATTTACTTTACTACTTTATTACTACAGTAGATTTTATTGTGAACAATTGACATTAAACCCCTTAAAAAAAGAAATTAGAGTCTTGGGCTTTAATACCATTTTAGAAAAGGAATAATTCGGAGGCCTTAATTCTTACAAAAAAAGAAAATAAGGCTCGCAGATTGTTATTCCACGAGCGTTAATTCACTCCACCAATGCGATTTTATTACCTTCGCGTTGAGCAGTTGCTTCATGCCACATATAACATGGTTTCTCATGAATCGCGTGTAGTCACACACATGTCACGCAGACACATTTATGAAACGACAGCGACTTTCACAGGTTAAGGTGTTGGTTGGCTTTTCTATAAATCAATATGTAAATACTTTTACTTCTGGACTATTTGCAGCTAACACTTCATTTTCTCCTACCTTGCTCATTTTCTTAAATTTGCTCTTTTCCTAATTCCCGTCTTTTTTGTTCTTCAGCAGCATTCATTATTACTGCTAAAACTCGCATCTGTTGCAATTATAGTATAGATTATAGCGACTCACACATATTTATATTAATAAATAATTTATTGACACTCATATTTATTCTCATAAATATTTACATTCGTTTCGCTACAATATATCAGTCACATATATTGGCGCACACACACTCTTTACTTACATCCTGCGTTTCATCACCGCGATATATCAAATACCTATATCAGCGCTCTCCTACGTATGACATACTACTTACAACCGCAACCGCTCAACCAACAAACCAAAACAATACAATCACATCGGTACATACTACTTGTAGGTTTTCCAACGTACGTTTTTGACATCTCGTTTCTCGACACAGTCGATTTTTTACTTCTTACATAAAAACAGCATTAATTTTGTGCTGGCGATAATAATTATAAATGGTGTGGTGAAAATTAATAATAAATAATTTAATACCAGTGTAACTAAATTGTGTAACGAGAATATATGATCATAATTCTAATAATTATAACTTCTGAATTTGTGAATTAGTAAACAATAAATTGTAATTTATATGTTAAGGATACAGGGTGTGTTATTTATTTCAAGTAAGCGCCTACATCTGGACCTATTGTTCAAATGGACGAATTAATTTTTTAGCTATAGCAGTTTTAGGGTGGAAGCTGTGGTAAAAGAAAATCAAACGAAGAGAAGACACACGGCTAAATTATGGATGCTCAAAATTAACATTTTAGTCTGATTCAGTATATCGAAATCAAAAAATTGTTACTGCTACTTTATCGACTACATCCTTTATCATTTAGGATTAGACAAAAATTTCGTTTTTTTATAATATAACTTATTAGCTAAATTTAAGGTACACAAACACGTTAGACAATTCAGTGAAAAATCTGGTCGACTACCGTCTCAAAATGGCTACCAAAAACTAATTGTACGTTCAAAAAGCTCTGTTCAAACATATTTTATGCAACTTTACTGTTTTCAACAATTTAGCAGCTTGTAGCTGCCAAACTCCCAGTCCTTATTGAATATCATGGTTTATTTTTAAGAGATATTACTATTGGATGCTCTCGGAGAACAGTAAATTTCATTTTTAGATCAAATATATTATTTTTGCGTGGGGAAAGGCCTACAAAAACTAAGACCAAACCCGATAAATATTTTCCGGGTAGTCCTCCTTCATAAAGAATGATTTATAATTGGTAACCCGATTTACGATGTGGCAATACGAGCACGGCAAGCAAAACGTCCTTGAAGAACAAAAGTGGCTACGCCTAATGAAACCATTACAAAAATGCATGAAGCGGTATTGCACGATTGCAAAATCAGCGATTACTTAGTTGACAATCTGTGATGGTGCTACCGAACTGACCCCAACTTTCATATAATTATTGATTAATCTATTACTTTTTATTTATATCGATCAATTGAAAAAACGATCGGTTCTTATATCGATAGAAAAAAACTAACAAAATAATTTCTTTTTGGTTTTGACTCTCAGCGAGGTAGCATCAGATGGTAAGAGTGCAATTTTATTATTGGTGACGGAAAAATTATAAAAAAACATATAAAATAAAATTATAGAAAATATAAATTAAATTTATAAAAAATATAAACAAGGAATGAATTGATTGTCTTTTGATCATATTAATAAAATTATGTGAATATTTTTGAGTGATTGTTTTTTAATTTCAATTGTGTGCAAAATTCCTATTGAACCGCATATATAGTTTACTACAAATTTGGTGGCAGCGGAGGGATTACCGTAATTGTTAGTAGTGAACTATATCATTTAAAAATAAAAAATATTAAACTCAGAACCAGACAAGAATTTTGAAGTTTCAAGTTCGTTTACTTAATGTGTAAATATGAAATATTACTTGTAAGAAGTGTCATAAAACGCACATTTTTTAAATGCACACAATTATTATTATCACTTAAATTTCACATTTAAAATTACAAAAAAAAAATATTTAATTCAATAAATTATTTTGTTTTCTGTTTTTCCCTCATACAATATGCACTAATCTCATAATGCTAAGAATAATTGGCTCATAAAATTATTTCATTGAGTCATGTATACAAATACCAACCAATAATGGTCATAAAAAAAAATCATACCATATATTTAATGACCCTATGGGAAAGCCGAATTCGATTACTTGTGTGTAAATTATTCAATGAGCAAACTTCATCATTACCATTATTTATCATTTGGCAAAATCGATCGAAAATATAAATTATAATTAACAATCATCTGATCATAAGTCACAATCGTTGCGTACGCACAAGCTACAAGCAGCCATCATTTGCATGGACATACATACATATAATTATTTTCATCAGAAAGATTCATAAGGAACACCTAATTTAAGTATATGTGGTAACCAAGAAGACGACAACAATCAGCGTCGGAAAAAAAAACAGTCAACTACAATATCGCCTGCACTACAAGCATCAAGCATGCTATTTAACCAGTAACAGTTTCTACTTTCTACCAACACAATTTTCATCATTTTAATTACAACCGGAAGAAAACAAGTCATCATAGGAGTAACAAACGTTCCTGAATAACGTTGTAACAGGTATTCTTTTTACAATTTATTTATTATTCTGGTGAGCAAATTCGTAAAAATAAAAATTAAAAAAAAAAAATATATTTTATGGTAACAATAAAAGATTACAAAAAAAAAATTGGTAGAAAAGTTTCGACATTATTTCTAAAATCCCAAAGATTTTCCAATATATCCGCGGAGAGTGTGTTGTATTAAATACCTAATTTCGATATTCATATTATTGTGTATACTGTGGTGCATGGCACGAACTTATAATTTACGGAAACGTAACTTGGGTTTAAATTACAAGAAAGCTTTAGGTAATATCACAAAAACGATCCGAAAATATAAAAAAAAAACTAAAATGTGCGCGTTATATTACGAACTTGCCTTAAAAATAATATTCGAGTTCAAGGGCAATCCATCGGAACTTCATCGATTTTTAGCTTGTTGTGAGATAATTCACAAACCTTTAAAATTAGAAACTGAAGAATCGAAATATATTGAACTTCTTAAAGCTAGGGTATCTGGAAAGGCTTATGACGTTATTAAATTTGACAAATACAAAACGTGGGAAACTTTGAAAAAAGAGTTCACAAAACAATTTGGTATGCTGAAATCTCCTGAACTATTACAAGTTGAATTAGTTACTATTGAACAAAATAAAACTGAAAGTGTCAGGGATTATGGCAATAGAACCGAAACATTACTCTCACAATTAGACGAATCGTCAATTTTAGAACAAGGGGAAGATGCTAAAGAATTCATTACCAAATTTAACGCCAAAATTGCTCTAAAAGCTTTTCAGGAAGGATTACTCGATCCCATCAAAATTCTCTGAACGATGCAATAAATAAGGCATGTGAAGAAGAATCAACTTTAAAAAATTCAAAGAAAAGGAATCAACCCTTTTCAGCGCTAAAACCAACTCTTAGCTGTCAAATTTGCGGGAAAGCCAATCATTCGGCGAACGTCTGTTTCAAAAGAATACCAAACAGTTCCACCGATTTTAATAAAATTTCTCCCCAAACATCAAATTTTAGATCGGTGAACAATTACAAATGTGTATGTGCTTATTGTAAGAAAAGCGGCCATCACATTCGGGACTGTTTCGCAAAGAAGAGGGCCGACGAACGGAAAAATCCAACTAGTCAAAACAATCTTGCAAACTCCGAACAAAGTAAATCGGGAAACTCAACTGGTCTCGAGAATTCTCGGAACACTCCAACTCGAGTCCAGAACCTAGAGAGCGTTCACTAATTCAAAAAAAAACTCAACAACTTAAGCAAACTCCAAATCAATTTCTTAACCCAATAACAATTCAAAAACTACTAACACTTTGGAAACAACAAAGCGTTCTTTATTTAGTTTATCCAATTCAAAAAATCTTATGGATTTTCCTACCTCTTCTGAGATTGATAAACCATTAGTTTTTGAAGGGAATCTTTGCCATGTTCGTATCGCCACGGTAACATCCAGAAATGATATTCCTCATAAACTGTATGTCAATTTAGACATTGATGTTTCATCTTGTGGAACCTTAACATTTCTGGTGGATACGGGTGCTGATATTAGTTTGGTAAAAAAAACATTGTTTGAGAGGTGATGTTTTTTGTTATGAGAGTGATAAATGCAAACTCAAAGGTATCTCAACTACTTTAATGGAAACACTTGCGCGTTGCCCAGCAATAATAAAATTGTCCGATTCCATCAACGAATCCCATTCATTCCAAATTGTTAGTGATTCGTTTCCTATTTCATGCGATGGAATCATAGAGAATGACTTTTTATACAAATTGAAATCAAATATTGACTATCATTCCAAACATATTTTATAAACAGTTGGTGATTCACTACATACATTAAAAATGTGTTCAGCAGTTCCTAGTATTGTAATTCCACCACGATCGCACAAAATAGTTCAATTATATTCTGAACTCGAAAATGCGATTAACCAAATATGCTTATCACAAGAAATTGAGCCTGGTGTATTTATTGGCAATACTGTCACACAAATTATTAACAATTCTTCTGTTGTTACAATTGTTAATACCACTGAAAATGAAGTTATTTTACCGAATATTAAGCTTGAAACTGATTCGATAAATAATTACGAAGTATATAATTTAAACACCTGGTCAAACCATATAACCAACCGTCTTGCGAAACTTGAATCAGAAATTGATACTGAAACGCTAAATATTGAAAAAAAATCTTCCATTATCAACATATGTCGTGAATATAACGATATCTTTTATTTCTCGTGTGGAGCTGCTAGTCTCCCATCGGGCGCGTCCCCAGGTGGCGGATAGGGGGAAACCCTAACCGACTTGTCGGAGGGTAAATGGGAAATAAAATACCATTCGTGGACCAAAACTAGCTAGGGGTGGTTCCCTGAATATAATAACCAATATGGGGGACTCTAATGGAGAAAACCTTACGGCGCAGGGAAACGGATACCCAGTGCCGGCGACTTTGCGGGGTGAGCAAGCGGGCTCCCAGTCGTCGTTATCCAATGACCGCAATACTTCAGAGGTGATAAGTTATGTAAATCCATTTGGAAGAAGTTCCATAGTGCCACGATCACCAGCAAGACTCTATGCAATGCATAAGTCCGAGAAAGTTATTACCCCAAGTGGTACTCCAGTCAGTCGACTGGACAATACATCCGGGGGGATCCATCCTCTTCGAAGGCTGGCCCTATGGATTTTGAGGAGGGCCAAACACTCCATGAAAGAAGTGATGCCAGCGGAAATTTTACAATGCGAGCAGTAGAATTCAGTGAAAGAACTGTTGACCTAGAAAAGGAAAATATGGATCTCTTTGAGAGGCTACAGAAGATGGAGCAATCATTTGCCAAGCTAAGCGAAGAAATTGAGTATCTAAAGCGAGAAAATGAACTTCTAAAAATGAATCGGGATGCTAAAGAACAAAGCGAATTAGAGAGTATTGAACCAAAGAAAGTCAACTATCTCACTGATGAGGATGAATTAGAAAGGGAGACGAACTGGATCCTAAAGAAGAAAAAAAAACATTCCAGGAAGGGTAAGAAAAGAAAAGCTGAATCGTCACCTGAGGTTGAACAACTAAATGTTAGTAGGAACTACAAGTACCGAACCGGAAGTTGTCCAACCTGAGGCCAATCAACCGAAAGGTAGTAAATCTACCAAGAACATTGCACCAAAACTGGTGCAACCGAAAGAAACCCCCCCCCCCACCAATAAGTATCGTGGGAGTAACCAGTTACCCAATAATTCAGTCACTGATGAAATCGGTTACTGACAAAGAATATAAGGTAACAGCGCTAAACAATGACGTTTGGAAAATTAATACTCTGGACTCAGAAACCTATAGAACATTATCTATGAAGCTGAATGCTGAAAAGTATCAGTGGTTTACCTATGAGGACAAACAGGCTCGTCCGATAAAAGTTATGGCAAGAGGTTTGCATCACACTTGCTCAAGCGAAGAAATAATGGAAGACTTAAAAAATAAAGGTCTTAAAATACTAGATGCTGTGAATATGATTAAAAAAGAGAGAATAGAAAACCAAGAAGGAAACCCAACTTTCAATAAAAGGGGACTCCCTCTTTTTATGCTAGTATTTGATAACTCAGAAAATGTTCAAAATATTTATGGTATAAAAGCAATTCTTCACATGAAGGTAAAAATTGAACCTATGAGGAGAACCACTACACGCATACCACAATGCAAGAAATGTCAGGGATTTAATCACACCCAAAAATATTGCAGCCGGGATCCGAGATGTGTAAAATGCTCAGGTAAACATTTTACCCAGGCATGTACAATAGGGAGAGATGTACCAGCTAAGTGTATAAATTGTAAAGGCCAACATCCGGCCAATTATCGGGGCTGTGAGGTTGCTAAACACCTACAAAAATTAAGAGATAAATCACGAAATCAATCGCAAAATCATGAAATTCGAAGGATTCAACCATCAAATCAGATGGATCAAAATCCACAACCAAGCAACGCAGGGCAAAGAAGAACATTTGCTCAGGTAGTGAAAGGCTCGGGTTCAACTAAATATATGGGCTCTGAAAATAATCGAATTATGGAAAACATTATGAACAGCATCGAAGCTATTACAAAGCGGCTAGATGACCAAAGTAACCTGAACAACATGATATTTGATCAACTGAAGAAAATGCAACTCCCACAACGCAATCCGATAAAAAATGTTAAGTAAGAACACAACTTTCAGAATAGCAATCTGGAATGCGAATGGACTTATGCAACATACTCCAGAAATAGAAATATTTTTAAATACAGAAAAAATCGACATTTTTCTAATATTCGAAAGCCATTTTGTTAAATCTTCGTTTGTTAAAATCCGGGGTTATAACTTATATCATTCCATTCATCCAGCAGAAAGAGCAAGAGGTGGTTCAGCATTACTAATAAAAGAAAATATAAAACACCATGTAGAAACAGAAATCGAAGAAGAAATAATGCAAGTCACCACTGTTAGGATTCACATTAAACACAGACAGCTTACTGTCTCCGCAATATACTGTCCTCCCCGGCATAACTTGAAAAGGGAGGACTACATTAAACTATTTAAATCATTAGGACGTGATTTTATTATTGGAGGAGACTTTAATGCAAAAAACACCTATTGGGGATCTAGACTTACGACGTCAAAGGGCAAAGAATTGTTACAAGCAGCCCAGACATCAAAATGTGAATTTTACTCTGGTGGTTCTCCAACATACTGGCCCAGTGACGAAGCTAAGATACCGGACCTAATCGACTTTTATGCAGCAAGAGGTATATCTCAGAACTATATTCACATTGAAAACAGCAATTCTCTAGTATCGGATCACTCACCGGTTATCATGACAGTCAGTGAAACTGTAATTCAAAGGGAAAGTGCACCCAGATTAACAAATTCAAAAACAAACTGGGATCTCTTTCGTGAAATAATGGAGGACAAAATCAATCTCCAGGTACCGATAAGAAATTCTCTACAGTTGGAAGACGAATTGGAGCAACTCAATGAAATAATTCATTATGCTGCATTGGCAGGCACTCCCATTTTACAAAATAAGAAGACGCTTAACATATCCTACCCAATGGAAGTTAGAGAGTTGGTAAGAGAAAAACGACGAGCTCGTAAAACCTGGCAAATTAATCGAACACCGGAGAACAAAACAATTCTTAACAATTTATGTAACAGCCTCAAATCCCTTCTTAAAGAAGTTAAAATGAATCAATTAACAGAAATCTAGTTAGCCTAACTGATGAAAAAAATTCTGATTACTCACTGTGGAAGGCGACGAAGGGACTCAAAAGACCCAAAATGCAAGTGCCTCCACTTAAAAAGGATGATGGAACCTGGGCAAGAGGCCACAAAGAGAAGGCTGATCTATTTGCGGAGTATCTCCAGGAAACCTTCCAACCACTACCAAGACAAACTTCCAATGAAAATATAATATCTATTCACAAGCTGGATGAGTTTGAAATACGGCCAGTAACTCTCAAAGAATTAAAAGAAGAAGTGAAAAGTAACATGAATGTTAAAAAAGCCCCAGGGTATGATTTGATTACTTGCCAAATTATCAAAGCTCTACCTAACAAAGGATTTCGTAAGCTACTACACATAATCAATGCGAGCTTTCGGTTAAAATATGTTCCGAATCAATGGAAAGTAGCAGAAGTAATCATGATACCAAAACCTGATAAACCACCTAACGATAAAAAATCATACAGGCCAATTTCTCTGCTGCCAATCATGTCAAAACTCTTTGAAAAATTATTACTAAAGAGACTTAAACCAATAATTGAGGACCGACAACTAATTCCTCCACATCAATTTGGATTCAGAGAAAAGCATTCTACAATTGAACAGGTCCATAGAATCACCAACATAATTGAAAGAACGTTAGAACGTAAAAAAGTATGCTCAAGCATATTCCTGGACGTCGCGCAAGCATTCGATAAAGTCTGGCACAGTGGTCTGGAATACAAGCTGCATAGAGATCTACCGAGACAATTCTATGCCATACTAAGATCTTATTTATCCAATAGACACTTTCGAGTGAAATATGAGGATGAATACTCTGAGCTAAAGAAAATCTCTGCCGGTGTCCCGCAGGGGAGTGTCTTAGGACCAATCCTGTATTTACTATATACAAGGGACATACCAACCACAAATGAAGGAACCATAGCCACCTTTGCAGATGACACAGCAATTATGGCAGTTGGAAATAATGTTGCTGATGCAACGAGCAAACTCCAGAGGATGACCAATGAGGTTTGTAACTGGACAAAGCGTTGGCGAATCAAACTTAATGAGACAAAATGCACGCATATTAACTTTACTTATCAAAAGGCTTACCACCTACCTATAGAAATTAACTCGCGAATCATGCCATATGCAAATACAGCTAAATACCTTGGCATGACCCTCGATGCCAAGCTTAAGTGGAGAGAGCATGTCAAAAAGAAAAAAGAAGAACTTAACATAAAGTTCAGAAAAATGTATTGGCTCATAGGTAGAGGCTCTGAGCTTACAATTCACAATAAGCTGCTGCTATATCGGCAAATTTTGAAGCCGATATGGACCTACGGTATACAACTCTGGGGATGTACCAAGCAAACAAACGCCAAAATGATACAGACGTTTCAAAACAAGGTTCTTCGTAGCATCGTCAATGCTCCGTGGTACGCAAGAAATGAAGACCTTCACAGGGACCTACGGATGGAATACATCAAAGAGGAAATAAAAATGCATGCCGCAAAACACGAAATAAGGCTCCAGGAACATGGAAACCCCTATATTCGCCATATGATAGATAACCCTGTCGTTGAAAGAAGGCTCCAAAGAACGAGGCCACTTGACCTAGTGAACTTACCAAACTAAAATTAGTAAATAGGTTTAATTGATTATGGGGCTAACCAGTGGGTTACACCCCAACAAACGTGAATTTTACTAGATATATAAAAATTTGTATTTGAAAGAAAAATTGCTAGATGAGCGCAGTCTCAGTCGTAATAAAATAAAATGAAAAAAAAAAAAAAAAAAAATAATCTTTTATTTAGAAGGAGATAAACTCACTACTACTAGCGAAATTGAACATAAGATTCCGCTTATTAATAATTCTGCCCCCATTCACGTTAAACCTTATAGACTTCCACAATCTACCAAAGAGGAGGTGAACAAGCAAGTTGCTAAGCCGCAGCCCCTGGAAGTTTCCTTTGTGCGTGCCAAAAAAATCTATCAATGGCGAAAAGAAATGGCGGGTTGTGGTCGATCTACTAAAATTGAACGAAATTACAATTTATGATGTTTTCCCTTTGCCCAATATTACGGAAATATTGGATCAATTGGGAAAGGCTGTTTATTTTACCACGCTCGATTTGGCTCATGGTTATCACCAGGTGCCTCTGCATCCTTCAGATAGGGAGCATTCAGTACATCCACCGGACATTATCAGTTCAAAAGAATTCCTTTTGGGTTGAAGGGAGCTCCCTCAATATTCCAAAGGTTGATGAATAATGTTCTCAGTGGTCTGAATGGAATTCAGTTTTTCGTTTATTTGGACGATGTAGTTGTGCATGGCGTAAATTTAACAGACCACAACTTTAAATTAAGAAATATTTTTGCAACTTTTCGTAAAGCGAATTTGAAACTTAATCCACGGAAATGCCATTTCCTTTGTAAGGAAATTGCTTATCTGGGCCATATCGTCACAGCAGAAGGTATTAAACCGGATCCAGGAAAAGTTCATTGTATTCAAAATTATCCTACTTCAACTAATACCAAAGAAATCAAATCATTTTTGGGCCTCGTGGGTTATTATAGGCGATTCATTGAAAATTTTTCAAAATTAGCAAAGCCCTTGACTGACCTCTTGAAAAAAGATGTCAAGTTTGCCTGGAGTGGTTTCTGTGATGAATCTTTTCATATTTTAAAAGAAGCACTGACAAAATCGCCAGTTTTAATTTATCCTGATTTCAACCAATATTTCCTTATTACCTGTGATGCCAGTGATACTGCTATTGGTGCAGTTTTATCGCAAAAAGTAGACAATCTGGATCGTCCTGTTGGTTACTGCAGTCGGAGTCTTAACAAAGCCGAGAAAAATTACGCAACAGTAGCGAAGGAATTGTTAGCAATTGCGTGGGGAGTAGAACATTATCGACCTTATCTCTATGGTCGACCATTTACTATTTACACAGATCATAGACTGTTGATGTGGCTTACTAAAACCGATCCATGCTCCAGATTAATTCGTTGGCGAATTCGTTTGGAAGAATATGATTACAAAATTTTATATAAACCGGCAAAATCTAACACCAATGCGGATTCACTTAGCCGTATTATCATCCCCGATACTATTAATAACTTCGACGTTGACATTTTAACTCGTTCTCAAGCTTCTTCCAAACGGGACACATCAATTGCAACCAACTCCCAAAATTTGAAACCAACATCGTCCGGTCAAGAATTACCTCAACCAACCTCGACGTCCTTGTCAGCACACAATTCTAATATAACTGAGTTAACAAAAGATGACGAAATAACGAATATTATTCAAGAATTTCACAACTCACCTTGTGGAGGGCATCAAGGAATACAACGCACTTACTTACGTCTTAAAAACTTTTATAAATTTCCTAAAATGTACCAACGCATCGAAAATTATAATGAACTCTGTCAAAAGAATAAACATTCGAAAAAGACAAAAATCCCAATGAAGATCACAACAACTTCCAACAAACCTTTCGAAAACACCTTCTTAGACATTGTTGGTCCTCTACTACCTTCATATACACACAAGAAGTATATACTGACCCTTCAAGATGATTTATCTAAGTTTTCGATAGCACTTCCATTAGAAACACAAGAAACAAACGAAGTTGCCCGGGTTTTTGTGGAACAGTTTATATGTACCTTCGAAATTCCTCAATCCATATTGACTGATCAGGGTGTTGTGATTTTCGGGATTTTGGTTGTATATTTAATCTTATATGTTGTGATGTGGGGATTGAACGTTGAATGTTGTGGTATTTCGTTTTATATGTTGATATTCGGATGTTTGAAATGTTGAGATTGTGACTGACTTATTATTAAAAGATATGAATTGGTTGATTGTACCTAGGCTATGCTAATTGATTTATGGCGTATAAGTATCATGATCATTTATTTAAGTTAAATGACTAACTTAATATGCCGTTGCCAAAGAAATTAGTAAATTGATCTCTAATGTTACTGAATTGAATTTATTAAATTATTGTTGAGTTAAATAGAATAGACTAACTGATTTATCTCAATGAATTTGACGTATTGAGCTATTCTGTTGGTTGTTGTTTCTAGTTATTGATTTCCGTTCGAGCTGAAGAAATGTCGAGTCATTGTCGTCATCAGCTTACCGCTGGTGGGGGCTGATTCTGTCAAGTCTTTTCCTATAGTCACCTACAGTGAGACGGTGCCGTTGGCACCAGTTTAATATGGAGTGAGGATACTGTAGCGGACAAGTGAGTCACGGGGCATACGCATGAGTTTCTCACGTTTTGGAATCCCCCCTTCGCTTTTCCCTGCGAAGGCTTAGTGCTCAAATGTCTTGCAGCCTTTGTTGTTAGATGTTAGTATGCTGATTCCGATGAATATACTTACCAAATTGTGGTATTCTCAAGTAACAGTTTATTCTGCCAGCTTATGGACTTGTTGTTAAGAATTTCTGCTCTGCTTTCCCGAATTGGTTGTGAAGGATGATTTCTGTCTGCTCGATTTGTTATAATTAAAAGATGATAATGTTGATGATTACAATGATAATTTTATTGTCTCAATTCAGCAAAGGTTACACTTATTTATACTTTACTATACTAGTTAATATGCACTTCGAAATTATTATGTTTAATTGTTAAGAGAATTACGTTTGACGAAGTTCAGAAAATTAGTATATCCGATTGACTGGGCGATCGATAGAATGATCGATGGACTGATAATTTATGAACTTTAAAACTGAGTTTATATACAAAATTTTTGTTAATATTTTACACCAATAACAATTTATTGTTTTTAATTTTGTGAAATTTGCAAATTCTTTCTTTTTCATAAATCTTTTTTTTTGATTTTGTAATTTCGATAAATTAATTACTTAGCTTAATTCGCATTATTATATTTCGGGGTAATCTTCTCTGGTTTATTTCCATTAAGCATGGCACGTGTGCGTTTACTTTACGCCTCAAGTTATGCTAGTTAATAACATGTTGAGCTTTTACTTTTCTTGTTTGCCTGAATTTACTCCAAATGCATAAACAGTTTTATTATTTTGTACGAATATATTTTTTTCACTTTTGTTTGTTTTTATATATTTTTTTGTAATTGAATACTGTTGGAATGCGGACTCATAACATTGACCTATATTTGTCTCGCATTTATGTTTATGCATATGGGTAATAACTTATAAAATATGTAAAGTTATGTACTGATATTGTCTTATAGATGTTTATATGAATTTATGTATAGGTAATATATTATTGGAAAATCTTATAAAATATATTGGAATGATTATATGTATTTACGTATTGATAAAATATATTTGGATGGTTGCACAACAAGGGATTAAATTTCATGAGTCAAATGTTTGTAAACATTTGTAAATTACTCAAAATAAAAAAATTACATACGACAGCGTACCATCCGGAAATGAATGGAGCTTTAGAAAGGTCACATAAAACCTTGGGCGAATATCTTCGAAATTTCTCGCAAAACGATCCTCTCCAATGGGATCATTGGCTACCTTATAGCATGTTCACTTACAATACCACCCCACATTCTAACACGAAAATGATGCCGTTTGAACTAGTATTCGGCATAAAACCTTCGATTCCTAATTCTTTGCAAAATTCTGTAGATCCTATTTATACATACGATGACTACCTTTCAGAACTCAAGTATAGGTTACAGCAATCTTATCAAATCGCAAGGCAAAATATTTTGCAGTATAAGGAAAAATCGAAGGAACTGTATGATAGAACTACAAAAAATTTGGATCTAAATATAGAAGATTTAGTTTTCCTTAACCCTGCGTGTGTACACTATATTTTTTGAGACACGGTGTGTACACTGGGCCTTTTAGGGAACAGTTGGATTTTCTAAGTTTTCTAAGCTTTCAAAAAATCTGAAAAAATTCTGGGTTACTTCTTGAAGTGTCTACTATATGGCCCAGAAGTTGCCAAAATCCAAAGTTTAAAACCGTTGGTAATAAAAATTGAAGAATAGTCAAAAAAATGAAAAAAATCGAATTTTGTTACAAAATTCGTAACTATGTACACTAAACAAATATTTAAAAAAAAAACGGTTATAGGCTTTTGTAGCTTAGAATATGAGCTTTCAAAAAAATATTGTGTCTTTGGCGTGGGCTCCAAAAAGTTGAATTATTTAAGCACCTGAAAGTGGGCAATAGTTTACGGATTCAGGCAAGTCATAATAAATGGAGCGGTAATTATTTGGCACAAAATGAGTCTTTATTGTTGCAAATACAAAAACTATACAATACTATGTAATAATAAATAATTAGCGACAAAAAAGGAAGTTACAGTGCGCAATTGTGATAAAAGTGCGTTCGATGATTATCGAAAACCGGCGTTTGGAACGATGCACAAGAAAACGTTTTTTATTTTCCTTCCAACTGCAAACAAACTTAGTTTTTGTAAATAATTTTTTAAAACCATCAAAACGCGAAACTAAAAATATGGCCGAAAGGCAACACTTTGAACCAACGTGCTGTCGTTTATAAATTTGAGACGAGACTGAATAAATTTTATTTTGTTTTAACTTTTGTTCTTTGTGTGTTTTTATTGTTTTCGTGTTTTTGATTGGTCCCGGCAGAAGACGTACAATAAAAATGTGTACCGGATGACAACGGAGGAACGCAATGCGCGGCGAGCTCATGTTGGTGCCGGAGGAATATTATGAATGAATATTGTAGTGGTTCATTGGGTGAAACGCCACAAGTCCGTAAAAAATAGCCAAAACAGTATCAAATTACATAAAACATTTATTTTAGTAATGAACAAACTGAAAAACTACGAGAAACGCAAAAAAAACTGTTTTCATTTACCTTCGAAAATACTGACGTCGTGTGTACACTGACCCTTTTAGGGAACGGACATGACTTGCACTGGCTGGCGTTTGCAAGTAAACTGCCAGACCCCGGCGTCATTTCCGCCTTTAGTGCCGACTATTACTCAGATTTTTTAGAGGAGGTAACCGAAGCCCGCCGTCTATTCATGTGAGAGAAATTTAAGTTTAAAATTTCGACTGTTCCCTAAAAGACCCAGTGTACACACGGAAGGTTAAAGATGAATCGAAGGGTAAAAAGGGAGAGCTTTCTTTTATCTGTTTAGGGCCATATCCTGTCGTGGAAAAACCAACTAAAGAAAACACTACTATCCGAGTAGGTAAATCATTAAAAACAGTACACAACAATAGAATAAAATTGTTTAAATAATTACGTCACGAATGGTCTAAACTTTTCCAATCAACTTAAAAAAAAATAAAATTATACATACATATAGTGAAAATAATATCTCAGCGAAAATCTGACAGCTCTCGCGCATCAAAACTAATGGCGTAAACACAGCGATGTATTTAGGCTAATTTGTTTACATTTTGAGGTTAGAATTTGTCTATTTTGAATTATGTTTTTCCTCAAATTTATTCACAATAATTAATGTAATTTTAATTTAGATAACACACTAGCACTAGAACTTTTGATAACATTTAAGATAATTTTAATGTCATTAGCTTGCCTCGAACAAATTGAAATTTAAAATCGAGTTTTTTTATTGTTTTGCTTTAACACGAAAAATGACATTTCTTTCTAAATATGCCTAGTTCGTACCTTAAATGGGACAACGTTACATATCCAGTGGTGTTGTTAATATTTTTTATATTTTTTTAATTTCACATGTTATTTTAGAATTTACCTATAAAATAATAAGAATTTTTAATATTTTCCAATATAAATTACATTATGTAATGGAATCAAATTTCACACATCTTTATTTATATTTTTTTTTTGCTTTTAAAAATATTATTCAGCCGACCCTTCTCTGAATTTTTAATTTATTTTAACTACTTCACTGTTGGCTGCGCACAACGATGAAAAAATGAGTTTCGCTGAGATATTGTTTTCACTATACATACATATGTATATAGCAATAATTATGAGAGTTATAAAATAAATAAAATGAAATACATTAAATGAAATCATGTTCATCCACAATAATAAATGGATTATAAATTGAATGTTAGAGTAAGATAATATTTATTTTAGTTAATTAAAGTACATAATTTGCTTTCAATAAAAAATATTTAATCAAATAATTAAGTAATAATTGAATTGCATATATGTTATATCCAACTTATAAATAAGAAAATTAAATACCTGTAAAATTACAAAAAAAAAATTAAATTGTTAATTGAAATTATTTAAAAAAAAAATTGTAAAATATTAATTACTAATGTTATTTAATTAATAAGAATAAAAATGCACTTCTTACCTTTATATAGTATTTCATAAAAGAACACCCTTTAAAAAGGTAATCTTTTATCTTAAGTAGGGAGGTGTGATGATGCTACCGAACTGACCCCAACTTTCATATAATTATTGATTAATCTATTACTTTTTATTTATATCGATCAATTGAAAAAACGATCAGTTCTTATATCGATAGAAAAAAACTAACAAAATAATTTCTTTTTGGTTTTGACTCTCAGCGAGATAGCATCAGATGGTAAGAGTGCAATTTTATTATTGGTGACGGAAAAATTATAAAAAACATATAAAATAAAATTATAGAAAATATAAATTAAATTTATAAAAAATATAAACAAGGAATGAATTGATTGTCTTTTGATCATATTAATAAAATTATGTGAATATTTTTGAGTGATTGTTTTTTAATTTCAATTGTGTGCATAATTCCTATTGAACCGCATATATAGTTTGCTACAAATCCAATAGATATACATAAATGACAATCATATTTTATCAATCAGTGTCCAACTTCATCTTAAATGCAAGAAGAAATTGAAAATCTTGCACACGTACCTGTCATCGAAAAACACGAATAAATTCCTTAGTCAAACAGAATTCAATTATTAAAGAGTAATTTAATAAAATGAACAAAACAGTTAATAGCACACTAATAAGATGCCAAGATAACTCTAATACAAAACATGTTAAAAAAATTATAAAAATAATTTGTAAAAATGAAATACAACACAAAAGGAATAAAAGATAGATAGAAAACGCCGACTATTTAGTTATTATTACATACAAATTTAAATAAAGCTTTCTTAAACGACTCTCTGGACAAGTTGAAATCAAAAATATCATAAACAGAATTAAACTCTCGCGATGCTCTCAAAAGTGGTTCCGAAAGACCGTAATTAGTTGATACCTGGTTAATGAGCAACAGACCATCGCGTTGGCGCATTTGACGTACCGGAGCGTAAGGATTTAAGCGTGAAAGCAGCTCAGTACAATCGATTCGAGAACTGAAAATATCGCAAATGAACAATGCCGATGCTACTACCAGTCGACAATCTAATCGGTGCAGATTCAATAGGATAGGTTACAGCGATCTTAATAGGGAGGAAGAACATATTCCACAGACCGTGTAGACGGTAGACAACGAAGTGCATACAAAACAAACTGCTTCTGAACACTTTCTATTCTATCCGAATGACAGTGATAAGATGGTGGCCAAACTGCTAAATAATTTGCCACAAAAAGAAACCAGATTAGTACAATACCTTAACAAACGTTTTAAGCACCTTGCCCATAGGAAATGAAAACGAAAACGGATTTTACTTTTTTTACAATAACTTCAAAATCTTCAGCATATTATAGCTTAAAGACTCTCAAACTTGTTCATAAACACAATACAAAAATATTTTAATTTAAAAAATAATTTAAAAATATTTAACATTCCCAAAAAATTAAATTTTAATTTTTTCTGTCAGAAAATTTCAAATATTTTTTCAATTTTTCGTCAGAAAAAGTACACGAAAATATTTTTCGTCTTGTTTTTCTGTTATAATTTTTTATTCTGTTATAATTTGTAATGTCGGCTAAAAAAATGAATGAAATACCATCTTCACACACTAAACACAAAACCATTTTGTTTTTTTTTTTAATATTATTATAGTGACATTTCATTTGACCAAGGAATTGGAATTGGAATTGGAATTCAAATTTGGTCAAAAGAAATAACCAACCAATTCTCGTGATTTATTTTGAAAAGTTGGTACATAAATAGTATGATATTTTATTTATAATACTTTCATTGTTTTCTGAAAATCAAAAACTTAGACGGCCGTTGTGCATTAAATAATTTCATTATTAGTTTTTTTTATAAAATATTAACAAAAATATACAAGATAATAACATTTAAAACAGAAAAAATGAAATACGAAAACTCTGGTGACAAACACAGTAACTACAAAATGGAATTGGAATAGCAATACCATCAACTCAGCAGGAATTCGATGAATTCCAAATTGGAATTCATTATATAGCATTGTTGTTGTAAATTGGCAAATGAAATGTCACTTATGAGAATTCCGTTTTTTTTTTTTCAATAAATTAAGAAAAAAATAACTCACAGATCCAAACATACAAGTTTTGATTCTGGAGTTTCAAACGAAAATAGTTTTTTCTACGATAGTGCAGTAACCAATACTTTCGATGATGATTTTTGAATTTAAATTATATAAGAAAAGGAGCCTTTGCGTCGTATACTAAAATCGTGTGGAAATATTCTCATTACACAACGATTTCTTATTATTGCTACACGATTTGTGAAAACCCAAATGTTTTAATGGTTTAATAAATTTGTGTTGAACCGTACAAGTTTGTAATTTTTAATGTTTCTACTTATTTATAAATGTTACAGGGCTATTGTATCGTAGAAAAAATAGCGTGTATAACTCGTGTGAAAATGAGTCATTGCAATACTGCAATCACTTTCGTATTGCAATGACTCGTTTTCTTCACTTGTTATACAATATACTATTTCGGTTTAGTAATGGGCAAAGCGCTTTACTATACAAAAATAAATTATTTCAAACAAACTCATAATCGAAGCGCCCATAAACAATCCAACCAGCCCACCAAAATTTGATATTAGATCCGAAAACGTGTACAGTTCCTTTCGTGTCGATCCAATAAATTGTGGATCTTTCCAGAATATTTCCAAACGAACCGGTGAATAGCTCGCATCACTGGGTTCAAGTTCATTGCTTAAATGCTCGCTCATTTCGTTTAATATTTTTGAAACATGAAAACTTTCCGTCTCGGTCGTATATTTATACTCGATTGAATTGCATTCGGCTAAACAATCACATGAACTGAATTGCAAATCACTGAAACCCTGGCCAAAATCAATATTATCTTTTAGACTTGTTACATTATTATTCAGATAATTCGATAACGCATCTAAATTGTCAACGATTTCGTATGCATGCAGTAAAATATTTACGCGATGTCCGCAGATCGGGTCACCCAGGCTGCGTGGAAACGCAAAATGTGCGCAACCGTAGTATTTAAGAGTAAAATTGGTGAAACATTCTAATTTACAGTTAATTCGATTATAGAATTGGTAAAATTTTAAATTGCGCTCATCACTAAAATAACATTGGCGCTGCTTTGGTGAAAAGCTGCGCAGGCCCTCTGATGTGATGACCATTTTTGGTTCGACCTTAATTTTTAGAATACTTTCGTGATTTACCGGAATATAGTGTTCAAGTGTGGTCGGATACTCAGTAGGTGGATGCAATATTATTTTATATCCAAGTTCCGATAGGTGACATATAGATTTAAAATTAATGACATTAGCTGTTAGGAACAATTTAAAGCTAGATATTTCACCAGCAAAACACCCGAATCGTGGCAATGTTAAATTGTAATTTATTTTGGATGAAATATTGTAGTAAGGGTAATCGGATTGTATATTTTCACTACGCAGTATATCATGTTTCAGATTATACGTGAAACAAACACCTTCATTGGTTAAAATGTATGATAGATTTAAACCTTCGCGTGTCCGAGGAAACGGTTGATTGAAGTTGGTTAAATCTTTGAAATTTAGGTTACAGCTATCTGCTATTTCGACAAGTTGAACCGTTTCATAAAGTGTTGGTGATGCCTGCAAGTTGCAATTGAAAAAATTATTTCAATTTTGAAGAATTCATATTTGTAAACTTACTCGATATAACAGCTCAATATGCGACGTATTTAGATTACCGTTGAATTCAGGGACTTTAAAAATTTCTGCTGCCATGGGGTGACATATTAGTTGCGCCATCTCATATTTCATTTTAAGGTCAGCAAATGAACTTTCATTCGTTAATCCGTTAGAGTACATCTTCATAAATTCTTTGTACGAAAATTCGGATTTTTTTAGTTTCACTTGTGGACAAATTGTCACAGCAGGAAATGGTATTTTATGTACCAATGTGGGTGTTTGATTCTCCACCAAAATTACATTTTTCTCGTACCATTTGGAAAGAATTTCGCGAATAAACAGTCCCAAACACAGAAAACATAGTATGAATATTAGAAGCCAATAAATTTTTTCAATGATGGATCCTCGATTTCCCAGATATTTTATGCCATGAATTGTGGTATTTTCCGTGTATTCCTTTAAATTTACACCATCGCGATTATTGCGACTCGGTTGACTGGCACTAAAAATTTACATAATATTGATTAGCTTTAGATATAATTTGAAAATTTGAATTTGTTTAACTCAATTTTATCACACAAACTATTTAGTTGGCATTTTGTCAATTCCATATTACTATTATCACCCATAAAAATAAATGTTTTTCGTAAATAACGCCGTGATGGCTAGAATTAGACTAAATTCAAATTTGAATTTTTTTGTATTGTATATCTTTATCTAAACACGACATGATTAGACGATGTGGCTAAGTGGCATTCGTGGTTAATTAAATAATGTATATGGTCGAATTGTAGCAAACTTTATTAATTTTAGTGCGTGTTTATCACAAATATATTTATCCCTTAAATATTTTTATTATCAAAAAAACAGGATTGTTTATTAATATTTCACGCCTTAGTTAAACCCTTGTTTTTACATCGACAACACATGCTCGTATATGTAAATATCACCGAAAAATTGTTATAGGAACCACCACATTTTAGTTGGTTGAACACATCTGTAGTTCTCTTATACGTTATGCCAAGACATTCACCATTTAAAAAAGTTTATCAAGTAAATTCTTTCGAAGTAGTGTGGTCTTTAAAATGGTCAAAGATACATTGCGACTATCAAAATCATTAACCTCAGGGCTCTATTGCACCAACTCATTACTTATCATAATTTTTGATAATTGTCTGTTGTGCCAAATTGAAATTTGATAAGTAGTTATCTTGGTTTATGACCGATTATAACTTTTTATTTGTGCGGGAGGGAACGTGCCAAAGGAGTTTTAAATTAAAACACGATCAATTATGGAATGATTAAAGTAGAGCTAATGACATAGAATTTTATTAGGGTATTTATAATTTATTTTCGCTGATGGTGCATATAATCCATGCAGCGGATATTTGTTTTTATATTTCATTTAATACAATACAAAGATGCAATTATGCATATTATCATTTAATTATATTTTCTTTAAATGTAATTTGAATTGAAGCTTGGATCAGTGATGTATGGTTTATGTTCTGATAAATGCAATTTATGTTGACGCAGCATCGTTGTGGGTCGTGGTACATAACTAAGTATTTAATTGAGTTATAATAAGTGATAAGCACTCACTTATCAAAATTAAGTTGCACCAATTCGCGAAATGATAAATGATAAGTAATATTTTGATAAGCGATAAGTTTGAAGTGACCACTTTAATGATAACTTATCCAAAATATCAATAAGAAAAATTTCACTACTCAAATAAATTGATAAGAGGTACAAATTGTAGTGGCAAGACGGAAGTCTATTAAAAACGTTTTTTTTTCCTGTTAGTGTAAGATGAGAACTTTTGTTCAATTTTAAAAGAGTACAAACACATTTTTCAATACAAATATTTATTATGCAAATGATTATAAATGATGATACATGTAACAATGTGTTTTCAAGTGTATGATATAATAAATTTAATTGCTGCTCTCGCATTGACCAAATAAGTGATCGCGCGCGTAAGTCCAACAACGGTTAGCTTTTACTAATCCGAGTGACTTCGCCTTATTCAATACTTCCGTCCACGCACCCGAATTTGCACAACGCTAGAACAACGTGGAGCAAATTAAAAATACTTGGTATTTCATGTAAATCAGCCGAAGTAGTCATTGACCGTGTGTCGATGAACTTATGGTATTGAATCCAATTCATACAGTTAGGTCGAATTCGATGGCATATAACATGGTCAACTTCAAAGTATTAAAATTATTTATTGATTTGTTTCTGCCACAAATCACTTTTACCATTAATCAGTGTTTGACGAAATCTGTGTCTCCTGATGTATGAAAAGTGGCATCGATTATTCCCCTTCTTGAGCACCTCAATAGATATAATTACCTATTCAAATTCCAGTCTGGTTACAAATTTGGCCATAGTACTACTACTGCACTATCTATCTGCTATATTAGACAAAGCTAATTCATTTGCAATTTTAGTCCTGTTAGACTTTTCTAAAGCATTTGGTTGTGTTAATCATATCCTGTTGCTTCAAAAGTTAAAGTTATATTATAAGTTTTCCCTTTTTGCTATTTTGTTGCTTCAATCTTATTTGAGTAATCGTAAACAATTTGAGAAGCTTGGCGATGATCTTTCTGGCATAAGTGATGTAGTTGCTGGGGTAGCTCAAGGGTCAATTTTGAGTTCTTTACTTTTTTCCATTTCTATAAATGATCTATCTTGGCATATTATAAATTGTCTATTTTATCTTTACGCTGATGATTTGCAACTGTATATTGGTGGTGACTTGTTAAAATTTGAGGAGGTCGTGATTCAACTTAATGCAAATCTTATATTTCTTCATGGGCCAAAAATAATTCACTTTCCATTACCCCAACTAAAAGTAAAGTTTTATTGCTAACCAGAAATAATTCACATAATATTGCACCTGTGTTCTTATAAACAATGATATACTCTCATTTGTTCCAATAGTTAATTACTTAGGATTACTATTGAATTCAAAACTTACTTGGAATGACCATGTAAGTTCTTTATGCCAGCGTGTTATTTACGGTTTATATTCGCTTAGACTAATAAAAAAATGTTGTCTATATACATATCTTGTTAAAAGTTTAATTATACCTATTTTAAGCTATTGTGATATGATATTTTCTAATTGTGATAGTTCCTCAAAACGGTTACATGAGGTTACTTTTTAAAATTGTGTGAGATATGTTCATGACCTTAGGAAGTTTGATCATATTTCCGAATTTAAGGATTCAATCATTTTATGCGACTTGTTTGAATTTTACTATTATAGAACTGCTGCTTTTATTTTCCGAATAATTAAATCGGGTGTGCCATTATACTGGCATGATAATTTACATTTTCTATGTCATTGAGAACTAGGAACGTTAATTTGCCTGTTAGTAGAATTATTGTTTACAATAACTTCGAATTAATATTATCACTTACATACCTTTGGAGCAGTTTGCCTACAGAATTGAAAAATATAAGTTCCATTAATTTAAGGCAGTTTTTTGTTTAAACTAGTAACTTAGAATCAAAGTTCTTGTACATACATATTGTAATTATGCACATTTTTGTATATATGTTAATTATTGTTATATTGGAAATTGAAATGTTATTATTGTTAATCTTAAGTTGTTCTAGACTATTGTAAATATGTGTTATATACAAAAGCCACGGCTTATACATTAAATAAAGCATTATTATTATTATTAAGGCGGAATCAAATGTATTACTATTTATACACACAAAAAAATATCGCGGTGTGAATGGTATATAATCCGAAAAAAACTTTATTTTTTATCCAATAGTACCATATTAACTCCGCAAGATCGGGTACAAATTTTAAAATATCCAAAAGGATCGAACAGTATACTTTTGCAACGTTCGGAGTAAACGCAAAAGTTGTCAACAGAGGATTTTTTTAAAAGGTACTTCCCAGAGATTATTTTCGTTCTATCGGAGTAAATATTTACACCGTTTGGAGTTTTCGTGAAAAAGTAAAATTGTAAGAGATTTTGGCTGTATTAGTTAAATTCGCTAAAGCAACCTGCATATTCCTTCTGTATAATAGAATTTAAATTGTGATACAATCAGTCTAGTCGCAGCGGCCTGATGAGAAGATTCAATTCTCTTACAATATTCGGAACATATTAAAATCATATAATATACATTAAAATAAAATACCAACGGGATAAAAACAGAGATGGGCATTGACACGTCAACTATAATTGTCGACGCGTCAACTATAATTGTTGACGCTGAGATTTGTTGACGTGGCACATCACTGGATAAAAACCATACACTCAAAAAATGTGCGGTGTTAATTGGTTTTTTATCCGAAAAAGTATTTTATTTTTCTCCAACTGAATATATTTTATAAAATTAAATACGCATCAACGGATAGATATTTTTATCTATCCGAAAAGATAAATTTTTATAAAAACTCATTTTGGATTTAATAAAATGCACCTCTAGGTGTTTTCCTAAAGATGGATGTTCCTGTTTGGGTTTTATGCGGTGTAAAAGTTTTTATCCAAATGTATTGTATGTCATTTTTATTATAATATCCGATTGGATTCAAATTATAAATATCCGATCGGTGGGACACTATGTAACACCGATTCGGTGTTGTGGTGACCTTTTATTTTTTTGTGTGTAGTCTAAGTATTTCATTGAAAAGGGGTTAAACCTGTGGGGGCTACATGTATGTATTCCAAGGCATACAATTAATGCTATTATCGCCACAATAAATTTTTACAGTTGTAGTCACTAAATTTCGTTATGCGTCACTGAGCTGGATCACTGTCACAGATAGTACAAATAAATTACTCAGCGGTTTAGTATTAAGTTTAACAATTTCAATTATTTATTTATATTTAATTATTACAAACTTTATTATTCACTATAACCAATATGTATATGTAATTAAGATAATAATATTATTACAAATTTGAACAGTAAAAAAATAATTAATCACAACTAGCTATGAGATGCCACAAAATGGACGTGCGTTTATTATTTTGTTTTATATTTTGTTTATAAAAATTTATACGATGTGAACGATGTGCATTCACTTTGAAGAAGTTAAATCGACTAATTTTACGAATGAGAAAATAAAATACATTTCGGAAAATGAATGAGTATGAAGTGCGAAACCATGGAATTGTATGTTTTGTTTGCTTGTTGGTCGAGCGGTTGCGGTTGCGTGTGTGTCAGTTATAAGAGAGCGCTGAAAGCTGATATACATATATATATATATATATATATATATATATATATATATATGATATATATATATATATATATATATATATATATATATATATATACACTACTCCGAAAAATTAAAGGAACACTAATTTTTTTCAATTTTTTTAGTGTTTTTTGAAGAGCTGTATCTTCAGTAAAATACGGTCGTACAGAGATGAAAAGAAAAGCATTTTAAAGCTTCAAATCTCTAGTTTTGAGACTTTTGAACGGAAAATTTTTGTGAGATACCGTTATCACGCAATCATAAGAAAGAGCGCGAAGAAAAAAAATTCGAGTTTTTTTTTTTTTTGTAAGGTGCCATGGGCTCGGGAAATTTTTTTAAAGTTAAACCAATGCATAGGTCGGTTAGCCTGTTAATTAGGCGTAAATTTAATTTCATTCTGGTCTCTCTATCGCAATATGACCAATTATTATGGAACATGGCCATTTCGAATCTGATTTTAGTGAAATTTGGTATGCGTTATTGAAATGGGATTCTAAAACGATTCGTGGATGAAGTTCTGAAAAATGGCCAACTTGGATGGAACTTGGCCATTTCTTAACCGATTTTGATGAAATTTGGTATGGGCGATGGAAATGGAATTCTAAACTGATTTTTGGATAAAGTTCTGGAATATGGCCAACTAGGAAGGAACTTGGCCATTTCTTATCCGATTTTGATGAAATTCAGCATGTACGATGGAAATGGGATTCTAAAGTGATTTTTGGATAAAGTTCTGGAAAATGGCCAACTAGGATGGAACTTGGCTATTGCTCATCCGATTTTAGTGAAATTTGGTATGGGCGATGGAAATGGGATTCTAAACTGATTTTTGGATAAAGTTCTGGAAAATGGCCAACTAGGATGGAACTTGGCCATTTCTTATCCGATTTTGATGAAAGTTAGCATGTACGATGGAAATGAGATTCTAAAGTGATTTTTGGATAAAGTTCTGGAATATGGCCAACTAGGATGGAACTTGGCCATTTCTTAACCGATTTTGATGAAATTTGGTATAAGCGATGGAAATGGGATTCTAAACAGATTTTTGGATAAAGTTCTGGAATATGGCCAACTGGGATGGAACTTGGCTATTTCTTAACCGATTTTGATGAAATTTGGTGTTCGCGATGGAAATGGGATTCTATAATGAATTTTAGCTAAAGTTCTGGAATATGGCCAATTAGGTAGGAACTTGGCCATTTCTTATAAGATTTTGTTGAAATTCGGCATGTGTAATGAAAATTTCATTTCCGCTCCGGTGCACAGTGGGACCGAAACGGGCTCACCGTCTCTAAAATGTGTATCTCTTAATGATAAACACTTAATTTTTTTTAAATGAATTGTTGAATACCCTGTTAGCATACACCCTGTTAGCATCAAGCGATTTTCTTGAAAAAATTTACAGATCATCGTTTGGTCCACTTCATTGCAAGGCACCATTGGCTAAGCTTATTAGTGATTTTAGAAATAATTAGGACAGCTTAGAAACAAATCGATGGCCGATTTTAATTTTTTACACTAAATGTCATTATAGAACACGCTGTTAGCATCAAGCGATTTTCTTGAAAAAATTTACAGATCATCGTTTGGTCCCACTTCATTGCGAGGCACCATTGGCTAAGCTTACTAGTGCTTTTAGAAATAATTAGGACAGCTTAGAAACAAATCGATGGCCGATTTTAATTTTTTACACTAAATGTCATCATAGAACACCCTGTTAGCATCAAGCGATTTTCTTGAAAAAATTTACAGATCATCGTTTGGTCCCACTTCATTGCAAGGCACCATTGGCTAAGCTTATTAGTGCTTTTAGAAATAATTAGGACAGCTTAGAAACAAATCGATAGCCGATTTTAATTTTTTACACTAAATGTCATCATAGAACACCCTGTTAGCATCAAGCGATTTTCTTGAAAAAATTTACCGTTCATCGTTTGGTCCCACTTCATTGCAAGGCACCATTGGCTAAGCTTATTAGTGCTTTTAGAAATAATTAGGACAGCTTAGAAACAAATCGATGGCCGATTTTAATTTTTTACACTAAATGTCATCATAGAACACCCTGTTAGCATCAAGCGATTTTCTTGAAAAAATTTACAGATCATCGTTTGGCCCCACTTCATTGCAAGGCACCATTGGCTAAGCTTATTAGTGCTTTTAGAAATAATTAGGACAGCTTAGAAACAAATCGATGGCCGATTTTAATTTTTTACACTAAATGTCATCATAGAACACCCTGTTAGCATCAAGCGATTTTCTTGAAAAAATTTACAGATCATCGTTTGGTCCCACTTCATTGCGAGGCACCATTGGCTAAGCTTATTAGTGCTTTTCGAAATAATTAGGACAGCTTAGAAACAAATCGATGGCCGATTTTAATTTTTTACACTAAATGTCATCATAGAACACCCTGTTAGCATCAAGCGATTTTCTTAAAAAAATTTACAGATCATCGTTTGGTCCCACTTCATTGCAAGGCACCATTGGCTAAGCTTATTAGTGCTTTTAGAAATAATTAGGACAGCTTAGAAACAAATCGATGGCCGATTTTAATTTTTTACACTAAATGTCATCATAGAACACCCTGTTAGCATCAAGCGATTTTCTTGAAAAAATTTACAGATCATCGTTTGGTCCCACTTCATTGCGAGGCACCATTGGCTAAGCTTATTAGTGCTTTTAGAAATAATTAGGACAGCTTAGAAACAAATCGATGGCCGATTTTAATTTTTTACACTAAATGTCATCATAGAACACCCTGTTAGCATCAAGCGATTTTCCTGAAAAAATTTACAGATCATCGTTTGGTCCCACTTCATTGCAAGGCACCATTGGCTAAGCTTATTAGTGCTTTTCGAAATAATTAGGACAGCTTAGAAACAAATCGATGGCCGATTTTAATTTTTTACACTAAATGTCATCATAGAACACCCTGTTAGCATCAAGCGATTTTCTTGAAAAAATTTACAGATCATCGTTTGGCCCCACTTCATTGCAAGGCACCATTGGCTAAGCTTATTAGTGCTTTTCGAAATAATTAGGACAGCTTAGAAACAAATCGATGGCCGATTTTAATTTTTTACACTAAATGTCATCATAGAACACCCTGTTAGCATCAAGCGATTTTCTTGAAAAAATTTACAGATCATCGTTTGGTCCCACTTCATTGCAAAGCACCATTGGCTAAGCTTATTAGTGCTTTTAGAAATAATTAGGACAGCTTAGAAACAAATCGATAGCCGATTTTAATTTTTTACACTAAATGTCATCATAGAACACCCTGTTAGCATCAAGCGATTTTCTTGAAAAAATTTACAGATCATCGTTTGGTCCCACTTCATTGCAAGGCACCATTGGCTAAGCTTATTAGTGCTTTTAGAAATAATTAGGACAGCTTAGAAACAAATCGATGGCCGATTTTAATTTTTTACACTAAATGTCATCATAGAACACCCTGTTAGCATCAAGCGATTTTCTTGAAAAAATTTACAGATCATCGTTTGGTCCCACTTCATTGCAAGGCACCATTGGCTAAGCTTATTAGTGCTTTTCGAAATAATTAGAACAGCTTAGAAACAAATCGATGGCCGATTTTAATTTTTTACACTAAATGTCATCATAGAACACCCTGTTAGCATCAAGCGATTTTCTTGAAAAAATTTACAGATCATCGTTTGGCCCCACTTCATTGCAAGGCACCATTGGCTAAGCTTATTAGTGCTTTTAGAAATAATTAGGACAGCTTAGAAACAAATCGATGGCCGATTTTAATTTTTTACACTAAATGTCATCATAGAACACCCTGTTAGCATCAAGCGATTTTCTTGAAAAAATTTACAGATCATCGTTTGGTCCCACTTCATTGCAAGGCACCATTGGCTAAGCTTATTAGTGCTTTTCGAAATAATTAGGACAGCTTAGAAACAAATCGATGGCCGATTTTAATTTTTTACACTAAATGTCATCATAGAACACCCTGTTAGCATCAAGCGATTTTCTTGAAAAAATTTACAGATCATCGTTTGGTCCCACTTCATTGCGAGGCACCACTGGCTAAGCTTATTAGTGCTTTTAGAAATAATTAGGACAGCTTAGAAACAAATCGATGGCCGATTTTAATTTTTTACACTAAATGTCATCATAGAACACCCTGTTAGCATCAAGCGATTTTCTTGAAAAAATTTACAGATCATCGTTTGGTCCCACTTCATTGCAAGGCACCATTGGCTAAGCTTATTAGTGCTTTTAGAAATAATTAGGACAGCTTAGAAACAAATCGATGGCCGATTTTAATTTTTTACACTAAATGTCATCATAGAACACCCTGTTAGCATCAAGCGATTTTCCTGAAAAAATTTACAGATCATCGTTTGGTCCCACTTCATTGCAAGGCACCATTGGCTAAGCTTATTAGTGCTTTTCGAAATAATTAGGACAGCTTAGAAACAAATCGATGGCCGATTTTAATTTTTTACACTAAATGTCATCATAGAACACCCTGTTAGCATCAAGCGATTTTCTTGAAAAAATTTACAGATCATCGTTTGGCCCCACTTCATTGCAAGGCACCATTGGCTAAGCTTATTAGTGCTTTTCGAAATAATTAGGACAGCTTAGAAACAAATCGATGGCCGATTTTAATTTTTTACACTAAATGTCATCATAGAACACCCTGTTAGCATCAAGCGATTTTCTTGAAAAAATTTACAGATCATCGTTTGGTCCCACTTCATTGCAAGGCACCATTGGCTAAGCTTATTAGTGCTTTTAGAAATAATTAGGACAGCTTAGAAACAAATCGATGGCCGATTTTAATTTTTTACACTAAATGTCATCATAGAACACCCTGTTAGCATCAAGCGATTTTCTTGAAAAAATTTACAGATCATCGTTTGGCCCCACTTCATTGCAAGGCACCATTGGCTAAGCTTATTAGTGCTTTTCGAAATAATTAGGACAGCTTAGAAACAAATCGATGGCCGATTTTAATTTTTTACACTAAATGTCATCATAGAACACCCTGTTAGCATCAAGCGATTTTCTTGAAAAAATTTACAGATCATCGTTTGGTCCCACTTCATTGCAAAGCACCATTGGCTAAGCTTATTAGTGCTTTTAGAAATAATTAGGACAGCTTAGAAACAAATCGATAGCCGATTTTAATTTTTTACACTAAATGTCATCATAGAACACCCTGTTAGCATCAAGCGATTTTCTTGAAAAAATTTACAGATCATCGTTTGGTCCCACTTCATTGCAAGGCACCATTGGCTAAGCTTATTAGTGCTTTTAGAAATAATTAGGACAGCTTAGAAACAAATCGATGGCCGATTTTAATTTTTTACACTAAATGTCATCATAGAACACCCTGTTAGCATCAAGCGATTTTCTTGAAAAAATTTACAGATCATCGTTTGGTCCCACTTCATTGCAAGGCACCATTGGCTAAGCTTATTAGTGCTTTTCGAAATAATTAGAACAGCTTAGAAACAAATCGATGGCCGATTTTAATTTTTTACACTAAATGTCATCATAGAACACCCTGTTAGCATCAAGCGATTTTCTTGAAAAAATTTACAGATCATCGTTTGGCCCCACTTCATTGCAAGGCACCATTGGCTAAGCTTATTAGTGCTTTTAGAAATAATTAGGACAGCTTAGAAACAAATCGATGGCCGATTTTAATTTTTTACACTAAATGTCATCATAGAACACCCTGTTAGCATCAAGCGATTTTCTTGAAAAAATTTACAGATCATCGTTTGGTCCCACTTCATTGCAAGGCACCATTGGCTAAGCTTATTAGTGCTTTTCGAAATAATTAGGACAGCTTAGAAACAAATCGATGGCCGATTTTAATTTTTTACACTAAATGTCATCATAGAACACCCTGTTAGCATCAAGCGATTTTCTTGAAAAAATTTACAGATCATCGTTTGGTCCCACTTCATTGCGAGGCACCACTGGCTAAGCTTATTAGTGCTTTTAGAAATAATTAGGACAGCTTAGAAACAAATCGATGGCCGATTTTAATTTTTTACACTAAATGTCATCATAGAACACCCTGTTAGCATCAAGCGATTTTCTTGAAAAAATTTACAGATCATCGTTTGGTCCCACTTCATTGCAAGGCACCATTGGCTAAGCTTATTAGTGCTTTTAGAAATAATTAGGACAGCTTAGAAACAAATCGATGGCCGATTTTAATTTTTTACACTAAATGTCATCATAGAACACCCTGTTAGCATCAAGCGATTTTCCTGAAAAAATTTACAGATCATCGTTTGGTCCCACTTCATTGCAAGGCACCATTGGCTAAGCTTATTAGTGCTTTTCGAAATAATTAGGACAGCTTAGAAACAAATCGATGGCCGATTTTAATTTTTTACACTAAATGTCATCATAGAACACCCTGTTAGCATCAAGCGATTTTCTTGAAAAAATTTACAGATCATCGTTTGGCCCCACTTCATTGCAAGGCACCATTGGCTAAGCTTATTAGTGCTTTTCGAAATAATTAGGACAGCTTAGAAACAAATCGATGGCCGATTTTAATTTTTTACACTAAATGTCATCATAGAACACCCTGTTAGCATCAAGCGATTTTCTTGAAAAAATTTACAGATCATCGTTTGGTCCCACTTCATTGCAAGGCACCATTGGCTAAGCTTATTAGTGCTTTTAGAAATAATTAGGACAGCTTAGAAACAAATCGATGGCCGATTTTAATTTTTTACACTAAATGTCATCATAGAACACCCTGTTAGCATCAAGCGATTTTCTTGAAAAAATTTACAGATCATCGTTTGGTCCCACTTCATTGCAAGGCACCATTGGCTAAGCTTATTAGTGCTTTTCGAAATAATTAGGACAGCTTAGAAACAAATCGATGGCCGATTTTAATTTTTTACACTAAATGTCATCATAGAACACCCTGTTAGCATCAAGCGATTTTCTTGAAAAAATTTACAGATCATCGTTTGGCCCCACTTCATTGCAAGGCACCATTGGCTAAGCTTATTAGTGCTTTTAGAAATAATTAGGACAGCTTAGAAACAAATCGATGGCCGATTTTAATTTTTTACACTAAATGTCATCATAGAACACCCTGTTAGCATCAAGCGATTTTCTTGAAAAAATTTACAGATCATCGTTTGGTCCCACTTCATTGCGAGGCACCATTGGCTAAGCTTATTAGTGCTTTTAGAAATAATTAGGACAGCTTAGAAACAAATCGATGGCCGATTTTAATTTTTTACACTAAATGTCATCATAGAACACCCTGTTAGCATCAAGCGATTTTCCTGAAAAAATTTACAGATCATCGTTTGGTCCCACTTCATTGCAAGGCACCATTGGCTAAGCTTATTAGTGCTTTTCGAAATAATTAGGACAGCTTAGAAACAAATCGATGGCCGATTTTAATTTTTTACACTAAATGTCATCATAGAACACCCTGTTAGCATCAAGCGATTTTCTTGAAAAAATTTACAGATCATCGTTTGGCCCCACTTCATTGCAAGGCACCATTGGCTAAGCTTATTAGTGCTTTTCGAAATAATTAGGACAGCATAGAAACAAATCGATGGCCGATTTTAATTTTTTACACTAAATGTCATCATAGAACACCCTGTTAGCATCAAGCGATTTTCTTGAAAAAATTTACAGATCATCGTTTGGTCCCACTTCATTGCAAAGCACCATTGGCTAAGCTTATTAGTGCTTTTAGAAATAATTAGGACAGCTTAGAAACAAATCGATAGCCGATTTTAATTTTTTACACTAAATGTCATCATAGAACACCCTGTTAGCATCAAGCGATTTTCTTGAAAAAATTTACAGATCATCGTTTGGTCCCACTTCATTGCAAGGCACCATTGGCTAAGCTTATTAGTGCTTTTAGAAATAATTAGGACAGCTTAGAAACAAATCGATGGCCGATTTTAATTTTTTACACTAAATGTCATCATAGAACACCCTGTTAGCATCAAGCGATTTTCTTGAAAAAATTTACAGATCATCGTTTGGTCCCACTTCATTGCAAGGCACCATTGGCTAAGCTTATTAGTGCTTTTCGAAATAATTAGAACAGCTTAGAAACAAATCGATGGCCGATTTTAATTTTTTACACTAAATGTCATCATAGAACACCCTGTTAGCATCAAGCGATTTTCTTGAAAAAATTTACAGATCATCGTTTGGCCCCACTTCATTGCAAGGCACCATTGGCTAAGCTTATTAGTGCTTTTAGAAATAATTAGGACAGCTTAGAAACAAATCGATGGCCGATTTTAATTTTTTACACTAAATGTCATCATAGAACACCCTGTTAGCATCAAGCGATTTTCTTGAAAAAATTTACAGATCATCGTTTGGTCCCACTTCATTGCAAGGCACCATTGGCTAAGCTTATTAGTGCTTTTAGAAATAATTAGGACAGCTTAGAAACAAATCGATGGCCGATTTTAATTTTTTACACTAAATGTCATCATAGAACACCCTGTTAGCATCAAGCGATTTTCCTGAAAAAATTTACAGATCATCGTTTGGTCCCACTTCATTGCAAGGCACCATTGGCTAAGCTTATTAGTGCTTTTAGAAATAATTAGGACAGCTTAGAAACAAATCGATGGCCGATTTTAATTTTTTACACTAAATGTCATCATAGAACACCCTGTTAGCATCAAGCGATTTTCTTGAAAAAATTTACAGATCATCGTTTGGTCCCACTTCATTGCAAGGCACCATTGGCTAAGCTTATTAGTGCTTTTCGAAATAATTAGGACAGCTTAGAAACAAATCGATGGCCGATTTTAATTTTTTACACTAAATGTCATCATAGAACACCCTGTTAGCATCAAGCGATTTTCTTGAAAAAATTTACAGATCATCGTTTGGTCCCACTTCATTGCGAGGCACCACTGGCTAAGCTTATTAGTGCTTTTAGAAATAATTAGGACAGCTTAGAAACAAATCGATGGCCGATTTTAATTTTTTACACTAAATGTCATCATAGAACACCCTGTTAGCATCAAGCGATTTTCTTGAAAAAATTTACAGATCATCGTTTGGTCCCACTTCATTGCAAGGCACCATTGGCTAAGCTTATTAGTGCTTTTAGAAATAATTAGGACAGCTTAGAAACAAATCGATGGCCGATTTTAATTTTTTACACTAAATGTCATCATAGAACACCCTGTTAGCATCAAGCGATTTTCCTGAAAAAATTTACAGATCATCGTTTGGTCCCACTTCATTGCAAGGCACCATTGGCTAAGCTTATTAGTGCTTTTCGAAATAATTAGGACAGCTTAGAAACAAATCGATGGCCGATTTTAATTTTTTACACTAAATGTCATCATAGAACACCCTGTTAGCATCAAGCGATTTTCTTGAAAAAATTTACAGATCATCGTTTGGCCCCACTTCATTGCAAGGCACCATTGGCTAAGCTTATTAGTGCTTTTCGAAATAATTAGGACAGCTTAGAAACAAATCGATGGCCGATTTTAATTTTTTACACTAAATGTCATCATAGAACACCCTGTTAGCATCAAGCGATTTTCTTGAAAAAATTTACAGATCATCGTTTGGTCCCACTTCATTGCAAGGCACCATTGGCTAAGCTTATTAGTGCTTTTAGAAATAATTAGGACAGCTTAGAAACAAATCGATGGCCGATTTTAATTTTTTACACTAAATGTCATCATAGAACACCCTGTTAGCATCAAGCGATTTTCTTGAAAAAATTTACAGATCATCGTTTGGTCCCACTTCATTGCAAGGCACCATTGGCTAAGCTTATTAGTGCTTTTCGAAATAATTAGGACAGCTTAGAAACAAATCGATGGCCGATTTTAATTTTTTACACTAAATGTCATCATAGAACACCCTGTTAGCATCAAGCGATTTTCTTGAAAAAATTTACAGATCATCGTTTGGCCCCACTTCATTGCAAGGCACCATTGGCTAAGCTTATTAGTGCTTTTAGAAATAATTAGGACAGCTTAGAAACAAATCGATGGCCGATTTTAATTTTTTACACTAAATGTCATCATAGAACACCCTGTTAGCATCAAGCGATTTTCTTGAAAAAATTTACAGATCATCGTTTGGTCCCACTTCATTGCAAGGCACCATTGGCTAAGCTTATTAGTGCTTTTCGAAATAATTAGGACAGCTTAGAAACAAATCGATGGCCGATTTTAATTTTTTACACTAAATGTCATCATAGAACACCCTGTTAGCATCAAGCGATTTTCTTGAAAAAATTTACAGATCATCGTTTGGTCCCACTTCATTGCAAGGCACCATTGGCTAAGCTTATTAGTGCTTTTAGAAATAATTAGGACAGCTTAGAAACAAATCGATGGCCGATTTTAATTTTTTACACTAAATGTCATCATAGAACACCCTGTTAGCATCAAGCGATTTTCTTGAAAAAATTTACAGATCATCGTTTGGTCCCACTTCATTGCGAGGCACCACTGGCTAAGCTTATTAGTGCTTTTAGAAATAATTAGGACAGCTTAGAAACAAATCGATGGCCGATTTTAATTTTTTACACTAAATGTCATCATAGAACACCCTGTTAGCATCAAGCGATTTTCTTGAAAAAATTTACAGATCATCGTTTGGTCCCACTTCATTGCAAGGCACCATTGGCTAAGCTTATTAGTGCTTTTAGAAATAATTAGGACAGCTTAGAAACAAATCGATGGCCGATTTTAATTTTTTACACTAAATGTCATCATAGAACACTCTGTTAGCATCAAGCGATTTTCTTGAAAAAATTTACAGATCATCGTTTGGTCCCACTTCATTGCAAGGCACCATTGGCTAAGCTTATTAGTGCTTTTAGAAATAATTAGGACAGCTTAGAAACAAATCGATGGCCGATTTTAATTTTTTACACTAAATGTCATCATAGAACACCCTGTTAGCATCAAGCGATTTTCCTGAAAAAATTTACAGATCATCGTTTGGTCCCACTTCATTGCAAGGCACCATTGGCTAAGCTTATTAGTGCTTTTAGAAATAATTAGGACAGCTTTGATAAACGACACAAGGGACAACATGGCAGCACTGCGTTGTCAATTCGCAGCGCTTCAAAGTAAGAAACAAAAAGATGGCAAACTACTTTCGATCGTATGACCATGTCTGCCTCTAGGCTAAATGGTAAAGTGTACAAAAAAAAAATTAAAAATTACTCTGGCAGACCTTTTCAATATTACATTAATTACATATTAACAAATTTAAAAAAATAAAATTATCAGCAGTAATATCCCAAGAGCATTGATAATTTCCCGAAATAATTTTATTATATTTTTCGAAAGCACGTTGTTTGGTAACAGCCTGAAGCCGTAGGCTGAGTGCTGTTACCTAAAAGAAACGTGCTTGAAGAAAATATAATAAAATTATGAGGTATTATGAGGCCCCTTGTAATTTTTTGCTTTTTATGACCCCCATATACAAACACATACACACGACCACACCAGGGCATACCCGCAAACACATACACACACGGGCACAGACATACACACACATAACCATACATAAACGAACCCATATCTCGTATTCTATCATATTCATGATACATCGGCTTAAGCTAGGTTAAAAATCGCACGATTTTTAACCTAACCTAAGCTGATGTACGGTATTATGTATAAGGGATTTTTAAAACGGTATTTTGTCCTACGGGCAACTGTACCCAATCCCTCACGACACGGCCAGATAAAAAATTGTACCACATTCACGTCGGAGAGCCAGGGAGCATGCATGATAGCCGTATGCTTAAAGAAACGCAACTTTATAAAAGATGCGTCGAGAACCAGGAATCACTCATTAAAGAAAGACGAGTTGGCTAAACTTTCCATTGTCGACGCCAAATCAAATTCAGTGCCAATTTTCCAAAAACAAATTTTTTAACTAAATGCGCAGTAAAACGAATTTTTAAGAACTAAACAAAAATTTTTACGAACTAAAACTAAAACATAAAAAAATTCGGGGTAGGCTGTGTCTTCTAACGATTATTGTGATAACGTTTATAAGAGGTGCGAGAAATGGCACGATGTATGGGAAATTAATTATTTAAATTAACATTAAGTTATCTGCCACACTTTCTTTACGCATAAATTGACACCAGAATTACTCCGGTCAGATAAGTGATTCTCACGGTTGGTTGTAAATCGCTGTTTTGTACTTTGTAATTTTAATTAAAGTTAATGTGGAGATTAATTATTTAAATTAAAAATAAATTATCTGCCACAGTATTATTAAGCACAAATTAATAACCAAATTGCTCCGATCTGATGAGGCATTCTCTTGCTATAGTGCCCTCAATCTCTATAAATCCCTATTTTGTAGTTTGAATTTTTAATTAAAATTTATGTGGGGATTAATTAATTTAATTTAAAATTAATTAGCTACCACTGGTTTTTTACGCAAAAATTGACACCATCGGGTCTCCGATCGGATGAGCCGTTCTCTCGCTACACTGGTTGAGGCATTTAAATCGGAAGAAATCAGAGGTTCGCGGCGCGGGTTCCTTTGCCGCCGGATGACGTCATTGCAATAATATTATGCGTGACACATAAAGCCGACGGACCAATCTAAGCAATCATATCTTTAAATAAAGGTAATGCTTATAGTTGATGAGTAATTATCCCCGACCAAGGGCTAAATTTCGGGCCATGCGGTTTTCTGAACATGCGGTGTAAAACGTTATCACGTCAAAAAGTACTTTTTTGTTTAAATTGTGTGTATAATATGAAAATAAGTACCAACATTTGTACCAAATATGAATAAATTCATGTCATCTTGTAATAGTACATTATTCAACGAGCATATAATGATAGCTGTTATTCACGAAGATGAAGTTTGCCGACACGAGCCGATAGGCGAGTGTCGTAAATCATCTAAGTGAATAACAGCCATTATATGCGAGTAGAATACGATACTTTGTCCACGACCGACAAATATCATTATGTTTTATAATCAAATCCTTTAAATGTCAAACTCTTCAAATAATTTTCGTCGATATTTTGACGTCACAGTTTAATAATAATGAAAATGGCAAGAGACTACTAGATAAAATTTCAAAAATCAAATAATTTACTTGGAAGTATTGAATAATGAAAGAAGAGACTACTAGATAAACTAGCAGTGAATAATTGATATCATTATAAGTGATGAAACAAACGTATAATGAACATATTATACGTTAGTCATGGACAAACATTTTTTTTAACTATTTTATGAAAATAAGTACCAAAATATAATGCAACATTTTTTATTTTATTTTATTTTAGGAAAAAATATGAAATCTCCATTTTCCAGATATTTATTATGTTTTATCTCGCTGGATATTCATAAAATCACTGGACATTCTCAAAATGAAATAAGCATTTTCCAAAACAAGCGCTTATACTGAATATACACTAGGGAGCAATTGAAAATTAAAATTCAGATTTTATTCTTTATTATTTACTGAGATTTTTTAAGAAATACTATAAATAAATTAGGAAAGTAAAAAGATTGAACATAAATTTGTATCACAAAAATATTTTATTTCATTTATAATATTTTATAATAAAATGTACATAAATTACAAAAAAGTAAAACAAAGTAAAATTAAAAAAACAAAATTAAATTCAGCCTACTCATCCAACATTATTATACATTTAAATTTATTTCGTCAAAAAACAAATCCTAGCAACTAGTATTCCCTCCTTAAGGGGTAACTATAGATAACTTACAAACTTAAAAGAAATTAAAAATTTTAACGAAACTAATTTTTTTTGACATTCCATCTATACTTTCCGTAAGAATCTTTAGTGAACGACAGCTATTTTCGTGCGCTCAAATTTGATTATTTTAAAATTATTAATTTTTATTATATTTTTAGTGAGTTACTGAATTATTCAATTAGTGTCAGAATAATAGTGTTTAGCGATAGTAATTTAATTGATTAGTTTAGTTGTTTAAATAATTTTAGCATTTTACATTGTTCATTTTTTTAGGTTAGTTTATATATATATACATATATATATATATATATATATATATATATATATATATATATATATATATACACCTTGCGCCATTGAAATGTTCGGTTTGAATTTTTAAAGTAAATTTTGGAAATACCACCGTTTGCTTCAAAAGTAGATGGCAAAAATGATAGATTCTGTAATTTTTATTCAAAATAAGAATTAACAGAAATAAAATAAATCATCTCAACCAAAATATTTTGAGAGAAATTGAACTTTTTAAAATCAATTATTAATAACCCAGCCCTTGGCTTTTATCATGGCCTTAAACCCGATCAGCATTGAATTCTAAAGTTTGATTAAATAATATATTGTTATTTCTTCAAACCAGACTTTTTCTATAAGTTTTTTCCGCTCTTTGGCACTTTTCAGCTTGTAATTTGTAATCTTCTTTCCCATGAAGGACCAAATATTTTCAACAATATTGAGGTCAGGACTATTTCCTGTCCACGATAACGACTGAATCACCAAGCTATTTTTAAATTCGGCTACCTAAACAAAATAGACATTAAAATTAAGCATTCTTACTTCACAAATAACATCAATAACTCGCGGAGAGAAATCGTCCTGGAAGAGTGGAATACCGATGTATTGAATCGGGTCCTCAATAGTCACGATTCAGGTTTCGATAATTTTTTATATTTTCCTCCGCTTTCTAAACTATCCAGAAGGCACATATGGTGAATTTTTCACTGTCGGCGAAATACATTCTGTTAAATACCGTTTGCCTTTTCGTCGCCGAACCCTTGTCCTTACATCGGGTCCAAAGATATTGAATTTGGATTTATCCGAGAATATGAACCAACGCCAGTCTCTGGGATTCAGTTTTTTCATTCTATTGCGAATTTGAGGCTTGCAGCTGCCATTTTTGCTGTCAGTATGAATTTTCTCGCAGGTCGACAAGCATATAAACCAAGTTCCTTTTAATAGTATGAACTGAAATAGTGTCGGTTGTTGCTATTAGAAGCTAACTTTTCAGCTCCAAAGCCGTAGCAAACCTTTGCTTAAGATCTAAATATCTGAAATTCGATTTGTTGAAACAGAAGTTCTCCTCTTTGCATCAGTACAGGGATTTTGGTCGCAAAATGAGGATTGAGGATTGAGAATTTTGTATATGTACACGGTGTATAATATACATTTTACTATTGTGTGCCGTCAAATATTTGTATTGTATTAGTGTATTTTCTCATGCGTTTTCTCATGGGGTAAGGATGAAAAACAAGCGAAGCGGGTGAATCGGTTCAAATTTTTGGTGCTTACGCTCGCCTTGAGTTATTTTTCCCTTTCTTCTTACTAGTGGAATTCATTCGTTAATAAAAAACCAAAACAAAATACATAAACGTAACAAAAACAATTTCTCGCAAATAAAAAAAAACAAAAAGCAACATAAAATAAATGAATGATTTTTAATTTATGTATTCTTCGTCGCCTCCATTCGTAATATTTTTAATTTTTAAATTTTGAACAAAGGAACCAAAACAGAAAGTAAGAAAATAAAATGATTTTGTTGATTTTTTTAGTATTGTGTTGCCTTGCTGCTCGTGAGGGTTGTTCCTTTACGATGTTATGTGGAAGTGTGGGGACATTTTATTCTAAACAAAAAAAAATTGTATATAAAAAAAGGTTACGCAAGTTAAAAAGGAAAATAATAAAATAAACCATCTTGCTTTTTTATTTGCTGTGTATATGCTAGAATAAAATTTCTCCAACCGCGGACATAACATCGTATAGGAGCAACCGACCATCATGAGTTGCAACACAATACCATAGACAATCATAATAGATCTCTCATTTGACTAAAAACAGAAAATAAAAACAAAAATTTTCCATTCAAATATTATCGGTGTATTGCATATACGTATTATATTTGCAACGCATTCTAAAATCATTGCCTTATAAAATACACAACACAACGATACATTGGAATTATCAGAAGTTTTTGTTTTTTTCCTTTAGTTACTATGAAATGAGAAATCTAGTATGAATGTCTATGACAATACTAAACAAAATAAACAAAATCTTTGTTTTCTAGCTTTTTTGTTTTTTTTTTGGTTAATATTTTTTATTTTGAGTCTCTCTCGCTTCGTAATATTTTTAATTTTTTTTTCTTCGGAATTTGTTATTCTGTCTCAGTCTCTCTTAATACATCTTCTCAATCGTTCTCTTCTGAGCTTATTCCTCTTATTTGTATCATGTTCATGTTATCCCTATTACTCTACTCGCGTCATTTTATCTCTTTTATTTGCATCATATTAAACGAAAAACTGAAAGAAAAAATGCACATTCAACACCAATACAATTTACCAATACTATTGCCTTCCGGTAATCCTCAAATCAATCCTCATTTTGCGACCAAAATCGCTGTCCAGAGCCAAATTATCGTTTGATTTTCGGAATAGTGCCTTAAAAACTTTCTAACTGCTGTTTGGTTACGCTAAATTACTCTTGCAATTTGTGAATGTGTGTACTTTTTGCCTTTGCTTGCAAAATTTTGGCTTTTTCGTTAGCATTTAATTTAGAGCGACACTTTGTAAAATTAACTCTTTGACTACTTAATTGAAACCGAATGAATATTTTACCCTTAGTTTGGTTTTAAATACCTAATAAGGCGTGAAATATGCTGAAAAATAAAAAAAGAAAAAAAAAACAGCGAATGAGGTAAAATCTAGGAGAGAATTGCATGAAATAGTAAATAATCGAAATCGAACATTTCAATGGCGCAGGGTTGTTTCATGTTTCATGTTCACATTAATTCGAACAATACTGTATATATATATATATATATATATATATATATATATATATATATATATATATATATATATATATATATATATATATATATATATATACAGTATTGTTCGAATTAATGTGAACATGAAACATTTTTTTGTTTTTGCTATTAATTGGGGCTTGCTTTTAAACAATTTTTATTCAGCATGTGTGACTGGTGTACATTTCTATTTTATTGGTTATTTTTGTTTTTTTTAAATTTACCGTTATAATTACTTTTTTTCCTTGTGATACCAAACCAAGACAGTACTTTATAATTTGTCGAATAAATTAGAGTGCTTTATAGAATATATATTGGCCGCATCCATTGGCCTGGAAATTCACCGGAATTGCATCCAATCGAGAATTTATGGGCCATTTGTAAGGCCAAAGTTCGGAAAAGGGACTGTACAACAGAGCAAAAAGTGATGGTTATCGAAGTTTGGTTCCGGGATCCGCAAATAAAAGAAAACTACAACAAATTAATAGATTAAATGTCGAGACGTGTGCAAGATGTTATTGAAGCCAAATATGAACACAAATCTTATTTATATCCACTTGTGTAAAATTTTTATTATTAAATCATTTGTTTCATTAATTACTGTGTTCACATTAATTCGAACAATACTGTATATATATACTAATTGTAGCAATTAAAATAAGTTGTTAATATAATTAAATTTATATTATAATATTATAGCTGTAATATTTCATTTATAAGTTATATATAGTGAGCTTTTTCGAATCAATTTAAATTAGAATAGTTAGATTAGATACATATATATATATATATATATATTATATCAGTTAGATTAGTTAGTTATCTACCGAGATTTGATTAGTTTAAACTAATCAAAAATGAGCAACGAAAGTCAGTTGTATGACCTTGCGGATATGAACCAACTTCTCTCAAATTTAAAAAACTTGAAACAGTTGAAGCAAAAGCATAAACGCAAGCGGTCGTGCAGTGTCCGTGAAATTAATAGGACCAGTAATATCCACGGTTACTATAAAATCACATTCGTAAAAATGAAAGAAGTGGATCCGGATCAGTTTTTCATTCATACTAGAATGAGTAAAGATCTGTTTCATATGCTGCTGGGACTAGTAAGGCCGCAACTAGAAAAATCCGAAAGGGTTCGGATAAACCCCGAATGCCGTTTGGCATTAACTCTACTGTAAGTAGGATATCATAAAACAAATACAAATAAATTTTATAAATTATAATTTATAAATTATTTCCAGATATCTATCTCAAGGCCAATCAATCCAAAGCTTAGCTTGGAGTTGGAAACTTGGCAAAGAAACTGTGCGACGAATAATATTCGAGACATGCGAGGCGATTTGGTCGGTTATAGGTCCGTTGTACGTTTCTGAAGCGAATATAGCCGACTATATCCAAATTGAAAAAGATTTTTGGGATTTGTGGAATATGCCCAACTGTTTGGGGGCAATCGACGGCAAACATGTTGCCATACAGTGCCCACCAGGATCAGGCAGCCAGTTTTTCAATTACAAGAAATACTTTAGCATAGTATTAATGGCTTCATGCGATGCTAGATACACGTTCACCAACATTGATGTCGGTGCGTATGGTTCCCAAAGCGACGGAGGTAATTTTAAATCGATTAGACTTATTTAAATTTATTTAAAACAAAATTTACTATTTTTTAGGCATCTGCAATATCAGCGAATTTGGAAAAAAAATTTGCAGTAACAAGCTGAAAGTACCTCCACCAAAATGTTTACCTGGGACCAACACACTATTACCACATTTCTTCGTTGGCGATGCAGCTTTTAGTCTGACAAAAAATTTAATGAAACCTTACCCTGGCACAAGATTACCAAAGCAAAGAGAAATTTTTAATAGAAGACTATCGCGAGCTCGTCGAGTCATTGAGAATTCTTGTAAGCAGATGGAGAATTCTCCTAACAACATTGCACATGAGCCCAGATAATGCTGTAAAAGTTGTTCTGGGTTGTGTTGCTTTGCACAATTTTCTACGTCTCAGCAAAGACAGTTCACAAATATATGTGCCATCAAATTTTGTAGACTGGGAAGATTTGAACCATACAATGCACGAAGGGCTGTGGCGCAGCGAAGTTGAACGATCTTTGGGATCAATAGCTCCATCTCAGAGCACACATGTTATAGGCGAGAGAACGACGTTGGACATGCGAGATAATTTGTGTGAATTTGTAAATAACGAGGGCCAATTTTCTTGGATGAATTGAAACATAATAAATAAATATCTTTTATAAATTAAACAATATAAATCTTTTATTTCCATTATTTTTTAATTCACAGCATTTCATTATACACTAAAAATTACAGAAAAAATAAAATAAAAAGTAAAAAAAATTCAAAAAAAATCAGTTTTAAAAATTCTCTTATTCTTCAACATGTAGCCGACATCGTCGTAAGTCCACAACAAATTGCATTATTTGCGCTAAAGCGCTATCGTAGTCGATGTCGGGTAAGGGTTCGAGCATCAACAACACTGATCTCATGAAATTTTGTCCTATTTCATGCCTTCCAGTGACTTGTGGCGGTTGCTGGATGGTGTTTTTGGCCTGAATGGTTTCGGCGGCGAATCTAATAGCCTCACATGCTTCTTCATAAGCCAGGTCCTTTTCTTTTAATTTTTTTGCCTTCTTAGAATATGTTACTACACTTGTATTAGTTGAACAGTTGGATATATCTATATCGGTATCTAAATTGTTGTTCCTGTCCTCCTTTTTGTCACGAAATACATTTTTTCGAGTTCTAAATATAATGTACACATAATAAAAATATACAAATGCTCGTACATATAGTATACCAATTACATAAAACTTACTTTCTTGGCTGTACGAAATCTTTTAAAAATAACATACTATCGTAGAATGGCCAATCTTCGTAAAGTACTGTTTCGCTCCCCGTTGGAAGATCTCTTTTTTTTTTGTTCTTTATTGAAACGTTCTCTTAGAACAGTCCATTTACGGCGACATTCCTCCACTATAAAAATTTCAATGTTAATTATGTACAATAAAAATGCATAATGAACACATTATTGTAGTGATACTCACTTATTAATCCTGTTGCCTCTGCTACTTCATTCCATGCCTTTTCCTTCGTAACGGTGTTCTTGAAATCCTTACTGGTTTTATCATAAATGCATTTATGATTTCGAATGCTTTCGATAAGGCGATAAGGATAACCATTTTCCATCTGAAAAGAATAAAAAAAAAATCTTAATTCGAACTGATATATTATAGATTATGGTCATTATACATATTTATTCTAATATGGTCAATTAATTATAATGTGCAAACATAATACTTACAATTTAATTAAATATCTATCACAAGGTCATCCGCACACAACAAAAGATTTTTTGGTTATTTTCTTTAAAACAAAAGCCTATGACGTTTCTTTTATAAGTTTTTTTAAGTTTGTACCTGTACGCATATTTTCGCACCACTAATTTTTAATAAGTGACAGATGAAATTGAACGAAACTTCGTTAAATTTCTTAAGTTAATTTAAGTTTTCTATGGGCACATACACACAAATGCCATTTACCGCATTCTTAATTTTTCTTAATTTAAGTTTATAATTTTTTTTAAGTTATGTATAGTTACCGCTTTATTAGCGATTACTGCTTCCAGCCTCCGTTTCATGCTATGGGTAAAAAGATGGTCACATTGGTTCGCCGCTCCATTTTAATACTTCAATCCAAGATCGACCAGAAACGTTCTATTTAATTTAAATCTGGCGATTGGGGCGGCCATTCAAATTTAACAAAAGAGTTATCATTAAAGAAATTAGTTGCCAGTTTCGAGGTATGTTTGGGCTCGTTATCCTGTTGAAAGATTAACGACCCTAAACTCATTTTGTGAGCAGATTCAACAGAAATTATTGTTTAATAAATCAACGTATGATTGTCCCGTCATCTTTCCATCGTTTTCACCAAGTTCCCAATACCAGAGGAGGAGAAGCAACCCCAAATCATTAAGGATCCCCACCATGCTTTACAGTAGGCATAATAAAGTTGGGGTTCAGACGGTCCGCTTGGTGGCACCAGACTCTTTTGAATTATTTTGAATTTTTCAATGCAAATTTTGACTCATCCGACCAAATTATTTTATCTCAAAATGATTGAGGCATATTTAAATATTTGTTTGCAAATCGCATCCTTTTGGCCCGATTTTTTTTGGAGATCATTGCCGCTGTATGTAATTTGGTGCCACCGTCACTTGATTGACGTCGACATTGGAAAGTAGTTCCCTTTCGGATGTCCAAACCAATTTCAATAAAAAGCATTCCGCGACCAGAGTTGTGGTGGAACACGCGTTTGGACTTCTAAAAAATTGATTTAGAAAATTATCAAAATTCGATAATACTTCTATCGATTTCGTGGGCTTGTGTATTACACAACATTTGTATTGAAAACAACGATATTATCGATATAGAAGAAGCATGAATCAAATCAATAAGTGATGAAGGGGTTAAGGAAAATTTAATTATTGAAGAGGATTATTATCGAATGCAAAAGCTGATGGAAGAAATCAATAATAATTAAGTTCTAAATTCATACTTTTATCGATTGTATTTCAAAATCAAATAAATGCACTCCACATACCCCGGTCAGGTAACCTAACACAGAATAGCTTGGGGAAGTCCAGTTTGGCTGGCATACAGTCGGAAGGCATTCTTATGGTAGGATCTGTCTGAAATTCCTTAAGGATTTCCAGATGACCCACCATATTTCCTGGTTTGATATTAGCTACCGCCTGCATTTTCAGGGCCATAATTGCAGCATCCGTTTTAACATGCAGGTGCAACGGAGTCAGTCCTAGAAGTGCTTCCATCTGAACCTTTCAGATGCAAGTAACTAATGAATTTATGGTAGAGAAAAAAATCGGTCAAACTCAAGTCATTCGGACTGATGAATAAGAGTGCAACATCATTTAATGGAACGAACATGTTACAGTTCTAAAGTTATAGTTTGTTTCGACGCTAAAGTCTTGTTCAGACTACATTAGTAATTTAGTCGAGTAGCGAGTATTTTAGTAACTAAATGTGGCTGAACATCAAAATTTTAGTCGAGTCGATCCATTTCATTCTATTTTTTTAGTCGAGTAAGGACCCCACCACTTTAACGCAGTTTAACGTAAATTAACGAATTAATTTAGTCCCTAAAACTAGAGCATCTTAAAATTAGATAAACAACAAATAACACTGAACACATTCTTAATAATAATCATTACTTGAAAATCAAATTATCATAATAATTTATTTTAAACACAAGATTATTTTATAATAGTGACCTTTTCAGCACAGTTACAATAATTTATTTACAATTAACTTGTCGACAACAACAGCTAAACATATCCATAATTCTAAATCGTGCGCACGTTGTAAATTGTCGCCGTATACAAAAATAGATAATTTCAAAAAAACTTAAAATCGATGCGCCCATAAACAAGCCCAATAATCCTCCGAATTGTGACACCACATCAGAAAATGTACACAATGGTTTACGCATTGTACCTTTAAAATGTGGATTACCCCAAAAAATCTCAATATCAGCCGGTGAATCGGTAAACGTCGTAAAATTCCATATACTTTTAATTTCACTAAACAACTTATCGTACCGAAATGTTTCGGTTATTGCCGTGTAATCATACTCGATCGAATTACACTCGGTCAGACAATTACACGAATTTGGATAGGAATTATTCAAATTTGAATCAAACTCGATGCCCGCTTTAATATTTCCATTGTCCTGTACGTAATTAAATATTGAATCTACACTCTCGACCATTTCGTACAACTGGGAATAGTTAATTGCATCGCCACAAATTGGTGTGCCTTCGCTGCGCGGAAATGCAAAATGGACACAGCCGTAGAATTGCAGAGTATAGTTGGAAAAACATTCCAATTTGCAATTAATCCGATTATAAAATTTGTAATATTTTAATTGCCGCTCGTCACTAAAATAACACTGCCGTTGTTTTGGCCCGTACCGGCGCAAACTTTCAGAAGTTGTTACCATTTTGGGCTGCACCTTAAGTTTTGTCATACTCTCATGATTGATTGCAATATAATTTTCGAATGTTGTCGGATAGATTTCCGGTGCATGTAATATTATTTTGTATCCAACTTGGGTCGGTTGGCACAGTGAATCCATATCCGATTTGTTGGAACCCAGATTTAATCGGATTCGTGACACTTGATTTTTTGTATTAACAATATTGCTATTATATTGATACTCGGTTTGAACGTTTTCGCTTCGAATCAGCTGCGGCTTTATATTAAGTGTGAAGCATATACCTTCGTTGGTTAGAATGGTTGAGAAATTATCGGCGGATAATGGAAATATACCGTATGAGTTTTTCAAATTGCCTAATCTTACGGTGCTTGTGCACGGCATATCTGAGTTTAACAGCATGTCCTTAAGGTGCGGTGAAATCTAAGATGTTATTGAAAGTTTATACTAAATGGGCGATTTGCATATAAATATTGGTAAATACACTTACCTCATGCAATAGTTCAATATGCGATTTATTTAAAAACGTACGAGTCTGGTAGTTGGGAAGATTTATCATTGACCTAGTTTTATAGTGGCACACCTGCTGGGCCAATTGAAACTTTTTCAAATATTCACTAAATGCACTTGCGTTGTTTTCACGTTCCTCATACATCTCACAAAATCGTTGATAAGAAAATTCTGTTTTTCGTATTTTAACTTGCGGGCATATTGTTATGGCTGGAAACGGAATCTTATGGATTGGTGTCAGCATATCATCTTCCACCAGAATCACGAAATTGTGTGTCCATTTACCGACAATCTCGTGTATAAAAAATCCCAAACAAACAAAACATGTCAGGAATATTGTAATCCAGTAGATTTTCTCCGGCAATGATTTTTTCAAACCCAAATATTTCATACCATGGATTGTTGTGTTCGCCGAGTACTCATTCAAATTGTCAATGACGGGTTTAAATTTTTGTTGAAAATTGCATGATGATACTGTTCGAGTTGTACTGTAGAAGTAAAAAAAAATATTCTTAATTTAAATAATCGATTCATAGCAACATATAATCGAATTTACCTTGCTAAAATATGGCGACAATTATTTTTATCTGTTGCTGCCATCGCGATGCGACCTTACTATTTGATGGCAGCTTCAACAATAAAATAAAAATTTATGTTAGAATCACCGTCGCTAAATTTTTTTTATTACGTTATTAGTCGCAACTACATTTTCAGAAATATTTGTCTGCTCGACCTACCTTATTGACACAAACATGTAACAAATATTTTGTTGGGAGTTGCTCACCTAGGAATGAATATGAGGAAATTGATTAATTAGGTGGCATGTCTGATTTCAGACGCCAATATTGTTGACTTTATATTGGTTGTAGCGTGGCTATTTTTGGAATGTACATATGTTTTTGTGTGTGACATGCCGGATATTAATTACTTCCAACACCAACATAGCTACCTTTGGGACCAAAACTTGCTACTGTAATTATATACCTTTTGTTAACGCCTAGGTTTTTACTCAATAAGTGACAATTGCTTAGAGTTATGCTGTTAAATCACTCAGGCTAGGGTATGACTTAATCATATTTCAATTAAAAAATAATTCGTGGTACAGAAATTTACAGCTTCTTTGAATAAAATTTCTACATTATGTTATTTGGATGTTTTGGCACAACAATATTTGGTAATCAGTACCATATTATCCAAAGAGTAGATTTATTAGTTGCTTGGATGTGCTCTTTTTCATACTTGCTGTGTTATGAACACGCTCTATTTTTTTTTTATCAAGACGGCAGTGCCACCGTGTGCTTTTCCCCCCCGGTGTTGGGTGTCATATACTGAATATCGGTTAAATTTAAAAAAGTTTTCTCCGTGAAGCGTGTTTCTGATATTAGCATGATATCTACATATACTGTGCTCGATGAGAAATTCTTGTAACTCAGCTTTGGGTTGTAAAGGACCATTCGCATTCCAAATAGCTATTTTTAGGACAGTCATTTTTGGCTGTTGACGATAATTTGCATTAGTGTGTTCATATTTTGCATCATGATGCTCATTTGTTTCTCCATCATCATCATCATGAAACTATGGTTCGTTTCGGGTTAGTTTGTTTACGGTTGCATGAATTGATACTTCTTCAGAATGATGTGTAATTTAAAACCACTACGATAAGATATATGTAATACGGTTATCAAAAAATGAATACCAGTTCTATTAAACAAGGGTTGCATTCAAAATGCAGAAACTATCTAATTACGAGTATAATAACGAGAATTGGATTTGATTTGCAAAAAATTGATTTTGAATTGTAAAAATCAAAAAACTTGAAATATTAAAAATTGAATTTCTTTTAAAAATATTTGAATTTATTCTACATTTAATTGAAATTACTTTGAAAATGAGTTGGCAACAATTGTGAGTGAACCACAAAAAATTGAATATCATTTGCAATTGAATATCATTTGTATTGCTGGTGTTTACTGCCCAGCGAGGCACTCATTGAAAGAAAAAGATTATCTCGAGTTCCTCAGTAAACTAGGGAAACGGTTTCTACTTGGAAGAGGATTTAATTCCAAAAATGACCACTCGCGCTCCAGATTTATAACGACTAAGTATATAAAGAACTCCTAAAAGCTATTAGGAAATACAGTTGTGAAGGCCAACTGGAAAACCAATCTACTGGCGAACTGATCCAAACAAAGTACCAGATCTGGTTGATTTCTTCATAATAAAGAACATATCTGTAAATTATGTTCAAGTAGATGAACTACAACATAAACTCTGATTATTCACCGATACTTATAACTTATACTTATAAAGTGAAAAAATCGGCCAGAAATAAATAAATCAATTTATAGTAAATAATCACACTAATTGGGAATGCTTTAGACTATCGCTATAAGAAAATTTAACTTATTGGTTCTATTAAAGGCCGAGAAGCAACTAGACAATGAAGTTCACAAATTTGTAAACGAGTAATCAGCTTGGGAAAATACTGAAATTAAAAAAAAAAATCAAGATAAACAACTACTCTATGGAAATTAGGGAACTCCTAGGAGAAAAAAGAAGAGCGAGAAGAGTATGGCAACAAACAAGGCCCCCCCCCCCCCTCCCAGATAAAACTATCTCACTGACCAATTAAGAAGAGAGATCAAAGAATTGAGAGATCAATCAATCAGCTACTATGTAAGAAAATTAACTAATGATATCCGTACTGATTATTCTCGTTAGAAAGCAACCAACATTTGATGACCCATTTACCGAGTTTATTGATCTTCCTCATTGCTCGTAAACGTCTGCTAATTGTTTATTGTGCCACATGTAGTGCTTCTGCTAATTGCCGTTGAGTTTGAGTTGGGCCATCATCCAATAACTCCTTCAATTACTCGTATAAGAAAATCAATGTGTGCCTCAAATGTCCTTTTTCAGGCACAAAACTCGACATGATCACTGACCGATAAAATAAAGATGCGAATTTTTGGCGGACTAAACTTGTGTGTGTTTGTAGTTTAAATATCAGCGGAACAAAATGACTTATGTGTCAAATAAATACGCTGCGTACCTATCGCTGGCATCATCTCTTAGTTAAACTGGAAAACACTTATGCATGCATACACCTGGAAAGTATGTGTATCCATTAGATGGAGGAAGTGGTCCTACGATGTCTAAATGGATGTCTTCAAATCGACCGTGTGGAATTTCGAATTGTCCATGACCACATTTTGTGTGCCGTTGGACTTTGGCACGTTGGCAAGACAAACAAGACTAAGCCCAATTGCTTATACGGCTTTGTTTATGTTTGGCCAAAAATAGCGAGCAGTAATCAATTTACGAGTTGCACGGACACCAGGATGTGAAATGCGTCGAAGATGTTCGACGTAGTGATTCTGCGGTGAACGGGCGATTGTACCCCGTGGATGTTTCGCAGAAGATTTCAAGACCAGGTGTCCGTAGTCCGTTGTGCGAGAGAGTGTATCTGCAACAACGTTATCATAACCGTGAACATGCTGAATGTCTGTGGTAAATTGACTAACGTAATCCAATTTGCGAGATTGCCTCGAGTTACGTTCAGTTTTAGACTGAAGTGCTCTAGTCAGAGGTTTATGGTCGGTAAAAATTGTGAAATCCCGACCTTCGACAAAGTATTTAAAATATTTTACTGCTAGATATATTGCGAGTAATTCCCGATCGAATGCGGAATACTTTTTTCTGCATCTGAGAGTTTCCTTGAAAAAAATCCAAATGGTTTCCAACATTTGTTGCTATACAGTTGCAGTACCGCCCCAACGGCAGTGTTTGATGCGTCAGTAGTTAAACTGAGCTTTGAATCGCCCAGTGAGTGTGCAAGTGCAAGTAGTGTTGTTTTCGCGAGTTCAGCCTTAAGCGAGCGACGTGAATGCTTACGTAGAAGTACTGCCAGGTGGCTGTGAACTGCACGGAAAAAAATTTATAGTACACATTTCCATAAATTATAGGAGCCCAGGCATTTGTGGCTTATTATCGGAACGCTTACTATATAATATTACGAAAATATTAAATGATGTGTATGGTACCGGTTACCATTAAAATAGTAAAATGTACCATAAAAATAGTAAAATGTACTATTTTAATAATAAGCGCTTCCTATTTAGTAAAGAAAAATATGCATTTCAAGTTAGTATTTATTGCCATAAAATTGGTATTTGCCCCCAGCATATTTTTGTACCATTGCAATGTTTAATGGTGTTGGTGCAGCGTGCAGGTCGTCATAGGAAATATATTAGTAGTAATGATTCACAGATCACAGTATGTATTTTCGATTTGGCAAATCATAAAAATGCCAATCACTTCATGATAATATATCTACTGGAAAAAGTAGAAATATCATTTGTCATTAACCCCCCACCTTTACTTTACCCCAGAGTCAATACAATGTATCGACTCTCAAAAATGAGAAATGAGTACCCTCATCGACTTCTCTATGGTTTCATACGACCAAACTACAAAATTGCAATTCGCGCCTGATACCTTAAGTATCAACAGAACATACTGACTTAGCGAATTATATTCATGAAATGAAAATAACATGAATATGTTTCAGAGAATACGAATGAAATTATAACAACTATATTTTGTGGTAACTTGTTATTGTAAATATTGCTTTTCATATAGTAGTGGTCCCTATTTTAGACACACACACTCTTTCCCGAGGAGATGATTCAATTTATTTTTAATGATTTTACGTTCAAAATAAAGAGAATCGTATAAAACAAAGGAAATTGTATCTTATAGGATTTATTCCTATAATATGTACATTGGATTTGTAGAAATGCATATAGGAAATATTCCTATATGGCATAATATTAGCTCTTATTATAGTAGCGATTCCAATATTGCATTTCATGCTATACACAGTGGAAAGTCAGCTATGTACATAGTATGTTTTACGAAAAATATAGTGCGGGATGCTATAATTAAATTCCTATAAATATATAGGAAATAAATTAGTAATTTTTTTTCTCCGTGTGATGCGAGTATTTCAGCAAGTTTTGGTATAAATTGGTGGTAGTAATTTACCATACCGATGAATCGCTGAATGTGCTTTATTGAGCTGGGAACTCCCTAATAGGATTAATTCGTTCTTTAGACGGCAAGTGCGGAACAAGACCGCATGCGGGAACAAAGAAAGAAAAAAAATGTAATATGGAGTAAAATGAGCCGTTTATTTTGAAAGTGGAATTAGTCAACGTTTTGTTAAATCGAGATAATGAAAGAATAGAAAAACAATAAATGAAAAAACATATGAGGTTTTGAATTTTCTTATTTGTTGTGCAAGTGTTAGGGATTCATTTTTATTTGTTTTGACAATAAATTATTTACCGTTAGAAAGATTATACTGTCATTTATCTATTGTTATCATTAACTTGATTATTTGAATTATTCCACTTTCAAAATAAACGGCTCAAATAATAATAATTAATTAAGTTCCTCACACCTGTTCAGAATTTGCGGCTCTAACGAGGAACGTGATTAGGAGATTGTGTTGTCTTGTGCTTATTTGTTATATGTTAATTGTCAAGTCTAAGAAATCAATGGATTTCTTTGTCTTTGATTTTAGAGTAAATTTTACGTTCGGATGTTTGTTGTTTATGTTCTTGTGAAGATTGCTTAGTTGTCTCATTGTGCTTTTAAATACACGGAGAAAAAAAATTACTACTTTTTTCCCAATATTGTTATGGTACACAAATTATCGCAACGTGAACTTATTGCAAAATGTATCATTACCATGGCTGCCTCCTCCATTTCATTAGTATAATATGCCATATAGGAATTGCCACTATAACTAAAAAATATTTACTATGTATTATAGGAATTACTGCTACTGCTAAAAATTTATATATTTTACAGTGTATTGTTTAATATATAATATAGGAATCACTACTACAACTATTATGAACAACTCCAATAACGTATCATAATCCGATGATGTAAAAGAAGAACGCAGTATCAATCTCTTTATCCGTCGGGTTCACAACCAGTTGTGACTCTAAAAAGGAAAGACGTGTTCATTGTGAAAAAATAATGTCGTTTTCGATTCACCAAAAAAAACTGATCTCGAGCAAAAACTACTAAACTCCTCATACTCAAAAATTGACCAGTTCAGTTTTTTTTTGCTCGAGATCAGTTTTTTTTGGTGAATCGAAAACGACATAAGAGAAATAAGTGCATAGTAATTTTCAAAATAATTAGAGTTAAAACAAGTATAGTTAAAAATGATCAACTTAATTAACATCATAAAAATTGTGTAATTATTATGGAAAACTACAGCGAGTTCATCAGTTCATTATTAGAGAGTTGGGGATTGGGAAATATTTTACACATTTTTATTGGTAAGTTTTTTCTTTTTGTAATGTGATTTTAAATAATAAAAAATGGACTATGGTGCCACAATGGGGTTTTATAAATTATAAAAGGCATCCATTTAACACATTGGCTATTAAGTGGTAATGATTTATTGGATTACAAAGGCAAAATATTAGTGCTAGTTATTAATTTTTAAAGTTATAAAAACACGTGCATTTTTTACGGAGAAAGTGATTTACCGGTTAGCATGATGAATTAGTGTTGGAATGAATTGATATAACTGTAAAAACAGCATGTTTTACACGGTAGATATGTTCCCAATCGTCGTCATGTAAAAACAAGTAGGTAATTTTATATTTTGCTGGTTATATAAGTGCCCTAAAACGAGGGAAGCCGAGAATTTTGTATGACGCTATATACTCTTAACATGAATTAAATTCACGACATCATTTTTTTTTTAAATTAATTAATTTCGGGCAGATTTAATTCAGTTTTTAAAATGTTGAGTCTATTTCGAAAATACCGCAAAATTAATAAATATTTTTGACGGAATTAATTCAGGGAACCCCTAAAACTAGAATACCCAATTTCAATGTATTATGTTTGTGTGTTTGCTATGTCGGTTTTGGGTACTCTATGTGTATGCGTACATAAATTTGTAAATTACAATAAGGTTTTTTTAATAGAACAAGAGTTTACAAAGGAAAGTTTTTCTAATTTGCAATATGAATGCCTGGCGGATTTATTTCCTATAGCTGGCCCTCGCAATCAGTTTTGGGCAAAATATAAGAATCAATTTTTAACTAATCAGGTAAACCAATAATATTTTTTAATTAAATTATATTGTGCTTTAACACCAATTTTTATTTTAAAGGATGTATATCAGGATGTACAACGATGAGTGTTACAACATTTGATGATTATGTTTCATTAGTTTCTTCTATATCACCAGAACCCAACAATGCAAGTTTCTCTAATTTTTAACATGTCAATTAAATAGATATCGACGCTGTTGTAGCCCATTAAAAACGTAGAATGTATCTTCCACAGTTTGATTGACGGTGGAAATATCATTGTGATTCTTCGGTGGGGAGGAGAGAACATATATAGAAAACAATTTATTTCAAATTACATAATTTAACCATTCAATCCTTCATATCTTTACTCTCAAGTTAAAGTGACTTAAATCGATTTAAGTCAAAAGAGATTTTAGTCCACAATTGACACTATATTCAATTATTTAAATATTACCCCGACTCAGATGTGTCAATCTTTAATAAAAAATGTGCAAGCTAGATGAAATTATTAAGAGATATCTCTTGTAACGTTTATCCCATCGTTAAAAGAATATTAAACTTATCTTCTAAAAAATTAGCAAATTTGAAATAAGTCACTTTTCCTCAGAGACTGGAACCGAAACTGAACCGAAAACCGTAATTAACCGCTATTTTCAATGAACCGAAAACCGGAACCGAACCGAAATAAAATAAAAAGTTGAACCTGAACTGAAACTGGAATCGAAATTAATTTTCGTTCTGGTTCAACTTTTTGCTATCCGAAAAAATGTATATACAATTATTTTCAGTTTTTAAAATTGTGTAAATTAAACTAATCGAACTATCCAAGACGGTATTTTTTTCGTTTTAGACGGTTTCGCTTCCGACTTACGCAGATTTTTGTATCTATAATAAAAACTATTTTAGTATGGTAAACGAATTATACTGCTCAGTCGGCGCATTTCATAATTAATCCGGCTGTTCACACAAAGTTAACTCTGCAACACATCATTTCCTCGTGTTTTACCTCTTTGCCTATAAAATAACTGGAGAGGGAAAATATTCTTGTTGCATATTTTCAACGTACATTTTAGGTGATGATTATTATTTTAATTAAATTTTGAATAAAAAATTTGGAATCAGAAATAAAAATGATTTATTAACAAACAACAATTCTTGAAATGGTTTTGGAGCCGAACCGAAACCGAACCGATATTTAATGGCCGAACCGGAACTGAACCGAACCGAAATTTAAAAATTAGGAACGTAACCGAAAACCGGAACGAAAAACATTTCGGTTCCAGTCTCTGCTTTTCCTTGAGAGTAAAGATATATATTAATTTCTTTAATTATAAAATAACCTCAACTTTTAATTTTTAATTATCAATTTCAATAATTATATTTTATCATGGAACCGTGATTGGATGGAACGTCATTTTATTTTCAGATTGTATCGGCACAAGATTATTGATCACTGGGAAAAATAAATACAAAAATTATTCAAATTGCTGATTCAAAAAATTCTCCAGATATACAGTTGGCAAAACAGCAGAAATCCAATGAAATTTTGATGTTATGTCTACTACCGTATCTATTTATTACCTCACGCTTACCTAAAAAAGACACCAACTAGCAAGACTCAAGAGGCTTAAATTAACAAAACACGAAATATTGGAAAATATTTTTATACACGTAAAAGTAAGTATTGCTGTATACCCATTCAAATAATTAATGTAGTATACTAACTTAACCAAATTACTTAACTTTATAGGATGGCAATTTGCTTACTGAAAGCGTTAGTATATACATAATATGTACATATATGGAAAAGCTAAACAACTATAATCTGACATTCCAGCCTACTGTGATATTTGTGGGAGATACGTTAGGTAAATAATAAGCTCCCTGAATTAATTCCGCGCCATCAATTTTTTAAGTAGCTAAAATCAGCGTAAAACAATTCATTTTAAAAAATTGATGTTATGTATTTAAAACTCATATTACAACTGAGCTAATATGGCCATACAAAATTTTCTGTGAAATTAGTTCACGCGGAACTAACACTGAAAGAAAAATGCATTCTCATTGAAAAAAGTAGGAAACCCATTACAGGATGTAATCGCATTACCGGCATCTCAACAATTCCATGTATATAATATGTATCTACATATGCCATTAAGGCTGGTACACATTGAGAAGGAGCGTCGAGAACGATTTTTCGATTAAAATAATAAAAAGCGTTTGTTTTTTTAATTAACGATAGCCATGACATCGTGCATTTACTAAGAACAGAATTTAAAATTTTAACAGTTTAAATACAAAATTTCAATTTATCGTTGATAATTTTTAATTTAAGACGATAAATTGAAATTTTTTATTTTTTAGCAAATACATTATATGTACACGATATTTTAGCTATCGTAATTAAAAACAAACGCTTTTATACAAGCCGTAGTATTTGCGGTATAAACACAACATAAAACTTGCTCCATATTTCTGTAAGTATTATTGTCGTAACCCCGTATAATCTTTACATATTTCAATTTTAACACTAGAAGCACCAACCCGTCAAAATGACGAATTGTACATTTATTGAATTCAATTTTTTTAATTATTATGTTAATATGTTTTTGGAAGTTTATGATGAATTTTAACATAATTACTTTGTTGTTATATTAAAAGTCATTACACAGATTCCCACAAAAATATTAACATAATAATTTAAAAAATTGAATTTAATAAATGTATAAGCGGTCATTTAACCGGTCGGTAGTTCTAGTGTTAAATTGTAGTTTGTATCAAAAACAGTACAAAATATAACTAACCCATACAGAAAAATAGTTTATATAACATTGCATACTTACTAGTTTATATACACTACTTTATATATGTACATACATACATTCAAACAAAATCATTTACATTCATTGAAAGGTAAACAAATTTTTGAACATGTGTACTATCAAAACCAACAAATTTGACGAATTTAATAAATGTATTCCTGATCATACATACATTCAAACAAAATCATTTAATTATCAATGAAAGTTCACACTAATTGTTCAAACATTGTTTGTGTGGTACAAAATATAACTAACACTTACAGAAATAATAGTTTATAACAAAACCTGCTAAAATTCTCTCTTGAGAAAGCCCAACGGAATGTATACTAATGCTATAAAAATATATATCATGGTGAATGTATTTGTGAAATAATATCGTATGTTATAGTATTGATATTAAGTAGTGTGTGATACCATTGGAATTAGTAGTGGTAATTTGTATTTTTTTTATATGGTTTTTCGTAGCGACCAATACACTAACCATGATATATTTTTAAATATGTGTAAGAGAGCTATACAACGCAGTCAGGCTTTCTCAAGAGAGAATTGTAGAAGGTTTTGGTTTATAATATACCTTATACACTAATTTATTTACATCCAAACAAAATCATTTTAATCAAAACCAACACTAATGTACTACAAGCCTGATTCCGTAATGAGGTACACAGATATCTTCTTACATTAAATCGCTTATACTTGGAAGTATTGGTGGGAAACTTCGTATGTTTTGTTTTGTCTACAATTTATATAGTGTATCCGATCACCAATACTTTCATGTATAAGCGAAAAATCAGTTATTATAGTCAGGCTTGTAATACATTAATGTTGGTTTTGTTTTAATTCATTGAAAGGAAAAAAAAATTTTGAACATGTATAATAGTACATTGTGTCATTAGGATTAAAAGTGATACTTTGTTTGACGAGCAATTACATTTGCATGCGAGGCGAAGCGTAGCGTAGCCGAGCAAAAGCAAAGATTGCGAGTCAAACAAAGTCACTTTTAATCCGAATAACACATACTATTTTTTCTCCAACGAAGAGTTCATGTCGTGTCGGTTGTGTGTTACTAATTATACCAGTAAGTACAAATTATGTAATTAAAACTTCAAAATTGAAACTAATTTTGTTAAAATATTTTTTGAAACTAAGGAGACCATGACTTTTGTTTGGTTTGACTATTGCATTGTATTTGACGCGTACAATAGTCAAACCAAACAAAAGTCATGATCTCCTTAGTTTCACAAAATATTTCAACAAAATTAGTTTCAATTTCGTGTAATTAGTAATATACAACCAACACAATATGAACTTTTCGTTGGAGAAAAAATAGTATGTGTTATTCATAATAATCTTCATTATAATCTTTGCTTTTGCTCGGCTACACATAATATTTTTCTCCTAGTATTAAAAGTACCTACTTTTACACCAAGGATTAAAAGTGTAGCTTAGCAACACACACATTTTTTAAAATAGTAAGAAAAACGCCTACTTTAATACCCAAAAACAGTATTAAAACAAGAGGCTTTTAAGACGTTGGGAGAAAAACATTTTTGTTCGTTTTTGGTTCTATTATGAACTTTCATTGTTTTTTGTTTGTTTTTTACGTGAATGTATTGTAAAGGAAATCTTTAAGCGTCTATAACTTTGGAGTCCGACCACCTAAAGATCTTAGCCATACCATTTTTTTCTTATCTGATCAATGTCTATGTATAAGTCGGCCTTTGTTTTAAGAAAATCGGATAAGTACTTTTCGACTTAATACTTGTTAACAGACATCAATAGCGGGGATATAAGGCATCTCTCTCGCTCTAGCGCTTCGCTTGAGTTGAGATGCCTAAAAATACAATCACAGTAAAAAAAATACTATTAATAATCAACCGATCGCAAATTCTGATAATACAATAGAATTTACTATTAAATTTCGTTCACCATATAATATCATATTGACAAACTTTTATAAATTATCAGGAACACATTTTACTACATCAATCATATAGATAGAATAGTTCTTCACATAAATAGAATGTTACGTCACACAGATAGAATATTTATCATCCAGAGAGAATGTTGCTTCACATAGATAGAATGCTCTTCCAATAGATAGAATCTTTTTCTTACAAATAGATTGTTTCCTCATTAAGATAGAATGTTTTCTCGCAAAGATAGAATTTTTTGCACAATTTTCACATAGATAGAACATATTTTTCATATGGATAGTTGGTAGTGGGATATGATAGTAGAATTGATTAGTTTTTGATGGTAAATGGTAATCCTACTAGTAGTAGTACTATTAATAATACATATTTATCATTTAGACAGTAGACCATCGATAGGATTGCAATGCATTTTTGAACTTTCCTCAAAATTAAATAAATAAAACGGACAAGCAATTAAATTTATATTTCTTTATTTTATAGATAAAAAACTAAATTATTATCACAAATTCTACTGACTAATTGAACTAAATTAAAAATTAATAAAAGCTTTCTTAGCTACATATATTAAAAATAAATTACTGTACGTCACTAATTTTAATTTATATCTGATAGTTTTTTAATCATAAGATTTATATTGGGGTGAGCTTTATCAAAATCGGTTACAAAACCGTAAAAATATTTTTGTAAGAAAATCCAAACAAAAATAGACACTGCTGGATATTGCAAGTTGAACGTCATAAATATTTTAAAACAGGTGTCCCAAGAAGTATTATAAATGGTTGAACCGGCATATTTAAATTTTTCATTTTTTGAATTTTCTCTTCAACTTCCAATACCGATACTCCAAAAATAAACATTGAATTTTGTGAGTCCTTTAGTTAATATTTCACGCAATTTTGTTTCGATGAATGCGGATTGTAAATCATAATCCTCGACACTGGTGGTATCAGGTGTAAAGATTTTTATATCTGCAAAAATATACAAAATACTTAAAACTGGACAGCTTGTTGGCACATCAATCAACGCATCTTAAATTTCACGCTTTGTATCATTAATTTAGTCACGCACTGTAGTTTTATGTATTAGATTTGTTAATTACCTTTTTTTTATTATGTACATATTTTGTAAATTTCTCTTATATACTTACGGTTGTACGTTTAACTTGTTCTTTTTTTTGTTATGTACTGTAATTTATCTCATTGAACATTATGTACCAAAATTTAAATTTTATAATTGCGATATTCCTCAGTGAGTGAAGAACAAATTTGATCATATAGTAAAGTTTTTGATTAAAATAAAATATAATAAAATTATTGGTGATTTTCGAATTTTGAATTGAAATTCTGTGTTTATTTTCGAGTGAATTAAAGTTGTGGCAATATTCCCGTCTATTTCCCAGCACAAAAAAGCTTGTGCTCCATCACAGCTTTTGGCATGAAACTTTCAGTTGATTGCAAAATATGGAAGTTTAAGTTGTCAAAAGTAAACAAATATTTTAAAAGCTAACTTGCGTTACTCGCTTACAAATACACTGAATAATGTTATGTATGTATAATTAAACGAAAATTAAATGAAATGTTTATTTAGGGTAAATATGGCTCAGCCATAAAACAAAAACAAAATAATTTACAAAATAATCTAAACCGATATTTTCTGCACGTACCTCTAGGAACATTTCAAAGAGAAACTAAAATTTCCATTGTTGCAATTTTTTTTTTATTATTATTCTTTTTCTCTTCTTATTACATATTTGCGGCCCCACGATTAGCGCCCTTTGAGTTCTTGCGAAGATTTATTAGACTACAGTGGCATTTTATAAACAACACTTTCAACCGCTGGATTATTTATTCATGTCGTTGCAACTTGTTCCACAAGACTGTTATTACACTGAAAAAAAATCTACTTTCTTATTGAAAAATTGTAATACTAAATTGTTGGTATAACATTGTTACTATTATATCAATAGATAGTTTTCAACAAGACTAAAATATAGCGCAATTCAGCCACATGTGATCATATTGATTGCGAAATTGAACAAATTTTCCCATTAAATGTTGAAGTTATTATTTTGAAACTAACGGTTCATCATTTTGAAAAAAATATATTCATTATGAATAGTAAGCAGTCATTCAATAAGTTTTACTGTAAACAATATTTTAAACCGTAATTGAAAGCATCGAAAAGTTTCTAATCGAATAGAACACAAAATATTTTCAAATTGAAAAGAAAAACTGCACTACGAAAATATTTCGTATTCAATGTAATGGTATTGTATATCAATAATGAGAATTTGTCAAGCTTATTCATATTGAAAACAGATTATTTCTATATGAAGGAATAAAATATAACGCTACTTCATATTGAACACTTCATATTTCATCACCAACACAACTTTCAATTTGAAAAAAATCAAAAGTTACATTCACATTAAACACTGTTTTTTTCAATATACAGTCAAACTTCTATAAATCTAACTTCTATTATTCGAATTTTTCCTTAAATCGAATTTATATTTTGGCAGGAGAATTAAATATACATTTATTCCTAACTTCTATATTTCAAATTTTCTCTAAATCGAACAAAAATTTTTGGCAGATGGCGATTCGATTTATGGAAGTTTGACTGTAATTGAACCACATCATATTGAAAATACATAATTTGAAATTAAAAGAATGTTCTCAATATGAAGACAAAATCGAAGAGTTCTTCATTTATTTTAAAATAAGCCTCATTCTCCGTATTTACTTCAACTTGTGCAGTGTTAGAGTTAGACAAAATTAAGGACGCAACCAACAAACATCTTTTGGGCAAACTGATATCCAACCATAGTTTATCGCAAGGTAAGATTCTCGAACCAAGATGTGTGAACTTATTATTTCCTAATTATTTAATTAAATCAATGAGTCAAGAAGCAATGAGTCTACTCTATTGACGAATGGAAAAGTTTAAAAAGCGCCTTAAGCGGACAAAAATAAAATATGTGATAGGCTGTCCTGTAACAAAAATTTTCTATATGAAGTTATATGGAAATATTGTCTATTTAAATTACATTTTTATTTATGAAAATTGTAATGATTGGAAAATTAAATTAATCCCACATGTAGTTTAAATTGTGATTTTAGTATATCTGATTCATTTGGGACATTTTATTTATTTTAAATATTAGAAAGTTGTACTTAAAAATTGCAAAAATTTAATGTTAAACTCACTATAAATATATATTTCGGCCACTAAACAGTTTTGTAGCTTTATTAGACCACAGTTGCTATGCTTTGACTTATTAATACAATCTAAAATTTAATATTTTTAAAACATTTATGTTTTTGGTAACACTAGCTTATATTGAAATTTCTGCAATTTTTAAGTACAAGTTTCTCATATTTAGAATAATAAAAATGTCACAAATAAATCAGATATACAAAAATCACACTTTAAACTACATATGGGATTAATTCAATTTTCCAATCATTACAATTTTCAAAAATAAAAATGTATTTTAAATAGACAATATTTCCATATAACTTGATATAGCAAATTTTTGTTACAGCCTATCACATATTTTATTTTTGTCCGCTTAAGGCGCTTTTTAAACTTTTCCATTCGTCAATAGAGTCTACTCTACGTCTTTGGTAAAACCAAACAAAAAAAAAATAACTAGGGTAACTTGATAATTTGAAAATCATTTGGATCGATTTTCTCTAAATTCCAAACTCAAGTTTTTACTTTAAAGTTTAATTTTAAATGAAAAAATCGAGTTAAGGGGACGTACCACCTTCAAAATTGAAAAACAAAAAGTTTTTCAAAGATTTTTTTTAATGGAATAAAAAGAGATATCTTAATGAATCTTTCCATTGACATTTTATTTAACTGAAAGTATAAAAAAACATTTTTTTTAGATTTTTTTTAGCCTAAGGTCGTCTGCTATAACGGTTTTCCAAAGACACTGAAAATTCGCGGCATGCATCATAACTGCTCTCAGAAACATCTAAAAAAAAAAAAAAACGGGGTTTTATTCAGCATTAAATCGCCCTTGGAATGAACTAAAAAAAGAAAAATTGGTTGAAAAATAAAAAAATGGCGGCATTTTTTCGAAAATGCAGCTTTTTTGTCTCCCCTTTGAGTTGTAACTCAAAAAATTGAAAGCCGATTATTCCTTCCGTAGTTCATTCTGAGCAGAAATATATGTAGATCAACGTGTTAAAATTTTAGAACGATTGGATAAGTAGTTTTTTCTCAATCTTGCACGCCAACTTGAAAAACGTCATTTCGAGATAATCGCGTTAGTTAAAAATATTTTTTTTTGTATTAAACCTTACCAAAATTTAATCTGCGATGCCTGCACCGTACAATATACCTTCCTCTCAAAAATTTTCCCTCTACTTTTACAGCTGTTATGTGAGAGAATAACGTATTATATTATATATATATGCAATATGCATGTATATATAAACAGGTGTTACTAAGAGAAAGTTGGTGTAGCGATACAGCGAACTTTGGCGCCCTTCGCAATAAATAAAATAAAAATATAAATAAATTTTTTTTTTAGATTTTCATGTTAAAATCATGTTCTTAAACGTTCATTCTAACATATTCTATCATAAAAAAAATTTCGATTTTTTGAAAATTTGAAGGTGGTACGTCCCCTTAATGTCCCATATAGTATGAAATAAAACGTTGTGCGTTACACGTACGTTAAATGATCGTTACAGTACTCGTTCAAAATAAACGTCGAACTCGTACTGTAACAACTCATTTACCGCCCTTGTGACGTAAATAACTATAGCAGGCCTTTTCTGACACACAGTCACAGACTGAAAAATTGTCTTAGTGTGCATTCACAGTATTGTTTTCGAGCTGCGTTTCGATGTTGTTTTCTGATTTTAGTTTTTGTTGTTGTTTTTCGTCACGATATTAGCAAAGAAATGCTCCATTTCCATATAAAAAACTTATCGTTTGGGTGGAAAAAATCCAAGTTTTCTTACAAAAATATAGTGTCTTTAGCGGTGAAGACGACTTCGAATCCAAGCAAAATATGTCAACCATAGTAATTTTTGGTTGTTTTCGTAATATAAAATTTGAAACTTATCGACACGTCGATATTTATTTTAAATGAGTTTTTAGAATTCGAAACAGAATATCTAAATGATTCGTTCGAATACGAAATTCTGGAGGCATCATTAAAAAATGATGAAAGAGAGGTTTTAGAGTATGAGGCGGAATGCCCAGTGCCAAGTGTGGTTAAAACCATCGACTCTATTGTAGGGAAACCTAAAAAGAAAAGAAAAACAACGGTCCGTTGTTAAGCGCCAACGAAAAGGAAGCATTTGACGAAGCCCTTGTAAATTTAGTGTTTGAAAGGCCTCCTCTATTTAATTACTGCTTGCCAGTGCAGCAAAGAGGTCCGGGCATTATAAATAAGATGTGGTTGGACATCATATTAAACGAGTTAACCCTAAAATACGGCAGTCTTTCTATTAATATGCTGAAAGAAGTTTTCAGGTACCATAGGTGTAAAGTTTGTTTTAATTTCAAACAAATATTTATTATCGATTAACAATTAGGTTTTATTTTATGTTTTTACAAAGTCGGCCAAAATTAAACTAACTTGACAAAATAGCAAGAAGAGGAACATTCATTTAATACGGTACAATATAATAACAAAATAAGAATGACCGGTTATTTTATACAATGGTATTTGTGTTGTACATTATATGTTGCAGATGAAGGTGAGTTCATGTTGTACGATATCCGCTCATGATTCTACATTCCTCCTCGTTTAATTTAGGCCTCGGCAGGCGCAAATCTGACAACTGGTTTCCTCACACGTTCGGAACGTCTCGGTATTTCCAGATGTAGATGGTCGCCTTCCCCATCCGGTATATCATCTTGCTCACTGCTTATAGAGTCTTCGGTTCGTCCACTAATATTAGAACGATTAATAAGTATATCAAAATGCTTTCCTGATTGATCGGTAGCTGATGCTTCACGCCTATTTTCTGTTACTGGTTGTTTTTCCACCATTTGTTTCCAAATCTGATTTTGATGTCTCCTCCATAATCCGCGGTCTGTCTTCACTAGATAGACCATTTTTCCAAGAACTTTTGAAATTTCTCCAGGTATCCATCGAGGACCCCTTGAGTAGTTTTTAGTGAGTACTTTCTGTCCGCTTTGAAATTTGGATTCCCCTATTTTTTGAAACTCGACTTTCGGGGATAATAGAGATAAGATGGTTTACGGTTGCCGGCCGTGAAGAAGCTCAGCAGGAGTTTTTCCATTTAGTACAGGCGCTGGGCTTGTGCGGTAAGATACCAGAAATTTAGTCAACGCTTCCTCAGGCGATTTTGTCGCGGATAAGATTTTCTCCATCGATCTCTTAAATGTCCGTACCGTTCTTTCTGCTTGCCCATTCGATGCCGGATGAAATGGAGCCGCCGTTAGATGTTGTATTCCATTGAGTTCACAGAATTTTCTAAACTCTCCGGAAACAAACTGTGGTCCATTGTCCGTTACGATAGTATCAGGGATGCCCTCGATTCCGAAAATTCCCTGAAGCGATCGAATTGTCTGAACAGCTGTGGTGCTCCGCATTTGTGTAATGTAGGGAAACTTGGAATATGCGTCGATGCAAATGAGCCACATATTCTCCATAAATGGCCCAGCAAAGTCCAAATGAACTCGTTCCCAAGGTTTTGTTGGAGCGGGCCAAGCTGCGAATTCCTTCTTTGGGTCTGACTGTGAACTTTGGCAGACTGTGCAATGTGCTGATAATGTCTCTATGTCTCTGTCTATATTCGGCCACCAGCAGTAACGTCTTGCCAGTTGCTTCATTCGCACTGTACCCCAGTGACATTCATGCATCATATTCATAACCTTTGATCGGAGTTGTGTCGGAATAACCACACGGACGTACTCCGTATGCAGTAATAACGTACCCTTACGGACTGTGAGACTACACCTTCTGCGAAAATATGCCATAACATCTTGCTCAATCTCAGAATCCCTTGGCCAACCGCATTGGACGTATTGTACGACTTTACTTAGGACCGGATCTTGTGTTGTCACTTCTCGAATAACTACCGCGTCCACTGGGAAAACGTTTAATTGGCCATCTACCTGATCATCAAGCTGGAGACATCCATCTTCCCCTTGGTCGAAGACTTCATCCGGGCCACATGGAAGTCGGGATAGTGCGTCGGCGTTGCCATGCTTTGACGTTGGTTTATACTTAATCGTGAAATCATAAGCCATTAATTTGATTGCCCACCGTTGCAATCTGTGTGCTGTCATCGTTGGGATTTGTTTCTGTGGATGAAAAATTGGCACCAATGATTGGTGATCAGTAAAAAGCTCGAAATGCCTGCCATAGAGGTACTGATTAAATTTAGTACATCCAAAAATAATCGACAGAGCTTCCTTTTCAATTTGGCTGTATGCCTTTTGGTAATCTGCTAACGTCTTTGAAGCGAACGCTATTGGATGCTCTGATCCATCAGGGTATCGGTGGGAAAGCACGGCACCAATTCCATAACTAGAGGCATCTGTTGCCAGCAAAACTGGGTAGTCGTCTCGAAAATGAACCAGTTTAGCCGCATCTATTATTTGGCCCTTTAATGCTTGAAAAGCTTCCTGTTGAGCTCGACCCCACTCGAAGGGAACATCTTTCTGTCTCAATTTGTTTAACGGTGCAGAAATCTGTGAAAAGTTCATAACAAATTTGTTATAGTAGTTGCATTTACCCATAAATGCTTCCAATTGCTTGAGATCACATGGGCGTGGTAAATCTTGAATTGCTTTCAATCCAGAATCGGCTGGACGGATCCCTGCGGCATCAATTATGTGTCCCAGATATTCAACTTCTGATTGGAAAAATTTACTCTTGTTTAAATTGCACCTTAGGGTAAATTTATGTAGACGTTTAAAAAGAAATTCCAGATTACGTAGATGATGCTCTTCATTTGTACCCGTAACAATAATGTCATCCATGTAAGTAGCGCAATGTGTTAACCCCGCAATCACTTGCTCTATCAAGCGCTGGAATATAGCTGGTGCGCTTGACACGCCGAATGGAAGACGCTGATACTCAAATAGTCCAAACGGAGTGTTTATCACCATCAACCGCTTCGATTCTTCATCCAGCTGGATTTGGAAATATGCATCGGCCAGGTCAATCTTCGAATAATGTTTCCCATTCTGTAATTTATGGAACAACTCTTCCGCTCTTGGAATTGGAAATCGCTCTACTTCTATTTGCGGATTTACTGTTGCCTTAAAATCCCCACAGATGCGTATTGAACCGTTAGATTTTGTAGTAACTACTATCGGTGTCGCCCACTGGCTAAATTGCACTGGCTTGATGACCCCCTGCGATTGAAGTCTGTCCAACTCGTTCTTTACTTTAGCCAGTTGTGCAAATGGTACAGGGCGTGGTTTAAAATACTTAGGCGAGGCCTGCTCACGTAATTGTAAATGTGCTTGAAAACCCACACAGCTACCCAGCGTGTTCTGAAAAAGAGACTCAAATTTTTTGCACATATTTTTTATTAAAATTTGGGTATTGCAGTCGGAACTAGAATTAACCGCTGCAACTGTAGTTGACTTTTGCATGAGGTGAAAATTAAACGCGTCAAACCAATCCATTCCTAGAATGTTCGATCCACCCTGACTATTGGTAACTAGAAGCGGTAGTAAATATTTGTTCCCGTCGTATTCGACCTTCACTTCTAGAACTCCTTTAACAGGAACGTGTGTATTCCCGTATGCTCGTAGACTCTGCATTGATTGACGCACCGGCGGTTCCGATAACTGCTCGTACCCACACAAACCAACCATTGAACACGTTGCACCGGTATCCACTTGAAAATCCAGATGTTTGCCGTTTACACAAACCTTAATTAAAAGTTTCCTCCCTTTCCGTAAAATAGAATCCGGAACATTCAAAACTTCATTAGTACTCGAAACTTGATTGGATACCCCACCATCGGATGACTCTGATAATTCCAAAGTTTGGATGCTACTAAATTCGAACGAATTATCAACATTTTCAACCTCTTCGTTAGAATTGTAGAGTGAAGTTACTCTATTCCGTTGTTGATAGCTCATTCCTTTCGATATACACACGGAGGCTATGTGACCGACCTTTCCACAATTATGGCACTTTGCAGAAACAAACCGACAATCACTTCGTTGATGCTGGGCAAAGCATCCAGGACATGATCTATTCGTTTTAGAGCTGGACCGGTTTGTTCCTTGTTCACGATTTCGGCTACTTGAACGACCTCGAGTATAGTAACTGGATTTGCTAACGGTATTTACCGTACTTGGATCTAGGTCATGCTTTATTTCTTTTATTACGCTAATTGATTTTTGTGTTGACTCGTATGTTTCCGCCAGGACTAAAACTTTGGACAAAATGTGATCTTCTAATTGAAATGCAGCCGTGCGAACTGAGTCATGCGGCGTATGGAGAATAATCATGTCACGAATCTCATTATCAACGAAAGATTCTTTGCATTTCGCGCATCGATAATCGCAGTTTTGCGCGGCACCCCGTAAATCAGCTATCCAAGACGCGTAAGATTGATTTGGTTTCATCACTACTTGTCGAAATTTAAACCGCGAAGCGAGCACATGTGTTTTGTCTTTGTAATGATTTTTTAACTTATCTACTAGATCATCAAACGATTTTTCTTCCACCTTAAGATCACCAAAGATATTTTTAATCAATTCATAAACACTTGTACCAATCCATGACAAAAAATATGCACGCTTTCTACTATCAGTGTCCACTCCATATCCAATAAAGTGTTGCTGTAACTGCATAATATAACTGTCGAACGTTTCTTTGTGCTCATCGAAACTACGAAATTGCGGAACTGCATTCACACTTTGTGCGGCACCTGTTTTCTTATCTAACATCTTATCCATCCACTCCTGTTGTGCCTTCAGCATGTTCTCCATCCATTTCTGATTAGATTTTAATAATTCCTCCATTGTTTTATCCATTATTAATCACACCACAACTAACTTAATTATTTAAATAGACCGTACAAAACAAATTAACACTGCACTATATAGAACCGATTTACTCGTCGCCAAATGTAAAGTTTGTTTTAATTTCAAACAAATATTTATTATCGATTAACAATTAGGTTTTATTTTATGTTTTTACAAAGTCGGCCAAAATTAAACTAACTTGACAAAATAGCAAGAAGAGGAACATTCATTTAATACGGTACAATATAATAACAAAATAAGAATGACCGGTTATTTTATACAATGGTATTTGTGTTGTACATTATATGTTGCAGATGAAGGTGAGTTCATGTTGTACGATATCCGCTCATGATTCTACAATAGGGACCAACACACCCGGTACAAAAGCAGTTTAATTAAAATACCAAGCGGGGCTCCTGCAGCAAAAAAAGTTATACCAATACCCAAACACATTAATGTATTGCGTCAATTAGATGACGTATTGGTTAAGAGAATGTAACTAAAATTAAATTAAGTTTATTAAATGTTTTTAATTATTAATGTACACTCAAAAAAATATTTATGTAAAAATGACTAAAAACATGAGTTAGTTTAACTTAAAAATTATGTTGGAATTGAGCCTAGGTAACGCATTGTTAATATTACAAATTACGACACGTAAAATTTACATGTTTTAATATACCTATGTGTAATGAGAGATTTACATTGGTTGTAAGAGAATTCTACTATACATTTAGTTAAATTTGATTGGTGTATTAAGTAAAGTTTACTTGGAATTTGTAGAAATAACTTACCGATAAAGTAAAAAGTAAACCAAAAATATAAGCGAAATGAACAATACGGCATGTTGGTTTTCCTTAACTTTAAGTAAATTTAACCTAGTGCTACTTAAATAGGTGGAATATTATATATATATATATATATATATATAAGTTAACACAACTAGAATTGCAACTCAGCATAAATTGCAAACACGCGCATCACCTAAAGACGCTAAATCAGCTTAAAAGGAAAACACATGTAAGAACACGCGCAAACATGTTCTAGTTATTTGAGAATATTATAATTTACTTATTAAGCAATTTTTTATGTATAAAATGTTAACATATTTTGAGTTTTAGTTTAGTTTTTAGTTTGAAATGTAAAAGATAAACATAAATTGATAAAATAAATTCATTTTTTTTAATAAATCTTCGAGCAAAACTCTTAACTGGCGCCGAAACAGGGACCTGGCGTTAAAATATTAATAAAATAATAAAAAGTGCAAGTAACAAAAAAGTGAAAAAAATTAGTGAAGATCATTAGATCAGTAAACTCCTGCTGAAAAGTATCTAAAACTAAAGAGCGACAAGTTTTGGTTAAAAATAGAAGTTATACCCACGAGAACATAACCGTTTTTTATACCAAAATATTTAAAGGCTATACACATAAGAACATAGCTAAAGCCGTTCCACTGAAGTAGTGAAACTAAATAAACCGTGATAAAGTTTGTACCATTAGTAGGCGGGTTACAAATATCAACGCAACATCGCCAAACGGGAGAAATACAGCATATCCGTTATTTAGAAGACACACGTACGGGTTCCGAGTGTACGATAACCGGCTGTGCACTATAAAAATCTTTGTGGCAAAACTAATCCACAAATAAGCCATGAAAAGCTTCTTAATTTTAATGTAAGTAAAAAATTAATAACAAAGTAAAAAAATAATAATAAAAAGTGATTATAATAATAACGAGAATTTTAATAATTAAAAGTGATTATAATAACAATAATAATAGTAACTAAGTATTTTTTCATAACAAGTATTAATTAATAAAAATTACAAAATACTAAATTAATAATAAAAAGTGAGTATAATAACAAATAATAATAAAATCAACTAAACATTTTGTTTAATTATAAAAAAGTGATCGTAATACCAACAATAATAATAAAAACAAAATTTAAAATAATAATAAAATATTAAATATAATAATAAGTGAAACATCATAATGACGACACCAGTTGAACAAAAATTAGATCAAATCCAAGCTGCATTAACAAAAATAACCGGAGCCCTAAATGCTCAAATTGAGTTCACAAAACAAATCGAGCTTTAGACGTTTTTGTCAGAGGGTTAAACGGAGAATTGTCACGAATGTTAATCATCCAAAAACCAACTACACTTCCGGAGGCATACGCATCCTGCCTTGAGATTCAAAACATGAATTTCAGAAATTTAACGATTCAGAAAAAGAACATTACTAACTCAGTAACAGCTCCAATCAACCAGTTTTCGTATATCAACCCACAAAATCCACGAATTAATAACTCGGTCAACCAAGCTTCATATACAAATTCACAAAATCCACGAGTAATCCATAATTTAATACCACCGCAACGGAAAAATATGGTATACAATAATCAACATTATAACAACCAAACATCGTACAACAATCAAAATCTAAATCAACAAATGCCACCAAGGCCAATTTATCCGAAACCTGCAACACCAATGGAAGTTGACCAGTCAATTCAAACCAAACGCGTAAATTACATGAACAGACCAACATATCAAAATAACCATCCACCGAAAGTAGAACATCCAAGCTACGGCGAATCCCAAAGACAACAAAGAATTTATCATTTGGATACACAGGAGGAAGAGGAATATAATCAGTTAGTTAACGAAAATACTGATATCGAGACATTAGAAGACGAACCTGAGGAAATAAACTCAGAGGTAAATTTTATGGAGAAAGCCTCTCTAGCATACCATACCTAGAGTACAAAACAGCAAAGAACAACATCCTCAAATTTTTAATCGACACGGGAGCCAACAAGAACTTCATCAAACTTGAACTAGCCAAAGGATCCATTCCCACTAATGTCCCGTTTAACATAAAATCAGCGGGAGGTGACATCAGGATCAGTAAAAAAATATCCGGACAATTTTTTAAATGCATTGGAATCGACACAGTAATAGAGTTTTTTGTACTACCTGGTTTAAAAACATTCGACGGAATAATCGGGGACGACACTCTAAAAAAACTTGGAGCAATTATCGACCGAAAAAATAACATTTTGACCATAACCCCAAATATTAAAATTCCACTCAAGGAAAAACACTCAGTTCAAGTAAACAACATTGAAATTCGGGATAGTCACTTATCTACAGAAGCCAGAAAAAAACTCCAAGAAATTGTGGCAAAATTCAAAACACTATTTAACCCAGTCAACGATACTGAAACAATTGATACTAACATAAAAGCAGAAATTAAAACAACAACAGATGAACCAATTTACACGAAATCCTATCCTTATCCAGTCAGTATGAGGCAAGAAGTGGAGAAGCAAATAGACCAATTTCTAAAGGATGGAATCATAAGGCCGTCTAAAAGCCCATACAATTCACCAATTTGGGTAGTCGAAAAAAAGCTGGATGCATCTGGCATCAAAAAATATAGGATAGTCATCGATTTCAAAAGAATAAACGCGGTCACAGTATCAGATACATATCCAATACCGGATATATCAAACACGTTGGCAAATCTTGGAAAATCAAAATTTTTTACGACCATCGACCTTACATCAGGATTTCACCAAATCAGGATGAAAGAAAAGGATATTCCGAAAACATCTTTTTCCACTATGAATGGAAAATATGAATTTTTAAGACTACCTTTCGGACTAAAAAATGCGCCAGCTATATTCCAAAGAATGATAGACGACGTATTGAAAGAATTCATCGGAATCATCTGCTATGTTTATATCGACGACATCATCATATTCGGAGGGAAAACCGAAGAAGAACATCTTATCAATGTCAAAAGAATATTCTCGAAACTTGAAAAAGCTAACCTACGTGTCAACCTCGACAAAACGGAATTCATGAAAACAGAAACAGAATTCCTGGGATACATCATAACAAACCAAGGAATCAGGCCAGATTTAAAGAAGGTCGCGGCTATACGGAACCTAAAGAGCCCAGATAATTTAAAAGAGTTAAAATCATTCCTTGGACTTGCATCATATTATCGACGTTTTATTAGAGACTTCGCGAAAATCGCCAAGCCTTTAACCAACCTCACAAGAGGCGAAAACGCGCAAATTAAGGCAACACAATCAAAAAAAGTGAAAATCAGCTTAACAGGAAAGGAACTCCAAGCATTCCGTCAAATCAAACAAGTGTTAGCATCCACTGAAATACTAATCTTTCCAGACTTTGATAAACCTTTTATACTTACTACCGATGCCTCTGATTATGCAATTGGTGCCGTATTATCACAGGGTGACATTGGAAAAGATAGACCAATCACATATATATCCAGATCGTTAAATAAAACTGAGGAAAACTATGCGGTCAACGAGAAAGAGATGCTAGCCATCATTTGGGCATTAGATAACTTACGAAGTTACCTGTATGGAGCGAAAAAAATTAAAATCCTCACGGACCATCAGCCTCTCACATTTGCCCTAAGTACAAAAAATAATAACACAAAATTAAAAAGATGGAAGGCCCGATTGGAAGAGTACAATTATGAACTCATATACAAACCTGGATGTACTAACAAAGTAGCTGATGCCTTGTCAAGATTAGAACTAGAGGTCAACACCCTATCATCAACCTCCACGATACACAGCGCTGAAGAAGACAGTACAGATCTAATCCAGTACCGCGAAGCACCTATAAACGTCTTCAGAAACCAACTGATAATCAAGACAGGTAAAGATATTGATTGTCATGAAGAACCACATCCTACTTATCATAGGCATTATATCAGCCTATCGGAAATAAATAAAGACACTCTAACAAAAATCCTAAGGGATAATCTCCATCCAACCATCATCAATGGAATAAAAATACCCGAAGAACACATCCAAATGTTACAAGACGTTTTCAAAGAACAGTTCCCGGGATTGAAGTTACGTCTAACACAAAGAGTGGTTCAAGACGTTAGCAATGAGGAAAATAAATTCAAAATTATAACAGAGGAGCATAATCGAGCACACAGAAATCACGCTGAGAACAAGGAACAAATCCTAGAACGATACTATTTTCCACGAATGACCAGCCTAATAAAAAAATATACCAAAACTTGCAGCATCTGTAATACAAATAAATATGACAGACACCCAAATCGAGTCGAGCTCCAGGAGACACCAATTCCAACATATCCAACAGAAATACTCCATATGGATATAATCGAGATAAAAAATGAAAAATTCATCTCATGCGTGGATAAATTCCCTAAATTTACAAAGTTTTTCCACATCAACAACAAATCTGTTCTACACATCAGAGACAAAATCATCAAAATATTGCATTACTTCACAATTCCCAGATTATTAGTAATGAATAATGAGGGGAGTTTCGTAAGTCCAATAGTAATGGACTACCTGAAAACCTTGGGGATAGAGATATACTTAACACCACCCCAGCGAAGTGAAGTAAATGGAGCCATCGAAAGAGTGCATTCAACTATCATCGAGATAATAAGATGCCTTCAAATGGAATATAAGGAATTAACCATAAAGGAACTAGTTAATGTCGCAGTAGATCGCTATAACAACTCAATACATTCCGTTATCCAACACAAACCTTGCGACATATTTTTTGGGAGAACGCAGAGAATCAATTACCAAAATCTTGTAAACTTCAAGGATCAAATCAACGAGGATGTGGCAGAAAAAATCAGGAAAAACCAAAAAACAAACATCTCTAGGGAAAACGCAAAGAGAAATAAACCAAAGAAATATAAACCTGGGGAAATAGTATACACTACAATCAAGCAGATACAAGGAAAAGAGAAAACCAAATTTAGAGAAGAAACTGTGGCCAAAGATAATCGAGTCACAATTACAACCACCTCCGGAAAAAGGGTCCACAAGACTCAAATAAAAAATTTAACGCAATAATTTCTTCTTTCCAGTTTCTGGATATTGGGCTTGACAAGCTCACTTACCATCTACAAATATACCACACCAATAGTAACTCTCAAACAAGGCAATGGACGAATTATCAATGGAAATTTCAAATTAATCCATGTCATCAACTTGACCGATTATGAAGAAATAATCAACAGAATTAGAACTTCACTTGACCACATTGACCCAGAAAGCAGCCTTCGACCTCAACTGATTCACCAAATAAACCAAACCAAGCAGCTAATATCAGAACTCAAAGGTCAAAAATCACGATCTCGCCGATCAATCAACTGGATCGGCTCCGCATGGAAGTGGATTGCAGGATCACCAGACGCCACAGACTGGGATCAAATAATCAAAAGTCAAAATCAAATCATCGATAACAATAATCAACAATATAAGATCAACAATGCCTTAATGACCACAGCACAGCAGATTCTCAATGAATACAACAAAATTGTTGATCATTTACACGAAAACGCAGATGAAAAAATCCAACAAATACTATTCAACCGATTAACCATAATCAAAGAGGAGATAAAAGAAATCATCCGAGCTGCGCAATTAGCAAAAGGGAAAATAATCAATACAAATTTATTGGATAAAGAAGAAATCAGTCGCCTGGTTGCAGAAATCGAAACCCTTCCATATTCTAACGATATAGAAGCAATAGAATACGCAGAACCTATGATGCTGGCTAAAGAATCAACAATACTATATGTTATATCAATACCAAAAACAAGTAAACGGGAATACAATCACGTCATGGTAAGATCAACGATTGAGAACAACAAACAGATATACCTGGAATACAACGAACTTCTAGTAAACCAAGACGAAATGTACGGGATCATTCGACAATGCAAACTCTTTCGCGAAACCATACTTTGCGAGACAAACAGTTTGGAAGAATTAAAAGCAGACCACTGCATCAATCAGCTCATAAGGGGATTAGATGCCCAATGTAACTACCAATTCAACAAAAATCAGATAATCGACACGCTAAACGACAATACGATTTTTCTGAGCAACTTTAAAGGAGACATAATTTACAACAACACGGATAAACACCTAGAAGGAAGCTTTCTAATACAATACGACAATGAAACAATTAAGATCAACAATACAACCTTCACCAGCAGAGATATTAGGAAATCGCAAGTACTACCAACAGTACTACAACCTAATATAACAGATAAAGGAGTAAAAGTCGACCCAGGATACCTTCACAACCTGCACCTAAATAATGTAGATCAACTACAAAAACTATTCACAAAACATAAGGAAGCAGCCTTTGTAGACTTCGGTATAATATCCATAATTTTCATCATAATACTCATCCTATTATTAAGAACAAAACGCAACAAATGGTCAAATCCAAAACCATGTCAAGAAGAAGTCATCATCAACCAATCCGGAGTCCAACCAATTAGCCTAAAGTTTTGACCCACGGGACGCGGATCTTGTAGGGGGGAAGAGTTAACACAACTAGAATTGCAACTCAGCATAAATTGCAAACACGCGCATCACCTAAAGACGCTAAATCAGCTTAAAAGGAAAACACATGTAAGAACACGCGCAAACATGTTCTAGTTATTTGAGAATATTATAATTTACTTATTAAGCAATTTTTTATGTATAAAATGTTAACATATTTTGAGTTTTAGTTTAGTTTTTTAGTTTGAAATGTAAAAGATAAACATAAATTGATAAAATAAATTCATTTTTTTTAATAAATCTTCGAGCAAAACTCTTAACTTATATATATATATATATATATATATATATATATATATATATATATATATATATATATATATATATATATAAGATATATTTCTGTAGCCTGAGGCATCTACGTAAATTAAATTTAATTATTAAAAAAGTTAATAAATACAGATTTTCTTAATTTTTTTTCTCCATAACTTTATTTCAATATTACAATAAATATATTCATACATTTGTGATGTACATATTTATACTCTTAATAAATTTATTTATTTAGTTAATAAGTAATAATATTCATAACATAACTAAATTGTTGTATTTCATTTTTCTAATAATAATTTGTTAACTATAACCACAAAATTCAGATACTTTTAAAAATATGTATACCAAATAATTTTTGAAAATAAAAATATTGTATTACATTACACACCCTAATTTATTGTCTTGCTTCTTGACCTATTTGTGATGTCCGATATTAACGTCGTAACCACCGGAACATTTTGGTCGTACTTAGTTTTAATTCCGTAAAAATATAGCTGAATGAAAAGCCACAAATTATAGCACGCTGTAGGATATTCCAAATGGAAAACCTGGAACATTTTAAATGTAACATCTAGCGCCTCCAGAAAACTACCAAATATGTATTTGTGCCCATCCAAAACAGTAACGAATTGCGTTGGATCCAAATCTCTACCCACTACTACTAGAAGTGGTTGCAATTTTTCTTTGTCTTCTAGGCATTTATTTTGAATTTCATTAATTTTGATAGTCATTTCCGTTAAATTTTCAACTTTAATAACCAAGTTATTTTGGCAGTCTTTGATGGTATGTTTTAAAAGTCCACGTTTATTTAATTTTGGCTTAATAGATGGTGGCAAAAGTGAGCTAATACTCATTAAGATTTCTTGATTGTATCCATCTGCGTAGAACGTCAACAATTATAAATAAAGTTTCCACCACGATACGAGTATATTCTATTTGTTTACTTACCAGCACTGATGTTTTTTTTATTTTTTATAGTTTTCAACAAATAATTTTTAGATTCGACTTTTTTTATATTGCTTTCTATTAAACTCGGCATTACTTCAATAAATGTATTCCAATTACCATACAATGTTATGTTATTTGGGTACAGCGTTTTGAAATCAATATTAATCTGAAAGGATAAGATAAGCATTGAACAATATGTATAACACGTGATATATAATATATATTTATATATCATGAAAACATACAAATTCTGGACCAAATGCATTTTTATATAATGGCCATTCCTCTAATAGGTTAGTGATTACAGGATCTGAATTGCTTAACATTTGGTTCACTCTTGCCATTGTTGTTTGCTGCCATTTCTGCAAAACCAACTCTTTTGGGCTTCTGAGGTGCTCAAGTTCGGCTTTAATTTCCATAAAAGATTTCAAGTCAACATTTGTATCTGTGGAACAAAAAAAAAACACTCAAATTTTTACTTAAATTTAGCTTATTCGGGTAATTGTGTTTACCATCTCGGATTAAATCTGATGAAACCTGAGTTGATTCTAATTTTTTTTTCGTTGGTTCATGAGCAATTTTTTTAAATTTTCTTTGCTGATATTGGAAGCGGTTGTATAGCTTTCCGGTCGGAGGCAAACGTCGTCTTCGTAGAAAATATGTGTCCTTAAAATCAAAGGTTCAGGAAATTAATCATATTATTGTAGAATTACCGTTAACTCTCCAGGGAACAGTTCAATAATATCATCAGCTAATTGTTTTATCTTTGATGTGTTGACTTTGACGGCCTTCACCAAAATAAATATTTCCACGATGAGAGTGCAAATTATATCTCGATGTTTGTTTTCTAAATAGCCAAATTTTTTAAAAAAATCAATTGCAATTTGGCCACACTTCTGTCCCTTAATTATATTTTCAACCACCTATGTATAACAAAAAAAGCACACATTTATTAATTAATTTATATAACAGATAGCTTTGTGACTAAATTATAAACTTACCAAATTTGTATCAACGGTTGGAGTATTTTGAGCAGGTGCTTCTTCATTTGTTGCAATATTTTCCGGAACGGTATCCGAGTTAATAGATGGGTTTATATAATAATTATGAACCTTTTGCCAGGATGACAAAAAATGTTCAAACTTTAATCGCTTCCCATATTCATTTCTCTGAAAAATATCATTTAAATTGTGATGGCGAATGTATTGAAAACTTTCAATAGTGATGCCCATATCTGAAACATAAGAAGCAATGAAATATATATATATATATTGCGTATCTTTTAGGTTATAATATTTAACAGATTTTAGGTTACAATACTTACAGTTGAATCTTTCATACAGATCTTCCAATTGCCATGATATCAATAATGTCCTTAATTCATTATTGTCATCCATACATATTTGAGGATTCTGACCTGATTCTGTATCGATTGGGCTGGGATTAGAAAGAGTTTCGATTACTACATATCCGTCTTTATCCATTCCTAAAACACGTTTTTCTGGCGTTGTTTCATTGAGAACAGAATTAGCATTTCGTATCAAATTTTGAAGATCTCCCAAGTTTGACGACAAACCCATATCCTCCTCATGTTGAACGTCGTGATCCATTTCTTTTAACAAGAGTTCGGTCAATTATCTCGAAAAATAGCTATCAATGCTTCTAGTTTCGTAATTTTAACAAACAAAAAATTGTAGTATGTATTGTAATTTTGGTCGTAATAAAATGTGTTTTGTTTCCTTTGGTTGTACAATCCCGAAAATATTAAATGGATATTAATTTAAAATGAAATGTTAAATTTTTGAATTACGTAATATAGATCAAAACTTTTCCACATTTAACAAAACAAAATAAAATATTCATCAGATTTTATATTATAAGTTTCTTCTGGATAAACTCTCCACTTGGAAATAGTAAACAGAACAAAGTTATTGCGTAAAAACTACACTGAAAAAAAAAATTCAATGAATCCATTTCATTAAATTGTTCGGAAGAAAAATTCTTTGAACCAATGAATTTATTAACTGGTCATATTAATTCTAAAATAAACACGATTATAAATTAATAACCGGGTTGTCAATTCAATTAATAGCCATTTATTGACCGATTTCTCGTTGATATCCTGAAATCTAGGGAAATTAATAAAAGTTTTAACAACTTTATAAACTAAGTTAATAAGAAAAAACTAATAAAAACCAGTTTATGCGGCCTGAAAAATGATTAATGGATTAAGTATACGTATTTTAATGATTTTCTGAAAGAATAATTCGTTGAATCGATAAACTATTTAATTGTTTTAAGATTGTTCTTATTCAGTCGTGATTGGGTATTAACACTTTATTATGTTAAAACATATTTCTTAAATTATATAAAAACATTCGTCAATGTAAACTGATTTTTATATAAAATTTCCAAATAAATTGTCTGGTGGAAATTGTGTTCTTGATCGCAATACAGAGTTAGAATTGGAATGAGGTTTTAGTTTAGCCTGATTTCGAACTTGTATTTAATAATTCCCTAAAAAAATCTTTTATTATCGTTTGCCAGAGTAAATGTGAAAAGCGATGCTAATTAAGAAACTATGCGACTACAAGCAAATTACCACAACACTCTAGAATAGTTATATAACATATTGCTTGAGTCTATTTCTAGTTTGCGTCTCACGAATTCGTCTTAGCGTCCTACTTGTCTCTCCTATCTGATCGCGTTAACTCTGATTGCAGTATTTTACAGTCGCAGTTATTTCGTTTTGTGATTACAGGAAAGGACAATTGAAATTTTCTTTTTATTTAGGTAATACCGGCCGTAAGCCAAGAAAAGTTGTTAAAAGTGCAAAATATTTTTTGAATAATTGAACTTCATTTTAATAAATAACAAATAACTTGTATGCTTGTTTTATTTTATAAAAAATTCAATATATCGCATAAAAAAATCGCCCAAAAATCGCAAAAAAACAGGTTTGACTGTATTCAGAATCCGCGGATTAATCCTGTAACGCACAAATTAATATTTCATTCTCCTTCAAATACCAATTTCATTTAAAACAAATGAAAAATTTTGCCAAAAAAGCTACATATTAAAATACAATATTTGTTAACATTTATAAAAAAATGCACCTGCTTAACATACTTTGATACACATAATAAACAAAATTATAAATTAAATAAATTTTTTAATGGCTTTAAAGGAAAAAATTATCAAATAATAACATTTTAATAAATTTTTAAACTATTTGTTGAATTTTATAAATTACTTAATGAATTCAATGAAGCTTATTAAAAGTCAATAAATATTTTCATTAACAACATTAAAATTTTAATTGAACTAATGAATTGTAAAGTTAAAATTGTAACGACTTTCTGCTTTTTTACGTCTTGTTCAATCGTGTTGGCCGCTGTCTTGTTGGTCAGTCTAATAACCGCATTCGGCGTTCTTTTTCATTTCGATTTTGAGCGTTTAATTGAAAAGGTGTTTTGTGAAAAAGTTAATATCTAAAATCCAATTATTCAGATAAATAGATATGTGCTATATATACATACATATATACAATTATTTATATATGCAGATTTAATTATTAAGGTAAGTGTAAAATTGTTACAGTATTATAATATTAAAAGTGCTTGAAAATAAAATATAAATGCATGTTTCCTGATCTTTGAAAGGAAAAATCGTGTTGTATATGTTGTATTTTAAATAACTACAGAAAATGTGGTTTGAATCAATGGTAACATTTTAAAATTAGTGTATTTTGAAGCAAAAATGAAAACTTTTTTCCTTATTACGCATTTCTCGCTTTTTTTATTATTTTTTTTACTTCTAATGATAAAGTTTATTATTAGCTATCGATTGGCATCATTATCCCAATTTGGCCAAAAAATTTAGTTAGGTAAAATATTTTTAGCACGGCAGTATGGTTGTCTGTATAAACGTTAATTTTCGTCGCGGTAGAAATTAAATTTGTAATAATTCCACACGTTTATTGCATAAGGTCGCATTTTGAATCTCACTTATTATTAATCATACTTTATTCCTTTATCTTCTAATTGATATTAGTACCTGAAACAGACGCAGAGTGCTATGAAAGATCATTAAAATAGGGTAAATGGTCCGCCGAAGAATTTGACCATATTTGGCAACCTTCCTGCCATTATAGGCTCATTGATATTCAACAGTTAGGCAGCACCGCTGTGGTATTTGGAAAATGCCCATTCTACAAACAGCCTTTGGGATATCAGTAAGTTTTTAAATTTGCAGAAGAATTAAAATAATAATAAACAAGATGTTTTTTTATTTCCAGATTGACATGGATTTCAAGATTATATTTGCAGAGACGGGTGATGTTTTAATAAAATGGCTGGAATATAAAATATCAGTTAAAAAATTTCTTACAGAACCATGGTTCTGCTGGAAATGTAAAAGACAGGGGGATTGTTCCGTATTTACACAAATTAGGGGAAAAGGATATTTCGGAAAGTAAGTGAAACATTATATTAAAATTTGTATTTATGTCGAATTTTTTGGGACCAAAAATCTGATGTAAATAAAAGCCGGAGCATAGTAGAAATTGACTTAATGCGGTTTTGTTGGTCCCAAAGTACTCGACATACATAAATACATTAATAGCATTAACATAATGTGATGTTTGGTTATATATTTACAGATAATTTGGACTCGTTGTTGCTATGGGCTTTACATGGCTATTTAGTGCCAACACAGAAAATGGTAACAAAAACAAACACGGGCCAAAAGACGGTTACCAAATTTACTATTAAAGACTCACAAGAGTATTTATGAACGACAATAGAGGAGATTGAAGATCATCTTCGGTTTTGAGTGCTAAAAAAGCGCCAATTACTGAGCCAATTACTACGCCAAAGAAATTACTGAGACCTTTGTATATTTCGATGGTGTTCGATTCCAATTTAATAACATTAAGCGGGCAATCGACATATGTTTTAAAATATTCCAAGCCGCTGCTACGAATTTCTATTGTTTCAAATAGGATCTTCATAATGGGATAAAAACGGTTAAACTTGCTAATACCAAAGTAGTGTTTTATAGAACGAAATACTTCGTCAATAAATTGAATTAGTAAATTAAATTTTAGAAAATGGAGGGTTTTTAATATTATTGTTCAATTTTATTTTTTATTATTTATATATTGAAGTTTAATTAGTTTTTTTTATTGTTTTATTTTGTTATTTTGTGAATTGAACAATATTGAATATTTTTATTGAAAATATTGTTAACTATTATAATAAGTGAAAATAAACAAAAATAATGGTAAACATTAAACCAAGCGTTTTAAACTTTACCCTTCAAATTCAAACCATATATCCCTGAATATTTATATATATATATATATATATATATATATATATATATATATATATATATATATATATATATAATTTATATATCCTCCCCCCCCCCATTCATTGTTGCGACAATTTGGATTAACTTTTTCGTTGGTTTAAACACAAAGTTTATACATCGTGAAATGAGGTTACCAATTCGATATTATCTGTTACATTGTGTCAATGAATTAGTTATTTAAATTAATAAATGTAGGTGTTGTATCAATTATTTTGTTTCATAAATACTAGTAAAATTAATTAACTAATTCATCAATAATATAAACCACAGCATAACATTTCGTGAAACTTCTATTAAATTAGTACATTGATTCAATAAAACGTTGTAAGATCAACCAAATTAGTTACAAAATGATAATTTTGTGTTGGGTTGTATTAATTAAAAAATTTATTAATTTTTTTGACAAAAAATATAAATAGTTACATTGTATATATTAATTTGTTAGCTTTAAATAAATGCTATTCTAATATAATAACATTGAGTTTATTCAATCAATCAACCAAGTTTAAGGATCCAAGTTATTAAAAAATCATTGCCACAATAATTTTTTTTATTGAATATGCGTATGTTTTTTTTTCAGTGTAAAAACGAAAGAATATTTCGAGAAGATTTTTTTATTAAATATGGAAGAAATTTAGATTATCTTATCTAATTCAAAAATTTAGTAATAATTTATTTTTAATTAACTAAATTTGACTAATTGTTATTGCGATCTAGAGTATAGACACAAACACGACCGCGCTTTTATTGTTTTCTAAGCACAATTCAAAACCACCAAGTTTCCATGACCACAAAGTATATTTGTATTGACGGGGTGAGGACAGTTACACATAGTTAATTCACAAAAAAAAATTCAGAAAAGATAATCACAAAATGGAACTATTGAACAATCGGAAAAATTGAAATTAAAAATATGAATACGTTTGATTTTAATTTGATGCTATAGTTGGACTATAAACTATAAGCAGTAAGGTAGATAGAAAATATCTAAACAAAATGTTTGTTCCGAATAACTAACCCTTCTTTTGTTGTATATTTACAAATTGGGGGGCTGTTAAAGTGTGTCAACGGATATATAAAATAGGATTCACTTTCTGTTAAAAGTTTATTTGAAACGTAATGTTTAATATAAATTGATGAATACTTTCTTAATATTAAATAAGGCTCGTCTTGCTCATCAACAACAAATATTTTTAAAGTAAAGCGGCAAATTTTAATTGCGCTTTTATGGCCATACTCAAACTAATTTTTCTGCGGCTCGAAATGGCCTTTGCGTAAGACTTCAATTCAAAATGCTTAGCTTCATATCTAAAACAATATATGCTTTTTAGTGGACCCGAATATCTAATAATTCTAGGGTAATGGGTTAAAAAATGAAATTTGGGCTTTAAAGTACCTTTAAAAATCTATAATATAATTAAATTAAATATCTTAAATAATTTCATCTTGTAAATTGGTAGAAAGTAGAATGTCTATTAATTCAACAAATTCGCAAAGATAAATCCAAGTTTCATCTTCCACAGGGATCAGGACAGCGATTTTGGTCGCAAAATGAGGATTGATTTGAGGATTACCGGAAGAGAATAGTATTGGTAAATTGTATTGGTGTTGAATGTGCATTTTTTCTTTCAGTTTTTCGTTTAATATGATGCAAATAAAAGAGATTAAATGACGCGAGTAATAGGGATAACATTAACATGATACAACATACAAATAAGAGGAATTAGCTCAGAAGAGAACCATTGAGAGGATGTATTAAGAGAGACTGAGACAGAACAACAAATTCCGAAGAAAAAAATATTAAAAATATTACGAAGCGAGAGACTCAAAATAAAAAATATTAACCAAAAAAAACAAAAAAGCTAGAAAACAAAACGATTTTGTTTATTTTGTTTAGTATTGTGTTGCAACTCATGATGGTCGGTTGCCCTATACGATGTTATGTCCGAGGTTGGAGAAATTTTATTCTAGCATATACACAGCAAATAAAAAAGCGAGATGGTTTATTTTATTACTTTCCTTTTTACTTGCGTAACCTTTTTAACTTGCGTAACCTTTTTTTATATACAATTTTTTTTTTGTTTAGAATAAAATGTCCCCACACTTCGACATAACATCGTAAAGGAACAACCCTCACGAGCTGCAAGGCAACACAATACTAAAAAAATAAACAAAATCATTTTATTTTCCTACTTTCTGTTTTAGTTCCTTTGTTCAAAATTTAAAAATTAAAAATTTTACGAATGGAGCCGACGAAGAATACATAAAAAAATTAAAAATCATTCATTTATGTTGCTTTTTGTTTTTGTTTTTTTGCGAGAAATTGTTTTGGTTACGTTTATGTATTTTGTTTTGAATTTTTATTAACGAATGAATTCCACTAGTAAGAAGAAAGGGAAAAATAACTCAAGGCGAGCGTAAGCACCAAAAAGTTGAACCGATTCACCCGCTTGGCTTGTTTTTGATACTTACCCCGTGAGAAAACGCATGAGAAAATACACTAATACAATATAAATATTTGATGGCACACAATAGCAAAATGTATATTATACACCGTGTACATATACAAAATTCTCAATCCTCAATCCTCATTTTGCGACCAAAATCCCTGTTCAGATCACCAATTATTATTGGAAGGAAATGTATGAAAGACCACATTTCTCTAGCTGAAAATTGGAACTTCTTGCTTTTAATATGACTGAGTTTAATATTCTTTGAGATATTTCCAATTTCGTATTCTCCATAAGGAAATGTGGATTTCAGTTTATTAAGTAAATCTAAATCAATATACTTCTTAACCATTAAGTCGGATAGTATGTGTGCCAAATTATAATGGCAAACACCCTCAAATATATCATGCATAATATCTGCGGCCATATTACTAGTGACATGAAAAGAAGGAATTAAATTGAAAATGGAAGGGCTGTGAATACCGGTTTCCTTATAGTTATTTAAACTAACATCATGATTATAATTTTCAATGGTGCGGATTATGTCATAATTTTCTATTGATTGCTTTGATGCAGTTATCTTGTCAATTTTACAAATTCTGCAATAAAATTGCGCAGAAAATGATTTTGAAAATCCCAATAAAGAGTTAAGGCCCAGATTATCTCCTAGGATTAATCCAAGTATAAAATGGATTTGAAATGTGTTGTTATCGGATCGAATGGTTAATCCATTAACTTCTAACATTTTTATTTCTTGTACAAGTGTATAAAGCGTTGCATCATTCCCAAATTCTTTGATAAAACAACTTCTTATCAAACCCGCAACATAAATATCTTTGATTTTGGAGATTGAATTTAAAACTGGGAAATTGTAATATATTCCGGTTATAGAATGAATGACAGTGTGCGAGCCAAGTGGATTATTGACTTCGAAGTCATCTTCGAACAAAAAAAAAGGTATCAACATTTTATTTGGATACTGAAGACGTTTTTCTTTCCATAGTTTTCCCTGTACAAAATGAGTTAAACATGTTTCATCATTTTCTAATCTAGTAATATTTTTCAAAGCGCAAGCAAGAACTCCGTCCATTTCAAAAAAAATTTTAAATTGAAAATTTAAAGGAAAAATTATTCCTTTGCAATTGTTCTCTTCCAAAATCGGTATTCCTTTTTGATATATTTCCGTAATCCGATTGTCTAGTGAAAACTGTATAAGGTTTTGAATTAAATCGCTTTCTTTTAAATATTTAAAAAATTTATATTCAGTATCTAGTTCTTCAAATTGGCTAAAAAGTTGAAATATTGCATTAATATCATTTAAACATGATTTTGAAACATTGTAATCTTTTATTAGTGTTTTAACTATTGTATCCAAATGAACTTTAATAGGTTGTATTAAAGTTTCATACATTTTATTTTGAATATTTTGGACGTCTTTTCTTGTTATATGATTAATATTGTGTAATGAGAGTATAAATGAAACAAAAAGGTTTTCTGGTAAAGATTGGATATCAGAAGAGGTCCTGTTTTTAGATGAAACTATCGAAGTTGAAACGACGGAGTTGACGTTTGAAATATTCTTAACATAATGCGGCATGATAGTATTTGTAGAATTAGATAACGATTCGATCTGAGAAACAACATAATTATTGTTTGGTTCGAAACAAGTTGAATCGAAAGGGTTTAAATTTGAAATATTAAGACTTTCCGACTTAGTGTTTGCCGAATTAGAGGAAGAACATTCATAATCATTTACAATGTTCTCTTTAATCGATAAAGCATCTTCGCTTTTATGCTGACGAGACAAATGCCTCTTGAATGAATTTATATTTTCAAAATTTTGGCTACACTTTTCTTGTTTGCAAGAAAAAATGCCATTTGTTTTGCATCTATGAAACATTTTTAAATGTTGTATCAATTTGCTCACAGATATTTCTCGTACTTTACAAAGGAAACATTGAAACATTTTATATTTATCGAAAAATCTTAATTTTTAAAACAACCTTATAAACTAGAGACAAGTGATAGCGTATTGAAGCTGGCTGATCGTGTTTTTAATTCCTAAAATCACTTTGAATGTTAGAAAACAATTATATATCAAAAAGCACTATACTCACGATTGTTTGAAAATGATTGTTTTCCTGTAATTGACGAACAAGGTATCCAAATTTATATGACGGAAACGTACCTTCTAATAGTTACTGCAACCAACAGGTTTAAAAGTGCCTATTTATCTAGGCAAAACAAGATGGTTTCCACGTAGGTGTAATTTAATTTGAAATGTTAATTTAATAAATATTAATTATAAATAATTATTCACTTGTTCACTTTGCACCAGCCACTAACATTACTTTGGAATGAGTAAAAAAGCGATAATGTGGTTTTTGCTATAGGTAAATTAACTTGGTATGAAGATAATTCTACTTAATCTACATAATTTTTTGTTAAATTGACTTTAAATATTATGCGAAAATTACCTAAACCAAATAACCGTTAAACAAGCATTTCCAATTTAACAGTTATTTAATTAATGTAATTTTTACTAATCATTTAAGGCAACTTAACCAAAAATTATGTAGATTTTACAATGATTATGCAGTTTTTACTTATATTTAAGTAGAATTATCTTTAAACCAAGTTGATTTAACTAGAGCGAAAATCACATTTTTGTTATATTTACTTATTCCAAAGTAAATTTAACAATTCAAAAAGTGTCCTCAGAAAATTTAATTTCACTTATCGAAAATTGTTAATACAACTGATCTTTAGTAAAGTTTTACTTATGAAATCCTTACTGGGCCTAAGTAAAAAGTAGCAAAAATTAGGTTAATTTTACAATTTTGGAATTACTTAGCAGATTATGTAGAAAAAGCATATGTTTTTTTTTTGAGTGTATGTTAATTTTGTAGGCAAATAACCAACATAGAAGAGAAGGAACCAACAAGCCCACTGACAACAAATTTAGGTAAATACAGCTTGTTAATTATATATCCGAATATAATTATCTAATGTTTTTTACTTTTAGAATACATTCCACCTCAAAAAAAAAAGGACTAATTCTGGTTTATCAAATAGTAGACCGAGTTCTGAGCTGTCTGAAGGCAATGACACAGGGAGTGGGTCGATTGACAAGCTTGTGGGAGCTGTGCAATTTAGTGCTACCCAACAAAGCGATCGCAGACCGAACGACAGGGCACAACATTTCGGAGAAATAGTGGCTTGTTTCATGCGTGGCCTTGACGATGTCGAATTTTATGAGACATCTTTATACATTAATAAGTTCTTCCACGAACAAAGCTTAAAAAAAAATAAACGTACTTAATAAAACAAAAAATATTTTCTTTAAATTAAACTATATCCACATCAATAGTTATTCGGGAAATACTCCCCAAATAGCAATGGTAACACATTGGGTTGATCCTTTATTAAAGTAAAACAATCACCAATAAAATTATCTTTTATGGGCATTTAGTATGTCCTGATTATAATAACAGCTGTTTACTCCACCATTGGCCATTGCCAGGGAATTGATCCATCCGTCATAAAATGTTCAGCTAAACTGTCCCTAGTTTCAGTAGTTGATTTACCGGAATAGGGAGTCATTAACCAAGTTTTAAGACCTATAAATAAATTCACCTATTAAATGCATTGCAGCTTGATAAAACTGTTGACCTATCCCTAAATTTTTAAACACGCCTCCATCACTTTTCCGTCCCTGTGCCCCAACATCAATTGCCAAGAACCTGTATCGGTAATCGCATATCGCCAATAAAATGGTTGAAAAATAATTTTTGTATTTAAAAAACTCTGAGCCTGAATGAGACGGTGCGGGTGCCTAAAAATAATGAAATATGTAAATTTTGTTTAATAAATATATATAAAGTTAAAAAACGAAAATTCAGCCCAATTTTAAAATATTTATTAAACGAAATTTAACAAAAATTAATTTGGCCTATAATTAGCCGCTTACAACAGTACAAATTTGTAAATGTATCCATTTACTACTTAAAAAAAAAAAAAAATTAAAAAAATGTGTGTAGTCTTAAGAGTCTTAACGTCAGAATTGGATTGTAGGTATATTATTCCTTAAGTAATGTTTTATATTTTATTTTAAAATTAAGTTGCACAATGTTTTTTGCTATTCAATTTAATTTAATAAAAACGATTTATTACAAATTCAAATAAATGTAATTTATGATCTGCTTATTGGATATGAGATCAATCCCCTGGAAAAGTAAGTAAAAGGTACTATTTCTAAATGGAAAAACCATTACAACAATCTGGAAATAGTTTGATACTAAATCGGACGTATCGCTTAATTAGATCATCAAAGTAGCTATATTTATGGGCAATCCACCTATTTCTCAAAATGACCCATACCTGTGAGCAAAATAATCACTACTAAACTATATTGTTGTAAAAACTAAAAATTTAGCATTTATTATGATATTATATCAAATTACTTACTTTGTTAAAAATATTTGGACGTACCACTGTTTGATATGATAATAATTGCATTATATATAAAAGACTACCCCTTAATTAGATTTTAGTTATTAGCATTTGCTAAGATAAATTTACTTATTTTTAATTTTAGTAAATTGTATTAATTTATAAGGGAATATTTTCCCGCAAATTTTGTAGCAATTGCTTTACTTATGGTAAATCATTAATTAGCAGTTATAAACTAATATTTTCTATAGTAAATATGGTCATTTGAAACGTAAACATTCTCTAAATTGTCTGTAAATCTTATTACGTTAATGAAAAAATATTTCATGTATTTTATGGTAAGTTTTCCGATTACAGACCGCTATTCCGTGGGCTCCTATATGTTGTGGAAATTATTCCTACAGTCTTTTTTTTTTCGTGTAGCATTAGAACATCATCCACGTATCTGTGCCAGTACCTGGTTAATTGGTTTTTGTTGTTCGAATTTTTAGGGTATATTAGCGTGACCCTCAGAGGATGAATTCTCTGCGATTGCCTCTCATTAGCCATCGAACTTTCACAAAATCTATGTAACATGTTTTTACACACTGTCTCATAAAAAAAGGGGTTACGTTTCCTGTCAGGTAGCTTAGCACAAATTACCTATATTATCAGCCACAGAAGAATTTGGGAGTGGACCCAATCCTGCTTTTGCCATTCTACACTCAACATGTTCACATTTTATCGTACCAAACATTTCATTATTGGTAAATAGATTTATAAGCTTTTTCAATTTGAAGCTGAAAGCCCTGGAAATTAGATCGTGTCTATCACGAGGTTTCTGACCTGGCCATAATTCATTTTTTACTTCCGGCCAATTTGGATTACACGTGAATGTCACGAACAAATCTGGACATCCATAGTGACGAACGTACGAGATAGCGCCTACGTTGTTTCTTACATGCAACGTACTGAACTATGTTGAGGGCATTCTCGTTAGTATCCTCGCAAATTTATTTAATCGGCAGAACGAAGTTGTTTTGGTTTCGACGTATAAAATTTAATCTCGGAGATCATTTTCGCCATCATTTCGACGCAATACTTGTCACACAATTCTTGAACAAATGTATTTGATTAGTACTATTTGCTCTAATCATGAGTCTCTACTAATAATATTGCATACAACAATATTGTGGAATTAACTTTTTGCGTAATTTTGGGTAGTAGCCGTCTTCTCCTCTAATAAACATAAGGGGGTACTGGAGCGGATTGTGGGGGCGATGCAGCTCAGAGGCATTTTTTCAGAAACCGAAAATCATCTGTTCCCCCTCTGGATCTATTCTCTAGTCTCATATTTGAGACTTTGAATGTAGCAAGTAGTTTTGTAGCAATGCTATCAAATCTTGCCTAACATATGCGTAGGAACTGAGGATTATTATCAATAGTTGAAAGTAAGCTTCCAATTTAATGATAGATCTGACTTGAACTTCAATAGTTATCTTTCTTAAATCAAATAAAAATTTTAGATTTATGTTTATGTATTGATTTTCTATTAAAAACTTAATTTCGCACCTGTTACTTGTTCACATTATTGGTAGTAGAGTTCCTCCACAAGTTTCCTATAATTTGTATTAATAGAGATTAAAAAGTATAATTGTAACAGTAACAGGATTTATCCAGAAAAATATAAAAATAACTTGCTTTGTGATTACAATTTGACAACATTAGTCGATTTATCGTTATGTTTGATTTTTATTTGTTAGATAAAAATATCAAAAATTAATTCATTTTGCTAATTTTGTTCACATTGGATGGATTACCACCTTAACGGCTAAGGCACCTTTCACACAAATAAAGACTCTGATTATTAGATGTGCAAACCTAGTTTTCATTTTTCGTTAATAATAGACCACAAATCTAAAGATTAGTTATTAGTAAATTTTTTATTTAGTGAAGTATAGTAGCATTACATTGTTTAATATGGCAACAGATAAAATTGAAGTGCTGCCAAAACGGTAAGTGTATAATAAACTGATTTTAATATGCTAGTGAGGGCACAAATAACAAATTTGGAATTTTTAGCAAATCAACTCGAAAATTTCGTAAGCGACTGAGACCTACGATTGAAAATCTCACCGAATATACAGCAAATACAACGATTCACGGGATTAAATATTTGGGATGGAAGAATCGACCATTCGCCGAAAAAATCTATTGGATCATAATATTTACGGTATGCTTGAGCTTATTGGGAATTTTTATACGCGAGATTACGTTGAAATGGCATCATAAATTTGTGATTTTAGTGGAAGATGACACACCGACCCCGATCCATACAATACCATTCCCAGCCGTGACCATATGTCCACATTACAAAATTAAAAAATCCGAATTTTCATATCAAAAATTTGTTGAATTGTACAAGCAACGAGAAACTAACTGGTCTGCTTTCGATAAATATTTAATGAAATTTCAGTTAGCACAACAGGTATGTTCGCCTAAGACAACTGCAATTATGGCCAAAAAGATTTATAATAATCAGGATTTTTTAAATAAATCGCACATTGAACTGTTACACGAGGTAATGTGACAAATGCAAAATATCTAAACATTAAACAAAAAATATTTGATTTGATTCTAGATATCGCCAAAAATGGAGGATATTTTCAATTTTGAGATGGAGAACAGCTGTAACATTAAATTAAGCATTTTAAATGTTTCATCGGCATCCATTCCGATTACAGTCGATACATTTTCTACTATACTAACCAGCACAGGTATTTGTTTTACGCTCAATCTAAATCCCAACATAATTCGAAGCGAAAATGTACATTCAGAATATCTGTATTTAAACGATACCGGCACTAATAAAGGACCCTGTTTGGCAAGTGAAGTATCACGAATTAAAATAAATTTAGCAATAAATAAATCTGATGTAGATTCGTTGTGCCAACCGACCCACCCAGGTTACAAAATAATTTTGCATTCACCAGAAATCTATCCGTCCACATTCGAAAATTATATCGCCATCAATCATGAAAGTTTGTCTCGGATTAAGGTACTGCCGAAAATGATAACGACATCAGAAACGTTGCGAAGTTATTCACCAAAACAGCGTCAGTGTTATTTTGTTGGGGAGCGACAACTGAAATTTTTCAACTTTTATAATCGAGCCAATTGTAAATTGGAGTGTTTTGCAAATTATACGCTACAAATGTACGGTTGTGTGCATTTTGCATTCCTGCGCGGTCCGGGAATTCCGATATGCGGCAAACCGATTAATTATCCTGAACTGTATGAAACTGTCGATGGACTGGATTCATTGCTTACTTATCTACAAAATTATCCGGATCAAATGAATGGGATTGGGTCACAAAATGAGAAAGATTCGTATCCAAGTTCGTGTGATTGTTTGTCTGAGTGTAATTCAATCGACTACGATTATTCGACGATAGTAGAAAATTTTAGTTTTGATAAAGTTATCGAGGAAATTGTAAGTATATGGAATGCGACGGTGCCCGAAGCACCAGCCGAATTTGAAATTTTTTGGGAAAGCTCAAATTTTAAAGGAACAATTCGGAAAGAATTGTACACACTTTCAGATCTGGTTTCACATTTTGGCGGATTGTTGGGATTATTTATGGGCGCCTCGATATTAAGTATATTTGAAATTATTTACTTTTGTATTATTCGACAGTTCACTAAAAAATTATGAAAACGAAGTTATTGTGTTGAAATAAATTAATATTGATTGGAAATTGGAAATGTCTGTTTGTTTGTTTTTTTATTTATTTTTACTGTTAACGCCCCAGCTTTAATCAATGTGCCTTTCGGTGGGTATTTGACATTCCTATATTGTTTTGTTATGATGTATTGTGGTTTGATGTGGAAACACTTCCCCCAAAATGACAGAAATATATTTTTCATATTGTCGTTTACTAGAAATGGATACATACATACATATTACACATACACTAATTGGGAATGCTTTAGACTATCGTTAGAAGAAAAAATTAACTTAATTGTTCCATTAAATACCGTATAGCAATTAGGCAAAGAAGTTCACAAATGTGTAAACGATATACTGATAAACCCAAGTCACGTATTGAATAATCTTCACTGTACGTATTAATGTTTGAATGATGCAATCAGGTAAAATTAAATATATAAAGTGTTGTCTCTCGTTTCTAAAATATGATGCGGGTTCGATAAATATAGGTAGTGGCGGTATTTAGAATGTCAAGAGTAAGCTCCGGTAAATATTCATATAAAACAAGTCACTAAATTTATTAAAATTTAATATATTCACCGTTTTAATTTTAGATAATGCTTCTTTACTCTAGGAAATTCTCGAATGATCTGATTTAGTTTTCTCTTTTAAAATTACAAATTATTAAAATCATACATTTACTGTAAAGTGACATCTATCAATCAATATTAGAATATTGCTACACTGTATTTAATTATATTAAATTTAGTACATATTCGCTAAAGGAGAAAACCTTGATAAAAAACCCTAATCTAAGGTGGAATAGCATATACCGAAGGATGAATGGCTGATAGGTTAATTAGTTTATATATGCGGACTCTGGATACCAGGCACCTTCCAGTTTTATTTAGCCTTCCTGTAGTAAAGCTGGGTGACCTACAGGCGACTTTTTTATTCCCAGCAACTCGCAAGAGTTAAATCAAAACGGTAGACGAGGCACGGGAAGGAATATACGGGAGTGGGTCTGCCCTCTCGAAGTCCTTGAGTCCCGATGGTACCGCTTTTCTGGCAGAAGTAAATGTTATTACATCTAGGAGGGAGAGCAATGAGCCCAGATAGTATGTAACGCATGTAGAAGTACTTCCTACAGTGAACATCTAGGAGGGGGAGCAATGAGCCCAGATAGTATGTATCGCGTGTAAAAGTACTTCCAACAGTAAACATCTAGGAGGGAGAGCAATGAGCCCAGATAGTATGTCCCAGCAACTCGCAAGAGTAAAATCAAAACGGTAGACGAAGCCCGGATAGGAATATACGGGAGTGGGTCTACCCTCTCGAAGTCCTTAAGTCCCAATGCTACCGATCTTCTAGCAGAAGTAAATATTATTACATCTAGGAGGGAGAGCAATGAGCCCTGATAGTATGTAACGCTTGTAGAAGTATTTCCTACAATAGACATCTAGGAGGGAGAGCAATGAGCCCAGATAGTATGTATCACGGACCGGTCGGCAGTATTATCAGGTTCATTAAGAGCCTGAATGTTGGCTGAACGGATAATTAAGTAGGGCTTGATGCACAAAAGATCTTTTAGGTCGCAGTGCGAGGTGGCTTCACGCCCACATGGCCCTCAAGTAATAATAATAATAATAGTACATATTCACAGTACAGCAATGTATGTATATGTTACGGCTAATGTACAAAATATAAGAATGTACACATTCACCGGTAAATGTGCATATTTCCCAAAGTGAGAGGTAAATGTGCGTATAAATTGAACAAAATACTCGTATTTTGTACATTTTCCGATGAATGTGCACATGTTGGCAACCAAAGAAATAACCGAGTTCGTTCCTAAATGGCCATATTCCAGAACTTCTTCCAAAAATCATTTTAGAATCCCATTTCCATCGCTCATGTCAAATTTCATCATAATCGATAAGGAAATAGCGAAGTTTTATCTTAATTCTTTCTTAAGCAGAAAGTACACTAGCATAAATAATCTACAATAAATAACCCGAGTAACCAAAAATGGTGATCACAAAATTTTAGGCCAATTTGTCACAAAAAAAGTTGACAATTTGGAGCATATTTATGGGGGTATTTTGTGACAAAATGTAAGTTGATTTTTCCACCAAAAAAAAAAAAATTTAGTCACCAATTTGTCACAAAATGTAAGTTCCATTTTGTCACAAAATAAGTTGACAATTTGGAACATACTTATGCGGGTATTTTGTGACAAAATGAATGTTGATTTTACCACCAAAAAAAAAAAAAAAATTAGTCACCAATTTGTCACAAAATATACGTTGATTTTTCCACCCCAAAAAAAAAAATTTTAGTCACCAATTTGTCACAAAATGTAAGTTCCTTTTTGTCACAAAAAAAGTTGACAATTTGGAGCATATTTATGGGGGTATTTTGTGACAAAATGTACGTTGATTTTTCCACCCAAACAAAAAAAATTTAGTCACCAATTTGTCACAAAATGTAATTTCCTTTCTGTCACAAAATAAGTTGACAATTTGGAACTTATTTATGCGGGTATTTTGTGACAAAATATATGTTCATTTTACTCCCAAAAAAAAAAAAAAATGATTTGGTGAATTTATAATTCGCTAAGTCACTACGTTCTTGCCTCATACTTAATGTAGGAAGTTGGAATTTTATTAAATAGTTTGTGTTTAATCGTAGCTACCTGAGTATCTGATGAGTAGACCGAACTTTTTGCGGGAGGGGGATTTTGATATTTCTACATTTTAGGTAGATATTTTTTTTAAAATATATAATAATAAAAATATCAAATAAACCATACAATGGAGTATTTTTTACAAAATTATTTAAGTAGGGTCATAAAAAATTTTCAATCAATAAACCAACAAATATCCACAAAATTGTTGATAATTAAGTGATATTATAAAAAAACTGTCGAATTTGTGGTTATAATTTCAACAAATAGTTCATAATTAGTTCCACAGTTAAACCACCAATTATTCAGAAAATATCGAGAAATATTTTACTTTAGTACCATAAAAAAACTGTCGAATTTGTCACTAAATTTTCAACAAATATTTCAAAAATATTCCACCAAAAACTGGCAAATTTGATTTACAAAATGCTCGTTTACGCGTGACAATCGGCGTCAACCCCATCAACCATTTTTCATCCATATTGTGACAAATTTTTGTCACATTTTTTCCACCAATCACCATTTTATGTGAAATTTTTGTCGCTTTTTTGTGACATGTGGTTACTCGGGAATTTATCCACATTTACCTACGTTAAGTGGCAACCCGCGAATTATAAATCCACCAAATCAAAATCTTTTTTTTTTTTTGAAGTAAAATGAACATTCATTTTGTCACAAAATACCCGCATAAATAAGCTCCAAATTGTCAACTAATTTTGTGACAAAAAGGAACTTACATTTTGTGACAAATTGGTGACTAAAATTTTTTTTTTGGGTGGTAAATTCAACTTACATTTTGTCACAAAATACCCGCATAAATATGTTCCAAATTTTCAACTTTTTTTGTGACAAAAAGGAACTTACATTTTGTGACAAATTGTTCTAAAATTTTGTGATCACCAGTTTTGGTTACTCGGGAAATGTGTACAATATCCAAATTTAGTAGGTAAATGTAGGTTGAACTCACATTACCCAAAGTAGCAGGTGAATATGTATATTTACCGGCGAATGTGCGTATTCGCCGCTCTATGCACGTTAGCCGTAACATAATAAAATATTTTTACAATCTTGTTTACAAAATGTCGAGACGTCAAAAGAAAATATAAACAAATAAATTTATTTTTTTAATTAATTTATAAGAATTGACTTTATTTTGTTACGTTTTTACCTTATCAATCAAGGTTCGTATCACTGGATTTTGAATAAAACACAACCCTTCAATTTATCACAAACGAATTTATTTCTTTACCACAAAAATTATTACAACATAATTTATTAACGATAATTCACAAAATCACTTATTATAATTTTTACACAATATTAGTGTTCACTTATAATTTTTAAATCTCACTAAAACACTTTTTAAATCACTTTTTTAATACACTTTTAAATCTTCACACTATCGCTAACCAACAACTATTTTTTCAATTCGAAATCGTTCGCTCCTTACATACTCAAACCAAAACTTCTCGAAATTTCATGATTGTTCCGGTAACAACAGTTTAGAAACAATTAGAACAGTTTTATGATGGAAAATTCCATATTAGTACAGTCGAACCACAGACCACATAATATTATAGAGACGTCCTAATACGAATAAAGATATTTCCCCAAAATAGTGCAGGAATTTTGTGCAAAGGTAGTAAATAATTCCAATAGAAACGAAATCTTACAGGGTTGTAGTACTACTAGAAGACAGTATTTTAGAAAAAAATCCCCACTTCTAAAAGTTGAGCCAACCCTGCAATCAGGGTTGGAGTAACCAATTTTAGGTGTTCAGAAAAATGAAAATTACTTCTGAACGGTACAAAGCACAAACTCGAAAAATGGCTCAAATGACGGAGAATTTAATAGTGCACAATATTGTGTAACATTATTTTTTATTTTATGGCCATTAAGTTGGTCAAATTTGAGCTAAATGTTAAAAGCAAGTAAATTTTTGGAGTTTAACTGTAAAAATAGAACTGTTAATAACATTATGCGAGATTGAATTTGTCGTCGTTTGAGCTATTTTGCAGGCTTGTGCGATATACCGTTTACGAAATATGTAATTTAATTTTATTAAAAAACTATACCGCAGGGCCCTGTTGCACCAACTACTTATCACTTATTACTTATCAACTTATCATAATTTTTGATAATTTTCTGTTGTACCAAATTGAAATTTGATAAGTATTTTATTGAGTTATAATAAGTAATAAGCACTCACTTATCAAAATTAAGTTGCACCAATTCGCGAAATGATAAATGATAAGTAATATTTGGATAAGCGATAAGTTTGAGGTTTTTGATAAGTTTTTCGTAGTTCTGTTGCACCAAAAGTTTTAACTTATCAATAATCGAATACATTTAATGATAATTATCCAAAATAGCAATAAGAAAAATTTCACTACTCAAATAAATTGATAAGAGCTACAAATTGTAGTGGCATGACGGAAGTCTGTTAAAAACGTTTTTTTCCCCCCTGTTGTGTGTGGCCAATTAAAGTGGAACTTATCTATTTCTTGACCGATTATGATGAAATTTGACGTGAGCGATGGAATTGGGATTCTAAGATGATTTCTGGATAAAGTTCTGGAATGTGGCCAACTAAAGTGGAAGTTTGCTATTTCTCAATAGATTATTATGAAATTTGACATGGGCGGTAGAAATGGGATTCTAAAATGATTTTCTGAGGAAGTTTTGGAATATGGCCAATTAGGGAGGAACTTGGCCATTTCTTATCCGAATTTGATGAAATTGAGCATGCACGATGGAAATGGGATTCTTAAATGATTTTTAAATGAAGTTCTGGAATATGGCCAATTAGGGAGGAACTTGGCCATTTCTTATCCGAATTTGATGAAATTGAGCATGCATGATGGAAATGGGATTCTTAAATGATTTTTAGAGGAAGTTCTGGAATATGGCCAATTAGGAAGGAACTTGGCCATTTCTTATCCGAATTTGATGAAATTGAGCATGCACGATGAAAATGGGATTCTTAAATGATTTTTAGTGGAAGTTCTGGAATATGGCCAATTAGGAAGGAACTTGGCCATTTCTTATCCGAATTTGATGAAATTGAGCATGCACGATGGAAATGGGATTCTTAAATGATTTTTAGTGGAAGTTCTGGAATATGGCCAATTAGGGAGGAACTTGGCCATTTCTTATCCGAATTTGATGAAATTGAACATGCACGATGGAAATGGGATTCTTAAATGATTTTTAGAGGAAGTTCTGGAATATGGCCAATTAGGTAGGAACTTGGCCATTTCTTATCCGAATTTGATGAAATTGAGCATGCACGATGGAAATGGGATTCTTAAATAATTTTTATAAGAAGTTCTGGAATATGGCCATTTAGGAAGGAACTTGGCCATTTTTTATCCGAATTCGATGAAATTGAGCATGCACGATGGAAATGGGATTCTTAAATGATTTTTAGAGGGAGTTCTGGAATATGGCCAATTAGGAAGGAACTTGGCCATTTCTTATCCGAATTTGATGAAATTGAGCATGAACGATGGAAGTGGGATTCTTAAATGATTTTTAGAGGAAGTTCTGGAATATGGCCAATTAGGGAGGAACTTGTCCATTTCTTATCCGAATTTGATGAAATTGAGCATGCACGATGGAAATGGGATTCTTAAATAATTTTTAGAAGAAGTTCTGGAATATGGCCATTTAGGAAGGAACTTGGCCATTTTTTATCTGAATTCGATGAAATTGAGCATGCACGATGGAAATGGGATTCTTAAATGATTTTTGGAGGGATTTCTGGAATATGGTCAATTAGGAAGGAACTTGGCCATTCCTTATCCGAATTTGATGAAATTGAACATGTACGATCACCATAAATGCCGTATCTTCACTGATTGGGTCCTTCAAATGCATCAAAATGATCCGGATTTTCATCGAAAAATTATCATCAGTGATGAGGACTATTTTTTACCTCAGAGGCTATGTTTATAAGCAGAATTGTCGCATTTGTAGTTTAGAAAATCCAAGAATGATTATTGAGAAGCCTCTCCATCCTCAACGTGTCACTGTTTGGGGCGGTTTTGGCCTGGCGGTGTGATAGGACCTTACTTTTTCGAAAATGAGGCTGGTGCAACTGTTAGGGTGAATGGATTGCGCTATACCGAGCTATGATTAATGATTTTTAATGGCCGGAATTGAAAGATATTGATGTGGACGACGTTTATTTTTAGCAAGACGGCGCTACGTGCCACACAAGCAACGAAACAATCGCAATTTTGCAAGAAAAGTTTCCTGACCGTGTTATTTCTCGAAGAGGTGATCACAATTGGCCACCGAGATCTTGTGATTTAACAACTTTCGACTTTTTTTTTGGGGCCCCGTGAGAGATAAGGTCTATGCCAATGCTCAACAATCGATTCAAGATTTCGAAGATTGGAAAGGGATTCGAAAAGGATATGGTGCTCCAAGCGTAGTCGTGGCGGCCATTTGGCTGATATCGTTTTCAAATGTTAATGGCATATCTTCCTCTTTACAATGAAATAAACATTTATTGATTCCTCTTAAAAAATACTCCTTTTTTTTAATATCAAAATGAAACCTTTTATTGGAAAATCCTATACATATAAAATAATCGTCCGTTCCGGTGCTGTGATTTTGGGTGACAGTGCTTACCCCCTTAAAGATTGGCTTATCCCACCATTGCGAAGAAATCCGGACGATGCAACAGAGCATAGATTTAATCGTGCTCATAAGCGGACGAGAAGAATAGTGGAAAATAGTTTTGGTTTGTATATGACGATTGCAATTTTTAAAGTTAAATTCAATTTGATTGTTAATAGGAATTCTGAAGGAAAATTTTCCTTGTTTAAATCATATACGGGTGGATCCAACTGTTGCAGGCAAAATCGTGTTAGTATGCTGCATTCTTCACAATGTTGCGATTAAAATGCGCAGCAATGATTTGGTTGATTTTGAGCCGGACGACTACTATGACGACGATGGTGACAGAATTTCTGAAGCTATAAATGGCGATGAGGAAATAAACAATCATGTTCTTCAGAGTTTAGTTCATTTTTAATTATTAATTTTATTATTATTTGATTTTTTAAAATAATTAAACATAATATTAAAAATATTAACACGTAGTGTATATCTATATAATATATATAACAATAAAGAATGAAAGAATAGTACAATATATAATTATGATTTGGAAATACAACAATTGGAAAGAGAACTAATTATCTAAAAGGTTATTCATGATCTGCTTTAACCGCTGCTAGTCACCGACACTACCACTGTTTGCATTAAGCAAATTCTGAGTATCAATAGATAGTGGAATTTCCAGTTTTCTTTCCAGTTTTAATATTTCCAATTGGTTTTTGTAAATTTCTGTTTTTAACAATTTTATTTTCAAAGACTTAATTGTCTCTGCTGCTTCTGCTGCTTTATGTTTACTTGTTTTTGATTTTAACCGTTGATTAGGTGAGCCAATAGCTTCAGAAACACCGTCAGCTTCCTAGTCGGTTGATAAATAGCCAAGTTCCCTCCGACTTGGCCATATTCCAGAACTTCATCTAAAAATCATTTTAGAATCCCATTTTCATTGTACCTGTCGATTTTCATCTTAATCGGTTGAAAAATAGCCAAGTTCCATCCGACTTGGCCATATTCCAGAACTTCATCTAAAAATAGTTTTAGAATCCCATTTTCATTGTACCCGTCGATTTTCATCCTAATCGGTTGATAAATAGCCAAGTTCCATCCGGCGTGGCCATATTCCAGAACTTCATCTAAAAATCATTTTAGAATCCCATTTTCATTGTACCCGTCGATTTTCATCCTAATCGGTTGATAAATAGTCAAGTTCCATCCGGCTTGGCCATATTCCAGAACTTCATCTAAAAATCATTTTAGAATCCCATTTTCATTGTACCCGTCGATTTTCATCCTAATCGGTTGATAAATAGCCAAGTTCCATCCGGTGTGGCCATATTCCAGAACTTCATCTAAAACTCATTTTAGAATCCCATTTTCATTGTACCCGTCGATTTTCATCCTAATCGGTTGATAAATAGTCAAGTTCCATCCGGCGTGGCCATATTCCAGAACTTCATCTAAAAATCATTTTAGAATCCCATTTTCATTGTACCTGTCGATTTTCATCTTAATCGGTTAAAAAATAGCCAAGTTCCATCCGACTTGGCCATATTCCAGAACTTCATCTAAAAATCATTTTGGAATCCCATTTTCATTGTACCCGTCGATTTTCATCCTAATCGGTTGATAAATAGCCAAGTTCCATCCGGCTTGGCCATATTCCAGAACTTCATCTAAAAATCATTTTAGAATCCCATTTTCATTGTACCCGTCGATTTTCATCCTAATCGGTTGATAAATAGTCAAGTTCCATCCGGCGTGGCCATATTCCAGAACTTCATCTAAAAATCATTTTGGAATCCCATTTTCATTGTACCCGTCGATTTTCATCCTAATCGGTTGATAAATAGCCAAGTTCCATCCGGCTTGGCCATATTCCAGAACTTCATCTAAAAATCATTTTGGAATCCCATTTTCATTGTACCCGTCGATTTTCATCCTAATCGGTTGATAAATAGCCAAGTTCCATCCGGCTTGGCCATATTCCAGAACTTCATCTAAAAATCATTTTAGAATCCCATTTTCATTGTACCCGTCGATTTTCATCCTAATCGGTTGATAAATAGCCAAGTTCCATCCGGCTTGGCCATATTCCAGAACTTCATCTAAAAATCATTTTAGAATCCCATTTTCATTGTACCCGTCGATTTTCATCCTAATCGGTTGATAAATAACCAAGTTCCATTATACTCAAGGAACATTACAACTTATCATAAAAATTTGATAATTTGTCATTTGATAAGTTATAGACATTCTTATGTGCAACGCTTATCACTTATCATTATCAAAATTTGATAAGTTTCTAAATTGATAAGTGAGTGATTTTTTTTTACTTTTGGTGAAACACTTATTACTTATCATAATCAAAAAAACTAACTTTTGATAAGTTGATAAGTAATAAGTGATAAGTAGTTGGTGCAATAGGGCCCTGGTAGGATAAATTTATATTTGCCAATCTAAATTGGGGTTCGTATGAAAACACAAATGATTAATGGCGGTCGCACAACTTGTCACTAAGCGACCGGTACAATTTATTTAAATCCCAACTTAATATAGATGAAACACTAACAAACACCACCGTAATAATGCCACCAAGAATTATTATTTGAAACACTATTTTCCACGCGCAAATGGCAGGTGAAAATATTCACGACTAATAGCCCACCAAGGTAATAATTAAACATTTATTGTGTTGCTGAAATCAGCAATATCGAAACGATGTTGTAGCTTTTTAAGCGATGACCAACGAATGTGTATACAAAATTTTTTATTTTTTTGACAGCACGGCAAAGACCTTAATTATTTAAAAGACATTAACTATATTAGCAGCAGCTGCACGCCTTGCAATTATGGCTTCAAATATTACCGTTTTTGCCATTACCGGTAATACCGAAATTATTTTCTCACGTTATCGGTGTAAAGCCACGAGATAGGGTAGGTGTCTTACTACTTGAGACCCAATTCCTCTTATCCCACAATGTGTATTTTTGTTTACTGTGTTCGCTGTATCACGTTGAGTGGACTGTATAGTTTTATAAATCTCGAAATCCAGTTGAAAGCCAATTCCAATATATTCCTTGTTGCGGTATCAAATCGTTGTCCGGGTACAAAGCGGTGTCAAATAAAATGTGTGAAGCGGTATATGGATAATCCAGCTAAAAGCGTTAGTATTTTTATTCGAAGCGGTATACGGATAATCCAGGTGAAAGCGGTAGTATTTTTTTAATCACTGTACATATATACTTTTTGTTCATAAATAATAAAACGATTCACTGTATAATTATTATTATTATTATTATTAGTTGAGGGCCATGTGGGCGTTCAAGCCACCCCGCACTGCGACCTAAAAGATCTTTTGTGCATGGACCCTACTTAATGAGCCGTCCAGTCAATATTCAGGCTCTTAATGAACCTGACAATACTGCCGGCCGGTATATGATGCATACCATCCGGGCTCACTGTATAATTAATTTTTTATTATTTATTTTCACTTTTATAATTTTTTTGTTCCGTATCGCTTGGATGTCACTGCTAGAATGTTCTAATTTTTTCTATTATTATTTCTCTTTTTACTTTATAGATCGTGTTTTAGTACAACTGTTTCGCATACATTTTCGCAAGAGGCGCTAGTCCGTGTACAAAATTGTTTGTTTACATTTTTTTTATATGGATTTTCTGTAAAAACATGTCCAATTAAATCGCAAAATTGTTAATTAAAACTATCTTAAAGAAACGTTGATGGTTATAATAAAACTTTGAAATACTATTTAACATATTTTATTTAAATTAAATAATCCGTTGACCCTTTAATATCCAAGAAAATTACAAATAAAAATGAGGTCATTTTTGGTATTTTCTGAGGTTATGTCCGTTGTTTTAGAAATTTATTAGTCAACAAATATGAGCTTTGAGAAATACTTTGTATTTAAAAAGAGAAAATAAAGAGAAAGCTGGTTAATTCCATTGAAAAATATAAATGTAATAATAAGTTTTGTTGATAAATCAGCTATAAATATATCAAAATTAGCAATTTTAATTTGTCGTTTTCCTGGACATTAAAGGGTTATGGATTATTATATTTTCAAAATACATGTATTAGTCTATTGTTAATTATTATAATTACTTTAAACTTCATATCGAGGTATTTTTTATACAATTTATTTCAATTTTGTTATAGCTGTTTTTAGCAAAACTCTATATAAAAAAAATGTAAACAAACAAATTTGTACACTGACTAGCGAAACTAGCGAAAGTTGTTTGAACTAATTTCACCATCTATAGATTGTGAAATTAGTTCATAAATCTTTCACTAGTTTCGCTAGTCAGTGTACAAATTTGTTTGTTTACGTTTTTTTTATATAGAGTTTTGCTAAAAACAGCTATAATAAAATTGAAATAAATTGAATAAAAAATACCTCGATATGAAGTTTAAAGTAATTATAATAATTAACAATAGATTAATACATGTATTTTGAAAAGATAATAATCCATAACCCTTTAATATCCAAGAAAACGATAAGTTAAAACAGCTAATTTTGACATATTTTTAGCTTATTTATCAACAAAACTTATTATTGAATTTATATTTTTCGATACAATTAACCAACATTCTGTTTATTTTATATTTTTAAATACAAAATATTGTTCAAATCCCATATTTTGCTAGCTAATAAATTTCCAAAACAACGGACATAACCTCATTAAATACCAAAAATTGCCTCATTTTTATTTGTAATTTTCGTGAATGTTAAAGGGTCAACGGATTATTAAATTTAATTAAAATATGTTGAATAGTATTTCAAAGTATTATTATAGCCATCAACGTTTCTTCAAGATAATTTTAATTAAGAATTTTGCGATTTAATTAGACATGTTTTTACCGAAACTCCATATAAAAAAAATGTAAACAAACAATTTTGTACACGGACTAGCGCCTCTTGCGAAAATGTATGCGAAGCAGTTGTACTAAAACACAATCTATAGATCGTGATATTTGTTCATTTTAGTACCGCAATTGTCGCTAGTGTGAATTATCTTTTCCATAACAAATGAGCTAATTTACGCTAGCGCACCTAGCGTAAACGATAGCGAAGTTGATGTTTAGTACAAGTGCTAAACATGATCTATACAATACAAAAATTGCAAATATTATTAAAAGTGACATCTGTTTAAAAGTATTTTAACAATCATTTTTAGTACAACGAGATTGATTGTTTAGTACAATTTATATTCTTATTTACAGTGCAGTGTACAATATACACATAATATATTGTTACCCTAGCCTTGTCTTGACGGTAAAATTAATTAGAGTTTTAAAAATTAATTTTATGAAGGAGTTTTCGTCTTGATGGTAAAAGTGAAATACTACCCTCCCTCCTTTCCTCAAATGCGAGAACTAATTAGTTTGTTATTGTTATTAGACGTAAAATTTTGAATTAGGCATCAATGAATGTTACAATATCTACTTGTAGCACTCAAGCAAATTTATAAAGCTTTTTAGTTTTTATTTGAAAAGAATTAACAAACCATAAATTCAAGAAAAGATGAAACCAAACAGTTTTATTTATTTCTAATCAGTATGTTTAAGCCTGCAAAATAAAATAAACGCGCACATACTCAATATAAAACAGAAAATATTCATTTTTTATAATATTTTAACAAACTGTTTGAAGTGATCCACCCGTATTTTATGAGAAGTATGTTCCAATTAATTATAGGCGCTTAGGGTAATTAATTATAGTACTAAACTGTACTAAAAATGGTTAAATTATGTTCGAATTTTTCATTTGCTGTGTAATATTACACTGGTAAATCAAATTATGCTCCAATTAATTATACCGTCAAGACAAGGCACCTGTTATTTATTAAACGTCAAACACAAAATGTAAATAAATAAATTTTTAAGATAAATTTGGTAAGTAAATTGATTTTATATAATGCAAATCTGATTAAATCTATAATTTTACATTTACAGACAAGGAAATGTTAGAGAAGAAACAAACTTTTCGTGGATAAATTATTAGATAAGTATAAAATATTAATTGAAAGAGAAGTTTAGTTGTCTGTATTAAAATATTAATTATATAAATGATCAAATGATTCTTTGTTTGTTCTCTTTTATTTTACCTTTAGGTATTACCGAAAAAAAGGAATTTTTACAGTATTTTTATTGGGAAATTGTTTGGAAGACTCTTCTTTAAGTTCTTTGGAAAATGAACGTTCCCAACGTTTCCATCAGACTGATTTGTATATAGTATCGTTTCTTTTCGATAAAGAATTTCCAATCCAATTGCATTCTATGAGCTGGCATAGCTAATGAATAATCGGCCAATAGGAACCAAATTTTCGCATAACCGATGCGCATTCTGTTGTAATACCGACAAAGTCTTCACTGCATAAGTTAAAAGTCGTTAGTTTAGTTTGAAAGACCTCCAAGCATTTTTCGGCTGGCATCTTTCCATAAGCTCTAGCAAGGCCAAGGTTCCAAAATTTCGGGTTTCCATGACAGTTAATATTGCGGCCCACTGCACACGTTTTTACAAATATCGAAGAAAAAATGAATTATGTATGTTTTCTATTTTAAATTATGAAAAATTAATTTTTATAGTTTCATTTTGAATTTTATTTAATGTGAAAAATTTTCTGTTGGAAAATATTTTTTTTTTTTTCATTTCGGTAATACCGGTAGAACTTTAGTTTAATACCGGTAATACCGAAATGAGATTTCACTGCCCTTACCGGTGTTACCGGTAATACCGTTACCGGTATTGGAAGCCCTACTTGCAATTTATTTTGAAATATGAAATTGAAATAAAGAGATGTACACCTGAAGTTGTGTTTGTAATTAATTTGTGGTGATGAAACGAATGCAGCAATTATGAGTGAATCGCTACAAAACTAACCTTCAAAAAATTCATGATAAAAAAATTAAAAAATTAATTAAATGTCAATATTTAATTACTTCAAACTATTATTTATGCTTAGTATAATACATCAGTTTTTTTTTATTTCCATTTAAATATTAATTTTAAGGGCATTTAAAAATTAAAATTGGAACTCAGTATTTCGTTCAATATTATTGAGATCTTCTTCGCTTGTAGTGTTGTACTGTTGTTGCATGATATACCCTGGCAGGTTTCACTGAGCACAGCATTCCTGACCGCTTACATTCGCATCTTGTTGTGTATTGCGTACGACAGTTGCAAGATATCAACTTGAGCAGATGTTCTGGAGCCGATGGCAGGTCAGTTGGAATGGGCAGCAAACTACTTTTGACAGATTTTCATCCCCAATCTGTTGGTAGCAAAGCATTTCCCAGCCATGCTTGAACTTGATGGTATTCCCGAAATGAATGCTGAGCTGCAGCTGCTTTTGTTGGTGGGAGACAAGCTAAATCGAATTTAGAATGTATGTAACTGCAGATTGCCAATTGCTCTGGTGTAAGCAAGATATCTTGCTTCTACTAGTGGAGTCTGTTTGATGACGTTAAATAGTCCACATATTAAACGCACTCTGATGGCTGCAATATTCTCCTTCGTGGCACTCGTTTGCAAGAACACTTGCACGTCGGTCCTCAGTTCTGCATTGGCCTGCAAAAGCTTGAATGCTTTTAGTTTTCCTTTCCTGTACAATGCTGAGGTTGAATCGCATCCGGTAGAAACATGAAAAACTGGAAGCAGGTCGCTTAATGACGACATCCGTGTCCTCTCTGCTGCTTTATCACACACAGTCTTCGATTTAGGGCAAAGAAGCTAAACTGTTTGACGTGCTGGTGAACATAAAAACACAAGCAGCATGAGGATGTCCGAGTCCTCTGCAGCAACCACCACCTGATCCCCACGATTTGCAAAGCTCACAGCTATATTTGCGATAAAGTTGCCTACAGAGTTCAAGACCCAGATGGAAAAATTTTGGGTACCGCAAAAGATATCTGATCCTAAGTGAAGTATTTGAAAATTCTGATGTCTGAGTAATTTTTATCTGTCTACCACTACAGTGTGAAACAATATGCTTTCTATTTTCTCATGCGCTGTCATTGTGTTTACTTTGAATGTTTGCATACGTTTAAAAACTATGTTTGCTTGTTACACGTATGGGTAACTTCGTTTATAGATACTTACCTTGGTTCTTCCCTTTCAGTACTTTGTTTGACACTGATTGAGGTGTTTCAGGTATAAACAAAAAAAAATACCCACATCAAAATGAGTTCAAGAGCTAGACCATGGGACACAGATGGGCCAGAAAGCATCAGGCGACCTTCTAGGTTCGACGAAGATCCAAATGAGGGAACGCTCCATAGAGTGCCGTGGCATCGTAATGATTCAAATCAGATATCTTCAGTGTATCTACCCAGAGCCCAGATAAATGTAATTGTAATTTTAATTATCTTAATTTGAAATAAATTTCTAAAGTTCAATTATCATCTGTGTTGTCATTTATGCCTCCTTCAGTAGATTCAATTTCTCTTTCTTCTGCCTCGCTCCTCCATTCCTGCTAATTTTCTCGTGGATATAATTGCCCGGCTTAATGAGACTCGTTCTCGGGTGTGGGTCATCCCCACGATTGTCACGACCTGTTATGTGTGTAATACCTATTTCGGTTGTGCATTGGTCTGATGCGATCAAAAGAATGCAGCTCTGCTCAATTTTTAAGTTGCCATATTATACAATACACCTAGTGACGGTTACAAGAAAACAAAAATAGAACCCTCACGGGCATATCATGTTATATGCTTCAGTGGTAATAGACCGCGCATTGGTATTATTTTTTTTCTTGTATCGTAATTAATTGGCATGAAGATGTTTGGTTGTTGATGATGAAGTATGATTGTTTAGTTGATGATTGAAAAGATTTGCTGGGGTGATGGCGTGTTATTGATTTCATTGGTGGAGGGAAAATGAAAAATTCGAGATGCGGCCCATGTGTTGTGTTTTTATAGTGTTTGCAAGCTTGAATCTATTAGGGTGGTGGTGTACAAAAGGCGTGACTATCGACGAGAGAGTCTGGCGGTTCGTGGCCGGAGATTCGGAGATGTTTTTTTTTCTTAGTGCAATCTTATCAAGAGAAAAACATAAAATTAAAAAACAGTTTAGGTTTTTTGTTGTGGAAAAATTAGTTAAGTCAATTTTAGACAGATCAGTCAAGTTTGGAGTTTAGAGCTAGATAGGTCGAGAGTATACGTTGACTCTCGTCTTCTAAAGACAACCAATTTATTGTTTTTGGTGTAATTATTTTTTTTGATATTTAAATTAAATTACGTGGATTGGAAATGAAAAGTATTATTTTCTATGGTATTTTGGAACTTTTGTACCCTTTCTCATACAGCTCCGGTAGTTTGTCATCCCAGCCACGTTTTGAAAGCCACAATTTTTAGAATAATATTGTTTGTAAAATTATTGATGGTGAAATAAAACCCAGTGGTTCAAATACACGAGAAGCTTCCGATAGTATTTTTCGCTTTGTTACTTGACCATCTTGTTCTGGTTTGACTTTTAAAGTTAATATATCATCGACTGTTTGCCAGTGTAGACCTAGGACTAAAAGAAGAGCGAGAAGTGTATAGCAACAAACAAGGAAATGTATCAAATAATATGATAACATACATTTTCAACCCTATAATGAGAACAGGCTACTCTTCTGAAACCTGAAAAATTTCGCAAGACGTAATGATTCCAAAATAAACTTAATAAACTTGAAACAAAAGTAAACTCATATAGTTTATTCCAATTCTGCATGAGAATAAAATTATTCCTGATCATCAATTCAGATTTGAAGAAGAACAAGTTCATACGGTCGTATCTGAAATTAGGAACACCCTACAACAAAAAAGGTACTGCTCTGCAGCGTTTTTATAAATTGCGCAAACTTTCGATAAAGTGTGACATGAAGGACTTATACACAAAGTTAGAAGACAGTTACCGAAAATGTTTTCTAAAATCATTCAAAATTACCTGCACGGTCGAAAGTTTTTGGTGAAATATAACAGCGCATCTACCAATTTATATAAAATCTTCGCTGGGGTTCCACAAGACAGTTTGCTAGACCTACTATTCTATTTGATATATACAGCAGACCTAACAATAACATCAAATTACGTACAAGTTTCAAAATTTGGGCAATTTTTAAGCACAACTTTCTGATATTTAAAATGAAAAAATGCCCCAAATGAATCACATATACTAAAATCACACTTTAAACTACTTATTGGATTAATTCATTTTCCAATCATTACAATTTTCACAAATAAAAATGGAATTTAAATAGACAATATTTTCATATAACTTCATATAGAAAATTTTGGCTACAGTCTATCACATATTTCACTATTGTCCGCTGGAGCGCACAGTTCCATTCGTCAATTAAATTTTTAGTTTTAACCGAAACTCGTACACCTGCACTGAAAAAAATATTCATTCATATTGAGTTAAATCTAAATCAATTTAATAATTCCTATATTAATATAGCGCCAATAGAGACTATCTATCAATATAATAAATCGAAGCTGTTTGGGAGATTTTAATTATGTAATTAATAATATTTTATTAAAAATTTTCGTTAAAATATATTTTCAATAAAATAATATCCCAATTAAATACATAAGATAATTATCAGATAGATAATTATTTTATTCTTTTTGTAAAAACACATTTTTCGTAATGAAAATTATATATGTATTATAGTGAAATTTTATTTTCAAATATTATTATTATTCTGAAAAAATATCTATAGCAATATTTTCACATTGAAAAAATATTTCAATAACTAATTTTTTATAGAATAATAATATATAAGAAACATTTCTCAATGTGATAAAAATTAGTCTGATATAATTATTAATTAGAATATATATTTTAATAAGCAATATTCTATATAAAAATATTATTTAATACTCACTTTTCCGTTTGATAAATGATATGAAACAATATTATCACAATGAAAATTCGTGATTAAATTTTTTTTTCAAATGGATTATATATATATATATATATATATATATATATATATATATATATATATATATACATATATGGGTCATTATTTTATATTTCAAATGGGGCCCAACCTTGACCTCTCCGATTTCAATTTTTTTGTTGTAATCGTGTTCCTTATTGAAAATGATTGAGTACCTATTTTTTTGTTAAGTTATATGACCTTCTGTTGACCCGTTATACGGTTTTGAAATTGTGACGTTTTTACATTTTCGGGATTTTTTTTTTTTAGTGGTCACGTAAAATTGTTTTATTTTGAGTTCTGTATTACTCATTAATAAGAACAACACCATTATAGAAAGGCATTAAACCATTCTAAATTAATCAATAATTTGTTTTGTAAAAGTACCGTTAGTGACGCAGTTATAATACAACAAATATTGCCAATTATTTTCACCTGTAGAGGGCGCAGCTAGCACTCCATAAAAAAGTTTGATATACCATCGGAAAGGGAAAGGTTCAGCCTTTTCAACAAGTGTAAATTTGTGAATGGACAGTGCCTAATTTGGTCGCTACAAGGCTTTAAAGTTGGAAAATGAGTTTTTTTTACAATTTTTCTTATATAAAAGTTGTGTACAATAAGTGAAATTGTCAAAATATGTGATGGTTGGTGGTAAAAGTTGTTAGATAGTAAACTAGCCTTTAATAAAAGCGCCACTTTGTAAATAGATAAGGCTTACGATCATCCGGTTCATAGTTACAAACTTTAAATTAACGTTTCGATTAGTTTTTCACACTAAAACTAAACTAAAATGAGACAATATAATGAAATAAGTAATTGTTTGTGACTTTTAAGATGACTAATACACTAATTACCAATAAATTTCAATTCTCAAATGAAAAAAAAATGAGTAATACTAGATTATTTGCTGACCGAAAGGAGTTGACCGTCAAATACCATCAGAAATTATTTTTTACCTGTTATGTATTTGTTTGGGGTTTACTCCCATTTTTTTTTAGTTTTAAACAAGATTTCGCACAGATTTTATTAACGACAGGTAAAGATGTGATTTGTCATTTATCTGTTCAAAATACAATAGAATTACTATACAGGCTTCATCGTAAATGGTGGGGTATGCTTGAAAACCATCATATAGGCGTAAAAAAACAATTAATTGTTTCAGGTTTATATAAATACTCATCCAAATTTTTACATAAATTAATTAGTTTTTGGAAGTGTACTTGAAACGTATCTTAGAGATTTATTGAGTATTACTAGTGTTTTAAAAAAATATTTAAAAAATGGTTAACCCTAAGTGCTGTAATCCTTTTAATGTGGAAAAACATAAAAATATGACATCTAGATGTAGAAGTGTTAGTGCAAAAATAGCGGAAAATGCTAAAAAATTCTCAAACCATGATATATCAAATCAACGAATTTGTGATAGATGTTTTATTTAAGGTATATAGATTAAGCGAATGCCAGTTTACCGTTTCGCCTGACAGTACTCCAGATCAATCACAAAGACTATCGCCCCCAACTGAAATAAGTGGAGCAGTTTACCAAACTGAATTTTCGGAAATCTGTGTACGATTAGGCGGATCACCTGTTAAACAACAACGGCTCTCCGAATAGTTGTTCTCAAATAGTGATATCATACATCTAAGTTCAGTTTAAAAATAAAACGTTTATATTGAATATAATTTTTATATATTTACTTAAACCAATTTTTTATTTTCGTTGTCCATCTTCAAATGTATATTCCCTGAAAAGATTGAACATTCTCCTATTGGTTTTGAAAATGTCAAAATAATTGAATTTTATTGGTAATATTAGTGTATTAGTCATCTTAAAAGTCACAAACAATTACTTATTTCATTATATTGTCTCATTTTAGTTTAGTTTTAGTGTGAAAAACTAGTCGAAACGTTAATTTAAAGTTTGTAACTATGAACCGGATGATCGTAAGCCTTATCTATTTACAAAGTGGCGCTTTTATTAAAGGCTAGTTTACTATCTAACAACTTTTACCACCAACCATCACATATTTTAACAATTTCACTTATTGTACACAACTTTTATATAAGAAAAATTGTAAAAAAAACTCATTTTCCAACTTTAAAGCCTTGTAGCGACCAAATTAGGCACTGTCCATTCACAAATTTACACTTGTTGAAAAGGCTGAACCTTTCCCTTTCCGATGGTATATCAAACTTTTTTATGGAGTGCTAGCTGCGCCCTCTACAGGCGAAAATAATTGGCAATATTTGTTGTATTATAACTGCGTCACTAACGGTACTTTTACAAAACAAATTATTGATTAATTTAGAATGGTTTAATGCCTTTAAATATAATGGTGTTGTTCTTATTAATGAGTAATACAGAACTCAAAATAAAACAATTTTACGTGACCACTAAAAAAAAAAAATCCCGAAAATGTAAAAACGTCACAATTTCAAAACCGTATAACGGGTTAACCGAAGGTCAAATAACTTAACAAAAAAATAGGTACTCAATCATTTTTAATAAGGAACACGAAAAAAATAAAAAAAAAGAAATCGCTGAGGTCGATTTCGAAAAGTGCAAAAAAAATGCTGAAATATAATGGAAACCGTCATATATATATATATATAATATATAATATAGATATGTATATATTAGCGAGGAGAAACAGTGGAGACACATATTTGATACCATTTTATAAAATTAAAAACAAGTTATAATAATTTTGATTTTCAAACATTTATTAATTTATTTAAATAAATTCAACAGTTACCGCTTTCATGATAATTAAAATAAAATAAAAAGCTTAAACATAAACAAATATTTCATCTCTATGTAAGAATGTGTTAAAAAATTAAAAAACATCGATAAATTAGTCGTTTAATTTTTTTATTAATGCACTAATTGACGTATGATGTTTATCAAAATTTGTACTTATTTTGTACAAATATTGTTGTATAAAATTCCAGAACAATATATACTGTATTGGATATTGTAAATTAAAAAAGTTATAAATCTTGAAACAACAATCAATTGAGTCTAGCATTGTGTTTAGTTTATATCTTATTGAATCAAAATACACAAGAAATTGTAAAGGTTCCTCAATCGTTCCAGTAATAATAATAAATGGCTGCATTGGTAATTTTTGTTCTAGTTTTTTTTTTATTATCTCTTCCAATTCTGTGGCCGTTTCCCCAAATATAAACACCGAATTTTGGGAATCCTTAATTGAGTATTTAATAAATTGTTTACCGCTACTACTAGATGTTGAAACTTCCTTAGTAACCGGTGGTATAATATTGTGTAGAAGATATAGTAGGTATGTATGCTTCCCGTCTGAAAAATTTAATAAACAAGATAGGTAATATAAATAAATGTTAGATATGTATAATATAAATACAAAGTGTCCTAAAAACCCGCACGTATATTTCAGCTCCTGGTAGAACAAAAGAATCCATTGCACTATGTATCCATCTTTAATCCTAATAGAGATAATCGGGATTTTACTCTAGAAACTAAGTATTTAGAATTTTTCTCAAATCTTAAAAATTACTAAACCAAAATTACTTAAATATACGTTGATTAACTTTAAATTAAATCATTTATAAATTTTATGATGAACCAAATTATTTCTAAAGTAGAGGGTGTTCAAAACTGCCATCAAATTGAAAAAACTGGAAACCCCAATGATTTTGGTAATTACTTCAGTTTTTCTTTAAACAATTGACTATTAACTTATCTAAATTGTTTCCTCATTTTTAAAAAATTGGAAACTTTTGCGTGTTTTTGAGATATGAATCATATAGATCAGTTTCTTCATCAATTTTGAAGTTGAAAATGGCAAAAAAAGGAAAAGGATCTATAAAACGAATTAGTTAAATTCTCTTTCATACAAAACGAGTTAATTAAATTTGACTTTTCTTTTCGTATTTGTGAAGAAACTACATAACTGATCTACATGATTTATACCGCAAAATATACAAAAAGTTCCAATTTTTGTTTAAAATGACAAAAAATATATACCACCCTTATATTTATTAGGATTAGAGATGGACATATGGTGTAATGGAGATTTTTGTTCATAATTACGCCTTTTACCAGGATCTGAAAGGTAAGTGCTATATATATATATAGATAGTAAAATATATATATATATATATATATATATATATATATATATATATATATATATATATATATATATATATATATATATATATATATATATATATATATATATATATATATATATATATATATATGTGTGTGTGTGTGTGTGTGTGTGTGTGTGTGTATTTATGTCTGTGACTTACTCTCGGTAATGCTGTTTTTTTTTTCAAAAAGGTTCCTAGTATTGCTTTGTTATGACAATCCTTAACTTTTTCGGCCAGAATTGGAACCAGTTTAGTACAAAAACTGTCGAAGTTTTCAGATACGGGTTTTGCTTGTGGATATAAATTAGAGAAATCAATATCGATCCGGAATATTTCAAATTGTTATAATTAATTGATAAAATTATTTCGACTAAAACTCATAAGGTATTGTAATATATTACTCACCAATTTATAGCCTAAAGGCCTTTTGTACTGAGGCCATTTCTGTATAATATCTCCGCAATTAGACTGGATTGCCGCAACGTCTAGCGCCCTAAAGTTTTTTGTGGCCGCCCAGTGGCACTCTAGTTCAGCAAAACTGCAATTATCTTTGTTGATTATCTCTATGCTCTCCTCATAGTTCTGCTCAGGTTCTGGAATTTGACAAGTTATCTTTCTATTAGGATAATTTTGTAAAATATTTATAATTGTAAATTTATAAATAATTAAAAGGCACTTTCTCTCAACTCAAGTGTCATTTTATTAAAAAGGTTAACATAATATTCCGGTCAGATGGCCGGACATCTTCAAATGTTTAAAAACATAAACAAATTATTTTAACATATAAATTACGTTAACATAATTTCTTTAAGTTTTTACACATTTGAAGAATGTCATGTGACTGAAATGTTTTGTTAACCTTTGTAATAAATTACATTTGAGTTGAGAAAAAGTGCAGTTTAATTATTTATAAATATTTAATCAATCAATCTCAACAATCAAATATCTCTAATAATTATAATTATGTTTGAAAAACTTACCTAACGTTATCGAACGCTCATTCCTCAGCTTCATTTCTTTGTCGAGCCGAGTTTCATATGTCCGTTTCCCTAAAATTCCGCAACTTTTTAAAGCTCGTTGTGAATTATAAAATTTAGCCGAAATTTTCGAGATTGCAGCTTCCCCTTTTGCTTAATTTAATACATGCCCTGTAACTTAATATTATATCTCCATTAATCAATTAAATTATTTAAAAAAAAATTACTTAACTATATCTTCTGTGGGAAATTCATCTATGATTTTCTGTGACATGAACTTTGCCAGATCCGTTGACATCTTAAATTCATTTTGAATTAGGTGATTGTTAATTATCTCTAGAACTGACGCTCTACATGCATCATTTAGTTTATTGTTTATCTTGTAATAATTTTGTATTAATCGCCCTTTAGAAGAATTTTGTAATATTTGCGATATACAAATATTGTCATATTGAGTTCCTTTGTCGCCTATTGTTCCAGATCCAGTATTCGAAATGGTTGTCGCCTCCAGTGTCTGCCATTTCTTTAATTTTACTTCAAATTTTACAGCAATCCCCAGTTCTATTTTGCCATTCGAACATAAGTTTAATAAATGTTGAGTAAAAACGTTTTTTAAAACCTCGATGTCTATTCGTTCAGCTAAATAAAAAAGTAGTTTTTGTTAAGTTTAACAATATACATTTTGTTAACTTTATATATATATATATATATATATATATATATATATATATATATATATATATATATATATATATATATATATATATATATATATTATATATATTATATATATATGTAGATGTGTTCACCTAAAAACAGCTTGTATAAAAATCCAAATCCCCATTCTTCAAGAAGTTGTAAAAGATCTTGTGATGCTTCGTCACCTATTTCAGGACTAGATATATCTGTAGTTAACACATGATTATTACCGTATGTAAGATGCTCGTACTCTGGCAATGTGCTATCATAAGTTATATTTGAATCAATTATAATACTGGCATTTTCTAAATCGAGGTCCTTTGATATAATACAATTTTCCATTTTGTTTTTTAATATATGTATGTTGCAGAGCTTTGTATACAATTCAATAATAATATTTAGTATCAGAAGTAAAAATAAAAAATAAAAATAAAAATTAAAAAAAAAAATTAAAAATTTTGTTTTATTCTGAAAAATAATCTTCCATCTGCTAATTTATTAGGCATTAAAGGTGGAGACTGAAAGTATGATAGTTTATATACAATATTTTCTGAAATTTTCATATTATTACGATCTATTTCAAAACTCAATAAGTGTTTATCGAAACATTTAATTAAAATTTCATTCATAAGTAATATAATTTCAGAATTCTTTTTTACTCTATAAATTTCTAAAATTTCAAAAAGACTACTATTTGGTTCCTGCCTGAATAAGAAATATCCTATGCTATATGTCGTTCCCTTAAAATTGATTGTTTTGTAAGACAGTATATCATGTTCACTGAATCCATAAATTGTTTCTAACTTTGGGACAAAATTGGTTTTGATTAAATGTTTTTCTTCAACGTGTAGATCAATTTGTTTATCTTGTAATAAAATGTACGCAAACTTAAATTGATATTTTTTAGCTAATGTCAATACAATTTTTTTTTTCTAGATGTAATTGATCGAGCATACATCTTAAACTCTTTGTGCTTTGCTTCGAATCTAAACGACCAAAAATATTTAGGAGGACCAGACTGTTCAATAACAGATGGGTAGTGGGTTAACAAATGAAACTTAGGTTTAAGGGTGTCATTAAAAAGTAAAATATATTTGGAATTATGTTCTTGTATTAAATTGCGAAGAGGAGATAATGATTCTGTCGTAAAAGAGTCCGATAAAAGTAAATCTACTATTTGAACTAAACATATGAGAAATTTCCAAACTTTATTTGTCTTAGGAATTAAATCTCCTATTATTAAAAATAGGAAATGGATAAAACATTTAATTTCACTTGCGGTCATTTTTAATCGCTTATTTTTCAAGTGTTCTATTTTAATAGGCTTTGATTTGTTGCCTATATCGATTAATCCATAGTTAAAATTTTGTTTCCTTTCGTTTAGCAGATCGAGCGTGAAAGTAAAAGATGTTTGATCTAAAAAATATTTAAAGATATGGCTTAAATCATAGTGGCATATGCCTTCAAAAACATCATGCATCACATCTACAGAAAAATTTTCTACAACATGAAATGATTTAATTTGATTAAATATTGATGATTGATATATTCCTGTTTCTTCAAAACAATTTTTATCAATGTCTTCATTATAGTTGTCGATATTTCGTAGTAAATTTGGTTTTTCAATGCATAATTTTTGGGTATTACTTTTATGTGCTTTACAAAACCGACAAAAATAATTGCTTGAAAATGATTTGGAAAATTCTAAAGTACAATTAATTCCCAAATTATCACCCAGAAATAGACCTAATATAAACCTAATTTTAATGCCTCCTTTTGGCGTTTCAATAATAAGTCCATCTTCTTCAAGGGAATTTATTTCTGAAATTAAATTCTTTAAACAAGCATTATTGCCAAACGTTTTCAGATTTGATGATTTTATGAAACCAGCACAATATATATGTTCAAGTTTAGAATTAGAGTGCAGTAATGGGAAACTATAATAGATTCCAGTCACTGGTGGAGTCTGGCTTCCCAAAGGGTTATTGATTTCAAAATCATCCGAATATAAGAAAAATGGGACATACATTTCATTTGGATATTTTAATTTTTTAGATTGCCATAATTTTCCTTCGAAAAAATTTGAAAGATTTTGGGTCTTGCAACTCATCATTTTTTCATTATATTTCTCAAAGTTATTTTCTATAATTTTTTTAAATTGAAATTTTAAAGGTAATAAAATTCCAGAGGTATTAATTTCATTGTAAAAAGTTTCCCCTTTACGATAAATAATCCCAATTTCACTATTGATATTAAATGAAGTCAGTTGTTCAACTAAAGAATTATCAGACAAATTTTTTAAAAGTAAAAATTCAGTGGCACAGTTTAAAAAAGGATTTAGCAAAATGTTCTCTAAACAATTTATATTCGCTTTGATATCGATATCATCGGTATGTTGTTTTATTTCTAAATTAAGAAAATTTGCAATAGGAGATGTAATTTGATTAACTACTAAATTTTGAATAAATTTTATATCTGAGATGGCAAACCTGTTCATATTATGAAGACAGATACAGAAATTAATCGAGAATCGACGACTGTCTAATATGATCTAATAGGTCTGCCCTTTTATGTTCTATTCTATTAGGAGCAGCAGCACCATCTCTTTGCAATGTTTTATTCAATTTATGTTCATTTTTGGGAATTTCAATAGTTTCATTATTATTTCTATTTGTTTCTAGTGTAGTTCTAAATATTTCATTAGAGTTAGACGGACAAGAAGAATTATGTTTCCGTTTGACATGCTTTTTGAATGCTTTGAAGTTACTGAATGATTGTGAACATGTTGTTTCACAAGATCACAACATTCATATATACTTTCATTATTCATATTATGCCAAAATTTAAAATGCATTTTAAAAGCGTCAATGTTTTCAAAAATAGCTTTACATTTGAAACACCTCATTTTAACGAAAGAAATTTAACTACTGAATTATAACACTTACTAAGAAATGAAAATTTGAAAATGAATTTAGAGTTTGATTTAATGAAAATTGTTGAAATTTTGCATTTACTATAAGTAAATAAAAAAAAATATACGTATATGTATAGTAATAAATTATGTAGCAATATTGTGATTTCCCTGAAAATATTAGAAAATATTATTCAAGACATTTTTAAATAAAGCTTTATTTACTAACCTGAATTTTTTGCCAGACTTTTATTTGTAATACAATTTGAATTTGAATACCAATAGGGATATTGTACTTTGCAAAAAAATGATTTAAATAAGGAATGGTAATTTCACGTAGCACGTATTCGTCAATTAAATTTTCTAAAACATAAAAATCGGTTAAAGCTAAGAGATGAATATAAGTATGTAATAAAATATATATAACATACTTTTATTAATAAAAGTTTTGATTGAATTACCCTGTATATATATATATATATATATATATATATATATATATATATATATAGGGTGAATCAAAATTCATTACACAAACTAAACAGCGTGATCCTATGGTCAAAAATAATGAGAAATAAATAAGTAACATTTCTTAAGAAAACGCTTAGTTTTTAAGTTACGACATTTTCTATATATCGAGTAAATCGAAATACCAGGCTGTAATTTCTTTTTATTAATAACTCCTATGCCACACGTAGACTGTCTGAATTTACAACAGTACATTCAAACTAAAGATAAATATGTTTCCTATACAACAGTAAACAGTATCAGAGCCCTCTGTATATATAAGAGCCCTAATGATGCCGCCATTTTTTAAACGAGCTTTCTATAAGAGGTGTACATTTTGTGATGTTCCATGTAAGCCGGTGTAAAAAAGACTTTTTTAAATTTACATTTTTTGAATGAAAACTCGTTATTTTCGGCAATTTTATTTTACCTATTCGTAGGTGAATAATCATATTTAGACATATATGAAAACCAAACTTGGAATCTATCAATTAATCCCTAAAATACAATTCAAATTTCCCTAAAATAAACAACTCATATAATATTTAATATATTGGATATCTATTAGAACGACAAGGATGTCTATTGTTCTTATTTATTGGATTTTTACACGTGTTTTTATTTTTATTTTTTCGTGTTGTCGCCTTTTTGTTTTCTATATGTAGATCAGACAAAGATATCTATACCTATTTTGCTTAAATTTTCGTGTTTGCCCGTTTTTACATTAAGGTGTTCTTTGTCATTTTTAATGGTTTTATATTGAAAAGACAAAGATAATCTAAATATTGTTTTTATTTTTTTATTTACGAACTTTTACTTTTACGCTTTCTTTGTTTTTTTGTTAGTTTTATATTGAAAAGACAAGGATGATGTTATTTGTTTACATTTTTTTTTATATAAGGATTTAATGGTTTGTGTGTAGTTGTTGAAAATGGAAAGGTTTTCTTTTTTCAATTTATTTGAAAATGAAGACATAATTTCTTCTACGATTTTAAAACCATACCTACGCAACATATTAAACATGCAAATTAACAAAAATGTTATTACATTTAATTGAATTTTCATTAATAAACTTATAAATCAAAACTAACAATTTTACATTGGTTCTTATGGGAAACAGAAAAATGTTCACCTCATATAGAAAGCTTCTATTTCTACCTTACGGCTATGATATATGTAAGATGGCTATGACAGTATACAATGGGTTTAACCAATACTAACCAATGAGGGACTTTCCCAATATCGATTTTAGTTCATTTGTCCCCACGCTTGGGCAGCGCTGACTACCTTTTTTTTTTTTTACATGCAAAAACACGTAAAATCATGTTTACAAATACAAGTTTCTTGTCTAAATTAGTGGATGTCCCCCTACTTTTTTTTTATGATTAATAAAGATGAGTATGTTGCGATTAATAATAAATATCAAATTTTAAAATTAATTTAGTCGAAATTAATAATTTAATGAAAAATTCAAACACATGTTTGACCATATAAAACTACATACGAAATATTTTAGCCGGCAGTCAGCAAGCGTTGCAATTATATTTGGAAAAATCACTAATTGAAAAAATTACTGTAATGTATGTTGTTGCTAATGATCCATAAGGTACAATAAATATTTTTCTATCGTTTGAATGTACAATCGTAAATTTAGACGGCCTACTTTAGAAGTTATGTATTAATATAAAAAACTTACAGGTTACCTCGATTTAATTTATATTTAAGAAACATCGTAAATTAAAATCTAAGCGTTTTTTTATTGTTACTTGGGATTTAATTTTTGGTCAAAGAATCGCGCTATGTAATTTGCTTAATAAGTGATGAATCAACATTTTATTTATATTGCGGGTGGGGCAAAAATTGTTTCGGGATAAAATAATTCTAAAATAACAAATTATTTTATCCATTTCACACTTTCACAATTCACAGTAGTTTTTATTCCATGTTCATTTGCGAGGAAAATACGGCACAAGAAAAAAAAAGTTATTCTCTCTCTAAATAACGGTAATAATTTTGTAAAAGAACAAGTTCGTCAAAACGTGGAGAGAAACTTTTGCGCCACCATATGATATATATATATATATATATATATATATATATATATATATATATATATATGCACAATCAATTGAAATCACTATTAAAATAAATGTGCTGAAATGTGTGAATATAATTTCACTTTGATAGCGGAATGCTCACAAAATGTGGCATTTTGTTTCTTATTTGTAGAAATGTCCATAATTCTTTAGGTATTTTTAAAACAAATTATTTACTTTTAATTTAACAATTGTTTTTGCAATATGAAACGCAATTTATTGGTTAATTTTATAATTTAGCACAATTTTATAATGAAAAATAAATACTTTGTTGAATTAGATTTTTCTAGGAAAGCACGTTTTTTACAGAATCACAGCACATTTATTTTTTAATATATTTACACTTAAGATTTAGAAATCAAAACTAACTCACCTACAAATCGTTCAGCAATGCTGTATTCAATTAATACACTTTTATTAATTTTTAATTTGTTCTTCAAAAAATTATAAAAATCACTCATTATTACATATTTACGTCTGATCGACTCAAGCCACTTGTTTTAAATAATAAAAATTCCTTTGTCCGTGAAGAGACATCTGGTTTGAAAATAAAATAAAGGTATCATCATACTACTCATATATTTTCATAATGATCGCAGGACATTTATTATGAAAATACTAGTTGTTTATAATAAAATATTATCGAAAAATAAGTTTTAAATATCGTTAATTAATTTATTAATTTCCTATATGATAAAACATTATAGATTTGAAAGAAGATATTATATAAATTTGTTGATGTCCGTTGAAAAATTATCCTTTCCACTTATTAGAAGAAAAAAGGTATTGTCATACTTCACATATATTTTGATAATAATAACAAAATATTTATTGTGAAAATACGAAATTTTTATAATAAAATATTATAGAGTTTTATCAAAGTAAATCATTGAAATATATTATATGTCAACTTTAATCTTAAAAAACTCTTTTTTCTGTACTAGCAGCGGTAATCGGCAGAGTTAAGAAAATTCGTTTAATAATAAATTTGACAGAGATGATGTAATATAATGCTACAATAAACTCTGAAATATCTAATGGAGTATAGGCAACAAAAATAAAAAAGCATATAAAAACTTTGCTTCATCAAATAACTCAGGGGCGGAATCTTGAAATCCGGTCGGTAAATTTTAGCGGTAGTCAACAATTCTTTGAAAAATTTAGAATAAATCAAATAAATGGTCAAAGATACCCAAGTTTTACGGGAGTGGGACAACTCTCTCGAAGTCCTTGAGTACCAATGCCACCGTCTTTTGAACAGAAGTACATACTATAATAAACATCTAGGAGGGAGAGCAATGAGCCCAGATAGTATATATCGCATACCGCCGGCAGTATTATCAGATTCAATTCTGAATATTGACTGGACGGATAATTAAGCAGGGTCCAAGCAAAAAAAAAACTTTTAGGTTGCAATGCGAGGTGGCTGAACGCTCACACGACCCTTCAACAGTAATAGTAATAATACCCAAGTGTTCAAATCGCAATTAAATGAAAGTTTAACAGCAAGTTTCTGATCGATAATGAAATATTTGTCGCATTAAAATTTGTCGATAAACTTTCATATATTTGCAATTTCATACAAAATGTCTTTGAAATTTTTTTGAATTTATTCTAAATTTTTCATTGAATTGTTTACTACCGCTAAAATTTACCGAATGGATTTCATGAAATCGCCCCAGATCCGCATATTATGACCTTTTGAGTATACCATTACTTAATTATCATTATCAGCACATTTTTTTTAACTCATTGTCATTTATTTTACTGAAGATGTTTTGCTCAAATTCGAATTGTTTGCTATGGGTTACGGTAAATTCAATTCGAGTTTCTATCGCCTCAATCATGTTATCTAAGATTGAATAAAAAAATTCACTCACTTTGAAATTACATATACAATTTATTTATATAAAATTTATAAAGTTCAACAATGTACGATTTTTCAATTTAATAATAATTCGTTAACTATGAAAATGTACTATTCATGCTAAAATTATTTATCATTGTAATGTTGAAAGTATTATCAAGTTTTAAACGAAAATGTATTATTAGACTGAATGGTATGTTTCTTTCAGTGTACTAAAAAATTATTATTTTGACAATTTTATTTTAAATTCAATAATAATTTTTTTTCGCTATTATTATATTTGCAAAATTTACATAGTTTAACAATAGTTGGTTATCATTATAATAATATCTAGTTTAACATAAAAATAATATTATTCATGTTAAAATTATTTCTCACTTTAATAATGAAATCATTATCAAGAAGAGAATATTTATTTTCAAAATGAATCGAATATTATACCTATACCGTTATTTAGTATGTACGTGCCAATTAAAGAACGGAACAGAAATTTTCTTCGAAAAAATACCCAGATTTAAACACTTGTATCTTGGTGAAATAACACCTTTCAAAAAAAAATTTTTGTTTCTTGTTGAAGGAAATTTTGTTTTCTTTTCGATACTGGAAACCATTTTATTTCATTTTGTTTTTTAATGACTTTTTTCAGTAAAACAAAAGATGTCTAAAAAAAAAAAAAATTTGCTGCTGTTTAAAAGTGTAAACGAACTTGCTCGATATTGCATTCAAAAATCCAAACCGGCCATTTTATAGAGAATTTAGAAACCTTGCAAAATGATACTAGGAAAATTTCTGTACGGCCACTCTTTGTTGAGTTATTAAAGTTTTAGTGTGTTAAAGTTTTAGTGTTAAAGTGACTTAAAATTTTATCGTAGGGTGCTAAGTTTACAAGATAAAAAAAAATTTACTTCTACGCTTTTTGATACGTTTTCTCTAAAACGTCAATAACTCGACAAGGAGTGGCCGCACAGAAATTTTCCTAGTATCATTTTGCAAGGTTTCTAAATTCTCTATAAAATGGCCGGTTTGGATTTTTGAATGCAATATCGAGCAAGTTCGTTTATACTTTGAAACAGCAGCAAATTTTTTTTTTTTTAGACATCTTTTGTTTTACTCAAAAAAGTCATAAAAAAACAAAATGAAATAAAACGGTTTCAAGTATTGAAAAGAAAACAAAATTTCCTTCGACTAGAAACAAAAATTTTTTTTTGAAAGGTGTTATTTCACCAAGATACAAGCGTTCAAATCTGGGTATTTTTTTCGAAGAAAATTTCTGTTCCGTTTTTTAATTGGCGCAGTGTATAACCAGAACAGAAACTCCCACTTTACGATATTAATTAGATATGTAGCAGCCATCGTAAGATGGAATAATAATGAAATTCCAGCATACTAAGCCTTTGAGAAATTTATTTATTTGGGAAACCGAATTGTGGCACCAACTCAGCGTTTGGCAGGAAAACATTACATACATAATTATTAATTGTGTATAATATTTAAGAAAAACATTTATCATTTTGAGAATATTTTATGTATAATACAAACCTATAATATTTCATTACTTGATTTTTCGATATTATTATATCAACAATTTATTTTGCTTATAATTATAACGAAATGTTATGAATTTTATTATATGGACTAAATATTATCATATCAACAAAAAGACAGACTTTTAAAACAATTATTATAATAATATTGTTATCAAATTTATTATAAATTTTAAAGTTTTAAATTTTTATTTAATTTTTCAATGACAAAAAAAATTATCATCTGGATAATTTTATTTTAATTATATTATACATTTGATAAAATAACTTCATTTCGAAAATATTTGTAAGTTTTACGAAGGTCAACAATACATTGTTTATCATTTTAATAATATTTAGTTTAATCTAAAAATAATATTATGCATAGTAGAATTATTATTCACTATAATAATGAGAATACAACTTTCACAAAATATGCCATGGGAAATTTTACGAAAAAGCGATTATTACAGCAATAGTATTTAGATTGCCATGCAAAATACGTACCACAACACGTTATTATAGTGGTAGTTTTACAATTTTCACCATAGCAACGCGATAGTTTTACAATTTTCACCATAGCAACGCGATAAATTTACAAATTTTACCATAGCAACAAGAAAATCCTAAACAATTATATCTAAATTTCTAATTGTATTTCAATTTTTTTTTTATGATTGAATTTTTTATACACACATCAAAGGAAAAGCCATGCAAACAAAAGCTTGTCAAATAATTTGCATACAACATGACACAAATGGATGAATTGTGATTCAATCGCTGAAGGGAAAGTTGTATTCTCTTACTAAATACAACACGTGCTGTAATTAATGATCTATAATTTTTTACTCGTTGAAACCGACGCAGATAATTCAACTCGTGCTGCGCACTCGTTGAATTTTCAGCGCGGTTTTAACTCGTAAAAAATTATCGATAATAATTGAGCACTAGTTGTATTACGAATGAAAGTATTATCAAGATTTAAACGAACATTCATTATCAAAATGAATGGGACATTTTTTTCAGTGTGTATTTGCGAATAATGTACTTTCTCAAAGAACTGTCGTATCAACGATACATTATTAGCTAACTTTGGGACTACTTAATCCAGGCTGGAAGCTCCAACAGGCAACACATACAAGGGACTATCCATTGAATTAAATGAAACTTTTCAAAATTTTCAATCTGCATAATTTTATTTAAGCATTAACATAAAAAACAATCGTTTATCGTTTCCAATATTTATTAGTGAATTGCCGGACTACACAAAAATATATAATTTCAAAGATACTCAATATTGAGGCGCCCATAAACAATCCCAACAATCCGCCAAAATGAGAAATCAAATCCGAAAATGTATACAATTGTTTCCGAATTGTCCCTTGAAATTTTGAACTTTCCCACAAAATTTCAAACTCAGTTGGGCTATTGAACATTGTCGGATTGCACTCCATTTCTGGATGTTGCATTTCTTCGATCATTTTATCAAAATTAAAATTTTCCACTGTAGTCGAATAATCGTATTCAATTGAATTACACGCAGACAAACAATCGCATGATCGTGGATACGATTCTTTAGGGTGCCCAAACTCAATTCCATCATGATTATCCGGATAGTCTTGTAAATAAGTTAGTAGCGAATCAAATCCATCAACCATTTCGTATTGTTCAGCATAATTTATCGGTTCACTGCATATCGGGATTCCGGGACTATGCGGCAATGCGAAATGTACACAACCGTACATTTGTAGCGTATAATTGGTAAAACACTCCAATTTACAATTAGCTCGATTATAAAAGTTAAAAAATTGCAATTGCCGCTCGCCAACAAAATAACACTGACGCTGTTTTGGTGTATAACCTCGTAATGATTCCGATGTCGTTATCATTTTTGGTTGTACTTTAATACGTGATATGCTCTCATGATTTATGGCAATATAATTTTCGAACGTAGATGGATAGATTTCTGGCGAATGTAAAATTATTTTGTAGCCGAGTTGCGTAGATTGGCACAATGAATCTATATCAGATTTATTTATAGCTAAATTTATTTTAATGCGCGACACATCACTTGCCGAACAGAATCCTTTATTAGTGCCGGTATCGTTTACATATAGATAGTCCGTTTGCACATTTTCGCTTCGAATTATGTTGGGATTTAAATTAAGTGTGAAACATACACCTTCGTTCGTTAGTATAGTGGTAAATGTGTCGACTGTAATCGGAAATGAGGTGCTTGAAATTTTCAAACTGCTCATTTTAATGTTGCACTTGCTTGGCAGATAAAAACTGAAAATATCTTCAAATTTCGGCGATATCTGTAAATAGATCAAACGCTTTTTATTTATTACTTTCAAATAAAACTTGTAAATTGCGCTTACCTCATGCAGAAGTTCAATATGTGATCTATTTAAAAAATCCTTTTTGGTAGATAACTGTTCAGCTACAGAGGCGGTCGTTTTGAACGAACATAATTGTTGCGCCAAATCCAATCTCATTAAATATTTATTATAGACATTGATATTAGTTTCCTTTTCTTGATATAATCGAAAAAAATTTGCATATGAAAACTTGGATTTTTTAATTTTATAGTACGGACATATGGTCAGGGCTGGGAACGGTATTTTATGAATCGGTGTCGGGGTATCATCTTCCACCAAAATCGTAAATTTATGACGCCATTTTAAAGTTATCTGACATATGAAAACTACCAATAAACTCAAACAAATCATAAATATTATGATCCAATAGATTTTTTCAATAATTGGCCGTTTCTTCCAACCTAAATATTTAATTCCGTGAATCGTTGTGTTTGCTGTATATTCCGTGAGATTTTGCAGCGTAGGTTTAAACCGTTTACGAAATTTACGCGATGATTTACTAGAAAAAATTTCGAAATTAATTATTTATTGCGGGTAGTAAAATTAATCAAATTTATACTTACAGTTTCAATTCGGGCCCTTCATTTTTTTCTGTTGCCATTGTTAATAATTACGAACAACTCTACGTTGCTACAGCTGCTTAACTACTGGCAAGCAATTTTAATATGGGATTAATGTTTTCAAAATATAAAAACACTTTGCACGTCGCTTATTTAGAGCAGTTTTCTGTGCTGAATGATGGTCGTTACAGTGTTAGTGAAATTAAAGTAAATAATATTAGTAAAACGAATTTTTATTTGATCGTTTTATCTATAATTTGAATAAATATACATAATGAAAAAAATCGATTAATTGTTATGTTTTGGGATTAAATTTCATGACAGTCGTAGTGTCATGAAACTTAATCCCAAAACAAGGTAGATAGATTCATATAGTTAGGTATGGACTTTCTAATCTCTGTAGTCGAACAAATAACTCTATCAAATTCCCTAATAATAACAAGCAGGTAGATTGGAACATATGAAATTTCCTATGTTAAGAACTGTAATTATTTATTTGTTTCGATTAGAAGTTATTTCGATATATCGTCGGCCTAGGATTATAGTACGGTAAGCACCAAATTAAAGTTTTTCAGGTTTTATTTATTTATTTATCTGATTCAATAAATAAGTGATAAACAGAAAACTAGTTCTCACTTACACTTATCAGTAATAGTAATAACAGCAAGATTACACATAAATTTAAGAATATACAGTATAAACCCGACATTCGTTAAATCGGATATTTTTTAAAAAGGGTTTCTGAATCTTAATTTTTTAGGGAATATCTAAAAAATATCAATCATTAATTTCGAATTTATTCAAATAAAACTAAAAATTTAAAAGCACATAATTAAAAATTATATTATTTAATATTTTTGGTTAAAGAATTCATTACATATTAATTTGTTTATTTTAGTCCATTACAAAAAATACTGATTTTCAATTCATTTCAACCGAACTAAAAGTGAAATTTTCCCTTCCGAAGTCGCCTTATTTAGATCATCAACAACCTTAATCAGAGTCGCAGTGGTGCTGTGTTTTTCACGGAATCCTGATTGAAAAGTATTCAGTAAATTATGAGACGAAATATGTGTAATAATCTGTTGTTTTATTATTTTTTCAAGCAATTTAGAGAGACTAGGAAGAACACTTATAGGTCTATTATTATTATTATTATTATTATTATTATTATTATTATTATTATTATTATTATTATTATTATTATTATTATTATTATTATTATTATTATTACTTGAGGGCCATGTTGGGGCTCAAGCTACCCCGCACTGCGACCTAAAAGATCTTTTGTGCATAAGCCCTACTTAATTATCCGTCCAGTCAATATTCAGGCTCTTAATGAACCTGATAATACTGCCGACCGGTACGTGATTCATACTATCTGGGCTCATTGCTCTCCCTCCTAGATGTTTACTGTTGGAAGTACTTCTACACGTGATACATACTATCTGGGCTCATTGCTCTCCCTCCTAGATGTCTACTGTAGGAAATGCTTCTACACGCGTTACATACTATCTGGACTCATTGCTCTCCCTCCTAGATGTAATAACATTTACTTCTGATAGAAAAGCGGTAGCATTGGGACTCAAGGACTTTGAGAGGGCAGACCCACTCCCGTGTATTCCTTCCCGTGCCTCGTCTACCGTCTTGATTTGATTATTGCGAGTTGCTGGGAATAAAAAAAATAAAATTAAAATAAAAATAAAAAAAAATCGCCTGTAGGTCACCCAGGTTTACTACAGGAAGGCTAAATAAAACTGGAGGGTGCCTGATATCCAGAGTCCGCATATATAGACTGATTAACCTATCAGCCATTCATCCATCGACATATGCTGTTCCACCTTAGATTAGGGATTTTTTCTCAAGGTTTTCTCCTTTAGCGCCGTACTTTAGCCTGTCACAAAAGTCTATATTCAGCCTAATGGTTACAGTTACCGGTGGTTGCCACGAGGAGGCAGTACGTACACTTGCGCCTACTGGAAGGTTACGGAGCCCCTTCCAATAGACGCCAAACCACCACTTATAGGTCTAAAATCGGTTCGAGCAAAAAAATTTGAGTAATTCTATTGAAGTGATTGGTGTTCCTAAACGTGCAAATGAAAATGTGGAAAGTATTGTTTCTACTGTGATTACCGAGGGCTTAAAATTGTCACTCGAGCCTGGTGATATACAAAACTGCTTCAGAGTTAATAACAAATCGTCTGATAAGCCTGGCAAAATTATTGTTGTCATGAAATCGTGTACTACTAAAGCAAATATTTTGAATGCTAGCAGAAAGTTATAATCTTTATCATCCAAAATTATTCAGTCTATAACCGATTCACGTTTGTTTATCAATGAATGCTTGACTGGTTATAAACGTAGCTTGTTAAAAATTGCTAAGGACGTCAAAAGAGAGAAACATTTTAAATATTTGTGGATACGGCATGCTAACATAATGATGAGAAAAAAAGATGGAGATGCAATCAAATATATTCGGGCGTTTCATGACCTTGATAATTTGTAAACAGCATCTTTTATAATTTAATTATTTTGTATTGTCTTTAATAAGTAAAAAATGAATTTTGTAAACAATTTATCAGGTCATAATTATAATTATATTAATAAGTCAAATTTTGTATCTTCTAGGGGAAACGAGAATCAAAATGAATCTGTGGAAGTGATAAACCAATTTAATAACCGTCTAATTGTGCACCAGAATATAAGAAGTATTAAATCCAATTTAAATTCATTTTTGGCACATTTACAAGCTGGGGATATTTTTCCAACGATGATCTTTTTATCGGAAATATGGATTGGCGAGGAAGCTGTTGGTAATTATGACATTGATGGTTACAATTGTTTTGCTAATTGCAATGGTAATCAGAGAGCTGCTGGCGTTGCTGTCTACGTCTCTGAGACTATTGTTTCTGATTGTGAAGTTTCTTTCCTCTCGTTCCATACGGCTGATGGCATTCGTCTTGATTTCCATGAAGATAATCAGTTGTATACTATAATCTGTTTGTACCGACTACACTCGTATGTTGTCAACATGTTTATTGAAGAGTTTGCCGGTTTCTTGGATAATATAACAACTAAAAATTTAATCGTGATTGGTGATTTAAATATTGACATATTAAATGGAAGCAACGGTTGTAATAACTATTTATCTATAATGTCCTCATATGGTTTTCTATCAATGGTCAATGACATAACTCGTAGCATTTCCTCGACTTGCTTAGATCATTTTTTTATAAGGCAGAGTGTCAATAGCAACCATAACAATATTTCTTCAGTTTTTGATTTTGGGATTAGTGACCATGCGGCTGTTTTATTTTCTATAAACATTCCCAAAATAAAAAACAAAAAAAAGATGTAATCGAGTACGTGTCGATTGATTTTGACAGACTTTCAGATTCACTAGCCAGAGAAACTTGGCTAGAAGTTTATAAGTCGGCGTGCGTCTGTGGAAGTAGCTTATTCTAGCTTTACTTCTACCTTCGCTAATCACATTCAAAATAATCAAAAAAGAATTTTAAAACCTACTGGTAATTTTTTAAAACCTTGGATGTCGAAAAAGCTTAGTTTTGAAATAAAGAAAAAAATTAATTTATATAAAAAGCTCAAATCTCATCCAAATAACAAAAAATTGGAGCATTGCTATAAATTAAAAAAACAATTTGTTCATAATCTGGTGAACAAAACTCGAGATCAATATTATGAGTCTGTTTTTAACAAGAACGCTAATAATACCAAAGCTAAGTGGCGTATTATTAATGACGCAATTGGAAAAAACGCCAATAATAATCGGATAATTAAAGTAACTGATGTCGAAGGAATTATTCAAGATGATCCTCCCGAAGTAGCTTCTCTCTTTAATTCCTTTTTTACAATGATTCCAATAACATTATCGGCTGAAAATATTGAAAGTGATAATTTAAGTTTGTCTGAGAGGAATCATCTACTATTTTCAAATAACCATGAGTCAACAAATTGCTTCTTATCACCTATTACGGTCGATGAAATATTTTCTTTGATAAATCAATTGAAAACTACCAATGCATGTGGACATGATGGGTTCAGCAACACTTTGGCCAAAAAGATTGCCCAATTCATAGATAATCCCGTGTGTTTTATTTGTAACCTTAGCTTCAGTATGGGTGAGGTTCCTAACGACTTAAAGAGGCCATCGTTGTTCCATTTTACAAAGGTGGTGTGAATACTGCGCCATGTCGCCATCTCGGTGTTTTCAACACTTTTAGAAAAAGCTGTTAAGTCACGATTAATATCATTTTTAAATAAAATTGGTTTCCTTAGTAATGCCCAATTTGGGTTTAGAAATAATCTAAATACTGAAGATGCTTTACTTTGTTTCCTAGATAAAATTTATGATAGTTTAAATAAAAACAAGAAAGTCGCCGGACTTTTCATTGATATAACAAAGGCATTTGACACTGTTAATCACTCAATTTTATTTGACAAACTACATAATATTGGTATTAGGGGGCTCGTTTTGAAATGGTTTAAATCGTATCTTACAAACAGAACTCAATCGGTAAAGTTACTTAATGTGTTTAGTGATCCATTGCCTATTTCAGTTGGTGTTCCGCAGGGATCAGTTCTTGGTCCGATTCTTTTCTTAATTTATATTAATTCCATTTTTAATATTGAACTGCATGTTTATCCTGTAGCTTTTGCTGATGATACCGCTTATGTTTATTGTTCAAATAACTGGTCAGATATTTCTGAGAACATACTAAGTGACCTATATATTCTTAGAAGATGGTTTAATGCACACCGTATGACATAATGAGTTCAAAATCACGCTATATGGCATTTAATCTAAGAAGTGTTAATGATCTTGCTAACAGCCTTGTTTGTCACTCGTTAAATTGCTCACGTTCCAAGTGCAAATATAAATGTTTTCAAGTTGAAAGAGTATCCAGTTTTAAAAACCTGGGAGTTATATTAGATGAGAAGTTGAAATTCTCTGAACATGTTGATTTTATTATGAAAAAAATGCGTTTGTCGCTCCGTCAATTTTATCATCTAAGAACAATTTGTCCACAACGTATTCTAGAGCTCGTATATTTTACTTTATTTAACTCCAAACTTGAATATGGATTGGCTGTATGGGGAGGTATTTATTTTCGGAATTTGAGACCTGTTGTTATGCTGCAGAAATTTGCCATCCGTTTAATGTTTTTTAAAAAATCAACAGTTTCCTCATTTCCATTGTTTAAAACAGCGCAAATTTTACCATTACGATATCGATACGTTTATAAAGTACTACGAATATTTTATGCGAGAAGTGGCTTTGATCATGTAAAATCTATTGAACAGTATAATCTAAGAATTAATAATCAATGCGTTATTATGTTTACAAAAAAAGAATATTGTCGTAGGTTCTACAGTATCATGGCCCCCTACCTATATAATATGTTGCCAGCAGTTGTAAAGTCATCAAATACAGTGAGTAAGTTTGCAAAAGATTTGAAAGTGTGGTTATTTAATTTTGAGCACATCAAAGATATCGAAAAGTTTTTTTAATATATTTTTTTGTCACATACATATTTTGGTTTATCATTCTTTATTCAGTTTCATCTCGTTTTTTCTACCTTTTCTTCTTTTTTAAAATGTTATTGTTTGAATTAATTTTATTTTCCTTTTTCTTTTAAATTTACTTTTAGTTTTGCTTTTTTCCGTTATTTCAATATATATTTTAAATTATTTAAATTTTATTATTTTGGTTTTGTTGGGCACCTCACGCTCTCATTTTTCGTTTTTAAATATGTTAATTTTTTGTCGGTGTAGTCAAAACAAGTATTTTTACTTTTGACTGCTCCTATTATTTTTATATAACTTAGTACACTACTATTAATCTTTTACTTCAAAGAAATTTATAATTTTTGTTGTATTATGTTGGATAAAAATAAAATAAAATAAAATAAAAAAAATCATTCAAAGTATCCGGCATAGATTTTTTCCCGATTGGTGTAACATAAGCCGTATTCCAAGCATCAGGAAATACTGAATTAGTTAATGCGGAATTTATGATGTTAGTTAGGGTTCTAATAATTACAGGACATAACATACGAATAAACGAAATAGGGATACCATCATAGCTAAAAGAACGTCACTCTCAGAAATGTTGTGAAAATAAAACTTAGAAGAGTTAGATACAAATACGTCAGAAGGAGGCAATGGATTATAAACAACAGAAACAGGCCGCACTGCAAAGTGATCTGAAAATTCACTCGGGGTAAAATCAACTCTACACTTTCCAGCACCCTTACAAAGACCAAATTTTTTGAAGTTTTTCCATAAGGCGTCATTGGGCAAATCGACATTATCACTTTACTTTTAAAATATTGAAATTTGGTATTCTTAATCATAGCATTAACTTTATTACGATATAATCTAAAATTATTCTAATTAGCATTGCTTCTATTGCTTCTCCAAACGTGATGTAAATAGTCTCTTATATTTTGACACATTAAAATAGATTGACTAAATTGAAACCCTTCAGCAGAGGAATTCAATTTGATTTTACGTAAAGGTGAATGTTTATTATGAAGACTAGGTGCTAAGGAATTAAACCAGTTTAATTTATGATTAATATCAGGAATCAAAAATGAATCATGCCAGGGAAGTGGAATGGCATCCGACATCTAGTCTAGTCGGATCAATTCTATCCAAAGCACAACTATAATAAGTTCTATCAGAAGATTGAGTATCAAGACTAAACCGGTATGAGCCATAAATCATATCATGGGTGGTGAATAGGCCAGGCACAGAGATTTGGGTAAAAAACACCAATTTCTGGGGATTATTAATCAAAAGCAAATCCAAGCAAGAACTACTCACTTCTGTAAAATTCGTGTCATAATACGAGGCGACTCTCAAATTAATGAAGTCTAAGAGATCCTTAAAGTTGCAAACATATCGAGATGAAGAATTAACATTTAAGTTACAATCCCCAAGTATTATAACATCTTTATATTTACCTGCACTATAAATCAAAACACGACGAATATTCCTAATAAATTTTACTTTGGGCGGACTATACTACACCAACAAGTAATTTATCCTCATTAGCATTGCACACTTCAATAAATAATGTATCAAAAGTTGAACCTAGCGAACATTTCTTAACAAGCTTATAATTAACAGACTTCAGAATATATAAAGCCACACCGCCCGCCCGTGTATTTTCATTATCAATTCGGTCTTTCCGTAATAGGTTATATCCACTCAAACTAAATGACGAATCCTTATGTTTGGCTTTAAGCCAAGTTTCCGGGATGGCTATGATATGCAAAGGAACAATCTTAACAATGTTACAGAACTCCGAGAAATTCGGCACCAGGCTACCAGGATTGATATGTGCAAACTTCAAGTAGTTCGAAGTATCGGGCATTGACCCTAATGATGATTTTAACACAATGTTTCTCAGGTCTAAAACAGATCTTGATATGAACGATGATCTATAATAAAAAGAATAAAAAAAAAAATGAATTGAAAAATAATAATCAAATAACGGACAACAAAAAAAAAGAACAACTTCTACAAATATAATTTGAATATACGCAATTAACGACTCTCAAAAAAGAAAATGTAAAAACACATATAATAGTATTAGGGTAATTGGTTAACCGCAGTCTCCAGATCATCAGTAGAATAAAACAGTTGAAAGGCATCATCTTTTCCAATTTTAACCGCTATATAATTATTTTCAGCTGATGAATTTTGTTTTTACGTTTAAGTGACATATCCAATTTATGAACTTTATATTTCTTTAGTTAAGCTCTGCTGGATATAAATACGTTGATCTCCCGAGAATCCCGGGATATTCTTAAGTGTTACATTCTTGCATCCTTTAAATTAACGTTGAAGAAACATATTTTTTTAAAAAACAGATTCAAATCTAACTGAATCAGTGATGAACCAACAACGCCAGGGCCAGATTTAATCCGATGAAGTTCAACAGCAGGTAGAGGTAAAATATTGTCAACACTCGCCTCATTCACACCGGTTACATATCCTAAGATGCTGGATAAACACGAAAAAATATCATTTAAATTCTCCCCATCAATTAGTGGTACTCCATTTATGATTAACTCATTTTCTCTACGAATAGCTTCAATATCTGCCGGCAATCTATAATCCGTTGTACATAACTTATTTTCAACAACATCTATTTTATCATTGAGGTCTCGAGCAACATTTTTAATTTCAGAAGATATTCCAGTTTTAATATCAAGAATTTGCGAGCTGAGGGTTGCAAAAATGTTATCGAGTTTATCATTGATGTTCTCAAGAGTAGGTGGCTGAGAATTACTGGATTGCAGCCTGGTTTTTATTTGAGACTTTAGCTGTATAAGGCGACAGTCAAATTGTATTAAAACGACTGCACAAAAACAAAAAAAATCCAAATTTTATAACACACACTGTCGATCAGATAAACGGCAATTATTGACACAGAATACTTGTTTGTTTGCGCATAAATACGTATTATATTATGAAGACCCGCACATATGATTACACTAGGTTTATTAAAATCAATGTATTAAACAGCTGCACAATGGTTCGACGGTGTTATGAATTCAAAATCATAGAGCACCCTATCTATGATACAATAATACAAGATAAAGTAAAAGTACTTTTTTTCTGGCGCGCCAACATTTTTTTCATAATAGAAAAAGTACTGAAATAAAGCAAAAATGAGAAAAATATTTCAATCGTCAGATTGCTTTTGCAATCCAAAGGAAGAGGAAGTGTACATCATTTCTATTAATTTTTTTTAAATATACATTGTGGTTTTTTATTTTAAAAAATACATAATCAAATATTTTAAAAATGGACTCTAGACAGATTGAGGTTTAATAAAACCGATATGGTAAATTTTTTGAGTTTAGCTGTAGTGTGTTAACCTCGATTTTTTGCTAAACCCATTTTTATTTTCATAGAGTATTTGAGCGAGTTTAGATTATTTGGGTTACATGAATTATTTTATTAGGATTGTGTACACACCTACATATTTAAATTTCAGAATATTAAGGAATCAAGAAATAATGAAATAATGTGAGAAATGCGGCTAATATCCACAAATTCCGATATGAACTAATGAACATTAACAAAGGAGGCATTCAAATTTTCCAACGACGTAAACGGCATAATGAGTGTTTAGAGTCACAGTATTATAAAAGGTAATATATTGCTCAGGATGTCAACAGGCAGGATTACAACAACAACAATATCGAAGGTTTTTCAAATCGCATCAAGTTCTCCAGATATATAAAACCTTCATCCGACCATGTATAGAGTATTGCTGTCAAGTTTGGGGAGGTGCGTCTGGTACCACCCTCCACTTATTGGACAGGGTTCAACGCCGCGCTATCAGAATAATACGGAATCCCAGACTTACTCAAGAACTAGACAGCTTACAGCATCGCAGAGATGTTGCAGAACTCTGCGTATTCTACAGATGCTTACATGGTAAATGTTCTGCAGAACTATCGGAGAAAATACCACCATTCGTTACAACAACAAGAGTAACAAGAGGAACAACCAATGCACATAGGTTTACGGTGAAGCTCCCGAAACCTCGAACTGAAGAAATCAAGCGCGAATTTATATACCGAACATCAAAAAAGTGGAATTCGCTAATACATTTCAAATTTCCGAAGGAATATAAAATGAATAAATTTAAGGTAGCTATTAATCTTTACTTGCAGGATCGCGCATTGGGTGCAGAAGCTCTGACAGTTACAAGGAGCTAGGACCGTTAATAAGTCCGCTCTGCACCCAATTAAAAAAATAGATAAAAAAAAAAAAATAAAAAAAAATAGCTGCGTTTTTTTATTAGCTCCCGATAGCTGCTATGCGGAGCAGTCAATTTTCTACACCCAAATTTAAATTTGACGTGCTATTTATTAGTAAATTACATTTATTTAACGTTAAACTATAATTTTTAATTCAATTCCTCAGTGAAAACGTGATATAAAAAATATTTAGCTCTACCTATTTATCTGGAGCTGCTATCGGGAGCCGCTATTCTTTGATGGGAAATTTTCCGAAAAACTAAATTTTTTTGTACATCCCTGATCGTAGCAAACTTCATTTTAGTTTTATATGTCAAATTTATTAACAGATAGAGGTATGTTTACAAATTTTTATTTTTTTTTTATTTTTTGTTTTTATGTGGAGTTCTATGGCACAAAAATTGCTGTAAATCAAGAAAAAATGAGTTACAGATAATATATTGATGTTTTTTTATATAAATCAATTTGAGAAATTAGATATTTTGCTAAATTTTCCCCAGCGCTTCTTCCGGAAAAATTTTATATGTCAAAACAACAAACGATACTCCAGTTTTGTAATTTGTTATTCATGAATAAGAATTACAAAATTGTTTATATTTTTTACGTATGTAGTCACAAATGTTTATAGTTTCCATTTTATTCCTTTTTAATAAGATAAACAACATTTCTCCTGACAGCTTACCTAAAATAAAATAAAAACTTGTTTTGTTTCCACCACAAAATAAATTTGGTTGTACGTTATGGCACACGTTCAAAGTTGCTACATTTCAAAAATCCCATAGAACTCGCCGTTAATTGATTAGTAATATTTAGCTAAATATTTATATTTTAATTTGTATATTGATTTAATTTTAGAATGGACCAATTTAAAGAGAGACGAATATGGACAACAGGCGAAACTAAAGCCCTCCTTTTTTGCTATAATAACAGGAAGGAAGAATTTAACCACGTACGGAGGAAAAAGCATGCCTATGCCAACATTTTGGAGAAATTCTTTATTTAATTCGAGATAAATTATAAAATATATATATTTATATTTTTAGGAATCGCCAGTGTTTAATTGCGAGCCAAACGTTGTAGAAATTATTGCACCGAAATGAATCCAGAGAAAAAGGAACGGCAAATAAAATGTCTAAATTTGCCTCGCAATATTTACTTCGACAAGCCAAACGAAATTGTTGTTGTTAATTTTCCAATTTAGGCTTGTGATTTTGGATAATTAAAATTCTTGAAGTGTTAACAATATTATATTTATTTAATAAATTTATGTGTTGTCGCTTCCACAGTTGAAGAATAAGAGAGTGATTATAATTTATTTTTGCTTTAAGAAGTAGTTTACAATAATTTTAATTCATTTAATTTCCAGTAGAGGGTTTAAGCTTCTTAATAAGCTTTTAATTCATAAACGTAAAATGTACTAATTTATTCTAATTGAGCTACACAAATACAAACAAACCTCATAAAAGTTAACTCAATTAAATGTCAAATAGTACATATTTGTTTACGATAATACAAAATGGTAAGAAATTTTATAATTTAAATTTAGTTGAATTTAGTTAAATTAATAAATTGATTATTTTAAATTTTAGGCTACTCAAATTTAATGGAATATGTGCAATAATAATTAACAATTTAATAAGTTAAGTGATTAAACATAATATAATTACAAAGAGTTTAAAATAATTGATTTTACTGTTTGATTTCAGATGAACATGACAACAAATGAAAATAATGAAGTTCAAGTTCAAGGATAAGTTTATAAATTGTGTTTGTTGTGATTGATTTTAATTTTACTGATGTTTTGTTTTTATATTTCAGGTGCAATTTTGGATCATCAAGTGTTCCTCTGCAATTCGATGAGAGATGCCATTAAGATGCTGTGTTGGATTGCAACAGCCAGTAAATATAAATGCGTTAGAAAATAAAATGAAGCGTTTGTTGCGGGCTTACAAATCAGGCAAAGATCATTTAAATCGAAGTGACGAGTCGGCACGAATAATTCCGTTTGAATCGGAAATCGAGGAAATTTTTGGGGACCGCGCCATTAGTGAAAGATCGACATATCGACTTTGGAATCTGATCTGTCCATTGCTCATCTTTTGCCTGATAACTCTACCCCTACAGTATCACCTTCCACGTCCTCAACTTCTAATATTCCATCGTCATCCGCACAGCTACCACCCACTTTAACAACGTCCAGCGAACTCCGACCACATTACCTCTCATCGCAAGGCCAGCTTGTTTCAACTCCGCTACCCAGAAGCCCTTTTCCAACGCAAATTGACGATGCAAATTCCAATCCATCTCAAGATTCCTCTTCATCTACGTCATCATTCCATTCAGAAGCCCTTACACCAATACAGACCAGCCGCAGGTCTGTAAGCAATACGCCGACAGCAAGACGAAAGCGAAGTGAAGACGCAGTAAACCTATTTAATCAAAAAAATGAATTTTACTCTTCCTCAATGAAGAAAGAAACCGCCGTCATAAAGAGGTCATAGAAGCAATTGACAAAATAAATAAATAAACTCGTTCTATATACCTATTATCGTATCCTATAACGAATTTCTAGATTAAGTTTATTATTAGTTTTAGTTGAAATATGTGAACATGAATGAATTTATAAATTTAAATTGAATTATTTATTATCCTTTATATATACATACATTTGCGATAAAATTAATGAATTTAAAATCATATAATGAATTTTTAGATTTAATTTATTGTTACTTTTATGTACATACATATATGAATTAAGTAATAAATTAAAAGAATTTACAAATTTAAATTTAATTTTTTATTTAATCAAAATATTTCATTTTTTACAAAAACTTCAAAATTGTCCTGAAACTATATAATGTTTTTTCTTATTAATTCTTCCAGCAGCAATTGTCTCCGATTTGTGGTTCCATCTGTGGTGATGATGTTTTCATCATTAGGCTCTGAACGGATTATAGAATCATCAGAGCTAATTTCGTCGTTTTGCATGATGCATATATTATGCAGAATGCATGCAGAATAAACTATGCGTTTGAGCAAATTCAAATCAATTTGCTCAGTAAATTGCAAGAGCCGACGAAATCGAGTCTTTAAAATTCCTATCGCGTTTTCCAAGACGACTCTGGTGGCTGAATGAAGTCTATTAAATTGGTGTTACAGGCAAATTATTAGATTGGTTTATAAGTTACCTTCGTAGGCGTAGTCAAATTGTAAAAATTAATAACGTGAATAGTCCTCCAGGTCTTCTAAAATGTGGTGTTCCTCAGGGCTCAGTTTTGGGGCCCTTATTGTTTTTAATTTATTTCAATTCTATCTTTGAAATTAATCTTAGAGGGTGTGCTACAGCGTTTGCAGATGATTTGGCTTTGACATATGCGTCTAATGATTACGTTGATATTCAACGGTTTATCAATATTGATTTATACACTCTAAGTAAATGGTTTTTTATCACCGACTTGTTGCTAGTGAAAAATCTAGAATTATGCATTTTAGACGGCCCGACATAACAGTTGATCAAAACTTTTTCAAGTATCACGTATACCTGTGCGATAAGAATCCATGTTTTGGGCAATGTTTTGATTTGCCCTGCATAAATGAGTTTAAATACTTAGGTGTAACAATTGACTCACAGCTAAATTGGACCTCCCACCTAACTAATATCAGGAAAATTGTTATTACTGCAGTGAATAAATTTTATAATCTTCGACCTTTGTGCCCTTCTTTTATTTTAAGAAGGTTATATCATGCTCTTATTGAATCTATCTTAATGTATGGTATAACTAGTTGGGGTGGCATTTACTTTGCTAATATTTATGTCTGAACAATATTTGTTCCGAAGTTAATTTGTCTGTGATTAGTTTGTTTTAATTTCTTTTTTAGACACAGCTTTTTATAGACAAATTTAATTTTGATTGAAAACTAAACAAATGTGATTTAGTTTTTTTGAATTTTTTATTTTTTATTTATTTCCTAATATTTCGACCTTTTGGTCATAATCATAGGATTTTAACTATAATGATAGAGATTGAGAAAAAATTAACAATTAATACTATTAAATTTAAAAAAAAATCTTAAAAAAAAAAAAAAAAAAAAAAAAAAAAATTTAAAAAAGGACAAACTGAAGAAAATGGAGACGTTAAGTAAAAAATTTTTTTCTTTTTTTATTAATAATTGATTACTAGGTTACATACCTAATATTACATAATAAAAAACATCCGCAATCTCAATCACAAATTGATATTTCAAAATATGTTTATAAAAATTTATACTTTAGATTATTTTTGTAAAAAAACTTTTTTCAGAAACAAAACTGATCGTCATAACTTAAAAAATTCAATTAGTGACGAAAAAGCGGGAATTTCCATTATATAATTTTTGTTGGTATGTATAACCAATCTTTTTCAATGTGGTTATACTATTATATATATGTAAGTGATTCACGTCAACGTAAAAAATATCCATTCTATGGTTAATGGACAAAAGAAAACAATCATATATACTGTCTCCTCTTTTTTAAAAAAATATAAATACTATTGCAAAAATTATGTGTTGAAATTTTTTGGTTGTGTGATGGTTTATATTAATGTCTGTGTTATCAAATTAAAGTAATTATAATCCAAAATGATTCTTATGGACTAAAATGAGATCGAATGGTCAGAATGTTTGTTATGGTTTGAAAGCTAAATTCGGGATTGTGTCAAAAAACTAACATGCCTCCTAATAGTGTGTTTTTTTTTAAAGAAAAACACTAATTGTGGTTTTCCAATATTAAGTCAATTACTATATTGATTTGTTGTGTAAATATGGGATTAAAAAGTTTATTTAGTTATCTAAATGCATCTTGATGATAAAAACAAGAGGCACTAGAGGCTGCTTATTTTAAACGGCGACTAAAAGATACTTATATAAACAAAATTATAAGATAAGCTAGTTCAACGTTTAAAAGTTTAGTTAAGTCAATGTTGAGATACTCATAATTATTGTTGATCAATGATGTTGGTTGTTAAGAGAAAGTTTCTTGTTGTGTACGAGAAAATTTGAGGTTGTGGTGTGTTTATCAAGTTTATTTTTTAAAAAAATGTTTCGCTAATTTTATAATAACTTCACCTATTATCTCTGCACCAAAAATAACTGTTACAGAGTCTAACAAAACTGCTTCTTATGTACTAAAAAATAAGAGCAGATAGTTAGAAAACGCTTCAGTTTGTTAAAAAATTTTATTCAAGGACTAGATGAATCTTAATAGTGATGGTTAAGATGCAATAGTACTTATTGTGAACAATTTTTATGTTGGTTCTCAAGAATTATGTTGTATAAGGCTAAGGTAATTCCTTTGTAAACCTCTACAATCCGTTTTATAGTTAACACTATTAGTGTTTTTTGTTATATGACACATTTCTTTAAAGAGTCTTTTTTGTTTCTTAGATTTGAAGTCTATAATGGTAGCTTCGTCAAATAAGAAATCTTTGTCGCATTCACAGGAGTGTTTGCACAATTAGGGTTACCATATCCAGATCGATCAAAAAGAGTATTTTGCCAAAAAATGCTGTTTAAATAAGAGTACAAAAGAGTACATTTAAAAAACAACCAATTTTACAAAACATTGCCCAAATCATAAATAAAAGTAAACTATTCAACAAAATCATATTTTGCTTTACTACGCACTGCAGATAAGAGCTTCTGGTTATTCTTGCAATAGTCGTAAAACTGAGGACAAGTAAACTCCTTAAAGTTAAACTGAACCATCAGTAAACTTTTGACTGGATCTATCGATAGTCTATTCCGCTCATCTGTCCGCTGCGCGTTCATTAAACTAAAAATTCTTTCTGTTGTTGCATTCTGTGATGGTATCGCAAAAAAAAAGCTGCAAATTTTGAGGAACTCTGATGAGGTACATACTATGATTACGGTTTTTGAAATATTCAGTTCACTTAGTACAGTACAGTTTATTTGCAGTCCCCGTTTCCGTCAACTTCATCCAAAAAATTGTTCATATTGACGCTTTGGTTAAACAGCAATGAATCTTTTATATGTACTCCCTTATCAGCGAAATAAATAAGTGTTGTTTCAATATTATTCCAGTTCGGCTTGGCGTTCATTGTCATCCACTGAAAATTCTTCAGTTAATTCATAGAATAAGTCCACATTTCCAAATAGTCTATGTCACGCTCGTAAACGTGAATTATTTCGCCTTTTAACACATTCCCGCACAGGACAATTTTTGGTGATGTTATAGACAAATACGGCTATAACCGACATAACTCTTTTATTAAAAAACCAACTAACTGTAGTTATAGCAAATTACGATTATCTCCGTCGAGAGTTTTCCTAGAAAAACTTTGGATATGTGTAATAATTTTCAATTTAAAACATGTAACTTATGCTTAATTTCCTATGGCAGATTAAATAATAATATAAAAAAAAGTGTGTTTCTGGGCGCGATCTTGTAAAAAAAAAGTGTGCGGCAACCTGTTAAGCAGGAACATCTGGGTTCGCCGTCATTTTTTCGAATGATTTCGTTCACTTTCATTAGAATAAACTCACTTACTACTCTTTCCTTTAAAATGTGATCCACTGTTGCCAAAATATCAATAATCTCCATAACCGAATTCCGTTCCCTTTCTATTGCTTCAATTTTTGAGTGGAATACATACATTAATGAATGTGTAAACCAAAGATAGGCCTCATTTATAGGGTTTTCAAAAAACATCTTAATTATTATGGGCGTCTGTTTTTGTGATAAGAAAAACGACTTCAACGCTGGATAAATTTGTAAAATTAGGTTTACGGCTGGAAAAATAAATTTATACATTTTTGTTTAAATTTGAAAAAGAGTACATTTGATGTAATTACGGAAAAAGAGAGAGTACAGATATTTTCGGCTCCAAAAGAGTACATGTACTCTTAAAAGAGTACGGTTGGTAACCCTATGCACAATGCTGACCGGTGTTGTGTAATCTGGTTTCTATTTTTACTTGTATATTTGACGTCACTTTGGTGTTGTTTAACTCTGGTAGTGATTGTCTTGGATGTTTCACCAATATAACAACTACCACAGCTACATGGAATTTTGTAAATGACACTTGCTCTCTTTTCTTTTGGGATTTTGTCTTTCAGTTTCTTAAAAGAATTGGCCAGTGTATTGTCTATTTTTGTTGCTATTTTGTTTTTATAGTTTGGTCTGTGTAATGTTTGAACCAGGAACAAAACTGACCGAGTTGTCTTAGTTCAACATTACTAAGAAATTGTCTCCGTATCTCTACACCCGCAGCAGTTTTTATCCTGCTAGCTGCAGTGGGAGGTAAATCGGTCGTAGGTTTTGGTGCGAGATAGAGAGACCTTGTTATGCTGCTTGATTTGTGGATGGTGACGGGGATTCATCCTGAGATGAACCAAAGATAAAGGAGATAAAAGAAAGTAGTTTGGCGGACTACACCACCACTAGCGGAAAGGAGCGAAGAAAATCTATATTCGGGTTCGATCACCCGGACACGAAAAGAGACCCATTGACTTTTAACAAGCCATCATCTGGCCTTTTAGACCGAACTCAAAAACAAATAAAAATCCTACCATTATACGCAAAATAGAATATAATATATAAATCAAAAAAAAACTTACTCACTTACCTATCGATAACTGGATCTGCAGAAAACCTTAGTGTGCTAATATTTTTGTGAGTAATCCTTAAGATGATTATATCCGTTTGATAATTTTTTAACAAAACACAGCGAAAACCGATCCAACCGATCAATGACACCAATTTTCAAACTAACTTATACAATTTAAAACACCTTTTATACAATTTAAAACACGTTTTTTTTCTCTTTGTAAAATTTTATAGAATATTATCTTCTATTTTACATATTTCTTATTTATATTTTATTTTCGGTAAACACACTTAACATTAATTATACACTTAAAAATTTTTCTACTAAGATTTGCACTATTTATTAATTTTTATCATTCAGTTTCACAATATATGTACATATACGATCAAAATGTATATCAAAAAAAAAAAATTTCACAATTTCGATAGAAAAAAAAAACAACACTACACATATAACACCAACCAAAACAAAAAAAAAAAAATAAACCGAAAACCGAAAATTATAAAAAAACCCCGTTGGATTTTTCTCACCGGTGAGCTAAAAAATCACAACCTATCTTATTTAAACTTCAAAATCAACTCCTCGTTTTTTGGTAATTTTTGTTTTTTCTTACAAAAAAACAAAACAATCAATTTTTATCAAATTGACAAAAAAAAAACGATTTGAAAATTGAGAAATCAAGTTCATCCACTTGATTTCAAAAACAAAACAAAAAAATGCATAACTGCATAATAGAGAATTTATATTACACGAGTGCCCCAACTACAATAATTTGTAGTTGTTGGAAAACGTGTATGAATGGGCACGCGTACACCTCGTCTTACCAAACAGAAATTTGGAAATTGTTTTCGGTTGTAAGACGAGTATTTGGAATTTGCCTTGTTTGGCATGTACATATTACAAATAATAAATGGAATTATATTTATTTTTAATATGCGAAGAGGGAAATGACCTGATTGTAATTATTAATCCGGTCTTGGTTATATGGTTATTTGTAACGATGGCTTAAGAAAATAGCCATCCGTTACATCTGTGTAGGGACTTTTTAATTTTCTCTGTTAAGTTTGGGATATAAGTTAACGATCCACATATTGTTTTTTCATTTTCAGTTAAATTTTCTGATTGGTTGTATATATTCCGATTTCTGTAGGTATACAAGCATTTTGTAATAAGTTTTTTTATTAGAATTTTAGGATAATTGTTTTTTTTGTAGAATTTTGTAAATTGTTGTTTTATTATTTTCTCTATGAGTTGTGTCACTTAAATGGAATACACGTTTAATAAACGTTTCAGCGACATTGATTTTCATCTGATAGGGATGGGAAGAATGAAAATTTAACATTCTTTTGGATGAAATATCTTTGCTGAACCAGTTGGTTGTTAATTTGTTATCTTTTCTCGTTATTTTCATGTCAAGAAAAGCAATATTGTTGTTAACTTCCTTTTCTAATGTGAATTTAATTTAAAAAAAATAATAATAATAATAATAATAATAATAAATATTGCAGATCTTTTTATAGCGCAAAAAAGAATTATCAAATTAATTTATGATTGTCCAAGAAATACACCCACTATTCCGCTTTTTCGCGAGTTAAACTTGTTGCCTCTAAGGTATTTGTATGTTTTTAAAGTATTGAAAATGTTTTTTGTTCGTAGCAACAGTTATCATAGTCGAATATACCACGTGTATAATATGAGAAATCCAAACAATTTTGTCGGTCTTCGTTGTAATAGTGAAAGGTTTAGAAGATTTTATTTATTTTATATATGGCACCTTATTGGTTCCATCTTTTACCTAAACATGTGAAAATGATTCCATCTGCGTAGAAACATAAATTTGACAGGGAAATTCGGACTTGGTTACTTGACATCGATGATATCGAGCAATATTTTTAGTATAAATATTAAATTACAGTATGTTCTAATGTGCCGTCGTGTAGTTAAATATATTTATTTTAATAAAACTGAGCTTGTATTTTGTTGAAGATTATTGTTAATTATGTAACCAAAGAATATTATATAAATTTTAATTAAAATTTGTTTCAAATTGCTCCACTACAGACATAATGTCTATAGGAGCTGTACTTTAAAAAAAAAAAAAAAAAAAAATTGTCTCTGTACATCGGTTAAAGTCCCATTATCTTTAAAGGGAGGAACTAACCACGGTTTTAGAGGATATGCGCTATCTCCCAAAATAAATGTATTTGGTGGAAAAAATAGTTCCATATGTTTTCTTCAACTCTATGGTATAGACTGCTTCAGTGCTTCGTCGCAAAACTCTCGCATCATGCATCGATCCAGGTTCACCACAGTGCAAGTCAATGAATTTTTTTTTTGCATCGACCACTACTTGAAGATTTATGCTGTAATATTTTTTTCTATTGCAAAAATCTACGGCATGTACTAATGGAGCTTTAATTTTAATGTGTGTTGCATCAATAGCCTCTATAATGTTGGGAATATTTCTGATGTCTTCAAATTTTTTGGCGGTACATTTACTTTGTTCATGTGTCGGCCACCTTAAATATTGATTTCCAATATCCATCAAAAAACTCGAAACACGCACAATGACATTCCATGCCGTAGATTTTGCTACACCAAATAAATTCCCGAGTTGGCGAAACGTGACGGTATTACTTACATACCAGATATACATGTAAATATCGATATTGGGAGTCAACATAGGGCGGCCTGGTCCGACTTGCTTCTCGGAGTAAACTTTATATTTTTCAGTAAATAAATATAATAGTTGTTAGCAAAACAATTATTTAGTTCGAACAATCGATCAATTAATTACCTATTAAATCTAAAACAGTAGTTCGATTAAAACGAAAATGCTACTTAAAATCAAGTCACTATCAAATTCTGATGAAAAAAGGATGTCAATATCTTCGTCTTCATCTTCATCCAAATGTTCAACAACGCGCTGTAATTAATTTTTACATTATTTTTGTATGAAAATTTATATTTTTTTTGGCTAAACTTTCCATTGTCGACGCCAAATGAAATACAGCGCCAATTTTCCAAAAACAGATTTTTTTTTAACTAAATGCGCATTTTTTTTTAAATTAGAATTTTTACGAACTAAAATTAAAACATAAAATAGCGCTTTTTTTTTCAAATTGTGTGTTTTGTAAACTACCAAATTAGTACCAAATATGAAAATAAGTACCAAAATTATGAATAAATTCGCGTCATCTTGTAAACATTTTTGTAACTATATGAAAATTAGTACCAAAATATAATAATGCAAAATTTTTTATTTTATTTTATTTTAGGGAAAAACAAGAAATGTCCATTTTCAAAATGGAATTATCAATTTGTGTTATATAAAAAACACATAATAAATAAAAAAGTTATGATCTGTCAAATAGACTATGTGTCTCGATGATGTGTCGTAGTTTTGTGTTTTTGTAAAAAAATAAAAAATTGTGTAGAGCTGAAAATCGCGGAGTGGTTTGGATTTGGAGCAAACAATGATTTTGTGTAATGGAATCTAATAGTAAACACAACAATCATTCAGTAAATAATAATAGCCAGCAAGATATATTGGGCAATATTATGTTTAATTTTTCCATCTGGATATTTATAAAGTCACTGGACATACACAAAATGGAATGACCATTTTCCAAATAAGGCGCTTATACTGGATATTTATAAAATCACTGGACATACACAAAATTAAATGAGCATTTTCCAGATAAGCGCTTATACTGGATATTTTTAAAATCACTGGACAACTAAGCGCTTATACTGGATATTTTTAAAATCACTGGACATTCCCAAAATTAAATGAGCATTTTCCAAAATAAGTGCTTATCTAAAAACTAAAAATGATGGATATAATGGCATCTCAATCGAAAAATGAAATGTAACAAATTATTAAAAATTTAGCTTTATTAATAAATTATATACATATTATCTGATTTTTTTAATTTTTTGTGGCAGCAATTCTTCGGCCGTACTTTCTAATATCCCCATTACCAAAGGTGATTAATTTTGTTATTACATCATAACTGTAATAATTGGAATTATTCCCTTCTATCCAACTAAATAGGCTGGTTACAGGTTTTATTTGGGATCTTTTATTCCTCCACTTGATCAAAATTAATAATTGGTGGAGCGGTATGCTATGATATTAATGTAGGCGAAAACCACCACCAACATCCTAAAATGGCAATTCCCATCATCGAAAAAGGCATTTAGAATGTGAACAGGCACAGTACTAAAATCAGTGATGTCGTGCCTGTTCAACAGCCGCCTACGAGCTTCACATTTATTAAAAAATACCGACATTTTTGGGCAAAAGAAACAGTAACAACAATTGTATATTAAATAAAAACAATAACAAATCATTGCGTTTGACAGTCTAAATAGAGAAAAGCAAATCAATTTTCGCCGAATGTCAAAAGAGCGATTTTAAATTCGGTATATTATCATTCGCTTTTTCAACCTTATCGTTCTTCAAACATTACAACGGTTTTTTTTGACATCTCCATTTATCTTCAAACATTGCAGCAGGTAAGTTTATTAATTGTTTTAATTGAATTTTAATATTTTTAGATATGGAGAAAATTGAAGCGGTTGTTACCAAGTACCAGGAAATTTTAAAAGGCCGCTTGCATTCCGCAACATTTGCTATGCAAAAGGGGATTCCCAGTGCGGGTTTTTTATCCAAAATTGGAGAAGACGACGAGATGTTGCTGGGGTTTCTACAAGAAGCAGGCATCATCAACATTAATTTAACATGTGCTAAATGTTCCAAATTAATGAGGATTATTAAAAAACCACTTATAGAAGATTGTGGATGGGACTGTGGCAAACGGGTCAATGGCGTGCGATGCTACTATCGGAAAAGCGTCCGTCATTGTACCTGGTTTGCCCAAAGCAATTTAAAGATTAATAAGTGCATGCTAATTACAAATGATATACTCCAAAATGTATCGACCAAGAAAGTTTTGCTTGATTATGGCATCTCATCAAGAACAGCGGCCGATTGGAGACAGTACATTCGGGAAGTGATGGTGGAGTACGTGCTTCTCCACACCCAGCCCATTGGCGGACCAGGCAGCATAGTTGAGATTGACGAGAGCTTGTTCGGCAAGAGGAAGTACCACCGTGGCCATCACGTCAAAGGCCAATGGGTGTTTGGAGGAATAGAACGTTCCACCGGTCGGTGCTTCTTGGTGAAAGTGGACAAAAGAGATCAAGTAACTCTTACTGATCTAATAAAGAAACATATTCTACCCGGGAGCACCATTATCTCCGATTGTTGGCCAGCCTACAACAATTTGGAGAACGAAGGATACCAACATCTGAGAGTTAACCACTCTGTATCCTTCGTAAATGAAGATAATGGTGCTCATACCAACACCATTGAATCTACTTGGAGGCACGTAAAGGCATCATTGCCCGAGTATAATAGAAAATCAGATTTCACTGATTATTTGGGGGAATATATGTTTCGCAAACTTGTCGCTTCACGACAAGAATGCATTTTTAACGCTTTCTTTGAAGTTGTCCGGTCGATACATTTTAATTTTGATTGAAATTTTATTTTATTTTTAATTTAACTGTGATTTTTTTATTAACTGTGATACATTTGTGAATTAAATAATTTTTATATTATATTATTTATATTTAGAGATAAGTTTACTATATACATATTTACTATATTATATTTGAATTTTAATAATTTATTTTTATTTTTATATAGAAACGGAAATGCTGAAATGTTAGTATGAAATATTTATTTTTATTTATTTAATGATTTTTTTTTATCCGCATTTTCCTTATTTCTTTCTCCTTTTATTTCCGTTGCAATGGGTTGTGCAACACATTTTTAAACAATTACTGTAATTTTTTAGAAATGAAGAAAGAAAATTCTAATTCTTTCTTCATATTTCTAACAAATAACAGAAAATGTTACTTCAAAAATTTTCAAAATTAGTGCTAATATTATATAATAGATGGCACTGATTAGCATAGATTCAAAATTTGCTAAACCAAAGAAACAAATCAAATTAGGTAAAATGTATCAAAGAGTTGAACCATGAATTAAAGTCAGTAGAATTTTTCACACAATTTTAATTATATTCACTCAACACTCAAAATTATTACGCAAAACTAACAAACTCGATTTGTTTGGTACTATGTCCGCCATATTAAAATATTTTTTTACATAGATGCGCAAGAAAGAATGAAAATGAAACATCGGAGTATGTGAGCTTTTAAATATAGCAAGATATTCCCGTTTCTATGACATTGACATTTCTGTGACGTTTTATTGACATTTTATGACATTATTTGTGAATTTGTGAATAAAATCGCCTTTAAAGGTATTATTTCTGGGTAATAAATTCTCTTGGTATTCAAAGCCGTATATACAACTCGTAGTAGCAAATTACTATGAGAGGATTTAAACTTATTTCGCGCCACTAGGGTTGGGCAGGTTTAGGAGAGCTGGGTGCTATATAAAATGAAATTCTATATGTTAAGGAGTTGGGATTCGGTAACAAATGATAATTAACGTTAATTCTGATTTTGTATTGTTTGTGTTTTATTATTTTGTATTTTCGACTGGTCCACAGCGATGCCCCGTCCAGACTGAAGCACTGAGTAAAGAATTATATCGGAAAATTCTCACGTTGCTTTCATAATCTTGTGATCTGAACAAACGGCACAAATTATCAGAAAATACATTTTTGAACATTGTGGATACTCTCTGAATAGAGTAAATTAAATTCTTAAGGACTTTCAATGGTATACTCTGGATCTAATTGTTAAATCTCGAATATGTAAAATGGCGAATACGACTTTGTTTGCTGATCAACACGTGTCAGTTCTAAATAATCTAACATTATTAATGGATCTGTGATATGGCGATATGAGAGTAGAAGATTTAAATTGTCATGATCTATTATTATATTGGGGAAGAGGTCGCTAAATTTAAGAAAAGCCGTGACATATTGTGCTAGCCGAAAATAACGCCTACCCAAAATAACGGAAAATGTTTGTATAATACAAATGGTTGGTTTCGTGTTCTTTAACGGATGCTTTCTGGGAAAAGTGTCGTCTGAGAGTCGGATAGACCCAATTTTTTTTCTGTTGGCGTTAAAAGTTCACAACAATTTGCTTCACCAAAGCGAAAGAACGAACGAGAAAAAATTAGAACAGTATATATACAGAAATTATCACTATGTACTTTATTTTGCATAATGTGCATTAAATTCTAGATAATTTTATTTTATTTTCAATAAGTAGGTATAATTTTTTATTGTAAAAATAATACGATATCAAAAAATTGACTCCTCAAAAATCATAACTTCCGATCTCGATTTTTTTTTTAATAATTTTTTTTGTTTCATTTTCGTACTTCCATTTTCCCCTCCCTCCCCTTGTTCATTTACACAACTTCCAGCAGGGCCCCTATCATGATTTCCGCGGCGAGTCTTAAAGAATTTCGATATGTTCTTTTCGATCCGCTTCAACTTTATTATTATGAATTCCGCTATCGAAAAGGATGTAAATGCATTCATTTAACGTAATAAATGCACTCATTTAATGACGTTTGTTAGTGTACGCGTCATTATTTTGAGAATAGTTTTGATTTTAGTACAATTAAATATTATCTTTACCTTTCTCAAACTATTTTTTGAATAAAAATAAAACACCTTTCAATCGAACTAACGCAAAATACTACAAACGAGTGACCTGTTACAATCTTCAATATTAACTCAATCGGAAAATTGTCCGCCTTATTTTTGTTGGCGGAATTTTTCTCGCTATCGAATAGATGGCGAAAATGTATCGTGTTTCGTGATCCCAAATTCACGATATCGTGAAAAAATTCTTTCGCGGCGGAAATCATGATAGGGCCCCAGGGGCCCTATTTTGAAACGGATCGCATTTCGCATTTTTTGCGATTTTGCGGATACGATTCGCTTCGCATGTGCGTATTATGAAAAGCGATTTTCGCATATCGCAATTCTTATAAGAAGTTTTATTATGATAATAAAAAAAAAATTAATTATTTTTATTTTCACTTTTAACAAAATAACTTAATATTTCTTAATAAAATACATTTTAAATATATTTAGAAAAAAATTATTTATTAACACAATCATTTCGCAAATGCGATATCCGACTGCTATAGACTAGTCGCATTTGTCTATTTCAATTTCGCAAAAATGCGCTATCGCATTTTATAATAAGCCACCAAGAGCGCATTTTTTGCGAAAATGTCGTTTTATAATACCCAAATGCGATTTCGAATTTTCATGCGATATCGCATTTGGGTATTATAAAACGACATTTTCGCAAAAAATGCGCTCTTGGTGGCTTATTATAAAATGCGATAGCGCATTTTTGCGAAATTGAAATAGACAAATGCGACTAGTCTATAGCTGTCAACATTATTGAGTGCAAGAAAAGAGCCAGTAAAGCCACAATTACAAATAAGCTAATTACTTCGACAGTAGATTTGCTTCTCTACAGAAAACAGAGCCACGTTCGTTAGTCGTCAAAAAAAATAAACAACGGGAAAAACAACTGGTAAACTTTTATTAATAAACTCAATTATGATAATTCCTAAACCAATAAATAATTTATGATAGAAAAACTAAGTTTTCATTTGCTGGTGTTCCACTTCCGACGGGTCGATACGCCGCACAATACAAAAATAAATAATTTCAAAAATACTTAATACTGACGCACCCATAAATAACCCCAATAAACCACCCAAATTTGATACCATATCCGAAAACGTATACAATTGTTTCCTTGTGCGGCCAACAAATTTCGGTTCATCCCAAAATATATCAATAATTGTTGGAGAATCATTTGACGCCTTAAAAGCATTTTGAATCACAGTATGAGAATTATCATTTTTAAAAGTTTCCGCCATCACTGTATACTTGTATTCGATCGAATTACATTCGATCAAACAATCACACTTATCATACATTTGGCCAAATGTCATCTCGACATCATCATTTACATGGCCAAAGTCATTTAAATAATTAACCAACGAATCAATACTATCGGCAAATTCGTACAGATGTAGGAAATTTCGCCGCGCCCCACATATTGGAATATCGTCGGTGCGCGGAAATGCAAAATGTACACAACCATGAAATGCTATCGTATAATTGATGAAACATTCTAGTTTACAATTGATCCGATTATAAAATTGGTAGTATCGTAAATAACGCTCATCATTGAAATAGCATTGACGCTCGGCTGGTGTAAAACCTCGTAAATTCTCAGCTGTTGTTATCTTAATCGGTTTAACTCTGATTTTGGTCATACTCTCATGATTTATTCCGATATAGTTTTCGTATGTGGTCGGGTATATGGCGGGCGAATGCAAAATTATTTTATAGCCAATTGTTGTTGGCTGGCAAATCGTTTTTATATCAGGATGTGATGAAATTAATACGATGCGGAGACTTGACACTTCACCTGCGGAACACGACACTTTTGGAAATGAATCAAGTGAGTAGTATCCCTGCTCGTAATCCCATCCATTGATTTGGTTAGTTATATCGTGATACGGATACTCGGTTTGTAAATTTTTACTACGGAGAATATCGGCGGGTAAGTTGTAGGTAAAACAAACACCCTCATTCGTCAGTATTGTGGAAAAAGTTTCATTTTGTAATGTAAATTCTAAATTTATTTGCAATATTTGGCTTAGTTTCATTTCACAGCTGTCCGGCATTTCGACGCTCTGGATGATGTCGCTCAGCGATGGTGAAATCTTTAAAAGAGAAATGTAGGGAATTTAATTATAGTTTAGTAGCGTTTTTAATATTACTAACCTCGTATAATAAGTCTACATGATGATTACTTAGGTGATAATATTCATCACCGTTTTCCTCGGCAAGGGTTTGAACAATTGAACAAACTTGCTGCGCTATTTGAAATTTCTGAATATAATTTTCAAAAGCACTAGCGTTTGTATTCCTAAGCTCAGTGAAAACGGCTAATTGTTCCAAGGAAAAATCTTCATATTTAATTTTTGCTTGCGGACATACAGTTACAGCGGGAAAAGGTATTTTATAAACAGGCGTCGGGGCGTCATCTTCAACTAGTACAATTAATTGTTCATACCATTTGTTCGTTATCGCAGAAATGAAGAAACCCAAAATTACGAAGCACATAATAAAAATTATTATCCAATAGATTTTTTCGAATATGGGGCGTCGCCTCTCGCCCAAATATTTAATTCCATGCACATTTGTATTGTCCGCGTAATACGATAAATCTTTAATTTTCAGCCGAAGCTTTTCATACAGTTTACGGGTCCTTCCGGTGGTGGAGGCTTGTGATTGGCTATAAAATAAAATTGTTATTAAAAATAAAATGTATGTATAATCGTCCGTCGCTTACATTTCCACTTTTTCCGGGCATAATTCACATTTTGCCATATTATGCTGCATTGATAGAAACAGTTCTAGATTAACTGAAGAAATAATTTGCGAAACATTAAATGTTGATTTTTTTTATTAACCTATTATGAGGTTTGCTCATATTTTGTTTATATTCATATGTTTGACTGCGAGGGTAATCTACGTTAAAACCAAAACTATTAAGTGTAAACCTATGTAAATGTAAGCGACTTTTCTGATAACATGTTATCAGTATTTTAATACATTTTTGTACTACTCAAGTACCTAATATCGTTTTTCTTTAATTGGCGAATTAAAATAAAAATTAATCAGTTATAGTGATAAATGTGTCATACATTTTGGTTGGATTTCTCTCGAATAATCAGATTATCGCATTTACAGATAATTATTTGTTTGTTTATTTTGTAGCGATTTACTCATTCAATCGCTTCATTTCGTACATCACTACAAAATTCGTATTTACCCAAATTCATGCGAAGCGACATCTATTCTGGTCTTTACACATCTATGTTTTTCGTTTCCAAAGAGATAAACTATTGGGAACAATCCCATGGCCCCGCACTAATTGACTGATAAAAGCGACAATAGCAATATAAGCAGTAGCAGAAACACAACTCGTAACCCGACACATTATGCCATCTACACAAAAATAGTAAATTTTTTATTTTTGCTATCACAGGCAGCAACAAGAAAAAAAATTGGTAACATAGAGAGGTATATGTATATACATAATTATCTCCACTACTACATATAAACACATCCCTAGTAAAAAGCAAAAATATGATGAATGAAAAAACGAGTTTTTTCATGGCTATTGTTGTTGTAAAAGCGGTTTTATGATTATTTTGTATGTATTTGGATATTGGTTATAATTTTTGGCTAAGTAGGCATTTTATGCATCCAAATGAATATAATTGAGTCGCAATATAAATCTTGAAGAGTGAACATCTTTATTGAGCTGGTGGTCCCGGGTACTGCGTAATATACGTAAAAGGCCCGTTATATCGTGTACAAAAGCGAGGGTATCACAAATAACAGCTCAATAAAATAGATAGTGGTGCTAGGTACTGCATTTTTTAATGTCTAAGGCCTATATATCCGTGCTAGTCGGTGGTATCACAAAGTGCGACTCAGTGAAAGTAAATAATTAGACTCGGGACATCCATACTTCTTTCTAGAAGTTTGGACTAACCGTTTTATATAATACAAAAATAGGTCATATACAGCTATAAGTGCTAGTCGACCTAAGCAAACGAAAATAACAACAACAACAACAACAAATGAATATAATTTTTTCAAAATATGACCTCAAAAGGTCGTTCACTTTTCTAATATGTAGATCGGTAATTTTTTGAGATTTGTTATATTTGTTATTTTCGGGATACCAAATTAAAAAAATGAATTAAAAAAGTTGATTTTTGTATTGAACAAACACCTGCAACTTTTTTAATTCATTTTTTTAACAAATTTTCTGAATTAAAAAAGTTATTCCGTTTTCATACGATATTCACTTGTTTTTTCATTAATGAACATTTGTAATTCATGTTTGAAGAACTTTTTTAATTCTGCTTTTTTTATTTCATGTAGCCGTTATTTTCTGGTAGTTGTAATAAATATTTAATTTACTGCAAAAAAGTGTTATCATGGAATATGTATATATAAGAATAAGGCGATCTTTAAATCAAAAGTCTATGTAATTGTATTTATAATACATACACAATGTATATAGTATAATATTTGTATATAGTATGTAATTATTTTTCTTATCTAAATTTCGCATCGTAAAAATACGGAGAAATTTAAGGGACGTAAGCGATCCATTTGGATCAACAACAAACGCCGAGTTCCAGAGGCATTTTTGTGTGATATGTAAGTCTTGTAAACAACATAAAAAAAATTGTTGTGCCATATGTGGGTCTCTTTTGGGACAAGTTTGGCACACCACAATAATTTTAGGTTCCTACTTCCTACCTAACGTATACCAAAGATTTATAAATAAAAAATAACATACATAATTCACAAAATTTTGCGTTTTTATTACAAACCGGAAAATTGTGTTTCGAGATTTAAATTTTACAATAGTTTTGTTTACAAATTGAATTGTATAGTATTTAGTCTAACAACCAGTTGGGGATTTACTATAAAAGATTAATTTAATAGGCCCATTTGTACCTATAAATGCAAATTGGCGAAATTTATTATCTATCTTTTGTGATTGTGGCTTGATATTGGAACAACACACAAGAAACTGTTGTCGCATGTGAGTCCCTTTCGGGCCAATTAATATCTTTTATTTGAGTTAGTAAGTTTTACACACAGCCCAATAGATTTAGACTTCTAAATTTAAATTCTGGGCTCTAAAATTAGCGAGATTAGCTGTAGTGTGTCAAGTTGAACATTAGCTAATCTCATTTTATTTGAGGATTAGTGACTAATCGAAATTAGTGCACTAATCTTTGAAAATTTTGAAGTTTATTTCGTTTTATTGGGTTTCAACATTGCTGAAAGTGTAAGCGGCGCGAGTTTATGATAGAAAGTTATAAAATCAATGACATCTTAAACAATTTGTGCTGAATAAATTTTGAGGTTATGTTTATAAAAAGGAAAACTAGTATGTTTTAATGTATAAATCTTAGAAATATTGAATTAAAAAACGAGTTCAGCTAGTTTACTAGTTATATTTGAGCGAATCACCATCATAGTATTTTAATTCTCTGATCTCTGCCTAGGAAACTAATCCCTAGTCTGTCAACGCAAATGGATTTGTGGTACATTAGCTAGTCTTGGTTCACTAATCGCACTTGCTAATCCCTAGTCTGTCAAGGATATTAGCCATCATGGCATCGAATATCCGATTTCATTAGTATATTTCTAACTTATTTCAATAGATTTGGCGTGTCAAAGATTACCATTACTATTTACTGTCTGTTTATAATCTAGGAACAGTAAAACTATAGTATAATCCTCTGTGCTAAAACCAATAAACTTGTTTAACTTGTTTAAAATTACTAAAACTTGTTTAACGTGGACAATAGTTAATATTTAGTCGTAAATTTGAAAAGCATGTTTTGTAGTAAATTTGAGTTAAACATTTTGTCGTAACAGCCACAATGCTACGATGCTGTGTCAACTGTTGTTATTTATCTATGTATAAGTAACATTTTATTATAAGAATACTCTAAACCAACAAAAATGTTTGTACACACATTTTTAAAAATTTTTAAAAACACTTTTTAAATATTTCGCAAAATTACAAAAGGTTTAAAAAATCACTCGATCGATTTCGGCTTATTAGGCCATTAGGCCAAGCCGAAATCGATCGAGTAATTTTTTAAACCTTTTGTAATTTTGCGAAATATTTAACAAGTGTTTTTAAAAAATTTTAAAAATGTGTGTATTAAGTGTTTTTCGCCAAGTGCCTACGGCAGAAAGTGTAAAAAGTAAAAATGTTTGTACAAACCTTGCTGTCCTTATACAATATAAAAAAGTACATTAAGGCATATTAGTGTTAGAGATGTAGCCGTAATCAAACACGAGATAAAATATAATATTCACAAAGATATCAACACAAGCCAATGTACATTTGTTTTATAGTGTCTGTCATTTAAGCGAACAGCATATCTTATATAAACACATTTGTGTTGGTTTCAGCATACTAGATGAACAAAATTTTAACTATTTTGATTGTTTTTTGTCGTTGTGTTAGTCAGTTGCAATTCGTGCACTTAACCTATGCTTTCCGATGATGATTTTTGAATTTAAATTATATAAGTAAATGAGCCTTTCCGTCATCTACTAAAATCGTGTGGAAATATTCATTACACAACGATTTCTTAATATTGCCACATGATTTGTGAAAATCCAATTTTAATTTCATTTTTGGTTGCGAATAATTTTTTTTTCTATCGTAGAAAAAATAGGGTGTGCAACTCGTGTGAAAATGAGTCATTGCAATACACAAGTGAGTGCCCTTGCTATCGCTCAGGCTGCGAATGTCACTTTCGTATTGCAATTACTCGTTTTCTTCACTTGTTATATAATATAGATGGTTAAGGTTTTGGTTCACCACATAACATTTCATGAGATTTCCTACTATTTTTGATATAAACTACAATTTAAAATCGAAGTATGTAAAGATTTGACTGGGTTACGGTACTAATTCTTACAGAAATAGTAGGTTTTATTTTCTGTTTCTATCGCAATAGTACGACTTGTATAAACATTTTTGTTGGTTTTGGATCACCACATAAAATTTTTGTTGAAACGATGCAACACAAATATTCACCCCTATTATGATTATCGAGTCGATCGACAATCGACACGACTCTGTATGCGTTTTCGTTTTTTCATTTGACAAAAACAATACGAAAAAGGAAAAGGCAACACAGAGTCGTGTCGATTGTCAATCGACTCGGCATTCATAATAGAGGTGATTTCAAAGTTTGTAGACAAAGAGTTATGAATAGTGTTGTGATACGCTGCATACATGGTGTGAACAGGCTAAATAAAGCTATTAAGTTTCTTTATAAGTTTATTATATTCAGTACTGGATTCGATGTTTTTATGTAGAAGAATTATTGGACATTTTGGATAGTTGGTTACAGGTTTGTGAATAAAAGAATTTAAAAATTTGATTAATAAATTTTTATTTAATAATGTTCTATTTCCCTTGTAATAATATTCTCCAGTTGGGGTTACGGGCATTGCGGTAATTAGATTTTATAAGCTTCTCTGCCAACCAGCTGCAGTGTTTTCTGATTAACACCAAAATCATAAAATCTAAAGCTGCTTTGTTATGTACGGAACACGGATTGTATTCGCTATAAAAATCTTTTTGGAGTATGCTGGTATTATTTATACAAATTCTTAAAATGTTTTGCTTTATATTTTTATTTTTGCCATACTCTGTAAACATCCTCGAAAATATAAGAATTTGTTCTTTACAAATGTTGAAAAAGAAATCGGAAGGTGCTTTAAGCTTACCAAAATCACTTCCTGCACAATAATTTTTATTGGTAATTAAAAATTCTGACGGGCTTTCCAAAATTTCATTATCCTTAATGAAAACCTTTATACATTTGGAACATTTTGTTTTTGCGTTTGTTTTCAAGGCTACATAACCCACAAAATACCTCATAGATGATTCTTGAAGTGGAACATCCAGATTAAAAAAATTTTCTGATATATCCAAAATTGTCTCGATGACATCCATTTCATTTTCGTTCTTTTCAGTTGTTAATGAATTTATTTCGGTATTCCGATCTATATTCGGCAAGCTGTCCATCGGTTCAAGCAAACGAATATCCGAATCGAATTCACAATTGGTCAAGTTTGAAAATGGTGTCAATATTTTAATGCTGGTAATTCTGGCAATGTTGTGATTAAACTCATGCACCGAGGGATTCCGATTGTTGCCGTTAGCTGCACGTATTTGAGAAAACAAATTTTCAATGGGATCCTGGTTAAATCTTGATGTAAGGATATAATTAATTCCAATGTTTTCTGAAAAAATTTGTTTTGATACTTCCTGTACTCCTCTGATAGTTTGTATTAGTCCTTTAAAGCAATAAAAAATGTTGCCGTTCACTACTGAAATGTTCGAAATATACGTAAGCATATATTCCAGGAATTGGTCTACATCATTGCCTACTATATATGCGCTTCTGAATTTATTTTTATTATATTTGGATTTAGAGTTGAGACAATCGAATAATTTATCAAATTTTTCAATAAAATGGTAAGTAGAAATGGCGACGGTCTCGTTGGACATTTTGTTAAGTTGAACTGCGGTTTTAATGGCGGAAGCAACACTTCTACTTAAAATTTGAGTGGCTAAGTGTACTCTCATTAACTCAAAATTATTCGGATAAACATGTTTGTAGGTAATTTTTGGGCAACATTTCGTTATTGAATTTTGTTCCAGATTGAATAATTCAATTAATACTTTCCAGCTCACTAAGCCATCTGGGCATCGAATATCCGATTTAATTAGCGTATTTCTAACGGATTTTAATAGATGTGGCGCGTCATACATTCCTATTATTGTCTGTTTATTATCTATGAACAGTGGCCTCTCACAGTTAATTCCGAACATCTTAAAACATTTCCTGTTATTAGCTCCTTGATCGCAGACCATGGCTCTAACATGAATATCCAGCTCATTGCACTTTTCTAAATTTTTACGAACAAGTACAAATAAATTATCTGATGTTATACTTTTTTCCGAAACAAAGTAACTCAAAACGAACTTCCAATTCGATGATATTCCCCTTATCATGAAGCAACAGATCAGTTTGCCTAATTTCTGTTGCCTCTCGTCTCCTAAATCTTCGAATCCATCGATTTGATCTAAATAACTGCTATACACAAGATCTGATTTGATATGAATTTCATCGAAAATTAATATGGCCTGCTTAGCATCAATTTTCATATCTCTCATTTTCTCCTTTATCTTAATAAGAACACTGTCGTTTAATCCCGGCCCTAAATATTTTATTGGCTGCCACCGTACCAATGAGGTCTTGCATGGTAGATTAAAATTCAAATTTTCTCTTAAGTACTGATATGAACTCGTTGAACGGTAGTATATATTTTGAGCAATAATTTTCTGCTCTTCTGGCCATTTCTGATTTTTTGCTCTATTGTTTGTTAGCATTTTACAAAAAGTTTTAGCGTTTTCGTTGATATTTAGCTTATTTATGTGATTTTCAATGTTACATTTTTTATCCGACGCTTTTTTTAAATTAGTTCTTTTAATCTGCTTTCCAATATTTTTACATCTTTTTCTCAATTCTTGTATGACTTTATCCTTTTCCTGGAGGGTTTTTAACAATTTATTATAATTTGTCCTATAAAACGCTTCGTTTTTAATATTGGTCAAACAGTTTTTGCATTTAACTTCAATGTCGCACTCGTAATTCTTATTTTGTGGCTCAGGTAAATTCGAAATTTGCTCCAAAGTCAAATCATCATCAAAACTATCAATTTTATCAGCAACGGTAAAAGATGTTTGGGAGGAAATGGACCCTAATTGCTCACTTACTATTAAATTTGTATTGATACTATTGTCAATTTCTGATATATTGTCGATAGATAGAATTGTCACCAATGAATTATCGTTAGAATCGTCAGCGTCGGAATGTTGAATAACGTTTAAATTTGGCAAATTTTTAGTGGGTACAGCATATTTTTTTATTCCGTTTTTAGTAAACCACTTGAATTCAAAATGCTTCTCGCATATCTGAATATTTTTTTTTGTCAAATTTTTTAAATTGCAGTTAGAAACCCACTCATTATATTTTTTATTGTTTCTGTGTAACTTAAATAAGCGGATGTTTTGTCGCCTTGATGAATTGCATGTTTCCACTGCACACTTTATCCCACTTTTATTAAAATCCATATTAAATTATTGAAATTTATTACACAGTTACTTAGAAATGATTAATTTAAACGATTTTGTTGAAAAATACGTGTTTATTAAGCGAAATAAAATTATTACTTAGGAAATAAATGAATTGATTTCGGATTATGTATCTACGAAATTTAACTGTCTTAATTGTATTTGCATGTGTGTATTTGGCTAGAAGAGTACTAATCCCAAAACCTTAGCGAATTCTCTATTTCTCTTCTCTCATACACGGACGTGAACGTGAATGTGAAATGTCGATGTTGTATTGGTGATTAGAAAAACCCAAATAAAAACAAACAAAAATTAAGTTTCTTAAGTTTCCACCACTTAATGTCGATTTTTATTCAAAACAAACAAAAATGATGATACAAGCCGTACTAGGCGATATAAATACATACTTATAAAACCTACTATTTCTGTATTAGTGTCTTTATATACTTTGCATTGAAAAAGGAATGAATACGAATATTGAAACAACATTATGCGAGTAATGATAAACGAATTTTGACAATTAACAGAAAGAGACTCATATATTTGACTGAGAGAGAGGTACAATACGATTGTATAAACATTTTTTTTTTTAGTTTTCATCCATGTGAATTACAGTCAAACCTGTTTTTGTGCGGTCTTTTTTTATGCGATTTTTTTTGTTCGGTCGAGATTCTGTTCAGCCGTTTTCATACCTATTGCATCAGCCAAGTTACATGCTCAATATTCTTATATATTCCATATTCCAGCACGTTTCAATATGTAATTACCTACATATTATCTTGCACACAAAGAATATAATTTAGCTAAAAGAAATGTTTATTTGACAACCAACGAAATGCGTAGTAATAGCCACACTGATTGTTAACCTTGAACATAAACTAAAAAAATACACAAAATGATGTAAGGGAAAAGGAAATTTACCGTTTTTTTTATTTAAAAATAAGAAATTCAAACTTTTTAAAATATTTCCATGTGTAACTAAATTATTTATTTTGTTTGGAGAGCACTTTCTCGCTATTTCGTAAAACTTTGACATATGTATGTATTTTCTAAGGGAGACTTTTTTATGCGGTCCCTCTCCATCGCATAAAAAAAAATTGTTTGTAATTTTTATTCAAAATTATTTATTATAGCGATTTATGGAGTTTGTGAATATTTTTTTTTGTGCGGTCCCTATCTACCGCACAAAAATAGGTTTGACTGTATTAGGCTTTCTACAGAGAGAATTTTACATGGTTTTACTGATATCAATTTTAGGCATCTCAACTCAAGCGCAGCGCTAGAACGAGAAAGATGCCCTATGTCCCTGCCATTTTGTCTATTAACAAGTATTAAGTCGAAAAGTAATTATCCGATTATCATGAAACAAAGACAGGTTTATAGACCTTGATTAGATAAGAAAAAAGTGGTATGGCTAAGATCTTTAGGTGGTCGGATTCCAAAGTTATAGACGCGTAAAGATTACATAATAGAATACTATATTCAAACATTTTTTTTCGCCGTTAAATGAATGAAAATAATTTTAACGTATTATGCAAGTCTAATTATTATGTACATAATATAAAACTTTTATTTACCTTTCTTTATTGTAGGATTGGCGCCTAATGGTATATGTAGATGTTATATAGACGGCATTGTTGAGATGCCGGTAATGCGATTACATCCTGTAATGGGTTTCCTACTTTTTTTAATTTGTTTCTAACGTGTTAACAGCCATCATTAAAACGCAATTTTAACACCTATGTCATGCAAAATGAATTTATGAAATTCGTTTTATGACCAAAATCAATCACAAAAAAAACGCATCTGGTGAAAATAAACAAAAAACAAAAGAAATATTCGGTTGTTTAACGAGCACTATTGCATCAGGCGGCCTATTCCCGAACACAATTGTCTATTGACAATTATGCCAATTTGACAAAAATGCTACACAATTTTACGTGAAAATGACATTCTCGTACACAAGTGTAAAGGTGTATTTCTTCTTCTTGAAAATTGTAGTAAAATGCTTTAAAACTGCCAAATTCAAAACAAAAGGTCGGTTATGAGTGCAAAACAAACGAAAAAGCGATATAAATGCAATATTCCTCATGTTAATTGATGGGTTTTTGACAGAAAATATCCGGATATTTTTGAAAGATTTTACTCCCACTTACTTCACTTTAATAACGGATTTTTTTTGATGACATGAGCGAACGTCTTTTTACTTGACATATAATTTTGGTATTTTAAACGTCAACATCACATTTTCTTTTTATTATTTTAATATTTTTGATTAATATCATTGTTCCAATCGAAGTATTTCGTATTACATACTTAAATTTTAATTTTTCAATTCACAGAAATTTTTGATTTTTTATACGGAAAAAAGAATTAATTGTCGGTTATCAAAAAAACTCCAAATAAAATTAGAGTTAAAAAAAAACTGATCTTTTTGATGCGTTCGTGTTTTTGCTCAAAAAATATCCGAATCTTTTTTATCCCTTGGTTATCAATGAACACTATAAGATTGTGGTTTCAACAGTAACTATATTGTTATTACCGGATCCACAATATTGTGTAAAATTATACACCACTTTGGTGTTACAGGATACGAAATTCACAATATTGTCAAATTTCACAATATTGTACAAGCATTTATGTGTTCGGGCGGGAATAGGGCCCCTGACTTCTTTCCTCGTTTCATACCTCTCTTCCAATAAACTAAGAAATAGGCAAATTATGAATACTCATCTAAACAGTCGACGCGGTTTTTATTTATACGTGTATTTTGCCGTTTCCGGCCCCATTCGATAGTTTCTAGTTTTTATTATATGAATGATTCATCAAGAAACATTTCCCATAGTTCTACTTTGCGTGAGTAAAACATGAAACAGAAATTTACGGGTTTTTAAATATGTATTAAATCGGATTACTTTCAACAATGATCGCTCGTGGAGCGCTCCGCCGCGATCACGAAATTTTGAATTTTTGTTAACATTGTTTACCCCGCCAAAATATTTGTTTTACATATCACAATCACGGCTAGCAAACGTTTATCATAATTTTTATGAGAGAAATATTTTATTGAATGCCACTAGAGGTTAAGTTACAATTTAGTGTCATAAAAACAAATACTGTGTTGCTTTGGTAAAATTATTACAACAATTGCGTTGTATAAAACCGTCTTGTGTTAGCTAAAACCAAAAACAAATTGGTTTTATCACAGAATAATAAAGAACCGGAACGTGGACCAAGAAATTTTTGCTCTTACCTTATATTTTACATGTTTATTTTGAATTTTCAGCCACTGAACGATAATTTAATACCGAAAATCTTACCTTCTATAAACCAAGGTCAAAAAAATGAGTCCACTTTTGTCCATATAAAAACCGCGTTATGTCGCTTCTGGGTATTCTGTGGTTTTACGTGAAACAAAATCAATTTTGAGTTATCATTCACAAGAATCAAAGTTAAATTTATTTATAAATGTTTGCCTATATTTACGTAAATTTAATATTTTTCTAAAACTGCTGAAACATATTTTATTTTATACAATGTGACTATTGTTGTAAATTAAACAAAGCTTTACGTGAAAATTGCACTCAATATCATTCTATTTGACACCAATACCAATGTGGTATAAATAAAGTTAGTTCAATTTTATATAGAACTTCGCATTCATCCAATAAGTTTATTATGGTAAATGATTGTGATCTTATTCTATATAATGAAAGATAGAACGGCAGAACACTGCCGATTATTTCCACTGAATATTTCTTCAAATATGGAGTTACGAAAATTGTTCTTAAAATTAATACGGATTAGTAATTTTTAACAATCAAAATTGTCATAAAATGTACATATTATCCGTTTATAAATGCATTTGTTTCTTGCACAATGGGCAAGGCTTGAGAAAGCATTTAAAATGCAAGTTAGTAAATAACATCAAAATAAAAACGGTGAATGACCTTTTGAGGAAACAACATGCGTTCCCTTCAAATTCGCTTCAATTATTTCAGAAAAAATTATTTCCAAAAAACTTTAAATTCGATTACAGGAGATTTCAAATATGTATAAAATATACATAAGTACCTTACATACTTAAATTGTTATTTTGAAAAAATAAGAATTTTCAGCGAGATATTGTTTTACCTACTTATACACACTTGTAACATAGCCGAAAAAACACAAAAATCCCTAGACGAAAATTATTAACGAAATAATAATCATACCGGTTTTTACAACAACAATAAATATGACATGAAATATATCCAATCATCCCAGCAGGAAAGTCATACGAGACAGACTAATGACTCATGCATGACTGTCTCGCATGACACGTATATAGAATTTTATCATCAGGCGGGAATATTATTCATGCGTGACATGTCTGAGATGATCAGTATAAGACAGTTCATAGAAGAATCGTATGTGACAAGTCCAGACGGATTACCATGTGACTCGCCATTGATGACGATGGTAGGACAGGTCATAAGTGATTCGTGTGTCATTTGTCTTAGATGATTATTTGGTGACCTGTCTGAGATGATCAGTATAAGACAGTTCATAGAAGAATCATATGTGACCAGTCCAGGCGGATTACCATGTGACTCGCCATTAGTGACGCTGGTAATGGTAAGACAGTTCATAAGTGATTCGTGTGTCATTTGTCCTAGATGATTATTTGGTGACATGTCTGAGATGATCAGTATAAAACAGTTCATAGAAGAATCGTATTATCGAATTAATTATTGTAAATAAATTTAAAATATCTGTACATTTTGTTTCTTTAAAATATTTTATATTTTCTATAAAATAAAATTTACTGTAGCTAATGAAAACAACATATAATAATAATTCAACAACATATCAATAAATTTAATATTACTCTATAATAAAGATTCAAAAATAATTAAATATTAATATATATTAATAATACTATCACAATATTTCACCGCATTTGATTAGTAAATATAATTCAGTTAAATTCAAATTAAATCTTAATAAAATAAAATTTTTAGTTGTATTTCTTGTTTAAAAAAAAATAGAACATAAAAATACTAACGAAATTATGACAAAACTACGAGTAACTATTGATTTTCTCGACTGTTTCGTTTAATAGTTCTCTGATGTGTACGCTTTATAATAGTTCTAATTTTATTCTCGTATACAGCCAAAGAATCTTCCCCAATTGCATCTAAAAGAAAAAATAAAGAAAACATATGTTACATTCTTGATAGATATTTAAAATATATAAATAATAAAATAAATAAATTATATTACATATTTATAATTATATTTATTAAATTATTTTATAATAAAAATTCAATCATTTATCTTTTACATTGTTAACATTATGAAATGAATAATAAGTACATGAAGCGCAGTCTTTAAACAGGTAAAGATGCTATTTTCCAATGCTTACCAAATAAAACTTCGGAAAAAATTGACAGCCATTTCAACCCTCGTTTGCCTTTCTCACCATTCCAATTGTATTGGAACAGTAATTCATCAGAAAATAAATGTTTAATAATACGCGCATAGTCCTTATCCTTGCCGTGAATTTTTGTGACGTAGTTCCTCTATACAAAAAATTTCAGTATAAATTGTTAGAATTATAATAGGACAGGAATATGTTATTTTATTACTTACTAATTTATGTTTAAAATTTTCATCCGTTAATTTCAATTCCAAATCGTCCATTGCTTCAATTGAGGATACTGGCAACGGTATCTGTAAATCTATATGTGTTTTTGCTTCAATCATATTTTCTATTTTCTCGAGTCTAGTATTCAATTGAGAAAATTGTTTTATCAAAAAATTTTGTAAAACAGCTGAAAGTGGGGAAAAAATTAAAATTTTAATATAACATTTGGTTAAATTGAGAAATGTTTAATCTTTTACAAACATTAATATACATACCAGTGTAATTCTGTGATATTTCGGTACTGTTGTCAGTCTGAGTACTCACATTTATATTTTTAATTGCAATATTGGTTGACGAATGACCATTGGGATGTAGAATATATTTCGGCAAATGCAATGTAAATTTTTTGTTTTGAGTCATTTTTCTGTTTCGAATAATAAAAAAAGTGTGTTTTAGTACATATAAATTATGTTTAAATTAATTTTGCAAATGTAAAAGAGGAATGAAAACATAAGCAGTTTTATACGGAAGCGCAACAATTTTATAGTCAATATCAGCAATGTTAAATGTTTCTAATTCATCACTTAAATCAGAAACTTCATAAATTCCAAGGAATGATGACAATACTGGATATTTAAAAAAGTCCTTTTTCATTTTGAATCTATATCCCACAATAGTTTCATTATCCACGCGCAAAATTGAAAAGTAAATATCAGAATTAATAACACAGTAACTATCTGCCCTTGTACTTCCAATAAAAAATGTTGTGAATGTTTGAGGGTTTTGAAATTGAGTAAACGTATTTATTTCGGAAGTTCGATTATAAATTTGTTGTAAAATGTGTGTTGGCTTTCGAATTTTTTTTTTTAATAGCTGCAAATAATTTTCAAATTTGTAAGCTGAGAAGGAAGTTAAACATCCATATTGCTGTATACACTCGGTTATATGTAGTACATTATGAATATTGTAGGATACGAGATGTTCTCCGTAAATTGATGCAAAATCGGTCACAAAATGTTGAAGTAATTTTTGGATTGTGTGTGAATTTTCTTTGCAATCATTTGGATGAGACAACATTCGATACGAGCAAAAAAAATACAAAAAATGTTGATATAATTGAGGCTCAATCAAATCTTTTAATATCACTACTCCAGTGTATAGAGCAAATTGTCGGAGTTCAGTGGCCTTCCACCTAGGTAATTCTTTCAGAGCTCTTGGTTTTCGTTGAAATTCCTTTGGAATGAATTCTTTGAAACTTAAAAGTTGGTTGGACATTCGTAATGAGTTACTTCTCGCCATCTTAAACTTTGATCCGAATTTTGAATCAGTCCAAATATACAATAATTTTTTCATAATTCCCAAATCAAATAAATGCATGGGTTCTACCGGAAACTGGGACACCATACCAATAATATTCTCCAATACATTTTGTTTATTATGAAATTCGGCGCAATGGTGTTCCAGATGTTGTCTGTTGAAAAAGGATTCGTCGGTTCTACTGCCTGAAGTTCTTGTTGAAAAACTAACACGTCTATTAATCCTTAATCCTTTTTGGCAACATTTACCGCAACCATCAAAAGATGTGTGACCTTTCGTTCCCGTCAAAAATGATCTGGCGGGGGCATCACACGTGAAAAGTCGAACAGAAAACTTTTTATTTAATCGACGATTAATTAAAATGCCATTTTTACTTAATACTGTTATATCCTCCACAAAATCCTCTAAAAAATTATTCACGCACAATGGTTTTCCTTGTCCCACAAAGCATCCGATGACGAATGGATTTATATTTGGGAAATCTACTACTGAACCCAAAATGGGCCATAATGTAGTTGAACTACTCTTAAATAGTGGGATTCCGTCAATGCCCACATCTATACAAAATTCATTTATACTTCGTAAAATTTCTTCTGGAAAGCATATGTTGGAAATTGAATTTTGAATTCCAAAATGCATATAATTACCGCCTAATATTGGCTTTATTACAGGCATATTACCAGTGCATTTCAATAATGTTTTAGACGATCTTGCTGTAGTGATTATATTTGAATCGTTTAATATTTTAATTAAATCTTCAAATGCAGCTCTAGTTATATTATGCTGTACAGCCCACGAAGCTAATTTTTTGTCAATACTGACTTTAACTTCAGATTCGCTGTTTGGGCCTAAATCATGTTCACTAGCCACTTCATTTTCCCGTAGAACAAAACAATTTCCATGATCCGCAATAAATGAATCCCCATTATTTACTAATTCTTCTTCACTCGCCACATTATTTTTAACACACTTATTTGGAATATCAATTACACTATCCTCAATCTCAATTTGGCTTTCTAGCCATTGTTCATTTACTAAATCTTCCGAATTTTTTAATTTTCTATAAAAATTACTTTTCGAAAATCCTTTGATATTATTCATACTTACCAAATTATTCACTAACTTACTCTAATGTAATTAAACAGATTAATTTATAATTTCACTTTATTATTTAAAAAAAAAACAAAACATATGAAAAACAAAATGGAGGACTATAGGTGTATTTCAATCAGATACGAACATAAATTTATTTCTGTAAAACTGTTTCTAAACGTTATAATTTTGTTCCTCAGTATAGTTACTAAACTAATTAAATTTTAATGTATATAATTTTGGTTAAATTACCTTAAATAATTATATATTATAGCAACGCTGCAAAAACAAATACACAAATTTCCTTAGGAACGCAAGTAACACAAACTAAATTAATGAAAAATAATACACCATTTTTGGTTTTTATGTTGTTTATTAAATGCGGTGTAATAGAAAGAATGGGATAGAAAAATATATCTGTCTCAGATGTTGAAAAAGTAGATGAATGTCATATGAGATTCCTATAAGACAAGTCATCAGTTTGTCTATTAGTCAACATGCTGTCAATCTACGAAATATAAATATTATCTGTCTCTGTCTTATGTATTGGAAAAATAAGAAAGAAACGAAAACATATTTCTTTCCTAAAAATTTAATTCATTTGCATGTTGACAGATTTCCTACTGGGATATTGTTTCTCATTCATTCCTATTGTGTTTTGTTTTTTGTGTTTTTAATAAAACCAACACTAATGTACCTACTACATTATGTAGTACGGTAGTACATTAATGTTGGTTTTGGTTTTTAATTTTTTTTTTCAGGCACTTCAAATATAAAATGCTATTTTATATTTATGTATGTAGCTAGCTACGCGCATACATATGTACGTAGCTATCCATTAAAAAAAAAAACTGAGGAAATCTGATTTAATTTGGTTTTATCTATTTACTACTAGATGGCTCAGTTTTGGGTTACAGGAATAAGCTTTGATAATATAAACTGAAAATAAAAGTGGAACCGCTGTCGCGGGCCAAATATTTGCTCTGTATAATCTATCTCTTTATTCTTATTCTGACAAAACACACGAAAGACATTACACAAAATGTTTTTACTCTCGTTATGTTTTGTTCGCGACGCATCATCGTTCTTTCTCTGCTCCTTTTTGTTTTTTTTCATCAACCACGCCGTCACCATGACACAAAAAAATAAAGATTCTCAGTTTAGCTTTCTTGGATGCCATATCGTGAAAAGAAAATAATTTTGTTAAACTTAGATAAAGTGTGATATAAAAATTCATAAGTGCGATAAGAATCGCGTTCTCTTTTTTTTTTTGGTATCGAATATTTAGTGATCAATCCGATATATATATATATATATCGTCGGTTTGCGAGAACAGTGACACATCTCAAAAACGGCCAATTTTGAGATAATAGGAAAAAAATCCTTTAAGTGTAACAACCTTTTATCTAGCATAGTGTCACTTCTAAACTACCCATAGTTTTCAATAGATGTGACGTTGAATTTGATGAATTCAACAATTTTATACCAAAAAAAAATTTCAAATCGATTTCCTCAAAAATATGATATTTTGAGATGTGTCACTGTTCTCGCAAACTGACGATATATATATTGCGGATTTAAATTTTTATAGATTAGTTATAATATCGTGACGAGTTCATAAATATAAGTGTGGTGGTCAATTTTATTTTTATAAAAACTTTGTAGTTGTAAAATCGGGAATTGCAAAAATAAATCGGACACATAGTGTATACGCAAATTGTGTGGCCGCCTACACGAAAATAAAGTGCATTTTAATTCAACGAGTGTACCTCATTCCTGCGCACATCCACACACGCTTTACAGCGCCATCGTCCCAATAATTTCTATGCTATGTATTCTTAACTCTTTTGCAGTTTTCTTTTAATGTCCTATCTTTCTCGACGTACGGCTGAAAATTTGTTACTGCTAAAAGCTCTATGATAGCGCAGATCACCTGCGTCTTACATAGCTCCTGTGGTGATCCCAGCCGCGCAAAATCTAACCATTTGAAACACACTTTGAAATCACTTGATTTTTCCACTGTACCTTGAGTAGTTAACTCCACACTAGTAGCAAGGCCATCTACTCGGCCGAATCCGCAAATCAGCAGGCACTGTTCCTGTGGTTTGAGGAACGGATAAATTCTAAAAAAGTAGATATCGCGGCAACCAACGAAAAAACAATACGAGTCAAAATAAAGAAAACGGTAAAAATATTTAACCAGTCGCTTGAGAATTTTCATAAGGTTCAGTCCAATACGAACCCATCATAATATATCTATCAAACATTAAAATTAGATTGTAAATAAAAAATAACACAGGAAATAAATACCTCTTTGTAAATGGTGTATAAAAAAAATGGTGTAACGTTTTTTTATTTATATCGAAAATATACTGCGGAAGGCCAACGAACATTTTGCCTCTAGCAGCAGTATATATATTGTGGGAAACGTCGGCACTCGCCTTGCACCCCACAGCTCCACGGCAGCCTATAATAAATTTAACGATAATAAAAATGCTGTGCGTTTTTTCATTGAATCTCTTCCCTCTACAAATAGTAATATTTGTACCACAAAATTTGTCCAAAACCCATTTGGATTCAGGTGCCTCACATCTTTATAAGCGATTTAGAGCAGTTCTAGGTTTAATATTTCGAATTCAGTTTGGCCTCTGAATCAACAAAACCTGCCTTGTTCTCAAAATATAAAATTCCTAGGAATAACATAACTCTCTCTGTGAATTGAAAAATGTGCTCGATAGCATCATTGCTGCTTCATTAACTTTAATTTTAGTTTACTTTTAATATTAGTATAACGATAAATAGTATGCTCTACTTGGAAATTATTAATCAAATGGTAACCGCAGTTCCCAAGCGGCTAGATATAATCCTTCAGTCAGTACTACACATTTATTTTGACCGTCAAAATTTAGAATTCTGAGTACTTCTCGTGCAAATAATGTTCAGTCGTTCTATTAACACATTCTTTTCGGAGACGAATAAACTCGGCATACGGGCATACCCTTTTTTATAGTAAAACGCGGGAGACGAGTTTACTCGTTCCGTTGCGCGAAGTGGTAAATCGCAGGAAACTTGTAAACAAGGGGCTCTAAACGGGTGGGGGTCGTGCGTTATCTATTGTCGACGGTACCCGATCTATCTATATGCCGATACATTGAGTTTGAGACGGAACAAAAAATAATAATTTTGGCGCTACGCCGCAATTTGGCGGGAAAATGCCCGACTACATAGTGTTAAACTGCCGTCGAGGGTATTCTTCGCCTGTTAATCTGAAGAAACGAAGAGAATTTTGAGATTTACTCTTAGAAAGACAAATGGACGATGAAAACTCTCAAATTCTATTTTTTTTTTTTATAAAATTTAAATAGACAATTAATATAATTTGTAATTCACATATTATTATTATCATTAATTAGTGTGTAATATAATCATCAATCTCAAGTTATTTGTGTCATAATAATTGCCGTTTATTCGTGTGATCGTGTTACTATTGTATTGACCAGTAATTAGTTAAACATATTCTGCTGACCATTGTGCAACTGTTTACTACAACAAATGTACTGTGTAGTCTGGTGATGTTTATCGGTCAAGAATACGGAAATTTTATAAATCTGGAGTAATCATATGTGCACGCCTACATAATATATTCCGTAATTTTGCATAAACAATCAACTAACCTGTGTCATAATGTAAAGTCCCGTGTGATTGTGCGTCGGTGTTCCATGGTCATTTAATATTCCCGTGATTGTGTGCAATATAATTCGTAATTGTGTGCTAATTTACAAATTATCTGTGTCATAATAAGTACTGAGTATTTGAGTGACGATGTTAGTAAAGTAAACACGAGAGAGCCAAAACACGCTGGTGCGCCAATATTTTTTTGTTTTCTCTCAATCTCTATTTTTGTTTATTGCTTTGCTTCATTTTTTATGTTTTTATACGATTACTCGTACCGATGATGCTCGATTGCGCGACAGTCAGTACAATATTGAAGATAAAACAGGACGTGTTTTTTTATGGTACAATATTTTTTTATACACAAAATATTTGTTAGTTATTTTTAAAATAATTTGATGTAGTTTAATAAAAATATTTAACATATTTTCTGGTAACTTGGTAAGAAAAAAATGGCACTTGTTTTAATGTGTAGTTAACTTTTCTTGTATTATAATTTACAGTGAAAAACAAAATTCTCGCAAACAAGAGTATATTTAATATTGTATATTGAACATCAGAAAACTACTGAACAATTTTAAAATTTATATTGAACAATTTTTTCATCAAATTTGAAGTTTTTTATTTTTTTTTATTTTTGTACATTTTTCATTGGATTATTTTTTCTTAATTTTAAAATGCCACATTGTTTGATTTTTGGTTGCAATAGTTCGAACCGTCGTCTATCCCCAAACTCGCCAAAAATTAGTTTCTTTCGGTTTCCAACAAATGACAGTATTAGAGCCCAGTGGTTAAAAGCATCGTTTAGAAATGATACTTTTAATCTAGATTCTGCAAGAGTGTGTTCTCTACATTTCACTGATAGTGACTATAACACTAACAGACGGTGTTGTCTCAAAGCAGGAGTTATTCCGACCCAAAGTTTGCCAAACTCTACTCATATTAACCTGACTGATAGAATTTTAAAATCATATAAAATTCCAGAATTAGATTTTTCGGAAGCTCCCTTACCAATAAATGAAGACTCTAGTAGTTCGAGTAATCTGTTCATAGATTTGGCTGTGGATTCGAATTTTACTAAATTTTCTGTTAGTACCCAAACCGACAGCTACGTTTTGGATCTCGAACGTGAAAATAAGCGACTGATGAAGGAAAACAAAAAATTGAAGATTCAACTTCAAACAAAAGCACAACAAATTTTAAATTTACAGAGCAATTTATCAAAAATCTTTACACCCGGACTAACAAAAAAACTAGAAAATCCAAAACGAAAAGTACGTTAAGAATTGGAAGATATATCATACGCTATATCTTTACATTGCACCGGGCCTCGACTATATCGCCTACTACGGAAGAATAGGTTTCCTCTGCCATCAGTTTCCACGCTGCAGAAGTGGGGAAAGGCTATTAACGTAGAACCAGGTATTTGTAATAGTGTCATCCAACTACTCAAACAATTAAATTTAAGCATTACCGATAAAGTAGGAGTTTTGTCATTCGATGAAATGAAAATTTCCGAAGCATATTAATATGACAAACGATTTGATAGGACTCTAGCTCCTTCAAAATATGTTCAAGTAGCTCTGCTTCGAGGCCTTTTTAAAAATTGGAAACAACCCGTTTATTACAATTTTGATTCTCCGACTACGAGATCCATACTTTTAAATATAATTGCATCCTCAATGTGTCATAAAATTACGCCTCTTCATTTGTCAGTTGAAAGAGCAGGCCGACAGAAAGTTAAATTAGCAACCTAACTTGCGGTGTCGAAATCTATAGAGCGGTGTGCTTCGCTAGGTTACATGCAAGAGGTTCCAAATTGGTCTTCAGTTTCCAAATTTATTAAACTGGTAAACGATTGGTTCGATATTTTAAATGTTTGGTTACCCAGTTTTTAAACACGGGCACAAAAGGTAGCCTTCGGCCTAGCAATATACCAACAAATTAACACCATTAATTCTTTTTCAAGTTTTATTCAAACAGCTAGAATTTGTGGAAAGAAATCTTTGCATCCTTTCCAAAAGGGCATTTTAGTTACTAATATGTCACTGATTGGCCTCTTTAATGACATCCGAAAAAATTTCAGTGATGTTGAATTTCTTTTAACGTATCGGCTGAATCAAGACGTATTAGAAAATTATTTTGGACAAATTCGTGCTATAGGGGGACTACATGACCATCCGACACAGCTAGAGTTTAAATATAGATTTAGGTCGTATTTATTGGGAAGGAATCAGCACATCTTGTCAGCAGCTCAAAACTGTGAAGAAGATACTTCTCTAAAGCACTCTTCAACTGCACGCTTCTCAAAAACACAGGAAATTCAAAACCGTGTAGTTCAACCTCAATCCTTGCCCAGTCTAGTAATTTTCCAAATTCCTCAAATCTTTCAACCTTATCATCAGGTATATTTGAACCTCATCAAATTTCTGATGATTCGAATGAAAACGAAGACCCAGATTTATTGGAGTTAGAATACGACGGAATCGAAAATATGACAGGTGCCATATTACATAAAGTTTACTCGAAGTATGATTTACAAGAAATAGGGTATTTAGCAACACCTGAGGCGGATGGTCTGTATACGTGGGTTGATCATTTAAATGAAGGTGGGTTATGTAAGCCAACTAAAACTTTCCTCACCCATGTCGAAAGTTTAGAGAGAATTTTCAAAAAATTGAATGCATCATCTATATTGTGATCTGTGAAAATTATATTCAAAGATTAATGGAGCAATCGAGTAACATTCCAATTCCGGATCCAATCATACTTTTGATATTTCGTAGTAGAACCTACTTTAGAATCAGGGAGCTAAACAAAGCATTGAAGAATTATAAACCAAAATAAGTTTTTATCTTGATTTTATTTTTTATGATTTTTATTTTATTTACTAATAAAATCAGTATGTATTTTGTATCAGATTTTTAGCTAACACAATTTTAATATTGTATTTGTTTTGTATTGTGAAATTTAATATTAAATTTATTCAAATTTTGACAAAATCAAGTGTAAAGCTTTGTTATACATAATTTTTGAAAAATATTAATTATGAATTAATTGTATGTGTAATATGAATTAAAACCTTTATTTTCTTCGTTTAATTAAACTAAAATTATTGAAAATAATTATGTGTACTTATTTGTATTTTGCTTTTTTCTTTAATTTAATTTTTTAATTTCGCTTTATTATATTTAATACGGGTTATACGATAAAGTAATTGAAGTTTTTCGCAGATAACCTGGACCCGATGGGATCTTCCAAAAAACACGATCGCTTTCAACATTTAAGCCGGTTAAAACTTATAATTCTTCATTTAAAATCTCATGTAATCAAAAAATATTTCAATAAAACCATTATATGTATTTATAAATGTATTATTAAATACATATATTGCCTTTTTCTTTATCTAATTCTAAGTTGAGTGACAACCACCTAGTTTCGATTTCGGTAAGCTATTCATCGGATCAAACTATGTAATTAATCACCTAAGATTCGGCCAATTCAATTATAACAGATGACACATGAAATATGATAAAAATTGCTTACGAATATGACCCCCTTGTAATGGGACACTCTAAACCACAGTACACATAATAAGGGTAATATACTCCGATGTTTCATTTTCGTTCTTTCTTGCGCATCCATGTTAAAAATATTTTAATATGGCGGACATTGTGACCAAACAAATAGTGTTTGTTAGTTTTGCGTAATAATTTTGAGTGTTGAGTGAATATAATTAAAATTTTGTGAAAAATTCTACTGACTTTAATTCAAAATAATTAACAATGTATCATTGTTAAATAATTCATACACATTTCAGTCACAATCTCCGCCATTGTTGTTGTTGTAATTTTTTGTCATCCTGCGCAATATATTACCACTACATAGATATAATTATTATTAAATGTTGACGACAATACGAGCCACCAGCAAAGTATTTTTGGTAAATTTGGAAATTTAAATTTCATATTATGTACACGGTAATCTATTCATTTTATCTTAAAGACGCCTAGGGAAAAATTGTTGGAATTTGCAAGGTGTATTAACTGTAGAAAAATATTTCTTCGGAAAGTTCGACATTACCTCGGTAAACAGATAAACAAATTTATATTACTCCTTTTTGTCAAAATGACCCGCAATGCTTCAATCGACTTCAAATTTTGTGAACAATTAGATGTTGAATTGTCAAAAAATTCGTCTGTCTCGTTTTTGAGAAAATCTGTTTGGCAGTTCTCTCCCACTGCAGCCCCCTCTATTTTATCGAATGGACCTAAAAGTTAACACAAACTGTTTATTACTAAAATCTATCTTTGTACAAAATTTCGACCAAAACTATCAATATTTGTGAGAATGGCAGGCAAAACAAAAATAATAAAAATGTGCGACTGGAAGGACGGAAGGACGGACACGACATTTTCCTGATCGGTGTTTCGGGGTCCTGGTAACCTAATTCGTCGAGAAATGTGAAAATCTGGAACAAATTTTTTTTCGCGATTATAATACTTACCAAATATAACTTCGTTATAGTGGGAAAAGTAAAAATCGAATTTTCAATGAAATACAGAGGATTTCATTTTCAGCGACTATGGTTTCAACGGCATTTGGCATAAAACGACTTAAACATTCAATCCTTGAAATGTTCACGTTTTTTTCATATAAAATCATTCCGTTATACGAAATGGATATAACGACTATTTTAGATATATCGACTGATTTTACAGGTTTTCAAAATAATAAAAATCGGGTTATTACGACAAACGAGACGTATCTTGATATTTTATGCGCTTGCAGGTCCGCCAACTGTTGGCAATATGTTGAACAAAATGAACATGCTGTGATACCTGAAAGTGCCCATTGAGTGCGAAGAAAACAAAAATCAAAATAGTCTAGCATGCTTTGCAAATTCAAAATAACTATAGGCAGATATTCGAATTCAAATTTGAATGGAGGCAATTAGCCATTTGCTCAATATCGATTTTAGTTCATTTGTCCCCTCGCTTGGGCAGCGCTGACTACTTTTTTTTTTTTTACATGCAAAAACAAGTAAAATCATGTTTACAAATACAAGTTTCTTGTCTAAATTAGTGGATGTCCCCCTACTTTTTTTTTATGATTAATCAAATTCAATATGTTGTGATTAATAATAAATAACAAATTTTAAAATTAATTTAGTCGAAATTAATAATTTAATGAAACATTCAAGACACATTTTGACCATATAAAACTACATATGAAATATTTTAGCCGCCAGTCAGCAATCGTTGCATTTATATTTGGGAAAGTCACTAATTGACGATTGGACCGTGTGCTCTGTCGGACAAAAAAAAGCTTCGTACCCATTTTTCATAAAAATAATCAGAGTTCCAAATGGCGCGTGTCCGGTTTTACTCCAGATCAAATTTCTTCGGCTGCCTTGTCTTTCGTCGGTGAATGGTTGACGAGATAAGCAGCTGTAGCTATAGCTTCCGTTCAGAATAATTTTTGTAACTTTGAATCAGACAACATATTGCGCGCTTTCTCCACGACAGTACGATTCATTCACTACGCCGTTCCATTTTGTTCAGGAGAATGCGATACTGTCGTCTGATGTCGTATACCTTGTTTTTGCATAAAAGAAATCATGCATTTGTTAACATACTCCGAACCATTATCGGTGCATGATTTTCAACTGCTGTCGTGTTTGCTTTTCTGTATACGTTTAAAATGTTTGAGAGAAAGAATGATTTCGTCCTTAGTCTCCAAAAAATAAGTGAAATCCTTTTTCGAATAATCGTCCACAAATGTCAGGAAATAGTTAATTCCGCCAAGAGATTTTGTTTCTATTGGACAGCACAGATCCAAATGTACGAGCTCCAGAAAATTTTGTGCTCTTTTTTTCGGAATTTCCAAATGGTTGCCGGTGCTGTTTGCCTTTGGCGCAGTCTATGCAATTTTCGTCCGGACAATTTTTAAAATGATCACCTTTGACATATTTGTCACGTAAAAGTTTCATGCTGTTTGAATTTAGATGACCCAATCGACGATGCCACAAATCGAATGGTTTAAATACCGCATGTGAGTAAAAAGCACTATTGCGTTTATCATCCTGTTTATCCTGCTGATACATATCGTTTACTCAGCTATACGCGTTGCCAATAATGATCCATTTTGATTAATTATTTTTACGCCAGTTTTGTCAAAAATAACTTTATTATTATGATTGGTAATTTGGCTAACCGCAAGCAAATTTGCTGACAATTTTGGTACAAGAAGGTCATCTCTAACTTCGATTTTGTGCTTTTCATTGTTTTTTTTAGTATGCAAATCAACAATTCCAATTCCTTGTATTTAAAATTTCGAATTATTTGCTAACACAATTTCTTTGCTCAACGAGTCGCTTATGTCACGCATCCAGCACCGTGCTTATACATGTGTGCAGGGGCGCCAGAGTTAATATACCACTCATTTACTATCACATCACCAACGGCACAGGCTGTGGTGAAAGCAGTTTCCCCAGTTGGCTTGGATTTGTTTTCTATTCCAGGTGAATTTCCAATATACTTGTTGTTACATCATGTCAGAATATGACCAAACTCATTGCATCTAGCACCGTAATCCCCTTTTCTTTGAATTAAAAGAATTTACCTTTTTACCATATTATAACCGGTTGATTGATGACCTGTGTGTTTCCCGCAGGGGATATGAGTAATTTAACATCCTGTAAAAGTTCGTGTTGATACAATCTCCTGTGATGTTCGTCCCTGAGCTCTCCTGTCCCATTAGCATCGTTCTTAATTCATCCGGTAAGCCCGCAAGCAACAATGCACCAATCCACTCTTCACTCAAAATAAATCCAATTCTGTTCAATTTATGAGCAGTTGTCATCATTGTATTTACATATTCTGCGGCCGATTTGCTATTTTCAAGCATCGTTGTTATTAACGTTTTTAATAAACCCACTTTTCGTGTAAGAGCGGAGTATTCAAAGGCAGTTTTCAAATTATCCCAGACATCTTTAGATGATCACATAATTGCGATCGCAATTTTATGCGTTTTTATTTTTCAAAACATAAACATGAGTGCTACGCGATATGTTCTTTAATTTACGTTCTACTTTCCAACAAAAAAAAGCCACCATCTCATGGCGGCTCGAGAATGGTGAACACAATATTGGCAACTTTGTTGACAATATGGAAAAATAGAGATAGCATCAAAAACAATTTGAACAAATTCTTTAAGAAATAAAAGAATTACGAAACCGGAACATAGTGAGATCGATCAACTTCTCATGATTGGTTCACATATCAACATGCTAATTATATATCAATCACCGGACCTTTATTGCTAGCAAAAATAAAAAATTGGAGAGATATAGTTTTAGGAAAACTTGGCAGTCGATTATGATGCGAATACTAAAGCTTGGACGATATTGGATATTTTCAGAAAATGGCTTCATCAATGAGATTCGGAACTTCGACGATCGAAAAGATAAATTATCCTATTTTACGATAACTGCCCGGCGCATCCAAATATAGAAAGCCAATTTAACTAACCTCAAATTTTCTTTTCTATCACACACACATCACAAAATTGGTGCTCCAATCCATTGAAAATCTATAATAAAATTCCTTAAATGTAATTACAGGAAATGTTTGAAGGATCAAATGAATCTACGAGTAATTTTACAATCAATGTTATAAATGCGATCGAGCTGATTTGTGTTTAAATGAATCAAAGTGCGAAGTTCAATCACCTTGGATCGAATTTATTTAAATTGAAAATGAGATCGTGACGAGGACGACAGATGATCTTACTGATGAAGAAATAATCAATCGATTACAATGTCAGATGAGTTGAATCACTATGGCGATGTAGAGAAATTTTAACCACCTTCGATACATGTAACCTTAAATGAGGTTTCAACAATTAAAGATATTGCTTATTTTGGTCCATGATGACCATTTAATCAAAACAGTTATTCACATCGAAAATCGTATTTAGAACGTTTATTTATCTGATAAAAAGTTTAACCCTCTCAAACGCCTTGTACAATGTATTGTACATCAACTTTCATCGCTTCGACCAACCGTAATTTTTAATTTTTGTCTCATTTCTCTTGTGCGATCGTTCTCTTATGTATTTATGTTCACACTACAGTTTTATGAGCAATGCCATATCATAGCAGTGCATAATTGTGCTACGTATTTTATTTTTGGAAGAAAGTCAATTTTAAATGGCGTTTGAAAGGGTTAAAAATGTTCAATAACATATTTTTTTAAACCAACACAAATTTAAATCTTTATGTTTAAAAAAAACACAATCGTTACATGTGTGTATTTTATTATTTACATAATTTACTCTTACAGAGTTATATGTGTGTTTGTACCAGTGTTGGCATAACGTTACTGTAACGGAACAGAATAACGGAAAAACCGGAATTATTTACAGTAACGTTATTTGTACCGGTACAAAAAATAATAAAATTGAAAATAACGTTATTTGTAACGTAACGCTATTTTTATTTTCCGTTATTTGGTTACAATTGAGCATTTTCAGAATTTAAAAAACAAACATTGAGTTAATTTTAGTCTTCACTGAACGTTTTGTATCGCCGTTGCGTTTGAATCGTTTGGTCTAAATTCTCGTTTATCTGTTTATGACTTGAATCGTTTGGTTTAAATTCTCGTTTATCTGTTTATGACTTTATTTATAAAACAGATTTTAGTTTAGAACAAAAATTTGACATCACATAATATAAAACATAACCACAAACTTCTGTATCGCGATAAATTGTTATGGTAACTATACTCGTAAGCTAAAAAAAAATATCTAAACAAAAACAAAAATAATTAATTTTTATTTTAAAATTAGAAGGATGGGTAGACATTTGGAAGAAGAAGGTGTTGAAATTCGAAAGCAATTTGAAATTAAAAATAACACTAGTAACTGTAAATTATGCCTTGATGATACTACAATTCCCGGAACGCATACAGGGAATCTACGTAAGCATTTGAAAAGGCATCACACGATCGTTATGAATGAAATTAGTCAACAAAAAAAATCTAAATTAGAAGTAGTCCAAAATATTTACAAAAACAAAAAGACATAACTGAATTTGTGAATGCTAAAAAAAATATTTCGTTGAGTATGACTAAACAGGAAATGATAGATATATACGTAGAGATGGTTACCATAAATGGCTTTCCGCTTCGTGCAGTAGAGTCGAGTGCATTGTGCAAAATATTTAACACGATCAACAAGGCATTAAATTTAACCGTTAACCGCCGTAATATTCGTGAACATATTAGTGCAAAAGCGGAGAATTATAGACTATCTATTGCCAAAGAAGTTAAAAATAAAAAATTGATCTCATTGAAAGTTGATTGTGCAACGCGACTTGATAGATCATTAATGGGTGTAAATATACAATTTGAATTAAATAATAAAATTGTAATTCGGACATTAGCTGTAAAAGAATTACATGTAAAACATTCTGGTGAAAATTTGTCCAATGAGATTTTGGCTATATACGCTCGGAATATCATAAAAGCATCAGAGTTAATAGGCATAGCGCAAACAACAAGCGCGAAGAATTACGATAATGACGGCGAAACTGAAACGATTTACCAAGATGAATGTGACAGTGATTATGAAGCTGACCTTTTTGATGTAGATGAAATAGAATCAGAGATGAAACTTAAAATTCCAATACTTAGCTCTGTCAAGTGTATGGCTCATACGTTACAACTTGCGGTGAACGATGTTCTTAAAATCAATGTTCATAAGGAAATAATCGACAAGGCTCGATGCGTTGTGATTAAGCTAAGAACACCAAGCATTTTGTCGATATTAAAAGCTCGGGGTTTAAAGAAACCAATAAGAAATGTAGTTACTAGATGGGGTTCGACGTATACAATGATCCAGCGATTAATGGAAATTAAATCATTTTGTATTGAGATGTGTGGCGCTATTCCTGATCTATATTTAACAGAAAACGAGTGGATACAACTAGATCTCATGCAATCAATTCTCAAATATCCGTATGATGCTACCATTCGTCTACAAACAGAACAGTTAGTCTTGAGTGAAGCCTATGCAACTATTTATAGGTGTATTTTGCACTTAAAGCACAATAAAACACCACTTTCATCTAGCCTACAGTAGCTTGATAAAACGCTCGGAAAATTCATTTTCAACCTGTGGTCCTATCATGGGGGCCGTTTTTCTGGATCCCAGATATCAAGCTCTTCTTTCGTCATCTGAAAAAACTGTGGCCAAGAAACATTTAGCCAAGTTACACAACCATATGGATTGTATCACTTCAACAAATGCACAGGTGTCTTCCCTTGCTACTGGAGAACGAAACGAAGACGAACATGTAAATTCATCTAGTGAAGGAGCGGCTTCTGAAGATATTTTAATTTTTTTTTTTGAAACAGAAATCTAAATATCCCGTTAATTCAAATACGCTCTCCATTAGTCAAACAAATCAAATTGCTTCGCTGCTAAATAACTTTGAAAAAGTAGAGATGCTTCCTAGCAATTCAAATATTAACATTCTAGAGTATTGGAGTCAACGCGACGCAAACGATATTCTGTCGAAGATTGCTAAAGTATTTACTTTTGAATGAATTAATAAATATATTTCCTTAAAAAAAACGAATCTTTACATTTTTGTTGTCGTATTTGGTTTAAAATAAAAACCATAATAGTGTTATAACGAAATTTGGATAGAGCGACTGAATCCAATCAGACCCTTGAAGGTCGTTATAAATGAAAACTACTGTATATGGAAACTATCAAGCAATCTGCGCGTTGGCACAATAATTACAGATTCCGAAACCTATATTTAGATGTATCAAGAACCGCCATTCACGTTGAAGCTTCTCTTGTCGTTCTTGCTACCCCTTATCTAGACATCGCTTGCGTTGGATGGCTGTATCCTTGACCATCGTAGAAATTTCCACTAATGCACTAATCTATTAATATTTTTCTATTTTATTTGTTCTTGTCTTATCAAATAAAATGTGTAAATAGAACTACTGAGATTTATTTTTTATTAAAACCATAACATAGTAAACTACTATAATTATATTTGGCTATACGTTCAAGTCTCTAGGTCATCGGGAAGTTAATTTAAAATCGATTGCAAAATTTGTACCGAACAGATAAACAGACAGACAAGAAAGCGAGTTAATAAAAACATAGTAAAAAACACCCATTGCCATAATTATTACACACCGAACTATATTTCGATGTTTAATTACGCTTTACTATAAATATTCATTAGTTTATTATTTTTTTTAAATTTAGGTGTAGACCTAAAATGTAAAACAAAGTTAGTCTACACATGCAATGGTGTATCAGCGTATATTGAAAATTTCCAAACCTAATATTTTTTAGTTCGTTTAGTCAGAAAACTGCGGTCATCATAGAAATACTCCAATAAAATTCAGTTGAAAGTGTTAATTTATAGTTTACTATGAACGGAAATATCCGGTAATATCCATTAGATTAAATAAAGCAGTATAAAATGTGTTTGTGCTGTGCAGTGTTACTATTCTTAATAAGATGTTTTTATTATTTATTGCTACAGAGAACCAGACCAACCATTACAACTCAGAGATGACACAACCCTGGGGCAAACGCAAACGAAAAAAACAAGATGTGTTAAGTTTTGTGATAATTTTGGTGATTATTCAGAGAACACAACATTACACGGCGTAAAATACTTGGGCGAGCGAGAACGGCCGATTGCCGAAAAAATATGGTGGGTGATTGGATTTTTAATTTGTATCTCATTCCTCGGATATTTTATTTACATCATTGTCGATAAGTGGCAAAAGAGTCCAGTTATTCTGACGACAGATGATACGAAAACATCAATTTATAAGGTACCATTTCCGGCGGTTACCTTGTGTCCGGAAACAAAAATAAAATCACAATTATTGAATTATACGGAAACAACAAGGAAATTGAGGCGGTTTTCACGATTGTTGAAGGATGCGCGTCCAACAAATTCGAGCATTAAATATTTTGAAGCGATATCACATGTTTGCTATTATCAACATTTTATGTCGACGGATCAATCGCTTTGGAAAGGAAAACAGGTGATGGATAAATCGTATGTGGATAAGATACAAGATCTGGCACCCGACTATTATGGGCTCTTTATCAGATGTAAATGGGGCAATGAAACTGACTGTAAAAAACTATTAAAGCCAATTATAACATACGATGGCCAGTGCTATACTTTCAACATAATTGCAGAGATCTTTCGTAAAGACAAAATTCAAAACGATTATAATTATTTCGATGATGCTAGTCCGAAAAAACATTGGCTATTCGACGAGGGATACACGACTGATGCAATCGATGATGCACATCCAAAACGGGCTATGGCAATGGGTAAAAGTCATGGACTGTCATTAACGTTAAGGAGCTATAATAACGATTTAAATTACTTGTGCCGCAACGGTGAGCAAGGCTACAAAATAACGTTTCACAATCCTACGGAGTTTCCACAACCAAGAAAACAATTTATTCGTGTGCCACACGGACAAAATGCTGAGTTTGCAATAACCCCAAAAACAATAAAAACTGCTAATTCTGTTAACTCGTACAGCCCAGAGAGGCGACAGTGCTATTTCAACCACGAACGATATTTGCAATTTTTCCGCAATTACAATCTAATGAATTGTAAACTGGAGTGCGTTTCAAATTATACGTATTCATCATGCGGTTGTGTTAAGTATTCGATGCCACGTGGGCGCAATATGCCCATATGTGGAGTCGAAAAAATTGGGTGTTATGCCCCCATATGGAATGATTGGGAAAACGATGTACTGCTCAAAGAATTTAAAGAGGAATATCATGGTAAAAATGAATCAAAGGGAAAAAGTGTGTTGGATAAATGCAATTGTTTACCGGAATGCTCATTGGTGCAATACACAAATGAACATGAATTCTCAATATATAATTTACAGGACGAGCTGGATGAGTCTCCTGCATTATTGAAGAAGTACGAGGATGGTTCAAATCGGAATTACACAATTACCAATATCTATATATATTTTGCGAGTACGAAATTTTATGGTGAAACGCGCAGTGAGCTCTATGGCATTTCTGATTTGGTGTCAAATTTTGGTGGCCTGCTCGGTTTATTTATGGGCGGTTCACTTTTAAGTTTAGTTGAGTTGCTGTATTTTTGTACAATACGGAATTTGTGCAATTCCAGGCGCGCTAATTTGAGTACAGATGTTGCTTGAAAAGCACCATCGATCGCCTAAAATATTTGATTGACAATGTCAATGGGCAATGGTAATACAATATAGGTGAATTAAATTAATAAATTTATTTTTGTTGCGAAAATGTATTTTTTCCAATTTTTGGCTCTGCTTAGGACGATAGCATCTAAACAGTAGCAAGCACTTTGTGAACAATTTGTTAATGATGATTATCCGTAAAACGAAAATAGGGAAAGCCTAATTAAAAAATTATCATTGTATTAATTTGATACATACATTGAGAATTTGATATTAGTTTCTGAAATTGTAATTAAATATTTAGATTGCATTGTAATAAATTGGTTATCAATATAAATATATTTTTTAAAGAAAATATTTTCATATTGATAATAATTTACTTTTACATTAGTAATCGTCATATTTTAAAAATAAAAATTATTATTAAAATACAACAGATTACAAAAATATTCTAACTATAAATTATTGTATCGAAATAAAAATAAAATAATTTAATTTTAATGTTAAAAATATCAAGTTAATTATTTATTTATTCTCTTAACAATATTATTGTTTGTTTTTAATTTTT